>CM019068.1:151607519-152260019 GCA_009667805.1 Leptobrachium leishanense | reverse complement strand
CGAGAGCTGTCAGGGTGATGGAAGGCTTTGAGGCTCTGACTGGTGGTCAATGAAGACCTAAAGATGGAAGCCTTGATGATTTTCAGTAGAGAAACTTAATCTTTAGGCTGTCAGGATTTTAAGAAAAAGCGTAGATCCCGGCATGTTTTACATTTGTTACATTGTCTTCCATTTATGACATCATCTATGTGTATGTACTGCTCTTCTGATGATGTCATAATAGACACACGGTGCAATTTATGAGGTTTTGCGTGTTTCGTCTGTGTATTTTTGTTGTCGGTGCTAGATGATTAAATAGTTGGTTTTCTACAATCATTATATGGGTTTTACGTAGTATGTTAGTGACAGGAGACCAGAAAAGTCATGAATTGTCGAAACTTGTGTTTTTGCCCTGGCCGATGCTTGTTTGATGGATTGGACATCCAATGGACATGGAGAATCTGGAAATTTTGACATCCAGGTCCCAGAAAAGAATCATTATATGGGTTTTGCGTAGTATGTCAGTGACAGCAGACCAGAAAAGTCATGAATTGTTGAAACTTGTGTTTTTGCCCTGGCCGATGCTTGTTTGATGGATTGGACATCCAATGGACATGGAGAATCTGGAAATTTTGACATCCAGGTCCCAGAATAGAATCATTATATGGGTTTTGCGTAGCATGTCAGTGACAGCAGACCAGAAAAGTCACGAATTGTCAAAACCTGTGTTTTGCCCTGGCTGATGCTTGTTTGATGGATTGGACATCCAATGGACATGGAGAATCTGGAAATTTTGACATCCAGGTCCCAGAAGAGAATCATTATATGGGTTTTGTGTAGTATGTCAGTGACAGCAGACCAGAAAAGTCATGAATTGTCGAAACTTGTGTTTTGCCCTGGCTGATGCTTGTTTGCATGGGTTGGACATCAAAAGGACACAGAGAATCTTGGAATTTGGACATCCAGGTCCCAGAAGAGTAGAAAATTTATTTCAAATAACAGATTCATAATGAGGTTAATGCATGAGGTTCTAGCATTATGAGGAACATGCCAGGTGATACCAGTTGGATGTTATGGTGACAGCAGAGATGTCCCTTTCAGTACAATATGGTATGATGGTACTGGGGCTCTTCTGGGTTTCTTTCCTTTCTCAAGATCAAATCTTGGTCTAGCGCCACACTGTCGTTTGACATTGTGACTCAACATTAAGATGTTTTTTGATGGTGGCTCTCAAGGTCAACAACCTGCATGTGCGAGCAATGTCGAACTCTGTGGTTATCCTTAAATCCCCCCTTTTTAATATGCAAGCATTTGTGATTGGCTTAGACAAGGCAGAGGCTGGTGGACCCATATTTTTTAAGAAACTCTGACTCCAAAAAAGATACTTTGTAAAGGTGTTGGAAAATTTGAGATTGTCTTTCCTACACGTCTGGCACTGTTAGGACACTAATGATTGCAAGGTTACGTTTTGTGATAAGAACATGGTCAAGCAAGGACTACAAACACATCCCACCCTTTAGTGGAGACAACAGCATATATTGTGTTTTGGAAAGGTCAAAAGTGAGTCAATTCGATCCTCCAAATCACATCTCCCTCCACAGATTTCTACCTGGTTACAATTTCATCCTTTTGTGCAGGAACATAAAGGATACGACTCTGCGTTCCCGATTTACCATGGCAGCCAGCTGCTAATGATAATTAAAACAGTAATTAGCAACTTAATGCGAAACACTTAGTAAAGTAGTTACACATTTTATTAAAAGCCAGTTGAGATTTGTCTTTAATATACAAAATCGTGGATTTCTATTTTAGTTGTGTGGCCATTCTGTTTCTCGATTTTACGACTGTTATAGGCTGCGACTCCCTTCGGGGAAGTTCCTGGAAGGTACAACCTGGCAGACTGGGCATCTCGTGTTGATGATTTCAACGAGAGAGCTTTTTTAAATTCAAACGTGTTGGTCAGTAACTGGCACCATGTCGTGTATCGAATCATAATGATCACGCAGTCTGTAGGGTCTACTGACCTTGATAGCTTTAAGTACCAAGAGAGAAGACAATGGCTGGGATGTGGAATTCTATTACGTCTTCACAGCTTTTTGTTCTGTAAAGACAGAAGCATGAGATAACTACGCAGTGTTTGGAAAAACATACAAAATTATCTACAAATCAACAGTTTACAAAGAGTCGAAGGGTTGTCAAGAGACGAAGGGTGGTAGAGATGTGACCCAGGCCAATGGCTTCTTCAGGATGGCATGCGATTTGCTCAGTGTAAGGTCTCACCACTTCAGGGGGAGAGCTGGCATGCCAGGTGTCATGGCAGAAGCACTACGGTTCGTTGGCTCCGGTGGCTTTAGTGCGCTGGCAGCCACCTGGCACTCACAGCACTCCGGGCCTTGTGCTGCTCCCCCTGAGGTCTTCAGTGGTCTGGCTCTGTGGAATGTCGTGGTGCCCGGCAGGAACACTGAACATGGAGTCAGCCATGCGGTCTCAGCGTGGAGGCAAGGCCTCTCGTGCTAGGGGTCATGGTAGCTGTGTGAGGCGTCCCCTTCCCAGGGGAACATGTCTCCTGTCCGGATTGCCATGTCAACTTAACGTTCCTCTGGTCTATGAACACTTCTGCTGGAAGCTGGGGCTCCTCATCAAGGTGGGAGTATAACAGGCTGACTCCCTATTTAAACCCACACCTCCAGTGGTGGGGTGCTCGTTCATTTGCAGGTGTTTCTGCTGCTGAGCTCTCTGCCTATTGTCCTGACTCCTGTGTTCCCTTTGGCATCCATCCACCGGCCTCGATTGTACTCAGCCTGCCCCGGACTGTTGGCTTGTACCTTACTACGCTCATCAGATAACCCCTTCAGATACCACACCTTTATTTTCCCAGCAACCCTTTACTACTCCCCACACCCTACATACAAGCCTCCTACAGTGGCCGGACTTGCAGTTAGTCTCCTGGTGTTCAGGGTTGGGACTGTGATATCTTCAGTTCTAAGTAGGGATGCACCGAAACTGAAATTTCCGGCCGATATCGAAACCGAAAATTCGGGATCGGTTCGGTCGAAAACCGATACCGAAACCTCCAGGCCCTATTTTGAAAGGGGAATTTTCAGCTGATTTTTTTGGGCTGAAATTTCCATTTTGGCCGAAAACCAAAAACACCATTTTCGACCGATAATTATCAGTGGCCGAAATTTCGGTGCATCCCTAGGGCCCTCAATGACAAAATATCAGTTGGCCCAATTGGTATGTGTCAACTTATCGTATGTTTTCATGGTAACCCCTGTCACTTTGTACTTTGTAAATCTATAACGTGTATCTCTTTCTTCTTCAGGTGAGTCTGAAGGCTTCATATGGACGTTTGGCCTCATAGTGTCTATCTGTGATCACCACCTTTATCCTTTTTAGCTATTAATCCTGACATGGGTTACGCCTGTTTAATATTAATGGATGATACGGCGACTAGTCGTAAAGGAGGCAAACAACAAACACAAAGGAGACAAACACAACTGAAATCCTACTGCTATTATGTAACACGCACCTCATTGTCATTAAGGAAACCTTCATTTGCATAAATCTCATTAGAGAGCCAGTAGAAGTCTCATATATCTTTTGATAAATGAATATGACATCACTCAGAGTGTAATATATTAATTATTTTCGATACAAATAATTGTGCCGCGATCATTGCAGATAATTATGATGCTTAGAAGCAATACAGAAGGGAAATGAGTGGTGAAGTACAACACAACCAACATTCACATACACAGACAAAATACACTTATATTTATATAAAATGTATATGTACAGTATCTCACAGAAGTGAGTACACCCTTGTAAATATTTTATTATAGGGGTTATTCAGAGAGAGCCGATCTGGCCCCGAAATGTCACCGAACAGGGAATTTCCCCGCACGGTGACATTTCAGGGCCATTCGGCTATTCAGAGAGCAGGCAGCTCGCCAAATTTTGCCGAACTGCCAGCAAGTACGGTGCCTGTTCGAAGGCAGTGAAATCCCCCATAGCAAAGAAATGGTTAATCTATTCAGAGACACCGAACAGCAGCGAAAAGTTGTCAAAGTGCCCTGCTGTTCTGGGTTTCATTCGGCAGGTTTAATCGGGTGAATCCCATAGGCTTCAATGTTAAAAATATTCCCGTTTTTATCCAATATCTAATAAACTGTTTATTATTCTAATTTGCAGTAAAAGGACTCTTTATTAGTTGATTTTTTCTTAGGATCTTATAAGCATTTTCGGGATTTTTTCGGCAAAATTTTCTTCTTTTTTTTAAAAGCGTTTTTTCTGTAACAAACCTTTTTATTATCATTCATTGGATCTTATATGGAAATTCCAGGCATTTTAATTCAGTAGTTTTTTTGAAAACAGCATTTCAGTTTTGACACTTTCAGGCCCCGTTCACACCTGGGCGCGTATTACGCACGTCAAAAAACACCTAGGTGTGAACCCAGCCTCCATTGTATTGTTTTTTCTAACCCTCCGGCGGGTTGTCGGCTGTGTTTGGCGGCCCTTGCATAAAGGTAATGGACCTGCCGAGCATGTCTCCACACCTAAACCCTATTGAGCATCTGTGGGGCATCCTCAAACGGAAGGTGGAGGAGCACAAGGTCTCTAACATCCACCAGCTCCGTGATGTTCTCATGGAGGAGTGGAAGAGGACTCCAGTGGCAACCTGTGAAGCTCTGGTGAACTCTATGCCTAAGAGGGTCGGGGGTTACTGCACCTCTCGTGCAGGGATGACGTCCTTGGCAATCAGTACTGGCCACCCTTTTTGGGTGAGAGCAGGCTGATCTGAATATGGAGCATTCATCCCTGTAATGGCACAAGCAAGCTAAAACCTTGTGAGACCTGAGCGTGCCCCACCGTAGAGCAGGCCACTAGTGCTGTTGCTCGTTCTCAGGACCCTCACAAACCCCCCTTTCCCTCACTAAGTGGGTTAAGGCAGTGCTGGAAAATAATGGTTGGCCACAGAATATATTGACACTTTGGACCCACTTTGGACATTTTGACTTAGGGGTGTACTCACTTTTGCTGGCAGCAGTTTAGACATTAATGGCTGTGTGTTGAGTTATTTTTGAGGGGGCAGTAAATTGACACTGTTACACAAGCTGTACACTCACTACTTTACATTGTAGCAGAGTGTCATTTCTTCAGTGTTGTCACATGAAAAGATATAATAAAATATTTACCCAAATGTGTCGTGAGGGGTGTACTCACTTCTGTGAGATACTGTATATACACACATACATATGCACGTATGGTTGTTCTGCTAGTGTTTGACCCGATTTGTTTATGGAAGCTGCATAGTTGGAGACATTCTAAGGACAGGAAAGGTGGTGATATCACACTGCTGACCTTTAATGGAGAGGAAGCAACGGAATGTATTCATTTGATTTTCAAGAAGGCAATGGGTCCACTTTGATTGATGCAGCAAATAAAATGATATAAAACGGCCTTGCCGATACAGTAAGTCAACATCAGTAAGAACCTTTATAAGTGAACATATGACCAAGGAAGTGGGAACTTAGGTACCTTATCTTATATAGAAACAAGCAGGGCGGCCTTCAGCAGTGACAGGAATTACCTTCCTACCTACCTTCCTACCAGGGTCTTCATCAGACAAGGGCCCTCTGGAGCTGCCTGTTTGGATCCTCAGCCTTTCACCTACTCTTGTGTATTTAGACACTGACTATATGTGTTTGTTTGACGTTCGACAATATTGTATTTGTAGGTATATTTGTGTGAGTAGAGAGGGCACAGTCTATGACTTAGTAAGGTCCGTACGGTTTCCGGGGCGACCCTGGCAACAAGACTGATCTACCGGGTAACACCAAGCAAATGCGACACATTGAGAAGCAGTCCCGCTACCGTCTTGTGCTGCTACTTCCTCGCCAATACAAGACTTCTCACTGCGAGCATACTTAAAGCCATTGGTTGGTCGGGAATGTACAGAGCTCTACATTCCTGGCCAATAACCTAGAAGAGTGACATGCTTCTGGGCAGGTGAAAATCCCCAATTTGGAAGGCCCAATCCACCTGGTGGGACAACTGTTGTTGAGGAGAGCAGGAGACACTCTCAGCCAACCATGACCATTTATATTACATTAAGTGGTCATGGGGGCTAGAGTGCAACGTTAAGATTAAGTGGTTGTGGTGCCTACAGTGTCCTTTTAATACTTTAATAACCGTAGAACCATCGATGGTCTCCTCTAGCTATTTCCCTCTGCAGAATTTTGTGTCTTTGCTGCCAATGCGTTATCGTTAATTATTGATGTTCTTGTGTGGTAGCCTCAGATTGATACATCTTGGCCGAAATATCGAGTAGCCGATGGCAGCCAAATTCAGAATTAACCATGGCGAGAATTAGATTTTTGGTTTTCTACGTATACGCTAGTCTCGAGGCATTGTGGAAAATGTTCAAATTTTGAGTATCTCGATCACCTGTTTACAATGTTCAATGTGTTAAAATGCCCGGAGAATGTTCAGTCTGTAATTGAAATATTAATGAGTATACTCGTACATGAGTGGGTTTTTCTGCTCATGATGTCCTGAATGATACAGACATTGGTTTGTTTTAATCATAATATCCCCCAAAGCTAACTAGCTGCTGTTTCACATTGTTTTTATATATAAAAGGGTAAATTGCTTGATGGATCAAAATAAATTTTTGTGGCTTTGTTCACTGGTATTAATTTAAAGGTGCGTACTACACTGAATATTGTGCGTAATTGCCAGGAATTCTGTTGTACGTGTGTGACTTGGCCTGGACATGGTAGACCAGGTGCATAATGAGCTGGAGTCCACCAGATGTCTTGGCAGTACCTACCACAATGTACTTTAGTGTTACAAAAAGAATTCCGAGAAATCTAAATCATCGCATTTCTGCTTTAGTTTTTATGAGCAAATTCATTCAAAATTCTAGATTTTAGTTATTGCTTTTGTAGAGTGATCCGTACCCAGAATCCCCCTACAGAAAGGCTCCATCTAGCCACAAGTATCCCAAAGGAAAACTGATTGTGCCCCCCAGTTAACAGCCAAAGCTCCTTGTAGGGTTAACACAGAGCTTAGAAAGACTTTATTTAGAGTTTACCACGGGAAAACACACACATGGGATGGGCACAACAACAAAGGTAGACCATACCATACTGAATACCCTCCCTATAGGCTTCCCCCCTCCAACACACATGCCCTGGCATAACAGACAAAGGATAGGGAAGGTGACTGAGAGATCTGGTTTAAGTTAGTTCCTGAGGATTGGATGGAAGCACAGAGAACTACAGATAACCAATAAGGGAAACAACACAGTATATACAACATGACACTCTACAATGAATACATCTATAACATAAAACGGAAAAAATGGACTGCGCATGCGCGCAACCAGCGGCGGTTGGCTGCGCGCGCATCCAACGGCCGCGGCACGCGCACAGCCGGCGTGCGCGAGAGACATAACAAATCCAATCCATTGGAGAGGCGCACAGCACAGCACAGCACAGCGCCTCTCCAATGGATCGGATTTGTTTATCTCCTCAGTGCCCGGCCTCCATCTCCTCAAGCCCGGCCTCCATCTCCTCAAGACCGGCCTCCATCTCCTCAGTGCCCGGTTTGCCAGCCATGTTACCAGTCTGCCATGCACAATACAAGTCTGCCATGCACAGTACCAGTCTGCCATGCACATTGCCATGCACAATACCAGTCTGCCATGCACATTGCCATGCACAATACCAGTCTTCCATGCACATTGCCATGCACAGTACCAGTCTGCCATGCACAATACCAGTCTTCCATGCACATTACCAGTCTGCCGTGCACATTACCAGTATGCCATGCACACTACCAGTCTGCCATGCACATTGCCATGCACAATACCAGTCTGCCATGCACAGTACCAGTCTGCCATGCACATTGCCATGCACAGTACCAGTCTGCCATGCACAATACCAGTCTGCCATGCACATTGCCATGCACAGTACCAGTCTGCCATGCACAATACCAGTCTGCCATGCACATTACCAGTCTGTCATGCACAATACCAGTCTGCCTGCCTTAATACCAGTCTGCCATCCACAATACCATTCTACCATGCACAATACCAGTCTGCCATGCACAATACCAGTCTGCCAGCCATATTACCAGTCTGCCAGCCATATTACCAGTCTGCCAGCCTTATTACCAGTCTGCCTGCCATATACAATACCAGTCTGCCAGACATATTACCAGTTCGCCAGCCATATTACCAGTCTGCCAGCCTTATTACCAGTCTGCCTGCCATATACAATACCAGTCTGCCAGACATATTACCAGTTCGCCAGCCATATTACCAGTCTGCCAGCCTTATTACCAGTCTGCCTGCCATATACAATACCAGTCTGCCAGACATATTACCAGTTCGCCAGCCATATTACCAGTCTGCCAGCCATATTACCAGCCTGCCATGCACATTACCAGTCTGCCATGCACAATACCAGTCTGCCAGCCATATTACCAGTTCGCCAGCCATATTACCAGTCTGCCATGCACAATGCCAGTCTGCCATGCCTAATACCAGTGTCTCATAATACCAGTGTGCCTAAACACCAGCCTGCCATGCCATGAATACCACGTGCCATTAGATATCCGCATAATGTATACGCTACAAAAAAAATGTCCGCCCAAGCCCAACACAATCTAAGGGGCCCCATGAGCTTACAATTTAAGGGGCCCCATGAATTTACAATCTAAGGGGTCCCACGAGTTTACAATCTGAGGATCCGGTTCCCGTGAGCTTACAATCTAAGAGGGAAGAGGAACCTGCTCTAATATATAAATGTCTTTGTAATGCACTGTCAGCTGCGCGCGCCCATCACAGCTGCTCAGTTGGCCCTCCTGTTGCGGATGGGATGGCGATGGACGCGTTACAAACGCATTTATATAGAGAGATACTCTTGGATAGGACATTGAAAAAAAACTATGTGGACGTGAATTCTGAGCTGGCGACAACAATAGACTGCCCTCTGGGCAGGCTTTCCACCTAGTCAGGGAATAATACAACACAGAAATCAGGAGATATGGCACGGACAACATGAACGCCCTGTACCTAGCATTGTAGGTAAAGAGTGACCTTAAAATAGGAGAGAGATGGGGAATTCCATGAAATATAAGGCCAAACCCCCCAAAAAATGTAAGTCCAAGTACCCCAAGTCTCAAATGACTACCATCACAACTTCTCCATGGAGTTGCCGGTGAAATGTCAAAACTCGGCTGAGAAGGTTTAGAAGGTGTTCATCAAAGTTTATGGGAAGAGGGATAGCGGAGGAATCTTGAGGTTTGAAGACTTGGTAAAAAGCAGGACGATGTGGCTTTCTGAAGGCCATAGTTGTGTAACTAAAGTGAATGTAGTTCAAGAAGGTTGACGGCTACCTACGAAAGGTTTGCTAAGAATTAAGACTGGACTGTGGACATGTCTACAAAATATGATTTTTTTCTTGCCTTTGGATGTTAGTATGGTTCATGAATCCTGCGTTCTCACATGTTATATTTAATGTTTAACATTGTCACGGTGACAAGATCTCGATCCAGAAATCCCCTGGACGTCCTACAGAGATGTTTTGGGGACTGATTTCCGTCCACCTATCTGTTCCTGTATATGTAGGTATGAGTATCGGTTCTGTCTGTTTGGGGCATATTGTACTGAGGAAGGGTCTTTGCCCCGTAATGTGTGTGTACTGCTTCTCTGACACTAGTGGACCATCACATCAGCAGCTCCGGTGGTTGACTTTTTTTTTAAATTTTCTGTACTAAAGATAAATCCAAGTGGGAGTTTTTATTTAGAGCATGTCACACAACGTTTCTGCTCCCAAGAGAGCCTTTCTCAAGTGACTTGAGAAAGACCGTAGTGAGAGTCGAAACATTGTGTGACATGCTCTGAACAAACCTCCAACTTGGATCTACTCTTGAGTGCTCAACCTTTCTTGCAAGCTCGACTTTGGAATCTAGGTCCTTTGGCCATCCTGGGTTGAGAGGCACCTTACTGTAATGTCCCTTCCATTGGTGAGTCCACACAGGCATTAATGTTGTGTTGGAACATTAGTTTTCTTGAAGGTGGTTATCTCGTCAATGTGCGATGTGGTGGCCTAACACCACATCACTTTTGGGAAACGGTTAATTCCACAGGTGGTATAATTATTTATAGTCTTCATTTTTTGTAGATATTTGGTTAACCTTATGTATTTATGGAATTATGTTCCCTGTAGAGATGTCAGAAGACGGGAGAAATATGTTGAATTTAAGGTTGTACTCTCAAAAGGACAACGAGATTCTGGGGCCGATCAAAATGTTATCCTTTTCGATGCTGTTTTCTTTTATCTACGCTTGAATTTGACATCTATTAACCGTATTCATGCGTTGGATGAATGAATCTTGATACGAAAGATTGATTGGCAACGTCTAGAAGAAAAGCAGCCATGTTTCGGAAAATTTTGAACTCGTGTGAAATATTTTGACACCTGGATTTCACCATCTGCTTAAAACTTTTATTGTAATCACTGTTCCCTGAAGTAAAGAATTCATGTGATAGAACGCAGAGCTGTTAATTGTTCACGGAGCAGCAACGACAACCGTGCCTCGGTTATCGTTCTTTTAAATTGCTATTGTAGGTTGAACAAAAAAATCTTTTTAGACTCATCCTGTCGTTCTCCACCAGCTCCTCGACAGATCTAATCTCGATGAAGAAAAGGCAGGTGTGAGAGTCGGGCGAAGGTTCCTGACAAGGCTGCACCTCTGAAGCTAATTGCATTTTCCCGGCCAACGCGCGCCAGGTTAGGACATCAGAGCCGTACAGATACACAACAAGTTTGCATTGTTACAGGAAACTGGGGAGGGGGGGACCTGCTGGAGGTCAAGCTCCGTTCACAAGCTGGCGAGAGAGGGAGAGAGCGCGACTAGAGAGAGAGAGAGCGCAAATGATGGCATTGATGGAAACAGGATGAAAGCATAGACAAGATAAATGGAGATTATCTAGAGGAATCAGTACGCTTAACTGGCCTGTCGGAAATTCTTAAGGGGGAAAAATGGATCTGATACAGAGGAACTATGAGACTCAACCTTATATCATGTACGGATTAATGAGGGATAGCCAAGCCTAAGATTCAAGGAGATCTTAATATAAATAATATTAAAAAACAATCAGATCAGCCTCCTGTTTGTCAAGAGATCAGCATGGATCAAAATAAGTGAGTAAAATATAAAATCTGGGCAAAATGCGTGTGATTTTTAAGGATGGACGTTTACGAACATAATGGAGGGGTGACATTGCTGGTAGATGGGACATGAACAAGTCTAAATTGGGGCGCATGTCAATTTCGGTAGAGGTACACATATTTATTGTGGTTCATGCCAACGCCGCACATCAACATTAGGAAGTGTTCAAGTGTATATTGGGGTAATTGAGTAAGGTTCACGTTTTATGTTTGGGTGTATGCCACTGTTGGGAAGGGTTCGTGTTGATTTCGGGGTGTATGTTATTGTTGGACATTGGGAGGTGTCCAACTCTATGGTGCATGCCAAACTTGAGAGTGTGAGGTGTCTCTGTTTATATTAGCATTAATGTCCTCATTCAGGGGTGCTCAGGTTTGTATTGACATGAATGACAACTTTGGGGGATGTTTAAGATCTTACTGAGAAAAGAAGTCAATGTTGGGAGTTTATATTGGGCTGTGTTAGGAATAAGTCATTTTGACTGTTCAAGACTGATTTAATGTCAGCCCTCTCAACTTGGGAAATGTTTTGATGACGGAGAAGCAAAATCCATAATCGGCATTTGAAGAACTCTTGGACTTTGCTGTTGGTTGATCTTTCCTGGTAACCATTAGATCAGTGGTTATGTGATCAGTGGTTATAATGTTCAGGTAGGACACCCGTCGAGCGTTATTACACCTTCAAGTTTTAAACCAACAGAACACCATTTGTGAAGAGGAACTCCAAACTGTATTGAGATTCTTCACTTATAGTGATTTTACATCCCATGTGCTAGGCCTTTCTAAAGCTAAAGTAAGCTAGTTTGGGAAAGGCCTACTATACAGGCTGAAACGTTGTTCTAAGAGAGAAAATTCAATAAAATGTGGAATTCCTCTTTACAACCGGACGATTTATTAAATTGTTGGCTTTCATATCTTGCACCGAATAACAGGACCAGGGTCACAGAGCACCCATCAACTCCATTGTGAGTATTGATGTTGTGTGCTATCAACCTCTTTGTGACATATCTCTTTATCAGATTCATTCTTCAGACCTGTTATTTGACCATATATTGATTTTGGTCACCTCATACATGTGGAGAATAGATACCCAAACCTCAAATTCTGAAGTCATCTTAAAATGAAACATATTATTTGTAATTCAGACCCCTCAACACGCAACCAGCACCTTGTCTTTACATTCTATGAAACCAAGGGACCAGTGGCCCGGTGATGAGCGTCAGGAGCTTAAGTCAGCAGGTCTTCACAGTAGGCAAGCTGTTCAAAGGTGATAATTGCACAGATCTCACCTTTCCGTAATAATAATAATACAGTTGTCCACTTAATTAATGCATTCTAGAAAGGTCATTTGCAGTTGCCTAAGGAAAGAGACACTTGAGTGATAGGTAATTACATTATGTCCACCAGAAGACAATCGAAAATACCCAACTTCGATTATGTCATGAAAAAAACACCACTAAAACATGACAGGAGAGACTAACTTCTTCAATGAAGGCAATTCAGTAGGGAAATTATCTATACAATAAATTCAATTAGTTCATAAAGTGCACTATTAAAAGTATTAATTCATATATCAACGTGTAAATAACTATACTACAAGAAGTGCCTGATACAGTCAGCATAACATGAAGGTTAAAGAACAAAGACACCATAATGATTACTGGATGGTACAACTTGTAGATCTGACCCAATGTCAGGTTTTGTTCTTTTACCCTCTGGGTTCTGTTTTGTGGTTTGTGATGTGCTTGTTTTATTATTTTTCGTCTTTATTATCTAATTGTAATGATTTGGGTAGGTCTCGGATAAACCCAAATGAAAAACCAAGAACCCATTACACCATGTGGGGTACCAGTCCTTAATTTGGCTGGACTTCACAATAATGGCAACTGAAGAGAGCCCTAACACACAGCAAATGAAAACACACAACTAATCCTAGCCTCCAGTCCTTAGTGTGGCCGGATATGAATACAGAGAGAAACCAAGGTGGCACAATAATGACAAATAGGGCAAAGGTGGACAAACAGGCCCAATAGCAAAAGTACTGAATAATAGTACACATAGCCAAAGGCCAAGGGAGACAGAGTATCACACAATAGTTTAAACTAGGGATGCACCGATACATATTTTTTAAGACTGAGTACGAGTACCGATACTTTTTTTCATGTACTCACCGATACTGAATACCAATACTTTTATTTAAAGTCATGTGACCGTTTTCCAATAAATAATTTTGGATTTTGCTGAAAGCCTGTCCAATTTATGTTAATATTGAAAAAGTATGGCCAGACACCCCATTTACCCACTGCACATACCCTGACCACACACACACGCAGACCTCAGATGGATATATATATATACACACCCACACACACACCAGACCTCAGACACATGTATACCCAGACACAGACCCCAGATACATGTATAACCAGACACAGACCTCACATACCTGTATACCGTGACATAAGACCCCAGATACATGCATATGCAGACACAGACCCCAAATACATGTATACCCAGACACAGACCTCAGATACGTGTATACCCAGGCATCAGACCCCAGATACATGTATATCCAGACACAGACCTCAGAATCACGTATACCCAGTCACAGGCCTCAGAATCATGCATAACCCACACAGACCTCAGGATCATGTCTACCCCAGGTGTTCTGCTGAGTGAGCGCTGGCCGGCCGCGAGTTCCTCTGAGCGGCCACCTGCTTGTGAAGGCTGTGAATCGCTCTTGGGAGATCTCGTGACCCCGCGAGATCTTGACTGGAGACCGCGTCACAGCCTTCATAGGCCAGCAGCTGTGCAGAGGAACACGCAGCCAGCCAGCGTTCGGTGAAACACGCAGCCAGCGGGAGGGGAATCCTGGCAGAACGCTATTTAATGCCTTCTGCCAGCAGCCCCAGCCCCCCCGGATATCGGCAAGCCAGCCCAATACTGGCTTTCTGGGTATTGGTAGATGTATAGGGGCATTTGCACGAGTATCATGTACACGTGGAAATGCCAGTATTGGCACAGATACTGATACTAGTATTGGTATTGGTGTATCCCGAGATTAAACGTAGCCAAGGTCAGAGGAAACAGAGTATCACACAACAAGTAAACATAGCCAAGGTCAAACACAGAAAATCAGTCAGGAAACAGAATGTGCTAACTGGTCAAGGAGAACCATGATAGGGCAATGTGAGACAAACAGAGTCTGTCTTAAATAGTGTTCGCCCCCTCTTGATTGGTTGTCATCATCAGGCTGCACCAAAATGAGCAGGATGGGAATTAGGCATGTGTGTTGGTGCTCTGAGAATGATGCAGTGCAGGAATGGAAATAAATGGCTCGGTAGCCTACGAGCGGCCCTTGTCAGAATCACTAGCAGTCCGAGGTGAGATGGCACTCTTGCTGGAGTTGCCTAAATGGGGGTTATCTGCTGGAACCTGGTCAGCTGGTAAACCTAATACCCCAGTACCTGTGACACTAACCTTGTGCTCAGCTTCAAAACGAAGCACAGAAACACTTGAAGGCTTCTTCAAACCATAGTGAAGGAACGTCTTGCCAAATCAACCATTATTTTAACAATTAACACCAAAGCAAGAAGGTAAATAGTTTTCAGAAGTCCCAGACATGAATCACTGGTATGTCAACCTTTTACTGTCTTCAAAGCTATTTTTCTCACCTTATGATTGGCCGTACAAATGTTGTTTCATTTATGATTTTAATTACCATTGTATATGTGATTTTAATTCTATGTGGAAATATACCTTCGTTTTAAGGGTTCATATGCTGTTAGAAGGAATATATTGTTTGTCGATGGGGTTGACTGATTCTCCAGACATTTATGGTGGACACATCTGCTTTATAGTCCGTCACTAAATAAAACGTCAATTAGTTTCTCAAGTCTTAATAATGAAGATGAAGTGTCAGCCCTTTGTGCTTTGAAATGGAAAGTCGAGACATGTGGGCGTATGGATAGGTCGTCAATTTCATGTCTTTGTGTCCATCACCAACTCATAATAAGCCACTGTGTCACCATGGACAATTTTAAGAGAGTCTTCTTATTTTGATATATTGAAAGCTGATGTAAAAGTGTTTTTCTCTGATATGATCTGAATTTCATATACAGAAATGTATGTTGTGGGTCAAAAAACCTTGCTTATCCACGGAACCAATGATGGACTATGGTTCCATGTATATCTTCTTGTTTCCTGCCAATTGACATGTTTGACAATCTAACGCATGTGTCCCCATCTTTTCAACAGAAGGTCTTGTTCGACCTTTTACTCAACACTTCTCAATATTTATCATTGATTTTGTACTTTGTTATGTCAAAAGAAGTAAATTATTACAGGTTTTCTTCTTTTTCACTTATTTATTATTACCCTTTTCTATATTGTACGTATCAATAACTTACTTAATGCAACCAGTCATTGGTTGTCCACTGTTTATGTAAAAAGTATATAAGCTAGGGATGTCCCAATTGGCCTGTTCCAGGTTCCTCTCCGAGTCGTGCGGCAATCAGGATCGAACGATACCAAGTTCTGATCTGATACCGCAGTTGAACCTGTTGCTCGTCCGCTAAATAATGCCGGGCCTTGGATTTTACCTACTGGTTATTAATGAAAGCCTTCAGTAATCTCTGTAACACTGCCCATACTCATCACACAGGGGGAAGTACAACATGCAGGGAAGGTCAGTGCAGTCTCGCATGAAAAAGCCGATCCTCCCATATTCCCTAGAAATGGGGTGATCAGTTCCCGATTCTTTTGATCGGATCGAAACATCCCTAATATAAACCCCTTCACTACCAAGTGATTTTCCATAAAACCACTGGCAGGACCATGGAGCAAATGTCTCTGTTCAACTTTTCTTAGATTTGTTTCGCCCATTGGGGTTGTGACTCATCGATTATTGACAATCTCTTTGACATGTCTTCAAATGTATTGTACCACAATGCAAGAAATTTCAACTGAATTGACAGATTACAGAGGGTTTCTCCAAGGAACCACTGTGCATGATCGACTGATTAAGTCATTGGTTTTAACTGGTGGCATAGGAGGTCCAAATAGCCTGCCGGACATATTGAACTGCGTAAATGACAAAGAACAGGTTTTACAACCACCTCCTTCACCAAGCAATCATTAAAAGTCAACTACTACCTACTAAGGGTTTACTACAGTATCTGGCTTTACAATTATGCTCTAGAGAACATACTCCAACATAGAACACCATACATATATGGCAGCAACAAGCTTTCTATAGAGTTTCTGATGTTAAAAAAGGACATTTCATGCTGGCTTTAAAATCAGATTGTGTTGAGGGCATAAGCTGTTGTAAAAAGTGATTTTGAGTTGTGAAGTCCATGTTTATCCATACCGATAGGCACATTCAACATAAACACACAGGTGTCACACACAGGTGACACGTGGATATAGTGCTGGGTTGTGTGTTTGGAAGAAATAAGTGCTTTTGTAATTCCAAAAAGGTTTAAGTAGTCGGTAATACCAGTACAGATGTGTAAATGATGGAAGAACATACACTCTCAGGAAGCAGGTGTCAAAGTCTTTCTTCTTCTCTTCAATAGGTACATCGGTTACGCAGCTTCTTGCCCAAGACTTTGATGATGACAAGCTGGTGTTCGGAGTTGTGGGGGAGGAAGCAAGGAAATTCTTTGCTGTCGAAAGCGAAACTGGTGTAGTGTGGCTGAGGCAGACTTTGGATCGAGAGGTATTGTATAGATGAAAACTATAAAGTAAAGTCAACAACAGTTGTTCGACATTGCCTCATGAGTGGTCCTCTTGGACAGAATTTCATCTCACAAGTACAAAATGTTTTGTGTCAAACAGCTATCTATGCACATGGAAAGAGATCCATGAAAAAGCATACCAATTTTTCCCCGTACTATCAATCTCAAGATTAAATTGTCATTAAATATAATTTCAATAATAGCCTGGCTCGCCAAATTCCATTTTCAACAGTGAAACTACAAGCAACTTTTATTGTTATATATACATATTATTCCGAAATATTGGTTGACAGGTTCCCTTTGTCAGATGACATTACCATAAAATATACTGTACATTTTAATCCTTACCATTAGCACAAGATACAGATCTGTTTGATTGTGAGAGATGTAACACTGTAAGAAAAGAGAGAAAAGGCTTGGCTACGTGGTGGGAGCAGGCGATCAGCCGAAAGGTAATCGGGTGCTCTATCAAGGGATCCGCCATCCCAAAACAATCTCCATACAAACAAGACATGATTAAGGCCGTGTGCCAAAACGTTATGGCCCCTATTACAATCTTCGCCGGCGCAAAAACGCATTAACGCGAGGGACAAAACCCTTTGCGCTGAACGTCGTATTACAACGTCAGCGCAGCAAACGCGCGTATACGTCTACCGCGGGTGAACCTGCGCGAGCTTACTGTACATCGCCCGTCCTATACTTAACATTGTAAGCGCAAATGCGTTTGTGCACTGGTACGCGGATGGTATTACAATCTATGCGCAGGAATTAACGCATAGATGTTACGCACATAATTTTAGCAACTCCTAAAAGCTGGTGTTAATGGCAAATTCGATCAACCTGGCCTAAACCAAATACACCAGCCCAAAAAAAAATACGCCGCAAAGTATAGTTACACATTCTACACATACCAAACCAATAAAATGGAGAGGTTGTGCGTGCATTTTTTATTCATGCAGCATATATGCGCAGATTGACTTTGACAGGCGCAAAAACTTAACGTGAGACAATTGTGGGTCTTAATTCTGATTGGCTGAATCGTGTGAAAAAAAACAGTCCGCACACTGATTTCTGCGTGCAACGTTGCTGCGCGCGCGTTTGTGCGTATCCGTTTTACGTGCGTTTTTGCTCGACGGATGAAAAAATGCACGAGGATTATAATTCCAGGGTTGATTTACGCTTGTTAAAATTTAACGATGGGCGCACAAAATCACGCGTTGGGCGAGCGTTTTAACACGAAGATTTTAATAGGGCCCCCCTATATGTCTTGCCCGGAATGCAGTGAATAAAGATTTTTATGGCGGATCTATCGGTGTTGCCTATGGTTTGGAGATGTAACACTATGATACTTATCTCTAAGGTGCCCCGGAGTGTTCAACATTAGATTTTCTACACTAGTGTCAGTGACACTGCATTCAGTATATTTGTTGTGTATATGTGTGTATCTCTGTCAGTGTCTGTCACTGTAGTTGTCAGTGTCTTCGTATCTTTCAGTGTCTTTGTGTGTCTTTCTTTCTCTGCTTCTTGGTCAGTGTCATTTTCATTCTCCAAGTGCCATTGTCAGTGTCTCTCTGTGTGTTTCAGTGTCTGTGTGTTTTTGATAGAGTTTTTGCCTGTGTTTGTGTGTGTTTGTCAGTGTCTAAGTCTCTGTCGGTATCTCTTTGTGTGTCTGTGCATCTATCAGCATCTGTGTGTGTTAACCAGCCTATTTGCCATTGCAGTTATTGTCAGTATCTCTGTTTTATCAGTGTCTGTGTCATTACCAATGTCTCCAGAAAACAAAGAGGATCTGTCACACCAAGCCAAGTATGCAGAAGGAGCAAACATTATTGAATACCGTGCAAGTGCTTGGCCCTTTGTCACCTTTTTCAAGCACCTTGACTCTGTCAGCAGTTTTTGTCTTCCAGTGTCTTTGTGATTGTCTGTGTTGATCAGTGTTTGTCCCTGTCAGCATTTGTTGCCTTCCAATGTCTTTGTGATTGTCTGTGCTTGCCAGTGTTTGTCTCTGTCAGCAGTTTTTGTCTTTCAGTGTCTGTGTCATTGTCTTTTTTTATCAGTGTTTGTCTCTGCCATCATTTTTTGTTTTTCAGTGTCATTGTCTGTGTTTGTCAGAGTCATTTTGCCCTTAAGTGGTTGTCTTCTCTCTATCAGGGTTATTCAGAGAGAGGTGAAAAGCAGGAGAATGGAAAATTCTAGGTCAAAATAGCCAAACCAGAAAAATTCTCCCATTTATCTCACTTTCCAAATCGTCTATTTTGATGTAGAATTTTACATTCTCCAGTCATTCTCCTGCTTTTCACCTCTCTCTGAATAATACAGGGTAAGTGTCTTTTGGTCTGTCAGTGTCTTTGCCTATATCTATGTGTGCCTCTGTGTGTCTGTCAGTGTATTTGTGTCTTTGCCAGTATCTCTGTGTGTCTGCCAATGCCTAATGGACTAATGGACAGTAGAGTTGTTTGTACACCATTTTAACAATTTAAGTTGATGTTTTAGTTACTTATTATACCTATATAATATATATTTATTTCTTATGCAGTTTTTTAATATCTTCGTGATTTATAAAAATGGGAGGTACTGGGTGAAGGAGTATGGTCAAGGAGGGGGAAGACTTTTCACACAGGATGCCTGAAGATCTAAGGTCGGCCTTGCTATCGACAATCCGCCCCATTTTTCTATGCCTTTGTGCCTATTTACCGAAAAAGACTACCAGGGTTATTCAAAGAGATCCGAATGGCTACCGAATGTTGAAATTCAGTGTATGGTTACCTTTCCTGGCCTTTCGGCTATTCAGAGAGCAGGCAGTTCGCCAAATCTTGGTGAATTGCCTGCACATACGGTGCCTGTTCGGTGCCTGTTCGAGGGCAGTGAAATCTCCATAGCTTCGTCTATTCAGAGAACAAAAACCAGCAGTGAAAAGGTGCTGAAATGCCCTGCTGTTTCATTCGACAGGTTTATTCAGGCGAATTCCATAGGCTTCAATGTTAAAAATATTCCTGTTTTAATCCAATATCTAATAAACCGTTTATTATAATACTAGGTGTTAAGCCTGCCCTGAGGGCAGTCTATTGTTGAGAATCTGGCTGCTCTCGGCACAGGGGGGAGGGAGGGGGAGAGAGAGAGAGAGAGAGAGAGAAAGGGAGGGAAGAGAGAGAGAAAGGAGGAGAGGAGGGGGAGAGAGAAAGGGAGGGAGGAGGAAAGGGGAGAGAGAGAGAGGGAGGGAGGAGAGAAGGGGGAGAGAGAGAGGGGGAGCGGAGGGGGAGAGAGAGGGAGGATGGGGAGGGGGAGAGGGGGGAGAGGAGGGGGAGAGAGAGGGATGAGGAGGGGGAGAGGAGGGGGAGAGAGAGGGAGGAGGGGGGGGAGGAGGGGGAGAGAGGGAGGGGGAGAGGATGGGGAGAGAGGGGGAGAGGAGGGGGAGAGGGAGGGAGAGGAGGGGGAGAGGAGGGGGAGAGAGGGGGAGAAGGGGAGAGAGGGGTAGAAAGGGGGGAGAGAGGGAGAAAGGGGGGAGAGAGGGAGAAAGAAGGGAAGAGAGTTAGGGGGAAAAAGAGGGGGAGAGGAAGAGGGAGAGAGGAGGAGAAGACAGTGGAGGAGAAAGAGGAGAATAGAGGGGGAGGGAGAGAGTAGAGGAGGGGGAGGGGAAGAGAGGGGGAGAGTAGAGGGGAAGAGAGAGGGAGGGGAGGGAGAGAGAGTGAAAAGGAGAGGGAGAGAGGGCGGGCGAAAGCCCTGCCAGCATAAACCCTCCTCCCATATCAGCACGGGGGAGAGAGGGAGGGGGAGAGAGAAAGGGGGAAAGCCCTGCCTGCAATAACCCTCTTCCCTTATCAGCACAGGGGATCCCTTCCTCTGTCAGTCGGGGGCTCTCAGGGGCCCACAGCAAGTCCTCTGCGGCTCCATTCACTCACTGCACACACGTGCAGCCAGAGCTCTACTTCCTTCCCTCCTGGGCAACTGGGAGGAAGTGTAAAACAGCCACTTCCTCCAGCGCTGCTGCTGCAGAGGATGGAAGGAAAGCGCTGTGGGAAAGAAAAGAGGGCGTTTTCATTTGAGAGTGTGCACTCTGTGCGATCGCATTGCACAGGGTGCACACTCCTAGAGATCCACACTGCGGCTCCTGGTAATGAGTCCGGCTGGCTGCGGTGTGTAGCAGCCGGCCCGTCTCATTATGAAGATAAATACAGCAGCGGCTGAAGACTGGCCCTACGACGTACCCCCTACCCCCTACTTGTGGCACTGTGACAGGTTCCCACAAAACCGTGGTGAGGCAGATGGGGCTGCGGATTGGGAACCGAGAAGGTGACTGGCTGCAGGGCTCAGGCGGTGCTGGAGTAGAGGGAGGCATGGCACGCACTAAGCATGTGGGAGAGTGAGAGGTGCTTTGCACGCGCCTCTCCAACGGCTAGGAACAGCTCCTCCCCCGCGCGCATGCAGGTGTTTTCCACCTGTCTCTGCGCATCCGGCTTCTGTTGGATGCGCGTGCAGCCAACAGAAACCGGATGTGCGGCGACGGACAATCGATTTTATAGTTATAGATTCTGCAGTAAAAAGTCTCTTTATTTATAGATTTTTTTAGGGTATTTTAAGCATTTTCGGGATTTTGTTGCAAAAAAAATTTCCGTTTTTTTTTCTTTTTAAATGTTTTTTCTTTTTTCTGTAACAGCCCTTTTTATTATCATTCCTTGGATCTTATATGTAAATTTCAGACATTTTCGCTCACTAGTTTCTTTGCAAACAGAGTTTCACTTTTCAAACATTCAAGCTTACTTTTTTTTTTTCACTCCATTCGTCTGCGGTGTCGGGTTTTTTCCGGCGGCTGCTCTACGCTCTGATCAGCTCCTGCTCGGAATCTCCGGCGTGTTCGGCGGGGTTAATTCAGATGTTTTTGTGGGTTTCGGTGTGCGTTCGCCTGGGTTTTGCAGTGAGTGTTCGGCAGGTTTTCGGCGGCTTTTCCCTGCACTACGACGACCTTGTGGTGCTTGCTGAATACAATCCAGGGTCGCCGAAATGGAATCGCAAAATCGCACCGAATTGAAGAGAACGAAATGTCACCGAACGTGCGATGACTTTCCGATTCTCTTCAAATAACCCTGTACACCTCTCCCCCCTTCTTAAAAAGTGACATGTCTTTACAGTGTTGAATTTCTGTTATGTATTTTTTTTGCGTTTATAGGCATAAACCCCGCTTGGTGTTTAGAACTCTAAAAAATTTTCTCAGGCCACTGCCTGACGCACATCCACTTAAACCCCTTCTTTGAATCGAAATGAGGCATAATTTACCTTTATTGGTCATAATCTAGCAAATGCCTGCTTATTCCCCCTGCACGGGGACGCTGTGACACCACATCGTTTATCAAACGGGAAAATATAAAACCCTAAAAGAGCGCTACACAATAGAGTTAAAAAAAAGCTGTCCTGGCATCCTGCAGTTTATGATGTGTTTATCCACACCAGACTAGCGCGCGGCATCTGTATGGCCTGCTACCGTAGGAGATATCTGCCGGCGGCGGTGCCTGGGGGCCAGAGATGGATTTACACTGCTCTCCCCAAGCTATCCTGCTTCTTTCTGATAGGAACATCTGAATAAAGGATAATTATTTCTCTTTTTATTCTTCTGAATCGACCAAAATCTTCCTTTAGGGCATTACATTAGCTAATGAGACTGATGAGCATTTGGGTGCCTGGAGCTAGTAGTTTATCCCCGGTTTATTTGTAGATAAATATTTCTAATGCATCTAAAGCCATTTTTTTATTGTTAGTAGCCAGATAGGCTTTAATTTTTAAGCGGTATCTTAATCCTCGAATAAACTCTGCAAATAATCTCACAATTAAGCGAATACTATAGGTGTTATTCAGAGAGATCCGAAATGTCGCCGAAATGTAACCGGACACTGAAATTCAGCGAACAGTTACATTTCGTGGCCATTTGGCTATTCAGAGAGCAGGAAGTTCGCCAAATTTTGGCGAATTGGCTGCACGTACGGTGCCTGTTCGAAGGCAGTGAAATCCCCCATAGAGAAGCAATGGTTAATCTATTCAGAGACACCGAAAAGTAGTGAAAAGTTGTCAAATTGCCCTGCTGTTCGGTGGTTTCATTAGTCAGGTTTATTTATGTTTATTCATGTTTTAGGATCTTTTAGGCATTTTTCAGGATATTTTAAGCAAACATTTTTTTCCCATTTTTAAAAAAAAATAAAATTCTCAGCGTGTCCAGCCAAGTGGTTACTTTGTGCTATGGACGTGCTGTACCGGTCGCTGCGGCCCCCGGTGCAGGCTGACATCTTGGATGCCAGCCCAGCATTCGGGACCCCGGTGAGCACAATAGACTGCCAGGCATGGACTTTCCAATGATACCAAACATGACCATGTAAAATGTAAAAACAAAATTAAAAAATAAAAATAAAAATTTTTAAAAAAAATATTTTTATTTTTTATTAATGCGGCAATATTGTCCCATTTCAATTATAATGTGAACAATGATGCTGCACTAAAAAATTTTTCTATGGGGGCATTTGCTAAAAATCATGTAATTTCCCCCCCAAAAAAAATTTAACGAGTCCCCATTTCTATTTTTTTTAACAAGCGCTCCCCATAGAAAATATAACCACAAAGGCTTGCATGATAAAATGTGAAAAAAAACACTTTACACACTGTAGATGATTGAAAATTCAAACCGTATTGCAATTTTGCTATAATATTCAGGCAGGACATGACAAATACATATAATAATGATATATTATGAATCTGACAAGTCTGCTGGAAAGAACGATATATAATATGTCTGGGTTGTATAAAAAAACGTGACTTCAAATCGCGTTTAAACATGATGAGCAAAAGCGGTAATAATGAGCTCAGCACACAGGCGTGAAATGGCTCAGCAGCGAAGGGGTTAACAGACCTTTTTATTATCATTCATAGCACCTTATATGTAAATTCTAGGCATTTTCGTTCAGTAGTTTTTTTGCAAACAGCGGTTCAATGTTGAAACTTTCAAGCGTACTGTTTTTTGCTTTTTTTTTACCCCGTTCGTCAGCTTGTCGGCTTTTTCTGGCAGCTGCGATCGGCGGCTCGGCGGCTTTCTCCGGCGTGTTCGCCGTGGTTTTTCAGGCAGTTCCGGTGGGTTTTTGGTGGGTTTTCGGCGGGTTTGCGGCGGGTTTGCGGTTGGTTTTCCCTGCACTCTGAGGGGACCCTGCGGTGAATGCTGAATTTACCGCAGGGTGGGGAACTTTGATTCCCCGAAGTGCAGGGAACGAGAGAACACTGAAATGTCGGAGACCCTTGAGTGGTCTTGAACTGCTTCCTGTTCTATGGGGTTATTCTCCCCTGCTGGGGTTAAGTCGAACAGGAAGGAGTGGGAATGCAGTCCCTCCCCTATTTTCTCAGAAGGAACGCAGTTCCCTTTTGAACCACACACTGAGAAGCTTTTATTCGGGTCCAATCATATGTTTCCTTATTAAAGGAACACCCTATTAAAAAACAGAGATTACTTTATTGCCCTTCAATAATGCTGGCATGCTCTCTGCGTGCTGTCATCACTAGAGATCGATCTGGTGACCGGCAGACGGTAAATTAAAAAATCCCGGCTGCTGATGTCACTGGGTGGGTTGGAGGAAACTCTTCCATTTCACCTGGGGATATCTCCAGATTAGGGCTGCAATGAGGGGTGGGGGGAGAAGGGGGCACTCCTTACATCCTGACCACTTCAGAACTATAAAGTGGTCAGGATGAGCAGAGTGTCCCTTTAATCTTCTATATAATCAGTAATATCGGATTGAGACCGGCCAAAAAAACTCTTATTGGCTAAAGTGACACTAAAACCCACCATGTCCATCACTTAATTAATTGGTCATGGTATGCAGAGCTGATCAACCAATGCTTCCCAATTTGTTGCCATTAAGATGTGTTGGAACGGCTGAGCGCTTGGCTGAGTGCATGACAGAGCAACAGCATCTGTTAGTCAAGAAGAACATTGAGGAGACCACAGTTATGGAATTACAGTGATGTTTCAGCCTCTCGAAGCTAAACATGGGGGAATGGGGCCTTTAGGGGACAGAAGGGGAAATGTTTTACCCTCCAACCCCTCCTGACCCTCCACCTCTCCATTTTTTAGGTTTGCCCACCTTATTTTCCTAAAATTTGGGATTCTCCACCAATCACCAACGTCCGTGGGATGTGCTGACCTCCCCATGTTTGACATAGAGTTCTATTCACAAAGCACTGAAATTTAATTCAGTATCTGTGCTTTTCATTTCGACGCATTTCAGCTCACGTAGGCAATTCGATTTAGTTGAAAATTCTATTGAATGGTCACCGTATTTTGCCGAAAATTCTGTGAAAAGTCACCGATTCAGTTATTGGATGCTGGCGAAGAGACCCGATATAAGCACTGAATTTAGCCTCGGCGAATTCCACTGACTTGAAATATAAAAAATAGAAAGTCTCCTATTCTTCTGCTAGGAGGTAAAAATCAATCAATATTTTGTAAAAATGTAAAATTTAAAATAAAATTAAAAAGGTGCGTTAAAAATAATCTACTGTATAAGTTTTTAAAAAAATTAAAAAACAAAAATGCCTTTTAAAAATAACAAAAAATACAAAAAGGTCTTAAAAATTTTTTTAAAAATAAAAATGTTTTTTGTAAAAAATAAAAATGATAAATGTTGAAAAAAATATATATGTTGCAGTTGTTAAAGTGAAACCTATGGGATTCGCCTGTTTTAAACCTGTCAAATTGAAATACCGAAAACCAGGTCATTTCACCGGAAGTTCGGCGCGATTCGGTGTTCTGTGAATAGACGAATCATTAGTTCTCTATGGGACATTGTCGGTGACGCCGGTGAAATGCACGGTATTTTGCTGTTAGTTCGGCACATACAGGCGAATTGACAGCTTTGTGAATAGAAGAATTGCCCCAAAATTACACCGAACGGTGAGATTCACCGTTCAGTGCAATTCGGTAGCAAATTCGGGCATTAGTGAATAACCCCCCTAATATTTTTTGCCAGTCTTTGATTGGTCGGCGGTTCCTGGAGGAGGTGTGGAATAATAATTATTGCGGTACCTACACATATAATATAATACTTTGCATCTTGTCCGTTATCTCCGGTGTCTGTGACCACCTAAGCCTCCCGTTTTCACTAGACCTGGGCCTAATTGATATTCATACATTTTCCTGTTTTGTATGAGCCTGTAATTGTACACTGGGTTCCTCCTATGCGTCGTTCCCGATGGTATTTTGCATGTAATTATGCTTTTAGCTAAAAATCCGAAGGACTGGTGTCAGAAGATAAACACTATTTCTAATCGTATTATTTTTTTTTCTCTCTTTTCATTTCAGACTAAATCAGAATTCACAGTTGAATTTTCCGTCAGTGACAGCCAAGGGGTATGTGGGACTCTTTTTACATTTCATCATAGCTTAAAGAGAAATATATATTCAATCAATGGTAAACCAGGACAAGATAGCCGGAGAAGGTTCGGAAAGGTGGGAAGGAACGGGTTAGGGTCTCTCCTGCTAACTGCTGTCAGCAGGGGTCATAGCAATGAAAAACTTGTGTATATTAAAACTCAGGAGAGAGGTCTGACTGATATGGATAGATATGGGTAGATATATTAGATAGATAGATAGATAGATGGATAGATAGATAGATAGATAGATAGATAGATAGATAGATAGATACAGTCTGGTCCAGAAATATTGGGACATTGACACAATTCTAACATCTTTGGCTCTATACACCACCACAATGGAGTTGGAATGAAACAAACACAATGTGCTTTAACTGCAGACTGTCAGCTTTAATTTGAGGGTATGTACATCCAACTCAGGTGAACGGTGTAGGACTTACAGCAGTTTGCAGATGTGCCTCCCACTTGTTAAGGGACCAAAAGTAACGGGACAATTGGCTTCTCAGCTGTTCCATGGCCAGGTGTGTGATATTCCCTCATTACCCCAATTACAATGTGCAGATAAAAGGCCCAGAGTTCATTTCAAGTGTGCTATTTGCATCTGGAATCTGTTGCTGTCAACTCTCAAGATGAGATCCAAAGAGCTGTCACTATCAGTGAAGCAAGCCATCATTAGGCTGAAGAAACAAAACAAACCCATCAGAGAGGTAGCAAGAAAATTAGGTGTGGCCAAAACAACTGTTTGGAACATTCTCAAAAAGAAGGAACGCACCGGTGAGCTCAGCAACACCAAAAGACCCAGGAGACCACGGAAAACAACTGTGGTGGATGACCGAAGAATTCTTGCCCTGGTGAAAAAAACACCCTTCACAACAGTTGGCCAGATCAAGAACGCTCTCCAGGAGGTAGGTGTATGTGTGTCAAAGTCAACAATCAAGAGAAGACTTCACCAGAATGAATATAGAGGGTTCACCACAAGATGTAAACCATTGGTGAGCCTCAAAACCACACCTAACAAAGCCTTCACAGTTCTGGAACCAGATCCTATGGACAGATGAGACCAAGATCAACTTGTACCAGAGTGATGGGAAGAGAAGAGTATGGAGAAGGAAAGGAACTGCTCATGATCCTAAGCATAACACCTCATCAGTGAAGCATGGTGGTGGTAGTGTCATGGCGTGGGAATGTATGGCTGCCAATGGAACTGGTTCTCTTGTATTTATTGATGATGTGACTGCTGACAAAAGCAGCAGGATGAATTCCGAAGTGTTTCGGGCAATATTATCTGCTCACATTCAGCCAAATGCTGCAGAACTCATTGGACGGCGCTTCACAGTGCAGATGGACAATGACCCAAAGCATACTGCAAAAGCAACCAAAGAGTTTTTGAAGGGACAGAAGTGGAATGTTATGCAATGGCCAAGTCAATCACCTGACCTGAATCCCATTGAGCATGCATTTCACTTGCTGAAGACAAAACTGAAGGGAAAATGCCCCAAGAACAAGCAGGAACTGAAGACCGTTGCAGTAGAGGCCTGGCAGAGCATCACCAGGGATGAAACCCAGCGTCTGCTGATGTCTATGCGTTCCAGACTTCAGACTGTGATTGACTGCAAAGGATTTGCAACCAAGTATTAAGAAGGGAAAGTTTGATTTATGATTATTATTCTGTCCCATTACTTTTGGTCCCTTAAGAAGTGGGAGGCACATCTGCAAACTGCTGTAAGTCCTACACCGTTCACCTGAGTTGGATGTACATACCCTCAAATTAAAGATGACAGTCTGCAGTTAAATCACATTGTGTTTGTTTCATTCCAACTCCATTGTGGTGGTGTATAGAGCCAAAGATGTTAGAATTGTGTCCATGTCCCAATATTTCTGGACCTGACTGTAGATAGATAGATAGATATGGATAGATATTATTAGATATATAGATATCTTTTATAATGTAAACTGTTTTTCTGCAGGTCATTAAAGGCAAAGTAAATATCCAAGTTGGTGATGTGAATGACAACGCCCCGACTTTTCACAACCAGCCATACACGGTGCGCATCACAGAGGTACGTCCCGCTTGCCAACTCATGATTAGGCAAGCTATGGCTTCCTGTTTATTAGGAGACTGTCCGACACTGTGCGCAATCATGGTATTTATCATAAAAAATAAAACCAATGAATGGTTGAATGATATTACTAGCTTAATTACCCTATTCCTCTTTTTGGGGGGAAAACATGGCGCAAAATGAATATATTTATTTTGCCAACCCCTTCATCCATGAAACACCTGTGTGATTGACAGCTCAGAGGAGGAGGTGTTTTCAGATAGTAAGGATGCTTGTAATATTAACTGTCACAGCTCAGGGGTTTCTTTCTTCTACTTTCCCAGCTTATGCTGAGAAATACATGCTGTTGTACCATATCCGGAGCTGTAGGTGGCGCTGCGTGGTTGCTTATTGTATGTAGCTCTGGACTTGTTGGTTTGCCCCCAAGAAGCAGGTGCTGTTTGTGATCTCTATCGCCTCCCTGCTTTCTCTCTCTGCTATCTGCTGTTGACTGGTATCTGCTGCAATGCTTATATGTATCTGATGTTATCTAAGTGTCACCCACATCCTGTTTCTTTCTCTCAAGTTTCCAGTGACTGTTCCTGATACAAACAAAACAATAGACACGCACAAAGCTATATATGATTTGCTGGCACTGACAGGGGGAATCACAATACTGTAGGGAAGGTTAACAGTTGGACCTTACTGAGGATACAGTTTCAAGTCGAGAGGGCAGCCTAGCAGATGAGGGCATCTCTCCTGCTTTACAGCCATAAATCACTTCCTGTGGCATGCCACATCACAGCAAAAATTAAGGTTTATTTTCACTTTTTTCTTTAAATCTATCCATTGTCAGTGATGTATGGGCAGATTTGGGAGAACGTCGAGGTGAGTGAAAGCTGTTTTGTGCACGATTGATGCATTTTGATAATGCCGTCTACCTCTGATGCTCTTGGTTTGGTTAATTGGGCAGGATTATAAGACATTTTAATGATATGTTCTGCTGAAAATGCTTGATTAAATCTACTCGTATAGTGATTTCCTTCATGAATGAAGGAATTAATAATGATGCTAGTTAAGGGAAAGGGCAGAATCTCCTAAAAAAATATTTTATCCCTTATTGTGCACACAGACACTCAGATCTATCTATACAGTGAGGACATTTACGTTTTTACTCAAACATTTTGCTATAGTAACAGAATAAAAAACACACGGAAACCCTTTCTGGGTCCGAGAAATAAAAAAGAATAAAAAAATACTAGGTAGATGCATTTTTTCTTTTAATTTGGCACCAAACTGAATGGACGCAGCAGTCGCAAGTCACAGTAAAGAAAGATTAATGTGAAAAAATTACATTTATTACTTTTTTCATTTGAATACCGCGCCCTTTCTGCTTGTTTCCTGGCCCAGCCCAGGAGGATTATCTCAATTTCCAACACCTCTCTATCTCACCCCTTGCTGCGTATAATGAAGATAAAGAGCACAGAGATGAGTCCGCAGTATGCTCAAGGGTGCTGTACTAATAAGATACCTACATGCAGGCAGAAAAATATATATATATTTATACCGGGTCAGATTTATTATGGCAAACTTTAAGCTTTTAACACTGGGGTCTGCAGGAAGACAGGTGGACCTGAAAGCTATGTCTCCCTGAGGCCCCGCCTCCCTTGCTGGCCGACGATGGCTGTACATTGCTGCAGGCGGGACTGCCTGAATGTTAAAAGACCGCCTGCAGCCAATTGTGGCAGTCGTCCGACGGCAAGAGAGGCGGATGAGAAGCTGTAGAGTTGCGATGCGTGCTATGACATCCCTTGGTGTGCTGTTGTGGTTTGTACATAGGCCTATAGCGCATTCCTCTTTGATTGTGATTGCAGAGTATCGACCCAGCTTTCCTTCTCTACTCTTGATCTATCTATCCCTGTGTACCGCACTTGGCTTTTATTTGTATTTCCTGTCGGTCCCATCCAGCCATTCTAAGGACTGGTATTCTGTTCTATAGTGGTTCTCCACCTAGTCCCCTGGGATTTCTGAGCACTGGCACATTCTAAGTCCAGCCATTACAATGACTAGTAATCGGGCCTTGCTCATGTCCAATTCACCATGATGAAACCCAGCCACCTTAAGGTCTTGTATTGTGCCTGGGTCAGGGGGTTCTTCACTCTGTGAGTACTGGTTAACTGCACACTGCCACATCTCAACAGGGCCAAGAAGCCCAACCCAGTGCCTAACCACTGAATTAGAGGTTCTTGTAGCATATCTTTTCAATATTGACCACAGGTAAAATACTCAAGAAAGGGCTAGATGTGCCCCTACTAGGCTAGCATCATGTTTTTCCAATCCTGCTCAACTCTCCCTACCAGCACAGGGATCCACTCACTTGTACGAGGTGAAGAAATAACCCTGCTGCAAGTAAGGCCTCTGCCTATATTGTGGGGGCAAGGGCATTTAACACTGTTGTAGCGCTCACTCCCGGAGGAGCCGCTGAAAATGAACCACGGGTCAGTCTCGTATTACGGCAAACGCACAGCGGAAAAGAAACGAAACACGAGGCTTCGTATTTCGGAAAATAAAATATTCGCGACCGAACATAAAACAATGCAATTTCTCGATGGTTTAGAAAAAGGGACACATAGCAAAACCCCAAACATACAATCCCTTCGAATTACGGTAAACGCGCAACGGAAAAAGAGGAAAAATATATATTCGGAACGTATCTTTATTTTTAACCCCTATTCCGATTCATAAAAGAAAATGAATCCTGCACAAGTTAAGTCCCAGGAGGTGAAAGGTGTATATGTGTGTGGTACCCGGGTACTGTTCAACTGGCCAGTGAGCTTATTTAAGGAAAATCTTCGACTAGAGTCAGTTGGGGCCCTGTGGACTTTAAAGAGAAAACAGCAGCTTGACCTTTAATCACAAACAGCCTTGGAGGCCTCTCACCCATCCGACGCAGGCTTTAGGCTCCGCTGACCCAGGACGTCTCTCCTCCGGATTTTGGCTGGGGATACTAGCGGCCGGATCCGTTGTCTACCTTTATGCAGCTTGTCCAGCTCACCGCCTGCTCTCCGTTCAATTCCGCCGGTCTGCAGCAGTGTCTGGGCTCTGGCGAGTCTCCTTCTCCTCAGGCTAGGTGACCCAAACCGGAACAATAGGTCTCCCTCGGGCTTTGGGCCTAGATTCTCCCGCGATCTCCTCGGTGCGTCTGCTTTCTCTGCTTCCCTGGCGCCCCTGGAACTTTCTCCACGAGGCAGAGGATGTAAGTGTCCAGTCCCCACCCACTTCCTGTCTTCTTGCAAAGCATGCCGGGCATTGTAGTCCCAATGTCCAGTATCTGATCGCGATAGTCTCCATCTTGTGGCCAAAAATAGGTACTGCCACAGCAAGATTTTTAACACAGCGCTACACTGTCATGCCCAATTAGGCTAGGAAACTCCAGAAGCACATTCCTTTCTGATTGTTATTAATGTGTTTCGACCCGACTTTCCCTCTGGCTACCCTTGCTCTCTCTTCCTGTGTACCAACCCAGCTTTCCTCCTAACTACTCTCACGCTCTATCCCTGTGTACCAAATGTGGCTTGTATTTGTCTTTCTTTCTATCCCATCAAGCCACTCTAAGGACTGGTATTCTGTTCTTTAGTTGTTCTCCACCTAGTTCTTCAAAGTCCCCAAGCTCTGGCATGTTATAAGCCCAGCTGTTACAAGGACTGGTAATCAGGCCTGGCTCAGAACTCCTGTTCACCATTACAAAATCCAACCACCTTAAATAAGGAGTGGTACACCTTAATAACGAGGCGCTGGTAGATGTGTTTCTAAATTGGGCATCTGAAGCTTTGGAGGATGAGGTCGCATCTACAGATCTGCCCACTGAATTAGAGGATCTCATAAAATATTTCTCCTATACTGACCACAGTTTGCACTACAAACAAAATACTCAAGAAAAGGCTAGGTTTGCCCCTACTAGGCTAGCACCATGTTTTCCCAATCCTGATTAATTCTCTCCATTGGCACATGATCCTAAGCAACTCAGATCCAGCCAGCTGACCGATGCGGAGAAACAATACCACTGTAAATAAGGCCTCTGTCTACATTGTGGGGGAATGGGCCATTTAAAACGCTCGTGCCTGGTTAGGCCAGGAAAAGTCAGAACCCAAAAGTGCATTCCTCTTATTGTGATTGTGTACTGACCCAGCTTTCCTCTAGGCTACTCTCGATCTCTGTCCCTGTGTACCAAACTTGGCTTGCATTTGGCTCTCCTGTCCCATCCAGCTACTCTGAGGACTGGTATTCTGTCCTATAGTGGTTCTCCACCTAGTTCTCCTGGGTTCTCGCACTTAATAAGCCCGACTGCTACAATGACTGGTAACTTGGGCCTTGCTCAGGACACCTATTCACCAATACAAATCCCATCCACCTTAAAGACTGGTATCGTGCCTGGATCACAGGGTTCTTCACTCTGTGAGTACGAGTTTACCGTACACTGCCACAGAGAGGGGGCCTGAAAATGGATTTTCAATGTTTCCTCAAAAAATCCATGCACTGGTCGTGGCTCTCAATGCGTAATAAAACTGGGCCGCAGTTCCCTTTGCTGAATGAGATCACTCAGATTGTCAGCCATTGTACAGTTGACATTGTAGAAATGCTGGGTGGTCTGATTCCAACACACATTCACACTGAAAAAAGCAGCAAGCTTTGAATGTATCTTAGGAAATGATTACAGTTGTCACGCTGTTAGGAAAGCAGAGGGATAAATGATATTGTGTATGCTGCAGAAGACAATGTTTGCTGGACCACCTGGTGATTGTGCAAGTGTTTGGAATGATAATCAAATACGTGTACTGTGCAAAAACACCATAACAAAGATTCTGGTGGCTGTACTGCACCATCATACTCTTCATTCCCTCCGCTAGTCATAGTGACTTTTCGGCACTCATTAACAGATATCTAGAAGTGGTTGAGTGCACAGATATTTAGAAGTGCCTTCATGCCTTCAAGATCCAGAGGACACCCTGCATCTGCCTTGGGGGAACACAAAAAATGGTCCCAGCGCCCCCCCTCCCTTTGTGGAGCAGAATCTTCTAGATATGGGCCACGATAGCTGAGCTTTTATCTGTATAGCCTAGGGACACTGGCATCACTCTAGGAAAGGATTCCAGCTGTGCCACAAGCACAGGGATGCAATGCCTCGAGCCCAGAGATGAAAATCTCCATAAGGGTGCTCACATCGCCAGCCAAGTACAATAAATTTGTGCATCTAGAAGACGTCAGAGACCACTGAAGTCAAATCTGCACAGTTTTGAAAATGTATTTTTGCCTAAACTCTGTCCTTCTCTCCCCTTCAGATACAAATGACCACTGTAGAGTTTTCTCTGGAATCAAGAGACAGGACAGTTTGTGTACTGTGATGGACACATTTCTTTTGAGGACTGGATGGGGGTGGCATTCGCTCTGGTGTAAAGAAGTCTTGCATTATTTCACTAGAGTCGTCAAAATCACCACAGGGGTAGAAGAATGTAGCTCCTTTGATGATCTGTGTGATGAAGTTTCGGTTTCTGACAAGGATCTTTTCACCATGGTTGCTGCTTTAGCTCCAGGCGCAGCGGTAGAATGACTAGTGAAACTCTCGGGTCCGTCCGGCAGCTCTTCAATGGCAAACCATTGATGATTATATCGTTACCAAGCCCACAAGATTCTTACATAGATCCAGATGATGAAACTGCAAGGTCCTACAAGAGGCAGTGAGTGTAAGAATAGCAAGACCCAGAACATGAGACAGGATTCGTTATGAGGGTGAAAGTAGAATAGAACGCTAATACATTACTCTATATATACACAACCTTTGGTGGGAACGGCAGCCATATTAGGAGGTGAACACCCCTGGTGCCTCCCTGTCCACTCCCACATCTACCTGCCGTTTGGAAGTGCCACCCTTCCCCCCACTGCCCTCTTGCTGACCCTGAGGCTGGAACCAAAACAGAATTACATAGCAGGGCATAGAAACTTTGAGAAGATCCACTAAGTGGTGGAAATGGACACAGTTCAAATAAATTCCGTGGTCCATAGCAGTCTACTTGCCAGTGTGGTGGTACCTGATATCCAGGCTGGTGACAGCCCAATGGGTACTGCTGGAACATTACAGGAGGTGAACTTGTGGAAGGGCAACTTGCACATATTGGGTCATCGGACTGACCATTTGTTGATTAACGTAAGGAACCGCATTCTGTTTATTCCAGACACTGTGATTCAGAGTTGCAGGTCGGTCATGCACTACATGTCTGGGCTGTGCTAATAAAATTGGTTGGTGCCTGTAACAGGAACTGGGGGATGATTGGTCTCTGGCCTGAGGACCAGACCAGAACCCACTACAGTGTACCTCCTGTCTCCCAGGTAAATCAGATCTGCAGTGCTTTCCATTCGCCACAGTCCTCCACCAGAACTTGAAGGAGTGCTGTGTAAACCCCTGATAGGTCTCCCCAAGCACCAGACACAACTTAGTGCTGGGAAGAATAGTAATGTTTAATCAGAAATGTGGATATATGGGAAACAGGGATAGGGAGGTAAAATGTCACAACACAGCACACTGCCTTCACTGGGGGAATCAGAATCACTTCAGGATACACAGAAACCTGATCAGTATAAAATACACAGAATTAGCAGATAATCAAGATCAAATCAACAGAAGATCAAACAGTCACACATACAGGGACAGACATCACAAACAATAGTTCTAAACCATATTACTTAAACAAACCAAGCTCTTAATCATAACCAGTTTTAAGACACTGATGCATTTAACAACATTAACCCTTATATGCCCACTTACGCCCACTTTTTGTCACAGTTGGCTTTACCACATTGGTTCCTCGGTAGGAGGCCAGCATCCACACTTCACCAATGGGCACAGGGGCCGCATATAGTGTGAGCAAAATTGAGACAAGTGCCATTGAGGGTAAGAGCGCAAACACAGAGGGTGCTTTGATTACACTGCCTTATTGCAGGATCTAGTTTAAATTTTTTCCATTAAAGTTTATTTGGCTGTCTACAATTTTCTGTACATCGACATTATCATAAGAAAAAACGAATTCATACCCTTTGAACACTCCATTACGATCTGTGATTTATTAACTTCTTTAACTAAACCAAACCTTGAAAAATACTCTTTGATTTAAATCTTATCCATCCGGATGTCTATTCCTCCTACAAAAACTGTGTTGGGCATGATCTTTTCCTCTGGAGACACATAACCGTTGCATGCTGAACCGCTGGACTAAGTCTCATTATCACCAGTACCGGGTGCGTGTGTCTCGGGTGCAGTTATTGTGAATTTTAAAATTCTACTTATAACTAACGGATATGTTAAAATATGAACAAAAACAAGTAAAACTGGAGCCAAGCAGCCTATAACCAAGACCTGCTCCTCCCATACGAGCCAAACTCTCATTATTTTTCTGAAGCATTGCATGACATTTAATATTGTTTATGCCATACATATGGACTATCGGGTGGGGTTCCATTCCTAAGCAATCAGCAAGATATCCACAGTTGGTAGTCTTCATGCACTGTATAGTTTGCTTTTTTAAATATATGATGTTACTCTTGATATAGTTGATAATATGCTTGTTATCGACGCATTGCATTGTAGTCTAAAATCAGTTACTGGTCGTGAAAACTCATTGTTACAAAGCTCCATACCTCACTGTCCCTTTAATCTGAACAGCAAGCAACTATGTAGGTGGTGTTGCAGAGTTGCTCACCACCCAGTACAGTCCCTGACATGATTTCTGTAATTTGCCTGTCTTGGTAGGTTTCAACAATAGGATCTTCTGTCTTAATTGGAACGTGTGGTCCCTGGCTGCTCTATGGTTGTCCCCAACAACTTTGTTGAGTCCTCAGTTGAGTCATTCAAGAACCTGCAGCATTTAAGAGTCACCAAGGTTCCTGTGGTAGCTAGAATTCCTTTGCTGTGCTCCTGGGGGCCCTCACCCAACTCCCATAGAGCAGTTCAGATGAGGTGATACTGGTGGTTCCCTATGGCACTTATCGGGACTAGAGGAGATGAGGTAGGAAATGTTCCCAGTCCCATTGGGTGGCAGGGGACATCTGAAGCAATTGCTTAAGTGTCACAATAAACTATTCAGCTAGCCCATTGGTCTGGGGATGATAAGGGAACTATAAAGGGGTCTAATTCCACACAGCTTCCATGGCTGTTCAGGTCACTTCGGCCGTGAACTGTGTACCCTGATAAGAAAGGATTTCCTGGGGAAATCCAATCCTGAAAAAAGATTTACAACAGAGTGGCAGTGCCGGGATATGTATCGGATATGTTTGTATCTGTTCTATGACCGTCCCTGTCTGCAGTAACGCATCTGACCACTAGTAACCCCATTCATTTCCTATTCTCCCAATCGTTAACATTTCCGATAAAGCTTCTACAAAGCTTATCACTAAAATATATAATCAAATGACACTTCTGACTATACACAACACAAACACACACTGGATTATTCATATTGATTTTGCAAGAAGTCCAGGATGTATTTTACTCAAAGGATTAAATGTTGTTGGTCCATTCCTGTGGACCAGTATCGGCAAACAGATATTCAGAGTTATAATAATGATCTGGCAATGGATAATGGGAATCATAGTGCACAGACAGCTGGAATCACAAACTGGACTCATGACTGTGCAGTATCTATGCTCAGAGGTCGACTTTCTTTACAACCTCAAGACAAGCGCAAGAAAATTACATGCAACCCGTTCCGAAACTAATGGGAAAATCTCAAAGGGACACGGCTTGAGAAAGGAATGGAAGATCAAAGAGCCGCGGTGGGAGGGTGTGAGCATGCAGCATATTAACGAGCCCTTCCTTTTGTAAACCTCAATTACCAAAGGCAACTTGATTTCACAGGCAGACTCAGATGTGCAAACTCGCATTTACTCATTAGGGAGGTGTGCTTCCCTTCAAACACGTCACTGATCCTAGTATAACCTGATCATGCTTAGCATTGACACCATGGGTGCATGGATTGCGTGGTTATATGGATTTGGAGAAGTCAGCATGACATATTTGATCTCCATGAATGAAGCAAGGAATAAAGTCTATCTTGTGTTAGTTACAACTTGCTCAGCATTATTGAAACGTCTTAAAACATAAGAGAGCAGGACATTGGGATACGCTGTCGACGTGAGCAATTAGAAGACTATTGTTTAAGGACTAGCTGAAACTGGAAACAGCCATCATCAAGACCATGAGCATGACTCATCTGGGCATCTCACTGCCAACAAGTAGACCATCCACTGTGTAATCCCATTTTGCAGCTTTAGTTTGGACTATATAGAGGATTTTTTGTACTCTGCAGTTATAGTATAGACTGTATAAGTTTTGCGTCCAAGCACGATTATCTTCTGTTTTATATATTACCATAAATGTTTGTCCACCTATCTATTGTATTTTAGGTTTTTTTATTAGCTCAGCAGTTTTTATATATTTTACAATTTTTAATAGCAATATTTGAACGGAACATTTGAAATACAAATTAACCATTTCTTTCTTTATGTTGTATACACACATGGACATATTGTTTTTTGTGTATAGAAAGTCCGTTTTTTGGTGTGCATTAGCTCAGCCGATTTACAAGCTGAATTTCTGGAGGAAACTAATTTGGCCTTTACCATTTATGCCCGCTTGAAGGAGGATGGATGAGTCACCGCATATGGAGAGATCGCGGGATTCCGCGACCTCCAGCTCCAATTTCCGGTACACACTGAAAGTCTGCAGCCTCCACTTTTGAATGACGTCATCAGTGTGTGCCGGAAACACCACTTTCGAGCTTTGAAGACAGGTGTTCCACCTTATGTCCCATGCCATAAAAGCTGGGACTGAGAGGAGGACGGTAACCCTCTCTTTGCTCCCTCCGGTTACCTGCTACTGAAGAAGCACCCCTAGTGGCGCGAAACGCGTTTAGCTCTTGACCTTGTGGTCTTTACATTTTATTTTATTCTAAACAAATTGTTTTTTTCCCCTGTATTCATTTCCTTTTTGGGAATAATAAACAACACTTTTAGTTTATTTGATACATTCTCCGGGTATTCATACTCTTCGCCATCATTGAGGTGCCTGAGGTGATTTATACTGCATATGGAGATTTGAATCGTGAGTCCGAAGGCAAACCGGTTGGCCTATAACAACCTGGAAGGCAGACACATGAGGGCTGGAAGCTCTTGAAGAATGTGAGTCCTTTTCTCTACTACCTTCAAACATATATATATACTGTTTATTGTGAACACACAGTATTGCACCACGTACTTGTCTCTTTTTTTGAGGTATTCATCATACAAGTTGGATACACATCCTCAGATAGAAGAAATAACATTTATGTGTTTCTTGAATTTATTGGTACATCCAACCAGTTATTTTTGACTGCTTGATACTTCATATATCCTGTTCTCTCCTTTCCCGTGTCCATTCCCCATGAGAGTGTGAAGTAGCGCTGCCTCATTTCTCTAAGCCAAATGTACAGAGGGTATTTTTTACACAAGTTCTTTGGTATACCACCACGTTGAAGGACTATACAAATTTTTTGGGTTATAGGGGTTAGGTTTAAGCAGGACACAGCAAGGTGCGTGGAACTTCGTGGCTTTGCTTTTCGCCACATTTCGGCTCACTTCGGCTATTCCATTTTGGCGAAAAAACATGGTGAGTTCCCTATTTAGAGAATGTTCATCGCATTTTGCTGGAATTGGAGTCGCAAAAGCGAAAACCACCGAATTGCACCGATAACCGCCGAGTTCTACCGAAATTGACTAGGCCAATTCCAGGAACTGAAAAAAAGAGAAAGAAACTCCTGATAGGAGTTTAAATCAATAAAACGTATTAAAAACGTGTCTAAATAATAGAAGGGGTCCTTTAAAAATGTCTGTAAAAAAAAAACCTTTAAAAAAATACCAAAAAATACAAAAAGCACTTTTAAAAATTATAGGAATAAGAAAACTTTTTCTAAAAAAATTATTAAAAGAATAACTTTTGTCTCTTTTTCAAAAAAATAAAATAATGAAAAGAATAACTTTTTTTACATTGAAACTTATGGGATTCGCCGGTTGAAAAGTGTCGCATTGAAACACGGACAAACGGGGCATTTCGCCGCAATTTTGGTGCAATTCGGCATCCTGTGAATAGAAGACACGATAGTCGTCTACGGGATAATTTTGTTCCGCCGGACTGCTGTGAACTGCACCGTGTGTCGCTGTTTTGGCGAATTATTATTTATTTATTACTTAGTAAGCGCCAACACATTCCGCAGCGCTGCACAAAAGATGCAATGGGTAAGGACAGTACAATTCTACAATACATACAATTGACAGCTTTGTGAATAGACGAATTGCTCCGAAATTACACCGAATGGGGTAATTTACCATTTCAGGGCCAATTCGGAGTTTAGTGAATAACCGCTCTAGTGTTTTATACCGCTATCAAGGTGTCACTGCTACATCCTTCCTCTTTCTCAGCAAGGCAATGGTATACGTTGTGTATTATACATGTCCCTGTATCAGACAGTGCACCTTTAATAAATGATGCGTCTGATCCACTTGTAATTATCCACTCTGGTCCTCCATACTGTCACAAAAGAACCTTAATAAGACGCGCTCCGTGCCGCTCGAGTCAATAAAGAAAGGACTGGGACTCGAGCAATACTTGGCTAATTCAGTGAGTCTGCCTTGACAGACCTCATTACGTTCCCTTGTATTCATTTCATGGTAATCGCTGTCAGCCTGACTGGCATTTGATTTGCCGTAATAGAGTTTTATGGCTTTCCAATTCGATGAAAAGAGTTTGCCGCTCACCGTACCTCGCAGCGTTTCTCCACCGTATGATTTGGGCACCCAGACATGTGTTTAGCTGACCTTCACTTTTCCATTCCACGTCTCTTGCGCCCGTTTTATTTCCCGCCGCGTCCCCCCGTCGTAACCTCCGGTCCGGCTACCGGCACCAATGTACGGAGTTTGTACTTCATTCGGTTATTAAATGAAAATACCCGTTTTATTGCCCCGAGAAGGCGATCTTCACGTTAAACGACATTCAGCCAGTGTGGCCATAAAAAGTACCTCAGAATTACTCGTAGTAGCGTTTTTAAAGATCACTTTGTCACATTTCAGAAAATAGAATATTAAAATCCAACAAAAAGGAGTTGATGCTTGTGATTACTTTTTTTTATAAATAAAGGTCCTCTGTGTGTGTATATATATATATATATATATATATAATGAATATACAGTCAGGTCCAGAAATATTGGGGCATCGACACAATTCTAACATCTTTGGCTCTATACACCACCACAATGGAGTTGGAATGAAACAAACACAATGTGCTTTAACTGCAGACTGTCAGCTTTAATTTGAGGGTATGTACATCCAACTCAGGTGAACGGTGTAGGACTTACAGCAGTTTGCAGATGTGCCCCCACTTGTTAAGGGACCAAAAGTAATGGGACAGAATAATAATCATAAATCAAACTTTCCCTTCTTAATACTTGGTTGCAAATCCTTTGCAGTCAATCACAGCCTGAAGTCTGGAACGCATAGACATCACCAGACGCTGGGTTTCATCCCTGGTGATGCTCTGCCAGGCCTCTACTGCAACTGTCTTCAGTTCCTGCTTGTTCTTGGGGCATTTTCCCTTCAGTTTTGTCTTCAGCAAGTGAAATGCGTGCTCAATGGGATTCAGGTCAGGTGATTGACTTGGCCATTGCATAACATTCCACATCTGTCCCTTCAAAAACTCTTTGGTTGCTTTTGCAGTATGCTTTGGGTCATTGTCCATCTGCACGGTGAAGCGCCGTCCAATGAGTTCTGCAGCATTTGGCTGAATGTGAGCAGATAATATTACCCGAAACACTTCAGAATTCATCCTGCTGCTTTTGTCAGCAGTCACATCATCAATAAATACAAGAGAACCAGTTCCATTGGCAGCCATACATGCCCACACCATGACACTACCACCACCATGCTTCACTGATGAGGTGGTATGCTTAGGATCATGATGAGCAGTTCCTTTCCTTCTCCATACTCTTCTCTTCCCATCACTCTGGTACAAGTTGATCTTGGTCTCATGTGTCCATAGGATCTTGTTCCAGAACTGTGAAGGCTTTGTTAGGTGTTGTTTGGCAAACTCTAATCTGGCCTTCCTGTTTTTGAGGCTCACCAATGGTTTACATCTTGTGGTGAACCCTCTGTATTCTCTCTGGTGAAGTCTTCTCTTGATTGTTTACTTTGACACACATACACCTACCTCCTGGAGAGTGTTCTTGATCTGGCCAACTGTTGTGAAGGGTGTTTTCTTCACCAGGGAAAGAATTTTTCGGTCATCCACCACAGTTGTTTTCCGTGGTCTCCCGGATCTTTTGGTGTTGTTGAGCTCACCGGTAGGGATGAGCCGAACACCCCTGAGTTCGGTTCGAACTCGAACTTTTCAGAAGTTCGAATTCGAACTCGAACTTTTCAGAAGTTCGAATTCGAACTCGAACTCAATGCAAGTCAATGGGACTCAAAATTCGATTTTTAGAGTGCCCTCCAAGAGGGCATATATGCTAGATATTTGCCATAAAAGGTGTATGGGGGTCCGGGTAGTGCCCTGGGGGACAGGAAACAAGGACAAAAAGTAAAAAAAAAAAAAGACATTTTTAACCCCTTCACTGCTGACAACGTGTGGGCTCAGTTACTCCCGCTGTATGCTGAGGAGGACGTGTCCCACATGTCATCAGCTTTGCGGGACCCCCGGCAGAGATACTCACCTCTCTGTCCGGGGTCCCGCGGCGTTCTGACTTCAGCGTCCTCAGACGCTGAAGTCAAGCTCCTCCCGACATAAATGACATCATAGCGCCATGCGCGATGACGACATTTCCAGGCGACCCCACGGCAATGCTGGGAGATCGCCTGGAAGGGAGGGGGGGGTCCGTTCGGATCCCTCTCCCTCCCGATCGGGAGGTCCCACAAAAAAAAGCCAGGCACCGCTTAAAAGGAGAGAGTCTCCCCTTTTAAGCAGTGCCTGGCTTTAACCCCTGCGGCGCTGAAGTGTGGCCTAGCTCCGGTGGGGGCCGCCATCTTGGATGGCGGCTCCACCCCCGGGTCCCCCCTCACTGCCTGACGTCCTCACTCATAGCGTGATGACATCAGATAGCCGGGGAACCCCTAGCTCCCCGGAATCCCCTGGTGGAGATAGGGGGTTCATTTGAGGGTTCACAGAGATGCTGTGAGGTTGCGTATAGAGATACTGTGAGGTTGCGTATAGAGATACTGTGAGGTTGTGTATAGAGATGCTGATGGGGTTGTGTATAGAGATGCTGTGTGGCTGTGTATAGAGATGCTGTGTATAGAGATGCTGATGGGGTTGTGTATAGAGATGCTGTTTGTGTATAGAGATGCTGTGAGGTTGTGTATAGAGATGCCTTGCGGCGCCGAAGTGCGGCCTAGCTCCGGTGGGGGCCGCCATCTTGGATGGCGGCTCCACCCCCGGGTCCCCCCTCACTGCCTGACGTTCTCACGCATAGCGTGATGACGTCAGATAGCCAGGAACCCCTAGCTCCCCGGAATCCCCTGGTGGAGATGGGGGGTTCATTTGAACCCCGATATCTCCAGGCAGCTAGGGGGTCATTCAGGGTGTCAATCGAAAGGCCTGAGCATGGCTTTTCGAATGATACCCAACATGACCAGGTATAAAGTAAAAAAATATTTTTATTAATGCAGCAATATTGTTCACATTTCAATTATAAAGTGAACAATGATGCTGCACTAATGATTTTTTTCTATGGGGTGCGTTTGCTATAAATCACGTAATTCCCCCCACAAAATGTAACAAGTCCCCATTTCTAATTTTTGTACAAGCGCACCCCATAGAAAACATAACCGCAAACGCTCATGTGCTAAAATGTGAAAAAAAAAACACTTTACACACTGCAGATGATTAAAAATTCAATTTTTGTGAAGGGTGTTTTCTTTACCAGGGAAGACTTTCCGGCAGACTGAGCAGATTCATAATATATCATTTTTATATGTATACGTCATGTCCTGGCTGTATATTATATTATGAATCTGCGGAGTCTGCCGGAAAGAACGATATCCAATATGTCTGGGTTATTTAATAAAATGTAGCTTCAAATCGCGTTTAAACATGATGAGTGAAAGCGGTAAAAATGAGCTGAGCACACAGCAGTGAAATGCAGCATATTAGAGGAAGATTTAGTAGAGAAATTAACACTTCTCAGAAGCAGACACCACACCCTCAGTATAGTCTACATACATACAATGTATCAAATTCATTAGACCAGACTAAAAACACCTGTTGTTTACCGTTTGAGAACACAGGTCATTTAGAGGTGAGAATCTTTGCACGTACACATTAGTTTTTAATTCAATATCTAATAAACCGTTGCTTATAATATTCTGCAGTAAAGAGTCTCTTTATTTCTAGATTTTTTTGTATTTTTTAAGCATTTTCTATATTTTTTTCAAAAAAATTTTTTTTGCGAACTCGAACCGAACACGCCAAAAAGTTCGGAGTTCGCGAACTTGCGAACGGCCAAAGTTTGAATCGAACTCCAAACTGATCGAACTGAACAGCTCAGCCCTACTCACCGGTGCATTCCTTCTTTTTGAGAATGTTCCATACAGTTGTTTTGGCCACACCTAATGTTCTTGCTATCTCTCTGATGGATTTGTTTTGTTTCTTCAGCCTAATGATGGCTTGCTTCACTGATAGTGACAGCTCTTTGGATCTCATCTTGAGAGTTGACAGCAACAGATTCCAAATGCAAATAGCACACTTGAAATGAACTCTGGGCCTTTTATCTGCACATTGTAATTGGGGTAATGAGGGAATATCACACACCTGCCCATGGAACAGCTGAGAAGCCAATTGTCCCATTACCTTTGGTCCCTTAACAAGTGGGAGGCACATCTGCAAACTGCTGTAAGTCCTACACCGTTCACCTGAGTTGGATGTACATACCCTCAAATTAAAGCTGACAGTCTGCAGTTAAAGCACATTGTTTCATTCCAACTCCATTGTGGTGGTGTATAGAGCCAAAGATGTTAGAATTGTGTCCAAGTCCCAATATTTCTGGACCTGACTGTATAGGCTATGTATGTCTTATCGGAAATGCTCAAATGCGGAAGTGTTTTACACTTTAATTTTTTTTAAATTTTGTAATATTTGCATAAAATAATGACTTATCTTGAGGATGGACCCAACATTAAATTAATTTATGTTTCATATACACTTCATACTCACAGCCGAAGTGCATTTTATACAATATTTTATTCATTTTATTTATTTGAATTTTTTTTCTTTAACTTTGCAATATTTGCATATAATAATGCATATCTTGGGGATTGACCCAACACTATTGAATTAATAAAATATTTTATTAATTTGTAAAAAAAAATCTACATTTTTAATATTTATATATATAATAATGCCATATCATGGGGATGGATCCAACACTAAATTAATTTATGCTTCATGTACACCTCATACTCACAGCCCAAAGAGCATTTTATACAATATTTTATTAATTTGAATTAATAAAATATTTTATTAATTTGATTTTTTTTATATAATAATATTTGCATATAATAATGGCATATCTTGGGGATGGAACCAACACAAAATTAATTTATGTTTCATATACACTTCATACTCCCAGCCCGAAGAGCATTTTATGCAATATTTTAATAATTTGAAATTATAAAATATTTTATTAATTAGATTTTTTTTTTAAAAAAAAATTATATTTGCATATAATATCGCCATATCTTGGGGATGGACCCAACACTAAATTCATTTATGTTTCAAGACACACCTCATTTTATACAATATTTAAATAATAAAATATTTTTTAATTTTAATTTTGTAATATTTGCATATAATAATGTCATATCTTAGGGCTTGCAGCACTTGCAGGGTTATTCAGATAAAGGTGAAACTCGGGAAAATGACTGAAGAAGTGAAAATTCTAGGTCAAAATAGCCAAACCAGAAAAATTCTCCCATTTATCTCACTTTCCAAATCGGCTATTTGGTCTAGATTGTTCTCTTCTCTGGCCAGTTCTCCTGATTTTCACCTTTCTCTGAATAACCCTGTAATTTAATTTATGTTTCATATACATCTCATACTCACAGCCCGAAGAGCATTTTGTACAATATATTATTAATTTGCCCCCATTTCCCTGTCACATGATGTCAGAGGTGTATTTTTTCCCTCTCGGTCCCATGTTGGCGTTCTAAAGGTTTTTGGATTTTGACGACTTTCGATTTTGGAATTTCAGATAAGGAATACACTAATGGGGTTATTCAAAGAGAATCGAAAAATCACCGCACGTTCGGTGACTTTTCGTTCCCCTCAATTCGGTTCAATTTGGCGATCCCATTTCGGCGACCCTGCGGTGTATTCACCACAGGGTCCCCGAATTGCAGGGAAAGGCTGCCACAAACCCGCCTAAATCTCACCGCAAAACCCGGCGAAGGCACACCGAAACCTGCAAAACCATCTGGATTAACCCCGCCGAACTCCGGAAAACCCGAGCAGGAGCCAATCACGCGCAGCGCAGAGCAGCCACCGGAAAAATCCGAGACCGCAGACGAAGGAGGTGAAGAAAAAAAAACCAGTTTGCGTGAATGTTTGAAAAGTGAAACGCTGTTTGCAAAGAAACTACTGAGCGAAAATGTCTGAAATTTACATATGAGGTCCAATGAATGATAATAAAGAGGGCTGTTACAGAAAAATAAGTGAATTTATTTTAATAAATTATTATTTTTTTTTTAAAAAAATCCTGAAAAATGCTTAAAAGATCCTAAAAATCTATAAATATAGAGACTCTTTACTGCAGAATTTTATAATGAACGGTTTATTAGATATTGAATTAAAACCAGAATATTTTTAACATTGAAGCCTATGGGATTCGCCTGAATAAACCTGCCGAATTAAACCACCGAATGGCAGAGCATTCCGGGAACCTCTCACTGCTGGTTTGTGCTCTTTGAATAGCCGAAGCAGTGCTTTTCATGGGGATTTCACTGCCCTCGAACAGGCACCGAACAGACACCGTATGTGCAGGCAATTCGCCAGGATTTGGCGAATTGCCTGCTCTCTGGATAGCCGAATGGCCAAGAAAGGTAACCGAACGTTGATTTTCAGCGTTCGGTTGCCTTTCTCCAGCCATTCGGTTCTCTTTGGATAACCCTGTATATCTCCAGTCATCACAGCCGCTTCCAGAAAACCTGAAATTTTGAGATTTTGCATTTCACATATACATCACCTTATTTGTAAAACATTTCCAATCTTATTTTGGGGAAAATCCAAAAACAAAAAAGGAAAAGGAAAAAAATAGATGCAAATAAAATATAGGGTGAGATATGACTTGGATCCATAAACTTTAACCATGATATTGCTGTATGGAATGCTTTCTTGCGGTGTAGGTGAAATCTCTTTTCATCAAGTCTCAGTGTTTGAGTGCAGTTTCTGTTAATACTGCCGCGGTAACTGTATGATGTTATAATATCACCATTTGGCCAACGATTTTAGATTGTAAAGAAAGCCAAGTGATATTTCAAGTCTTTTTCGCTGTACCCTAACCCCCCCAAAAAAAACCTACCCCCAATACCTATTTTTTACACTATTTTTTCCTAATCTAACTTGTAAACACAACCAAATGACATGTCACCTTACCTAATAGAGATGTGTCAAACATCACAAGAGTCTGCTTTTCACCCTGGTGCAAATGTATATATTTAAATGCATAGAAAAGGGCAGGGGGTTATGGGAATTAAACCGCTTAGATCGTCATTAAGGACAGGTGGTAGCAGAATTTTTAGACATGCAGCTATATACCTGGTATAAAGTGCAGAAAGTGAGATGAAAATGGTGTGAGATCGATTTTTATTCCCAGGGGGCTGATTTTTTTTCTGTGCAATTTTACTCCCTATTCTAATACCCAGCGGGGGGGCGTGGGGGGCGGTTTGAATAGGGGTTTCTCTTATAGTCAAAGGAAGCGTATTTTAGTTGGATTTTTCAGTCGATTGATTGTGGAACTTTATGTTTGGAAGGGATTTCTGTAAAAATCCATGTTATATGTTGTATTTAGCTAGCTTGAACAGTTGCGGACATTCAGCTTTCTTGATGTCCTCCAACCATGCCGTGTCCAGCTGAATCGAATCGATTTCGCGTAATAAAACCTGGATATATTTTCTGTGGGGATTGAGAAAAGGGGAAGATAAGTATCTGAAATTTTATTGTACAGAAAGAATAGTTACAGTATTATCTAGGTGTCCTCCTACATACTGTAGATGATAGAGCTTATATGGTGGGGCAAGCCAAGGAGACTTGACTTGGAGAAGATGTACTACTCTTACAATCAGTCATAAATCCTAGATTTTAAGCCCAGAAAGTGTCAGACTAGAATAGGCATTAACCATCTGGCTCTTAAATTTAGCATATTTCTAGTTGTTACTATTTTTGACTTCACAACCGTAGGCAAGAAACAAAACACCAACCACCGGCTCATCTTGTTAATGGCCTTCTAGTAGGACCAAAGCTGTTTTATACATTAGAATATCAGACAAAGCTTGACAAAGGTGACACATAATGGTTGAGGGACCCTGTTCCAATGAGAACCAACAATCTATAAGAGGTGTATATATTGTGAGGTAGGTGCATATATAATATATATCATTAGCTGTCTTATTCAAGGACACCGGTTGGTGGGTGTTCTGACTGAGATCCGAATCTGCTTTCCACAGTTGTAGAGAAGAGACATGGTGGTGACGTTGCACCTGCTTCTCCATGGTGTAAGGCAGTGTCCTGCTTCTCCATGTTTGTAAAGGATAGACTTGTTGGTCAGATGTTCTGACGGAGATTCGTACCTGCTTTCCACAATTGTAGAAAAGAAACATGGTGGCGAGGTTGAACCTGCTTATCCAAGGTTGTGAGATAGCTTCTTGCTTCAGCATGGTTGTAGAGAGGAGAGACTTGATGTCCAGGTTTTTAATTGGGATTCGAACCTGCTTTCCATGGTTGAAGAGAAAAGACATGGTGGCGAGGATGAACCTGCTTCTCTAGGTTGTAAGGTAGTGTCCTGCTTCTCCTTAGCTGTAGAGGAGAAAATTGTTGATCAGGTGTTCTGACTGGGATTTGACCCTTCTTTCCATGACTGAAGAGAAGATACATGAGGGGTTATTCAGAGACAGCCGATCTGGCCCTGAAATGGCAATGAACAGTGAATTTCCCCGTACGGTGCCATTTCAGGGCCATTTGGCCATTCAGAGCGCAGGCTGTTCGCTAAGTTGTTTTTTTTACCTGTCTGGTGGCATGTTGGCTTTTTTTTGCGACTGGTCAGCGCTGTGATCGGCGGCTGCATTTGGCGGCTGTCTGGCATGTTTGCAGTAGGTTTGCGACGGCATTTGGCGGCCAATTCCCCGCACTTCGGGGACCCTGCGGCGAATGCTGAATTCACCGCAGGGTGAGGAAATTTGATTCCCCAAAGTGCGGGGATAGAGAATAACCCCCATAGTCTTGTGGTTGAACCTGCTTCTCCATGGTTGTAGAGGAGAGTCGTATAGATCAGGTCAGGAGTCGAACCTGCTTCGCAAAGCAGAGACATGGCTCACACAATATGCAGCCGATATTGTGTGGTATTAGAGAAGCAAAGTGCAATACAAATGTTTCGGGGCACAGAACCCCTTCCTCGATGTATGATGCTCTCCAGGGAGCACTGAGTCAGAGACTCTGTATCCTGAATTGTTTCTATTGCACTTTTCTTCTCTAGTAAACTCTTTGGTTGTGCTTGTGGGACATTGCCAAACAGTGGGGGTGGCTGTTGTATTGTTTCTTGTTTTTTTGGTTCTTGTTTCTTGTTGTCCACTGCTTAAGGTGCACAGTTGCGGACCATCCAATATCGCAACAACCTAAATTTGTGAGAAATCTTTCTTTTGGATGCCCCAGACACCTTACTCCACTTATTATTTCTGTGTTTTGACATCTTGACCAGTAGGAAAACTCATTTGCCAGCTTTATTTCGATTGGAGCGCCATTGGCTGTTGAGTATCGACCTTAAATCCTTAACCCCTTAGTGACCAGGCGGTTTTACACAATTCCGTCCTTTAGTGCCCGCTGCTGTTTTTACATTTCTGCGCTGTTCGTGTTTAGGTCAAATTTTCCTCTTACTCGTTTATGCAACCCACACATATTATACACCATTTTTTCCGCCATTAACCGGAATTTCTAAAAACTCCATTATTTCTATCATATCCTATAATTTACTATAAAAAAATATGAAATATGATGAAAAAATGGTAAAAACACACTTTTTCGTAATTTAATCCCCAAAATCTACCGCCAAAAAAGACCCCAGCTAAATAGTATAAAAATTTTGTCCCGAGAATAGAAATACCCAATTTTTACATATTTTTGCTTTTTAACCCCTTCACTGCTGAGCCAGTTCACCTATGTGCGCTGAGCTCATTCTGACCGTTTTATGCTCATTATTTTTAGATGACAGCCTAGGTCCTAGTTAACTAAAACCCCCTAGACAATTTTTTTTCTTAAAAACCCAAATGGATTTTAAGGATTCCCCTATCTCCCCTTGGCAGCTAGGGGGTTAACTGGCCCACTGACATCCTCACACATATGGTGGGGATGTCAGTGGGTGGGGGGTGACCTGGAGGCTTGGCTGACATCCAAGATGTCAGGCACCTCCAGGTTTAAATTACAATTCAGCGCCGATTGGCTCAGAGTCGCGATCCGGCAGCAAAATGTTATAGTTAAAGCTATACACCGCTGAAAAGGGAAGACTCTCCCCTTTCCAGTGGTGTAAAAAGCATCTTTCTAGGTGCCATGGTTAGAGAGATAGAGGGCTCCAAAGGAGCCCGCCTCCACTTCTTTGTTTTCAATGCAGTTGCCGGGGGGGGGGAGGTTGCCTGCCAATGACGTCACCACGCAGCGTGGTGATGTCAACGTGCCCGCCGGCCCCTCTAAAACAGAGGGGCAGGCTTCCTCCCTGCCAGAACTCCGTTGGAGCCAGCGAGGGAGGTAAGTATTGGTGGGAGGGAGGTTAGGAGCCCGCTGACGTACTACAGTTGTGTTCAAAATTATTCAACCCCCACTGAAATTGAGTGTTTTGGCCAGTTTGACATTGATTTTGATCATTCAGTCATCTTGCTTACAATTAAATCAAAGAGGCACGTGTAGGTCAGATAAATATAACATAACATTTATAATGAAATAACCACAAATGTCTTTTCTGTGCTCACATCATTATCAGTTTTATTCAACCCCCAAGTGACATTCAATCTTAGTACTTAGTACAACATCCTTTTACAGTTATAACAGCTTTTAAACGTGAAGCATAGCTTGACACAAGTGTCTTGCAGCGATCTACGGGTATCTTCGCCCATTCGTCATGGGCAAAAGCCTCCAGTTCAGTCACATTCTTAGGCTTGCGCAATGCAACTGCTTTCTTTAAGTCCCACCAGAGGTTCTCAATCGGATTTAGAAACATAGAAACATAGAAACATAGAAAAATGTCGGCAGATAAGAACCTTTCGGCCCATCTAGTCTGCCCAATTACATGGATACTTTACCTGGATTTATCTTTTGTTTAGGATAGCCTTATGCCTATCCCATGCCTGCTTAAATTCAATTACTGTTTTGGCCTCTACCACTTCAACTGGAAGACTGTTCCATGTATCCACCACCCTCTCAGTAAAATAATGCTTCCTGATGTTACTTTTAAACCTTTGCCCCTCTAATCTAAGACTATGTCCTTTTGTTTTGCTACTTTGTTTCCTTTTAAATATACTCCCTTCCTCTACCTTGTGGATTCCCTTTACGTATTTAAATGTTTCTATCATATCTCCTCTGTCTCGTCTTTTTTCCAAGCTGTACATGTTAAGATCATTAAGCCTTTCTTGGTAACTTTTCTCCTTCAAGCCGTACACCATTTTAGTAGCCCTTCTCTGAACTCTCTCTAAGATGTCTATATCCTTCTGGAGATACGGTCTCCAGTACTGCACACAGTACTCCAAGTGAGGTCTCACCAGTGCTCTGTACAGTGGCATGAGCACTTCCCTTTTCCTACTGCTAATACCTCTCCCTACACAACCAAGCATTCTGCTAGCATTTCCTGCTGCTCTATTACATTGACTACTTACCCTTAGATCCTCTGAAATAATAATCCCTAAATCCCTTTCCTCAGATGTTGAGGTTAGGACTGTATCAAATATTCTATATTCAGCCCTTGGGTTTTTACGTCCCAGGTGCATTATCTTGCACTTATCCACGTTAAAACTCAATTGCCACAGCTTCGACCATTTTTTTAGTTTACCTAAATAATTTGTCATTTGGCTGATCCCTCCAGGAACGTCAACCCTGTTGCAAATCTTTGTTTCATCAGCAAAAAGACATACTTTTCCATTAATACCTTCTGCAATATCACTAATAAAAATATTAAATAGAATGGGTCCAAGTACTGAACCTGAGGTACCCCACTGGTAACAAGACCTTGCGCCGAATAAACTCCATTTACCACAACCCTCTGTTGCCTGTCACTCAGCCACTGCCTAATCCATTCAACAATATTGGAATCCAAACTCAAAGATTGCAATTTATTGATAAGCCTTCTATGCGGAACAGTATCAAAAGCCTTACTGAAATCTAAATAAGCAATGTCTACTGCACCACCTGTGTCTATTATTTTTGTTACCCAATCAAAAAAATCAATAAGATTAGTTTGGCATGATCTCCCTGAGGTAAATCCATGTTGTTTCTGATCCTGTAATCTATGTGTTTTAAGATGGTCAACAATCCTTTCCTTTAACATGGTTTCCATTAATTTCCCCACTACTGATGTAAGACTTAACTGACCTATAGTTCCCAGATTCCTCCCTACTACCCTTCTTGTGAATGGGCACAACATTTGCTAATTTACAGTCTTCTGGGACGACTTCCGTTAGCAAGGATTGGTTAAATAAATCTGTTAACGGTTTTGCTATTACATCACTGAGCTCTTTTAATAATTTAGGGTGGATCCCATCAGGCCCCATTGACTTATTTGTCTTTACTTTAGACAGCTGCTGTAGAACCTCCTCCTCTGTAAACTGATATGTAATTGTCTCGTTAGTGTTTCCTCCTAACTGAGGTCCCTTTCCTTCCTTTTCTTCTGCAAAGACTGAACAAAAATATTCATTGAGGCAGTCAGCGAGACTTTTATCCTCTTCTACATACCTTCCTTCCTTTGTTTTTAATCTAACTAATCCTTGTTTTACTTTTCTTTTCTCGTTTATGTATCTAAAAAATGTTTTGTCCCCCTTTTTTACTGACTGAGCTATTTTCTCTTCTGCGTGTGCTTTGGAAGCTCTTATAAATTGCTTTGCCTCTTTCTGCCTAATCTTATAGGTTTGCCTATCTTCTTCACTCTGAGTTGTTTTATAATTATTGAATGCTGTCTTTTTGTTCTTCACTATTTTGGCCACTTCTGCAGAGTACCACAGTGGTTTCTTCCCTTTTTTGTTTTTGCTAACAAGTCGAATGCAATTGCCTGTGGCCTTCAATAATGCTTCCTTTAAATAATTCCATTTCTCCTGGACTCCCTTTAAACTCCTCCAGTCTGATAATGACTCCTTCACACAAAGTCTCATTTTAGAAAAATCTGTTTTTTTAAAGTCTAAAACTTTTGTTTTTGTGTGGTGCGGCTCCATCCCTGTTCTTATATTAAACCATACTGACTGGTGATCACTAGATCCCAAATTTTCACCTACAACAACGTCCGATACCAAACCTCCATTTGTGAGTATTAAATCCAATATGGCCTCTTTACGGGTCGGCTCCTCAACTACTTGTGTTAGAGATAATCCCAGTAGGGAGTTTAGAATATTTGTACTCCTGGTGCACCCAGCTGTTTTGGTTTTCCAGTTCACATCAGGAAGATTAAAGTCCCCCATGATAATAACTTCCCCCTTCATTGCCATTTTGGCTATTTCTTCAAGCAGCAGATTATCTAGCACTTTTACTTGTCCAGGGGGTCTATAGATCACACCTACACGAGCTACTGTATGATTGCCAAATTTAAGTCAGGTGACTGCGATGGCCACTCCAAAATGTTCCAGCCTTTAATCTGCAACCATGCTCTAGTGGACTTGGAGGTATGCTTGGGATCATTGTCCTGTTGAAAGGTCCAACGTCTCCCAAGCCTCAGGTTTGTGACGGACTGCATCACATTGTCATCCAATATCTCCTGGTACTGAAGAGAATTCATGGTACCTTGCACACGCTGAAGATTCCCTGTACCTGCAGAAGCAAAACAGCCCCAAAGCATGATTGACCCCCCGCCATGCTTCACAGTAGGCAAGGTGTTCTTTTCTTCATAGGCCTTGTTCTTCCTCCTCCAAACATAGCGTCGATCCATGGGCCCAAACAGTTCTAATTTTGTTTCATCAGTCCACAGAACACTATCCCAAAACTTCTGTGGTTTGTCCACATGACTTTTGGCATACTGCAGTCGACTCTTCTTATTCTTTGGAGACAGCAAGGGGGTGCGCCTGGGAGTTCTGGCATGGAGGCCTTCATTACGCAGTGTGCGCCGTATTGTCTGAGCTGAAACTTCAGTACCCACATCTGACAAATCTTTTCTCAGTTCCTCAGCAGTCACACGGGGACTTTTCTCCACTCTACGCTTCAGGTAGCGCACAGCAGTCGAAGTCAGCATCTTCTTTCTGCCCGACCAGGTAGCGTTTCAACAGTGCCCTTTGCCTTGAATTTGCGAATGATGCTTCCTATGGTCTCTCTTGGTATGTTTAACATCTTTGCAATCTTCTTATAGCCATTGCCCTTCCTGTGAAGAGTAATCACCTCTTCTCTTGTCTTCCTGGACCATTCTCTTGACTTCACCATGTTTGTAACCACACCAGTAAATGTGTAGAAGGAGCTGAGTATCACAGTCATTTTAAAGCTGCCTAATTGGTGCTTATTATGCTTTATTGCTGCTCCGTGACATCCACAGGTGTTTTTAATACCTGATTGAAAACACTTGAATGAACCTCTGTTCTTCAGAGTGGTAGTCTTTAAGGGGTTGAATAATTGTGTCAATGAAGAATTCACAAAAGAAACATTTACTACTGTATTACAAAACCAATTGATGTCATTTTAGTTGCATATGGTTCTTTAAAAAGTCCTTGTAGGATTTCATTCTGAATACAATTACAAATGTACACTAAATTCCCTAAAACCCTTTACAGCATTGGGGGTTGAATAATTTTGAACACAACTGTATGTACGTCAGCGGGTCTAAGGGAGACCCGTGGGCAGGATGTACATGGTACGACAGCAGTCGGGAAGGGGTTAAAGAATTACATCAGAGAAGAAACCTGTTTTCCTATAAATTACTGTATATATTACACTTTGTCTGCATCCTTTTTGTCTAATATTAGACAATTTTACATCGAAAGGTACCACTCTAACTTTTGCTGAAATGTGGGTCAAAGACAACCATACTCAGACAAAGGACGCCATTTTTTTTTGGCCTGTGAAAGCCCTCTCTCTGCTTCATATACCGTCTCTTCTGACACTTCGCACATAATGGTATTATTAGCGTATTATTAACATTCTCTGAAGCACTTAAAATTCCCATTTTAGTTTAATGGCCGCGATTGGTGGAAGAGGTAGGACGGTCTATGGTGGCTTTATGGAACAGGGCAGGTGACGGTCTCCGTTAATAGACCCTGACAGAGCGTCTCCCCCCCCATTTACATTTTAATACATAGAAAGTGCAGGCGGAACATTGTCTGTCCTTTGTTTTATGGTGTGGCACAAGCCGAATCTCCAGGGTAGGAGCACGGAAGGGTCACTATAACCCTCCGAGGCACTGGGAGACCCAAAGACCTTCTGTGAACACTAGACTCCACTTCTCTGAATGTAATTAAAATTAAGATATTGTTTTAATGATAATGCTGTAGTTAATTGCAATGGTTTCTGCAGGAGAGTCTTTGGGGGCTTGTAGAATTCTATTGCAATGAATCTGGGATGCGCATACGAAGTAGGAAGCCGGCGTAAGTGTGAGCTCCCAGCTCCATGGCATTAGCATTTAATTAATGTTCAGGTCTTATTTTATTCGTAGTAAAGATTTTTTTTTATACCTCGCTGGCAGAGAGCTGTTCTCTTTTCATTTCCGCCATGCAGCAGAGACATTGGGTTTATTCACTAAACCCAGTTCGGATTTATTGACCGTCGGCCAAGTTAGAGTTCCGTCACTTGGTTGCTTGTGATTAAACCCTCAAATGCTATGAAAGTATAATGAATTATAATGGGGGGGGGTCTCTGGTCATTTAAGGTACATTGGACTGAACTAGAAGAGTTGATTTTGGTCATGAATCAAAATTTTAAAAAAGTATATTGACTATGTTTGGGACCATCAAATTGTATTGACCTTTCATGACAGGAAAATGGAAGGATACACCAGGAAGGATACACATATTCAAGTATGTCCTTGGTGGCGAGTATCTACTGTTAGGTCACTTACTGGTGAGGTGCTCTTGCTCGGATTCCAACCTGTGTCTCCACAGTCATAGAGCAATGATGTTACCTCTGCTCCACCCAGCTGGTACTTTGATGCAATGGTGCAACCAATTGATCCACTGAGAGTCAGAAAACCTCCTTTGTGCCAGTGCTAGGACACCAACTGTCTTACAGAAAGAAGGCAATCCCTCAGATTTTTATGGGTTCCTACACTGAGTCTCGGACCATTGGCCATTGCTGGATACTCATTGAGCAACTGAGCTCCGAACATAGTGCAGTCACATAGATTTCCACTGATGGGCCAAGCCACTACCACATGAAGGTGAAATAGATTTGCTTAGTGGTTGGGTTCTAATTAAAGTTGGACGGGTTAATTATGAGCTCCACCATGGCCATTTAATGTGGTCATGAGGCCTTGAGTGACCCTTGAAAACTCTTCTACTTGTTGAATCGAGGACGCAGTCAATATGACGTCCATATGACATATGTCACCAACTGACCTGCCAATCGTTGTCCGGTAGATCCAATGTGACTTTTCTTCATATGTAGTAAGGTGGAGGCCTGAAGCTGTGGGAAGGGTTACCAGCAATATCACTGGTCCTGCCATCAGGGGGGTGACTTTTTTTTTTTAATACTTTCACCACAACTTTTATTAATGTTGGATCATAAATCTCTGTTCTTGATTCCTTCCAAATAATGAAAATACATTGTATTGAATCACAACGATCGATGCAACAGTTGCCAACATTATTTGGCCAATCCAACGGGGAGCCTGAACCAAATCAATCACCGTTCACACGACATTCGACTAAAACATTGTTAAAAAGAATACAAAGGATTTGACTTTTTTTTAATAGAGAATCGGAGAATTAAATGGCCAAGTTTAAATTTTCCTCCCACTCATACCTGCGTGAATAAATAGGACCGGTTATTGGCAGTGTGACATGTCAGTGCTCTAACAATCTACATCCAAGAATGAATATAAGGTTTCCTCTAAAGAGAAACAATCACCGTTCTCGTATTCAATGGCCTCTTATTTGAACTACTTTAAAGAAGTGTCACTCAGAAACGATTACATGAATCCACACTGAAAAGGCATAATATGATTCTTTGCTTTTTTTTATTATTTAATTGTATAATATACACAATGTGTTTCTCTTTCTTTCATTCTTCGTTTGTTCTTCTTGTTAGACGTATTCAGAGGCAAAGGATTTGTCTCGGAAATACCATTTCTTCTGCAAGTCACCACTGGTTTGGTTTCTGCGTATTTTGCTGGTCTGTTTTTAGTTTCCGGTTAGTTTTGTCCCAAAATTTGAGTTTTTTTTTAAATCAGTTTGGGAAGGTCAATGGGCTTTGTCACCCCATTGTTACATAATCTATTAATCTTTTATACATCAGCAGTTGGTGCTCTTCAGGAGAGTAGGTTGGCCACCAAAATGCCAAGCTCTGCTAAAATAGGGGACTCTTCTCCCCCAACCATACTTTTCTGTGGAAGAGAGATATCACAGGTGCTCAGTTCTAACTGGTCAGCTACTTTGTTGGAGGTAGACGATGGACAGCTGTCCCTTTTTTCTTACAAGAAGCCCACATTCCGCAGAGCAGGATACGAGAATCGGTTAAGTCAGGTTGATGGTTCAATCAGTCGACCCACTGTGACGATTTAATAAAGAGCGCCTACACATTGTTACACTGTTTGGAGCAGAACCAAAACAAAAGTCATGACAGAAATGCGTTCCCATAAGATATGTTTTTCAATTTATTCATGTAGGTGCCACTTTGTCAATTCAAATTATCCCCTCACTCCTAAAGTCGAGCTAACTCAATTTTCCATTGTAATAAATCAAGAGAACTCACCCATTTCCAGACCTTTTAAAGCAGAATAAATGTTCCCCTTTAGTTAAACGAAATCCATTGTTTTATCCCTATCCAAGCACCATGGAGAGAGAGAAAACAAGCAGCTAAAACAGCCCCAAACCTCACCGTAACAAAAAGTTCAAACATTTTGCTGATGCAACCAGGGATTTTGCAGAATACAGGGACAGCCCTGGGGTCACTCGCTGTTGTACAGGGATACGATTCAGGAGGTTATAATGAGTGAAAATCCCTGTACAGTACAGATACAAGGTGTTGCTGTAATTCCCATACACATGCATTATACAGTCTTGCCGCTCCCCTCTCCCTAGGTCCTCAAGGCTTCCATTTTGGCATACCTCCCACCTCACCGGTACGTATTTTCTTTCTTTTCCAACCTCTACAAATATCGGCAAGCCCTCTTTCCCTAACTACCAGCCACTATCAAGCCGGTATTGTGGAAAAAAATATTATCGTAACATTTATTTGATACATGGTATGCATAGCTATCACTTAAATGTAGGGTAAAACGGCCATGTGACCCAGAGATTTATTCTGGGATAGATAAAAGGTTTGTGAAATTACTCAAATTTAATTTTTCACTTTACAGAAATATTACTGGGATGAAAGGTTCTAAACTGTAGATGGCGTCCCTTATCTCACACATGGGATGTATGGGAATTACAGCAACACTGTATCTGTACTGTACAGGGATTTCCACTCATTATAATCCCATGAATATTATCCCTGTACAGCTGTGAGTGACCCCACAGCTCTCCCTGTATTCTGCCAAATCACTGGCTGCTGGAATGCAGCAGTAACGTGTGTTGGGCTTTTTGTTAATGTGACAATGGGGGCTGCTCCTTGCAGCTTCTTTACAGTAACATAGGGTGACAGGAGAGAGATCTCACAGGGCAATTCACTTCTTTCTATAAATCACACTGATCATGAATTAAAAGGAATGGAAAAAAAGTATGAGGTTTTACATGATAAAAAGCTTTTTTATTATATTACAACGCAAATCGTGTAAACACATTTTTGGCAGTGAAAAGGTTAGTGATTGACCTTCCATGTATTAAGATCTATGGCTGTTTTCAAGTCACAAAATAGTGATTTAACCTATTTTACTTTCAATGGCTACGACCTTCTCTAATGTAATTTTTTTTATATATAAATATATATATAGCAGTACGTAGTAATACCTTTTTTATTGGACTAACGTTACATTTAAAAGACAAGCTTTCGAGAGTGTTCCTCTCTTTCTCAGGTCTGGATGCTTACTGATCAGTTCCTAGAATTGAACATTAGGACATTAAGGGTCACATGGGTGGGGGGAATTAGATGTCGTAAAAAGTGAGGGTCAAAGGGTGTGTTCAAAATGGGAAAATAAACGCATGAGGGATCTTGGGCCCATAATAAAACAACAGAGATAAGATCATACAACCTAGAATGAAAACAGGAGGAAAAAAAAAGGAAGGAGAATGAAAAAAAACAAAAACACCTCCATGTCTAGGAACGTTCCTACCTCTACTGTTTTGTGTTTTTGTTTTTCTTCTTTCTCCTTTTTTTTTCTCTCCTGTTTTCATTCTAGGTTGTATGACCTTATCTCTGTTGTTTATTATGGGCCCAAGATCCCTCGTTTATTTTCCCATTTTGAACACACCCTTTGACTCTCACTTTTTACGACATCTAATCCCCCACCCATGTGACCCTTAACCCTTTCGCTGCTGAGGCTTTTTCCCGCCTCTGTGCTGAGGTCATTTTTATCGGTTTTGCTCATCATGTTTAAACGTGTTTTGAAAGATTATTTTAGTATATGACCCAGACATATTATATATCGTTCTTTCCGTCAGACTCGGCAGATTCATAATATGTCATTATTATATGTATACGTCATGACCTGTCTGTATATTATAACAAAAAATGCAATAAAATAAGAATTTTCAATAATTTACAACGTGTAAAGTGTTTTTTTTCACATTTTAACATGCAAGCAATTGCGGTTATATTTTGTATGGGGTGCGCTTGTTAAAAAAATTAGAGATGGGGTCTCATTACATTTTGTTTTTGGGGAAAATTACGCGATTTTTAACAAACGCACCGCATACAAAAATCGTTAGTGCAGCATCATTGTTCACATTATAATTAAAATGGGAACAATATTGCTGCATTAACAAACCAAAAAAAAGAAAAAAAAACTTGTTTATTTTTTTTATAATTTTTTTTTAAAATATTTTTTTATTTTTATTTTTAATTTTTTTTTAAAAAAAATTTCACAGTCGTGTTTGGTATCGTTGGAACGGCCATGCTCTGGCCGATCCAACAGTACCAAACTTTAACCCCTAGCTGCCACGGATCGGGAGATAGGGGGTTCATTGGAGCCCCCTATCTCCACCATTGGTGGCAGCTAGGGGTTAACTCCAGGACTGGCGTCATCGTGCTATGCATGATGACGCCAGTCCTCAGGGGGAGTTCCCGGAGGCTTGGCCGACATCCAATATGTCGGCCAGCTCCGGGAAAGGATCACGAACCAGCGCTTTTCAGTGCCGATTCGTGATCCGGCTCCCCAGGGGTTAATGCCAGGTACCATTTGGAAGGGCAGGCTGTGCCCTTCCAAACGGTGCCTGGCATTAAGCTCAGGACCCCCGCGATCGGGAGGGAGAGAGGTCCGAAGGACCTCTCCCCCCTCCCTTTCAGGCGCCTCCTCCGCACATGCGGGGGGGCGCCTGAAATAGATGTCATCGCGCCACCGCGATGACATCTATTGTGCCCGTGGCGGTCCCGGATTGACGGGCTGACATCCAAGATGTCAGCCCGCACAGGGGGGCACAGCGATCGGCCGGAATCCGGCCGATCGCAGGCTGCTTCGGGAGGACGCGCTCAGCTGAGCGCGTCCTCCGCAGCGAAGTGGTTAATGTCCTAATGTTCAATTCTAGGAACTGATCAGTAAGCATACAGGAGGAGAGAAATCCTCTCGAAAGCTTGTCTTTTAAATGTAACGTTAGTCCAATAAAAAAGGTATCACTACGTACTGCTATACTCCTGATTTTGGCATCTGGACTAACACGGCCTATCGAATTTAGATATATATATATATATATATAATATAATATGGTAGCAATATACTTTAATTATCCACATAATATACTGTCTTCTTCTCATGTAAATGCAAATGTTTCCTCATCCTTGTGTAAGTGCTTCAGCACCTTAAACATCTATATGTTAAATATCGGAAGGGATCAAGCTGAAAACCATCATTAAGGCATCTCTCAGAGGCATGTTCACTGACACGGATGAATGAACACGCTGAATAATTTTCAGATTCAGGCATGTAATGTCTGAGTGCCACATGGGTAAATTATGTTTTGTGGAGCATCGTACTGCGCATCACTGCTTATGTTTATCCAATGTACTTACAACTTGTTTCATCCTTAACAAACCTCTCTGGACTCCACTGCTGCCGTGGGGCACAGGAGGGCACCATCCGATGTGAGAAGAAGCAGAGGAGGTTTCCGTGGTGTACGCAATACTTTGCCAAAGTGGAAAAAGTGGGGACAGGTTTTCAAAATTCAACAAGAGTTTAGTTAAGAAGAAACATTAGAAATAACTTTATCTTTTCGGAACACTCTGTGTATAAACACAAGGCTAGAACAGCAAGCTCTCCTGGGGCCTACTGGTGGTGGAAAGCCACAAATGACCATGGGTAGAAATATAAACCTATGAGAGCGGTGAGTACAACAAAGTGCACTTGTATCAAAAAAATTGCTAGCCTGACCGGGTCTGGGCTTCACCCCATAGTTATGTAGCGCTCACTCCCGGAGGAGCCGCTGAATTTGAACCTCGGGTCAGTCTCCCCGCACTAGGGAATAAATATACTCCAGCACCGTCGTGGATTTTATAAATTATATAATTTACTGAATAAACGGGCATATAATGAGTAACACGGTATATGTATATATTTTTACAGTACTTCGTAATACGAGAAACACGCAGCAGAAAAGGAAAAATACAGCACTTCGTAATGCGAGAAATGCGCAGCGGAAAAGGAAAAAAAGTATTTTTAACCCCTTAGTGGTTGGAGTGTGAGTCTCGTACAGGTTATGTCCCAAGGAATGTATGTGTATGCGTGTATTGGTACCCGGGTACAATATTCAACTAGCCAGTGAATTATTTAGGAGGTATCTTCGACTAGTCACGTTGGGGCCCTGTAGGTTTTGGAACAAACTGTAGTGTGCTTTAGTATTTCACCGTGGCCTGGAAGGCCTCTCACCCATCCGCCAGATACTCGGTGCTCTGCTCGACCCAGGACGTCTCTCCGCTCGATTTTGACTGGGGTTCTCTGTGTCACCGGATCCGCTGTCTTGCTCCTCTGTATCGGCCACAAGATGTCCAGCTCACCGCCTGCACTCCCTGTTAAATCGTCTGCGGTTCTCCTCACTCGGGGTCCTTCAGCTTACTCTGTCTCAGCGTGGGTTACTGGGTCTTCGTTAAATAGGAAGGAAAAGCCCGATCTCTAGCTCCGCTAGGCCGTACCTGCGGTCTGGCCTGGTCGAGATCACTTTCTGCTACACTGCGTCTTGCTCCTCTCACTCCTCGGCGCGCTCTGCCAGCTTTTTCCACGAGGCTGCGGATATCAGTGTCTCTCTCCCACCCACTTCCTGTTCCCGCCCGCAAAGCATGCTGGAAAATGTAGTCCCAATGTTCAGTGTCTTACATCGCGCTTGTCTCCCTCCGGTGGCCAAAAACAAGTACTACAACGACAGGGAATTTAAAACCAGCGCTACAGTTAGACTGGGCATGGGTTGGCATAATAGTAGGCAAAGATCTTGGTGGAACATAAGAAGAATTGTAGAGTATTGTACCCTCCTTCATTTCACCAGCAAGACAGTCTCACATTGTCAGACTGGGAGATCCCTTGGTTCAGCGTCATCATGTCCCTCCAAAAATCCACAGTCTCGGTGGTAGGTTGGCCCTGACCAAAATGTGACAAAAAAATAGATCTACATCTCCATGGGCATCAAATAAATATGTACAATGAAAAATATTGTCACAGGACTGGAAGACATTGCATTTCCTGAATTACGCCAGGTATTATTAGGACTGGCTGAGGAGAACCCCTGGTTGGGTGTCATCATCTCCCACCAGGAATCCATGGGATTGGTAGTTGGCCAGTCCAAGCCTGACTGTGACAAAACACTATATACTCTGTCGCTAGGAACACCAAATAGGTATCAAAAATGAAAACTATTGTCACAAGGCCAACGAGCTTTGCATTTCTTGGTTTTCTCTTTTATGCTGGTCTTACATTGACCAGCTGGGGACATCCTTTGATCTCTTGATTCCCCCTTCAGCTGATGGTAGTTGTGTTTTTCTGGAACTCGACCTGGCTTCACAAGGCTGCAGTCCGGGGCTGAAAATGGAAACTATTGGAAGGCAGAACTCCAAGAAAACATTTTAAGATGATTATGAGTCCACCATAAGGCTGATGCTCTATGTTATGAAATAGTTAAAATGAACGCTGAGCCCCTCCTTACTTTTCCTATAAGTTTTCAACAATGGATAAGCCTCAGCTTAAGGATTTATAATAATTTGTGTTCTGACAGCAGCCTATAATTACAGTCCCTACAGGACAAGAAAAAGGTTGGTCCTCCATGTCTAGGAACGTTCCTACCTGCGGTATTTAATATACTTAAGCGGCTGCCTGGTGCCCTGGGTTTAAAACCCATCTCTTCGTTGGACCAGATAATGTCGAGGAGTGGTTATACTTATACGGTAATCACAAGGTCTGATTTACTTAAAATAGACGCGTACCGCACTAACCGCTCAGCCTGCCCGTGTATTCATAACAAATTGTTCAATTTGTGCTCGTTCCATTTCCTTTTGACAATTTAAGATGTTTTCATTATGGAATGGCTTTCATCGACTCAACGCCAAGTCTACAGCCAGTGATAGGAGAACACAAAGCCCAGCTAATTAATTCTGTCCGGCTTTCCGAAGAACGGAGACGCTATCGCACTTTTCTTCTCCCACCCCCCATACAATGGATGTAATGGAATTGAAGAAATAAATTGGGATAAAACAGATAAAGTAATAAAGCTGGGATTTAGGAGTTTAGCAAATCTATGATAAAAGTGAACGGATTATCGATGACTTGTCAGGTCCACCTCTAGCAGTTAACATGTATATATTTCCCAAGGCGTATGTAAATCAGAAGGGGATTGATTCAATTTCTGAGCATATGTGTGTCCCAAGGCTTGAGCATGTATCTATCTGCCCACATGTGGAGCACCCCTTCTCTGGAATGCTTGGAACCCCAAGCGTTCCAGATTTCAGAGTTTTACGGTTTTCGGACAGGATTCAGAAGTCAGATGGGAAGAGGAAAGCAGCAGGGGAACTGCGAGGCTCATCCTGCTGTAGCACCACTGGAAGGGACATAATGTAAGGGACATGCTGTGCAGCACCAGCATGTGTCTTGCTGGACCTGTGCAGCCTGTCACACACTAGAGTTACACAGGTGTCCCAACACATCCCTCTTCGGCACTGCAGTCAGGTGCCCAAAGAGTTTATTTACTGGTAGGTAACTATTACAAGTTGGGGAACCTACCATAGTCTCTACCCCATCCATCTACTCATAGGTGTCAGGTGGGTCATAGACATGTGAGGTGGGCATGTGGCAACCCATCAACTCTCACTCATGTGCAGGTGGGGGTGCGTAAAACAAGTGGGGGATATAATCCTCTCTCTTGCCACCCACAATGAGCTACAGGTGGAGGCTATTTTAGTTTTGGGGGCGTACATGTGCTATTGTTCCCACCACCCAATAAAAACTGCTATCAATGAACACCGTGGCCATGAAGGGGTGTACATATCCTGTGACAATCTCTAGGTAGCTGGTGCGTGTCGTGCTGACACCTTTCTATCATGGCCAGCATTACGTTTTTGTCAGCTATTTGAGCTACAGTAGCTCTACTGTGTGTTATGACAAGATAGGTCAACGTTCGCTCCCCACATTCATCAATGAGCGTTGAGCATCCATGACCCTGACGTTGGTCACAGGTTGTCCTTCCTCGCCCCGCTTTTGGTAGGTACTAACTCCTGCATACCGAGAACACCCCACAAGGCTTGCCATTTTCGGATGGTCTGACCCAGTCCTCTGGCTGTCACTATTTGGCCTTGTAGCTGATCTCCGCTCCCCGAATGGGTCTCATCTGTTAATGTTTCTCCCTTGCAGGGCTCCAGTTCTCCCACCAGTGTTCTTTAGTGCCTTTCTCCAGCCAAAGCTAATGGCCGTGTACACTGAAAGCGCGGCGATACCATTCACTAGAAATGAGGCAGCATGCAGATCTTGGGGTTCGAACAAACAGACAGGAACTAAGCCTTTAATGAGCTAAATATATACAGTACCATCAGGGACCCAGAGGCTAATAGAAATCCCTCCCTGGCATATTGTTACACCTCCTCAGGAATCCCTACCTGGGGCCATATTACATTCTCTGCGCAAATGCGCTCGTGCAGCGCAATTTTTTTGTGCGCATTGTCTAGCATTATCGCGTGAAAATTAATGTGATGTTCGGATTCGAACGCATTTTCTCATCCGTCAAAAAATGATGTTAGTAAAAAAAACGCAAAAACCGAAGTGTAATACGCTCACAGTAACGTTGCGCATGTAAATCAGTGCGCGGACTGTTTTTTTCACGGGATTCAGCCAATCAGAATTAAGAACCTTAATTGACATCAATTCACCTTAATTGACTCACTAACGCTTTTGCGCCTGTCAAAATAAATCTGAGTATACATGCTGCAGCAATAAAAAAAATATGCCCGAATTGACAATTTTTTTTGCTTGGGTATGTGCAGAATGTGTAACTATACTGTGCTGTATTTTTTTTTTTCGTGCTGGTGTATTTTGATTCGGCCAGAACGTTCAGATTTGCAGTTAACACCACCAGGTTTTCAAAGACGTTAAAATTATGCGCGCAAACGTCGTTCGTAGGAAGTTGCGCATCTATTGAAATAGAATCCGCTTAACGCATTTGCGCTCACAATGTTAAGTATAGGACGCGCACAGTTCATCACGCTCGCGCAAGTCCATCCGCGTCAAACGATAACGCGCACCGTTTGCGCGAACGTTGAAATACGACGTTCTGCGCAAATGGTTTTGTCCTCGCACAAATGCGCATTTGCGTGCGCGCAAAACCGATGCACGAGGAATGAAATAGAGCCCCTGGTGTCTTGGTGTCTGGGAGATACATAGACCAGGGACAGATAATGGATTAACTATGGTCACTAAAACGCATCGCTCAACATACCAACAAAGCAGATCAATAGGACAATAGCAGATTTTGGGGATAAACAGGTGATTTCGATTATACAGTATCTGATAATGGGGCAGTGTTTTCAAAACAAGACAGAGAAACAAAGACTACTCCAACCTATAAAAGATGTAAACATATTCCAGATAGGGAAAGTTGGAAAGTGCTACAGCGACCCACACAGCAATCATATAAACCATAGTAACAGATAAACATAGACTATAATGATAATAATAACAACAGTATTCATGCGTAGCACGGACATCACAAACACTGTGCACCTAGAATTGTACAGAGGAGAGGGCAGGGAAACAATATAGAACATCAGACCTGCACCTCCCAAATGCATTTCTAGGTCCATATACCCCAAGTTCAAAGTGACTCCCTCACAACCCTTGTCACAGTCACTCAGATCTTTTTTCTTGTCCATTTTTCTGCTTCCAACACATGAAATTCAAGAACTGACTCCTAATTTATCGCACCCTGTGACAATATATTCCACCCCGTGACAATATATCTAGCCCACTGACAGATGCCATTGTAAACATATAATCAGTGTTATTCAATTCATCTCACAGTGGTTTTAATGTTGTGGCTGATTAGTGTATTTATTTATAAAGGATTTTACCAGGAAGGATACATTGAGATTTCTCTCGTTTTCAAGTATGTCCTGGGTTCAAGAACATTGAAGTGTTACAGTTACAGAAATAATAAAGTAATACAATGCAAGATATTAAAAAAACAACACAAATATACAGATTAACAGAAAAATATGTAGGAAATATAGTCACTAGGTTACATGTTTACAGGTGCATTCTGTATTGAGGTATGTTAGTAAGGAGCTTTTGAGTGACTTAAGACTGGGGGAAGATTTGATGGTGTCTGGGAGGTTATTCCATAATTGTGGTGCTCTGTAGGAAAATGAGGACCGAGCCACTGTCTTTTTGTATTGTGGTATAGCAAATAAGGTGCTGGTCCTGGATCGGAGGTTATAGGATGAGGGAGCTGCTGGGGGAAGCAGTCTATTCAGGTAGGGTGGCAGCTTCCCAGAGATGCTCTTAAACACCAGGCTGGAAAGGTGAAGGGTGCGTCTGGATTCCAGTGATGGCCAGTTTAGCTCTTTTAACATGTCACAATGGTGGGTCATGTAGTTACATTGTAGCGCAAAGCGGCACAATGAGTTATACAATGTAGTAAGTTTATGAAGGTGTGTTTGCGGGGCGGCTGCATACACTACATCTCCGTAATCAATAGCCAGCATAAGCATTTGCTGTACAATCTGCTTTCTTACCGCGGGACTCAGGCAGGATTTGTTTCTGTACAGGGCACCTAGTTTGGGGTAAAGTTTAGATGAGAGTTTTTCGATGTGGGGGCCAAAGGATAGATTAGGGTCCAACCACATACCTAGATATTTGAGAGAAGTGACTGTGGTCAGCGTGCCATTTGATTTTGTCCCAACACATAGATGGGGATTTTGCAATTTGTGTATTTAGGTGCGGTTCCAAAGAGCATCGTTACAGTTTTGTCAGTATTAAAAAAGTTTGTTGTTTTTGATCCACTTTTCTACCTCTGTGAATTGTTCTTGCAGCACGGCCTCCAGCTGCGGGAGATTTGGTTTGCTGGTATAGATCACAGTGTCGTCTGCGTACATATGTACAGTTGAGGCTTTGCAGACGTTGGGCAGATCATTTATGAATATTGTGAACAGCAGAGGGCCTAGTATTGAGCCTTGGGGTACACCACAAGTGACTGGGAGCAGGAGGAGGAGCTGCCAGAAATTGACACATATTGTGATCGGTCGGATACATATGATTGAAACCAGGTTAGCGTGCGATCACCAATGCCAGAGTTTTTAAGTTTTTCTAACAAGATGCCATGGTCTACCGTGTCAAAGGCCTTGGCAAAATCAAGGAAGATGGCCAGTTAGGTTTCCTTGTTCCATCCCAGCCTGGATATCATTGCAGACTTTTAAAAGGGCGGTTGTAGTTGAGTGATTTGGACGAAAGCCTGATTGATCCGGGGTTAAGTAGTTCCAATATTGATAATAATCACGTAATTGTGTGTAGACACATTTTTCCAAGACTTTTGACATTACAGGGAGCAACGATATCGGACGGTAGTTGGATACCAAAGTACTGTCACCACTTTTATGGATAGGTACCACTCTCGCAGTCTTCCAGAGCTTGGGTATGTATCCAGTCGCCAGTGACTCATTTATTAGGGTTGCAACAGGATTTGCAATTGCAGGCGCACTGATTTTCAGCAGCATTGCTGGTATTTGATCAGGTCCAGACTGGTATTTCATTTTTTGCTTACGGAGAAGTTTAGTAACGACACTGACAGGCACTGGTCTAAAACTGAATTCCTGTCTGATACAGGGACTTTGCACAGTTGGGGGGCCTGACCTGCATGAGGCCTCTCTGATTGCATGTCATTTCCTAGCTTGGCAATCAAAGTGGTGGCACATCCAACAAATAATCATTAAAGGCATTTGCTACATCTAGGGGGTTCCAGGGTTTGGTTGTTTACTTTGACAGCAGCTGGCTGGGAGTGGACTGGGGGTGCTTGTATGTTACTTATGGTTCTCCAAAAGTTTCTAAGGTTTGATATGTTATTGTTTAGATTTTCATTGAAGTAATAGGCTTTGGCCATTTTTGTTTGTTTTGTGCATTCATTCCGGCATTTTCGGTATTTGTGTATATAGTTACAGTTACAAGTACTTATACAGCGCCAACAGATTCCGTAGCGCTTTACAATGGGGAAGCACAAACAGGAGACGTACATGATATAAGAGGAAAGAAAACCCTGCCCGTAGGATAACAGTCCAGGTAATACCGCACTTTAAACCAAGTGCTCAGGCAGACATCCCAAGAGCTTACAATCTAAGGGATGGGGTAACTGAAGCAAATGGGAGCAGAGGGAAGGTGAAACTGGTGACCAGAAGAATATCATAGAGATTGCATGGGAAGGACCAGAAGTTTGGGCTTAGTAAGAGTAATTAGAGAGAGAAGAGGAAACAGCTGGAAAGGAGAGCTGAAATTAGGGACTGGCCCTGGGTGGGCAGCTGGATGGGGAGGGTGGGTTGGGGCAGCTGGATGGGGAGGGTGGGTTGGGACAGCAGAAGGAAGAGAGATGAAGGTTAGTCTGTGAGAGTATGCTGTGGAAAGAGAATGAGGTTGATGAAAATGCACAGATAGATGTACATTTACGACATGTGGGAGGAGGGAGAAACAGGCAGATTTTTTCTATCCATCCTTCTATCTATCTATCGATCTTTCTCTCTAACAATCTATCTATCTCTATCTCTGTATACATCTATCAATCAGTTATAGAATAGAATAATAATATACAGCAAACACAATATACCAATAGCGTGTATGTGCTGCATTCGTATGAGCATCCTTTCTGCAGGAGCAGTGATGAGGTTAAAACGAGTCTTACCCTTGTTGTACCGTTTGCAGGTTGTAGCGAGCTCTTGGCTCCTGTTTGTGTTTGAGTTCACCTCACGTCGTCGCTGAGGCACGCATCTCTCGGTTCGCGTTTGGAGATGAGATTACTAGGGCAGAAAACGCCAAATGATGTGGAAATAATATCTTAAGTGTACGCATGTGATTACTTTTCCACTATGTGCTGCTTTGTAGTTTGAAATGAGTATCACTTTGTCAGCAAACTCCGAGCCTCGGTGTCTGAATGTGCATCAGACGTAAAAAAAAAAAACACAACGAAGACCAGACAATCTGAAAGACTTTATTGCCTTACTTCTTCTCTTCTTCATGCAGCGTTAGGGTAATGCACAGATACCTTAAAAGTTTTATGGTCTGTCACACACAGGAAGATGTACGCAAAATCTGCTTATTTACAGTATCTTCCTGTTGCCAAAGCATAAGAGTCATGGCACCGTTTGGAGGCTTCTTCCTCCGATCTTTCTTTTTGTTATTACATTTCTTCTTCTATATATCTAATAGCATCATATACTCTATTTCCTCATGCATGCACATATACAGTATACACCCATCCGTGTCTTCCGCTCAGTGATGTATCTTGGCCTAGGCCAGGGGTCAGCAGCCTTGGCTCCCTGATGTTTTGGGAACTACATTTCCCATGTGGCTCAGTCAGCCTAATGGGTGACTGAGCATCTTGGGAGATGTAGTTCCCAAAACATCAGGGAGCCAAGGTTGCTGACCCCTGGCCTAGGCTGACAAGGCCTACGGCCTAGGGCGGCACTTCTGTGGCACTTACAGTGGGTGTCAAAAAAGCTGCCCTCCACAAGAAAAAAAGTTGCCCCTCGGCCGCCAGTTTCTGAGTCCCCGGCCTTGGCTCCGGAGCACCCTGCTGCCCAGCGTTGCAAGAATTCCTCCGGGGTCATGCCACTGCCGTCACGTGTACTATGCGGCGCTGGGAGGAAATGATCATATATTCCCGTTTTCATCCAATATCTAATAAACCGTTTATTATTTTATTCTGCAGCAAAAAGTCTCTTTATTTATTGATTTTTTTAGGATGTCTTCAGGATTTTTTCGACAATTTTTTTCCCGTTTTTTAAATCGTTTTTTCATTTTTCTGTAACAGCCCTTTTTATTATCATTCATTGGATCTTACAGTCAGGTCCAGAAATATTGGGACATGGACACAATTCTAACATCTTTGGCTCTATACACCACCACAATGGAGTTGGAATGAAACAAATACAATGTGCTTTAACTGCAGACTGTCAGCTTTAATTTGAGGGTATGTACATCCAACTCAGGTGAACGGTGTAGGACTCACAGCAGTTTGCAGATGTGCCTCCCACTTGTTAAGGGACCAAAAGTAATGGGACAGAATAATAATCATAAATCAAACTTTCCCTTCTTAATACTTGGTTGCGAATCCTTTGCAATCAATCACATTCTGAAGTCTGGAACGCATAGACATCACCAGACGCTGGGCTTCATCCCTGGTGATGCTCTGCCAGGCCTCTACTGCAACTGTCTTCAGTTCTGCTGGTTCTTGGGGCATTTTCCCTTCAGTTTTGTCTTCAGCAAGTGAAATGCATGCTCAATGGGATTCAGGTCAGGTGATTGACTTGGCCATTGCATAACATTCCACTTCTGTCCCTTCAAAAACTCTTTGGTTGCTTTTGCAGTATGCTTTGGGTCATTGTCCATCTGCACTGTGAAGCGCCGTCCAATGAGTTCTGCAGCATTTGGCTGAATGTGAGCAGATAATATTGCCCGAAACACTTCAGAATTCATCCTGCTGCTTTTGTCAGCAGTCACATCATCAATAAATACAAGAGAACCAGTTCCATTGGCAGCCATACATGCCCACGCCATGACACTACCACCACCATGCTTCACTGATGAGGTGGTATGCTTAGGATCATGAGCAGTTCCTTTCCTTCTCCATACTCTTCTCTTCCTATCACTCTGGTTGATCATGGTCTCATCTGTCCATAGGATCTTGTTCCAGAACTGTGAAGACTTTGTTAGGTGTTGTTTGGCAAACTCTAATCTGGCCTTCCTGTTTTTGAGGCTCACATATGGTTTACATCTTGTGGTGAACCCTCTGTATTCACTCTGGTGAAGTCTTCTCTTGATTGTTGACTTTGACACACATACACCTACCCCCTGGAGAGTGTTCTTGATCTGGCCAACTGTTGTGAAGGGTGTTTTCTTCACCAGGGAAAGAATTCTTCAGTCATACACCACAGTTGTTTTCCGTGGTCTCCCGGGTATTTTGGTGTTGCTGAGCTCACCGGTGCGTTCCTTCTTTTTGAGAATGTTCCAAACGGTTGTTTTGGCCATGCCTAATGTTCTTGCTATCTCTCTGATGGGTTTGTTTTGTTTCTTCAGCCTAATGATGGCTTGCTTCACTGATAGTGACAGCTCTTTGGATCTCATCTTGAGAGTTGACAGCAACAGATTCCAAATGCAAATAGCACACTTGAAATGAACTCTGGGCCTTTTATCTGCACATTGTAATTGGGGTAATGAGGGAATATCACACACCTGGCCATGGAACAGCTGAGAAGCCAATTGTCCCTTTACCTTTGGTCCCTTAACAAGTGGGAGGCACATCTGCAAACTGCTGTAAGTCCTACACCGTTCACCTGAGTTGGATGTACATACCCTCAAATTAAAGCTGACAGTCTGCAGTTATAACACATTGTGTTTGTTTCATTCCAACTCCATTGTGGTGGTGTATAGAGCCAAAGATGTTAGAATTGTGTCGATGTCCCAATATTTCTGGACCTGACTGTATATGTAAATTCCAGCCATTTTCGTTCAGTAGTGTTTAGGCAAACAGCGTTTCAAATTTGACACTTTCAACCGTATTTTTTTTTTTACCCTGTTCGTCTGTTAGTCGACTTCTTCCGGGTGGCTGGTCTGCGCTGTGATCAGAGGCTCGTCGGCTTTTTCCGACGTGTTCGGCGTGTTTTTTGAGGCGGTTCTGGCGTGTTTTTGGTGGTATTTCAGTGGTTTTCGGTGGTAATTTGATGGGTTTGCGGCGGGTTTTCCCTGCCCTCCTGGGACCCTGCGGTGAATGCTAAATTCACCGCATGGTTAGGAATGTTGATTTCCTGAAGTGCAGGGACGTGTAGGGAACGAGAGAGCACCGAAATGTCGGCAACATTTCGGTGCTCTCTGAATAACCCCCTATCTATTCACAGTTCTGGTTTCTGCTCTTGTCCTTGTTTGGCTATTATACTGATTCTATGTACTGATCCTGGCTATTGTATCTGGTCTCTGGTTTTGTTCTATATTCTCTGTATGGTTATATATCACACTGATTCCGTGTACTGACCTTTGTCTTTGTACTGTGACCTCTCTTGTCCCTGTGGGTTCAGTGCCCCTATGTATTGTCCTTGTGTTTATATTCTTTGTTCAGTTCAGATCCGGCCATTCTAAGGACCGGCCTGTCAGATTAGGACTTTCCTCGCTTATCTGGGTTTTGTCTGCGTGCTGGGTTATCTATTGTTCCTGACACCATCCATATATACACAGATCACAAAGTGTGTCCCCCTACAGAGAATGATCGGTGCAAACAAAGGTTCATACAACAGTGTGTGGTGGAGAGCTCCATCATTTGCACCGTTACTGTCCGTACATGTGTATTTTTCTACTGATGGGTTTTAGATCTTTGTATCGGGCAGGATGTGATCGACTGATCATGGACTTACATGCGACCCAAATGTATGGTTTCCTAGTGTCTGCGTGACATTCGTTCATCAACACTAAAGACTAATGACATGCGATACGGATTGGTCATATCCGTTTTCAGAAGGAGGTGAAAGATGATCCTCATGAGCTCAGTCACAACGAGATTGGTTTACTGGGAGATTCACGGGGGATTCCGATGTATTATGGATACAACATGCCTGGGGGTCCATCACGCCACATGACACTGTGAGTGATCTCTCAATGTGCTTTTATGTGTTGTTTACTCATTTCGACATCTAGTCGAAATGGAGAGGAAATGGCGTCTTCAAAATATTCCGTTGTGATGCAAATTTGTTAGAATCCTCTAGTACAGAGCTGTCAAACTCCGGCCCCCTGGATGTATCGGAACTACAACCCCCATGAGTCTCTGCCCATCTATTGAATTCAAGGAATTCTGGGAATTGTAGGCTATCAACACCTGGGTAGCCATAGTTTGAGATCTCTGCCTTAGTAGGTTCGTTAACCACCGGCCGGACTTGGACACACTGCTGAATAAGGAGTTTTGCTTGAAGAGGAGGCACAGAAAGTATGTTTCGATTTCATTGGCTTAAAGGGTAACTGATTATAAAATAAGAAATAAATAAATACTAAAACAACAAGAAGAAGAAAAAAGAAAATCAAATCCACCCTATTCTAAAAAAAATACAAAAATCCCAGAAATTATATTTTTTTTCCTCTTTTTTTCCTCAAAAATCCAGTCTGCTGAGTGACAGCTGTGTGGGCAAAGAAAACTCCTCTGCTCCACAAATCTCATTCAGAGGGGGCAGGGAGGACTGGAAGGAGGGCACATGTTCGTCTCATTCTGACAATCTAAAATGCCTAAAGTGGTCAGAGTGTACTGTGTAGAGTGTCTGCCGAGTGACAGCTGGGTGAGTAGAGGAAGCCCCTCACACGGTGGTCAAAGCTGATCTAGAGGGTGTGAGGAGGACAGGAAGACTGACCACCTAAAAAATCTAAAAAGGTCAGAGTGAGTAGAGTGTCCCTTTTTAACTGAGTTTATTTCAACCACAAAGCATTTCGTTTTTTTCTTTTTTTAAAAATGCCATCTGCTGAGTGAATGCTGTGTGGGTAGAGGAAACTCCTCTGCTTCACACAGTTGTCAGAGCTGACCAAGAGGGGTCAGAAGGACTGGAAGGGGGATCTAATCATCCCACACTGACCACCTAAAAAAGCTTGAAGTGGTCAGAATGCGTACAGTGTCCCTTTGTCATGATTCCACATGTCAGCCAGGCCTCCTGGTGGTGAGAGCGATCCGTGCCAGCTGTTGTGGTGGTCTGGGCTAGCCAGTCCAGGCTCCCCGCCCCTGGACTTCCCTGTGACTGATTTGGCCTGTTGTCACATGACCTGCCCTGCTCCATAAATATGGACAGCAGTGCATCAGTTCCCTGCTCCTGCATGAGTCTTTCTTTACTGAGTGTCTGATATTGTGTTAGTTTGTTCTGCTACTCTGTGTATGATATTTGGCTTGTATTCTTGACCATTCTCTTGTCTGCTCCCTGTAACCTGTATTCTGATATTCCTCTGTACCGACCTCGGCTTTTCTGACTTGTTCTCCTAGTTCTCTATCCCTGGCATACGGCTGACACTCTATTCTGGTATTTAGACCTTCTGGCATTCTCTGACAACTCTTGATTATTCCTGTTTATATTTTGTGTGTCCTGTTTTCTTGTCTTTGTGTATTTGCCAAGCAGCATATTATAGTCTGCGTCAGAGGCCAGCTAAAGGACCTCATTCTAGTTCAGGGTTCTGTGTTTGCTGCTGGGCATTTCATATTGTTGTCTCTTGCCTACCCCTGTTGTTATTGTGGTGTTTATTCCTTGACCTGTTTCCTGCATAAATTCAGAAGGCCACTATAAGGACCTTACCCCAGTGTAGGGATTCCTCTTGTGTGTGCATACTGTTCTGTCATTCATGTCTAGCATCTGTGTATATTCTGTGTGCTGTGTTCTGCATCATGCAGCCAGCAGAAAACCTGTCTAAAGGGCTTAAAAACACTCAGTTTAAAGGGCCCACCTTGGCACAAGCCATGGGCCTTCATGACACCCTTCAAGTTAAGTTTTCTTCAACCACAAAACTGTTTTTTTCTCTTCTTCAAAAATCCCATCTGCTGAGTGACAGGTGTGAGGAAACTTCTCAGCTTCACATATCTGTCAAAGCTGATCTGTAGTCAGCTGGGAGGACAGCAATGAGAGGACCTGCTTGTCTCACTCAGACAACCTAAAATGCCTAATGTGGTCAGAGTGCGTAGAGTGTCCCTTTAAGTTGAGTTTTCTCCAAACCACTTATTAATTGTAGAAGCAAATATACACAATTATACCTCATATATACAAACAAAACAGTACATGTTGATGATGCTTTTGTCTTTCAGCTGGTGCATAATGAATTTGATACAATAGCAATTAATTCATTGTAAGCCATGGATCTCGAGTACGTTTTCCAGCCAGGTTCTGTGGACGTTTTAACAGTTTGTGTAGCTGCTCTGTTCTAGGGATGTGCATGACTTTTTGTTCGTTTCATTTCGGGGGTTTTTTTGGGTCTTTTTTTCAGTTCAAGTCATTTCGGACAGTTTTTTTGTTTAATTTTGATTCAGTGATTCGGTGAGTCACCAAATCGATCCACACCAAAATTTTGGATCGATCCGAAATTTTCAGATGGTTGATATTTCGTTTTCGGAAATGCTCCCGAAATACGAAAATGGTGATTTTTCGTCCAAATTTGCATTCGGAACGAAACGAAATGCACATCTGTACTCTGTTCATCTAAACCCACATAGATATACAGGTAAACACATCTAGGTACATATCACCAGGGCTACGTGCTGGATCACGATAATGTTCTTCAGGGCCACCTCTAACGTTTGAGAATCCCTGATCGATAAAATGTTTGGACGCCCCTTACCACACTGTCAGCACCACACCTTCTTATACTCCACCTCTTTTCACACACAGAAACATACAATGCCCTCCCTGGAGCTTCCCACCTCTCCCAGATAGACACCCTTGACCCATCTTGCCCCCAGATAGACACCCCTCAACACTTCTCCAAAATTAGACATCCCCTCTCCCCCAGATAGAGAGGCGGAGGTCGATGACACTTTATCACATGGCAGCAGTGGTGCAGGACCCTGGGCGTGCCAACCAAAGGGCAGGCCTGATGTTCTACTTGACGTTCTCGTTTTTTTCCTGTTGACCATGAAAATGACTCGGAAACATGGAATAAAAGCTAAAAGATTTCCAGAGAAGCATCTGTCACGGATACATTTATCTCATGGCTGGAAGAATCTGTCAAAGTCGTTATTTGATACCAGCTGAGCAGGAGATCAATAAAAGTAATTTGTCAACGCGGGGGGCTCTGGATATCCTTTTGTGATTGTGAAAGGCCTTTTGGAGACATGTGAAGTAGCCCAGTGGGATGCTCAATACTTTATGCCAAGATATCAAGAGCCACATTGTGGCTAAAGATCACATAATGTGTCCGAATTGTGAATTAACAAGCTTAACACAAGATATATGAGCGTTATCTGCATTCTTACACAGATTATACAGCGACTGTAGGAAATCTAGAGTCTAAACTCCCTACTTGTCTGAGAGATTTTTTTTTTTTGTGGATTTCACTAAACGACTGTGATTTCTCTAAGATAGATATAAAGTGTAGAATTATTTTATTGCTGTGGAACATAGTGACAGAGCCATGCACATTACTGTGAGTTTTATTGCTGTGGAGCTCTGTGATACACTCATACACACAGCATATTACTGTGAGTTTTGTTGCTGTGGATCTCTGTAATACACTCATACAATGCATGTTACTGTGAGTTTTATTGCTGTGGAGCTCTGTGATACACTCATACAATGCATATTACTGTGAGTTTTATTGCTGTGGAGCTCTGTAATATTATTATTATTATTATTATTATTATTCTTTATTTATAAAGCGCCAGCATATTCCGCAGCGCTGTACAATAAGCACAGTATAGACAGGGTTACAATACATTGAACAACATTTGACAAACAGTACAGGAGGAGATGAGGGCCCTATTCCCGTAGGAACTCACAATCTAGGAGGGTTGGGGTTGGAAACAGGAGGAGAGGACTGTAAGGTGAGAGTGATTGATGGTTGTGTCAGTGAGTTGGGTGGTAGGCTTCCCTAAATAGGAATGTTTTCAGGGAGCGTTTGAAGGAAGAGAAGTTAGGGGAAAGTCTGACAGTACGAGGGAGAGCGTTCCAGAGAGTGGGGGCTGCGCGTGAGAAATCCTGCAGTCTATCATGGGAAGAGGTGATGCGGGGAGAAGCTAGGCGCAGGTCACTGTTTGACCTTAGGGAGCGGGCTGGGGTGTATTTGGTGATTAGTGAGGAAAGGTAGTGGGGCGCTGAGTTAGTGAGGGTTTTGTAGGTAAGGATAAGGATTTTGAACTTAATTCTGCAGTGGATGGGGAGCCAGTGAAGGGACTCGCAGAGGGGAGCGGCAGAGACAGAGCGGCGGGTGAGGTGAATTAGCCTGGCGGAGGCGTTCAGGATGGATTGTAGGGGGGAGAGGCGGGACAGAGGGAGGCCAGATAAGAGATTATTGCAATAGTCGAGTCGGGAGATTACCAGGACGTGTATGAGTTGTTTTGTGGTGACAGCGGTAAGAAATGGCCGAATTCTGGAAATATTACGCAGTTGGTATCGGCAGGAGGAGGAAAGTGTGACGTTCTGGGTCTCTGGCGCCCCCTCTGGCAGTAGTGGACATTGCTGCTTTTGGTTTGTTTTTATTTCATTCATTTCTTGAATTCCAAGCCTGATTAGTACCTGGACTCCATTGGTTCACCCTGGACCATTTTGTAATAATGGAGACCACTCCCTTAGTAGGGTGCGGTCTCATTCATCCTGGATCAGTCATTCAGCTCATGTCTGGTTTGCCTTGCTCTAGATTCATCCTGAATCATCTATTCAGTTCAATTCAGTCTGTCTGTCTTCAAGCTCCTGTCTGGTTTGCCTTGCTCTAGATTCATCCTGAATCATCTATTCAGTTCAGTCTGTCTGTCTTCAAGCTCCTGTCTGGTTTGCCTTGGTCTAATTTAATCCTGTTCAGTCTGTCTGTCTTCCAGCTCATGTCTGGTCTTTCCCTGGTCTAGATTTATCCTGTTTAACCTGTCTACCTGGTCATTCTGTTTACAGGCTTATGTCTGGTTTGCCCTGTTTTTTTTGCCTTCTTGTAGTATCATGTTTAGTTCTGCGTATCATGTTTAATTCTGCCTCCCATATTTAGTTGCCTATTTTGTTTATATCTGGTTTTCTTTATATTTCTTGCCGTGAGGTTAAAGGCTCTGTTTATTGTATTTATGTTCTGTATTCCCTGCTCTTGGTTTAAGTTCTTGGTTCCTAGAATAAATGATATATTTTTATTTTTCTAGTTCAGGCTTATGGTCTATTTTCACTGCTCATTAGGCTCACACCCCTCTCTGTCAGGTCAGGTCCCTGACCCCCATCGTGACAGAAAGAGACTTGATGTGGGGGATGAAGGAAAGAGCAGAGTCAAGTGTAACTCCAAGACAGCGAACTTGGTTTGATGGGGAGATGGTGATACCCTCCACCGTGATAATGAAGTCAGGAGGTGGGGAGGCATTGGAGGGAGGAATAAGTAGGAGCTCCGTCTTTGACATGTTGATCTTTAGGTGGTGGGAGGCCATCCAGGAGGAGATGCCAGATAAACAGTCACTGACTTTTGAAAGGACAGGGGGCAGGGGCGGATCCAGAGACTAGCCTCGGGAGGGGCACTTACAGAAAATAAGGTGTTTTAGTAGAGAGCCCGACTCACGAGAATTTACAGAGGGCCCGGCTCACAGGAGCTTACAATCTAGAGGAGCAGAGGGCCCGGCTCACAGGAGCTTACAATCTAGAGGAGCAGAGGGCACCCAGGAGCTTACAATCTAGAGGAGCAGAGGGCACCCAGGAGCTTACAATCTAGAGGAGCAGAGGACACCCAGGAGCTTACAATCTAGAGGAGCAGAGGGCACCCCGGATTTTACAATCTAGAGGAGCAGAGAGCCCCCAGCTCACACATGGATTTGCCCCAGCTCACACATGGATTTGCCCAGCTCATGGATTTGCCCCCAGGTCATGGATTTGCCCAGCACATGGATTTGCCCAGCTCATGGATTTGCCCCCAGCTCATGGATTTGCCCAGCTCATGGATTTGCCCCCAGGTCATGGATTTGCCCCCAGGTCATGGATTTGCCCAGCTCATGGATTTGCCCCCAGGTCATGGATTTGCACCCCAGCTCATGGATTTGCCCAGCTCATGGATTTGCCCCCAGGTCATGGATTTGCCCCCAGCTCATGGATTTGCCCCCAGGTCATGGATTTGCCCAGCTCATGTATTTGCCCAGCTCATGGATTTGCCCCCAGCTCATGGATTTGCCCCCAGCTCATGGATTTGCCCCCAGGTCATGGATTTGCCCAGCTCATGGATTTGCCCCCAGCTCATGGATTTGCCCCCAGCTCATGGATTTGCCCCCAGCTCATGGATTTGCCCAGCTCATGGATTTGCCCCCAGCTTACACATGGATTTGCCCCCAGGTCATGGATTTGCCCCCAGCTCATGGATTTGCCCCCAGGTCATGGATTTGCCCAGCTCATGGATTTGCCCCCAGCTCATGGATTTGCCCCAGCTCATGGATTTGCCCAGCTCATGGATTTGCCCCCAGCTTACACATGGATTTGCCCCCAGGTCATGGATTTGCCCCCAGGTCATGGATTTGCCCCCAGGTCATGGATTTGCCCAGGTCATGTATTTGCCCAGCTCATGGATTTGCCCCCAGCTCATGGATTTGCCTCCAGCTCTTGGATTTGCCCCCAGCTTACACATGGATTTGCCCCCAGTTTACACATGGATTTGCCCAGCTCTCACCTGGATATTGCTCCAGGCCTCCAGCTCCGGCAGGGGACAGGGTTGACTCTGAGCCGGGGACCCAGATGCCGGGCAGCGCGGGAGTGCCTGCCCGGTCCTGAAGAGTCCGTCCTGTTGAGTGATGCGGCTGCGTGGCGTGCGTGCGCAGATCACGCGGTCCGGCCAGTCAGGTGGTACAGAGACTCAGTACCACCTGATTAGCCGGACCACGTGACCGCCGGCGCCTGCACGCAGCCGCATCCCTTTAACAGGACGGACTCTTCAGGACCGGGCAGGCACTCCGGCGCTGCCCGGCATCTGGGTCCCCGGCTCAAATCTCGGGGGGGGCAATTGCCCCGTTCCCCCCCCCCTGGATCCGCCCCTGACAGGGGGAGAGAGATCAGGGGTAGAGAGGTAGATCTGAGTGTCATCAGCGTAGAGGTGGTAATTAAAGCCAAAGCTGTTGATGATTATGCTCATACCCCGTATATTACTGTGAGTTTTATTGCTGTGCAGCTCCGTGATACGCTCATACACACCGCACATTACTATGAGGTTTATTGCTGTGAAGCTCTGTGATACGCTCATACTCACCACATATTACTGTGTGTTTTATTGCTGTGAAACTCTGTGATCCGCTCATACTCACAGTCACCACATATTACTGTGTGTTTTATTGGTATGCAGTTATGTGACACACTCATACACACCACACACTACTGTGAGGTAATTGCTATGGAGCTCTGTGAAACATTCACACACGACACACAATACTGAGAACTTTATTACAGTGGCAGTATGTGATACACTCCTACTCATTGCACAATGCTGGGAGTTTTATTGCTGTGGAGCTCTGTGATACGCTCATACACACTGCACATTACTGGGAGTTTTGTTGCTGTGGAGCTCTGTAATACATTCATATACACCATACATTACTGTGAGTTGTATGCTGTGGAGCTCTGTGATACGCTCATACACACCACACATTACTGAGAGCTTTATTGCTGTGGAGCTTTGTGATACGCTCATACACTCTGCACATTACTGTGAGTTCTATTGCTGTGGAGCTCTGTGATACACTCATACTCACCACATATTACTGTGTGTTTTATTGTTATGCAGCTATGTGACTCACTCATACACAGCACACACTACTGTGAGATAATTGCTATGGAGCTCTGTGATAACGTTCATACATGGCGCACATTACTGAGAACTTTATTGCTGTGGCGGTATGTGATACACTCCTACTCATTGCACATTACTGTGAGCTTTATTGCTGTGGAGCTTTGTGATACGCTCATACACGTTGCGCATTACTGTGAGTTTTGTTGCTGTGGAGCTCTGTAATACATTCATATACACCACACATTACTGTGCGTTTTATTGCTGTGGAACACTGTGATACGCTCATACACACTGCACATTACTGTGAGTTTTATTGCTGTGGAGCTCTGTGATACACTCATACTCACCACATATTACTGTGTGTTTTATTGTTATGCAGCTATGTGACTCACTCATACACAGCACACACTACTGTGAGATAATTGCTATGGAGCTCTGTGATAACGTTCATACACGACGCACATTACTGAGAACTTTATTGCTGTGGCGGTATGTGATACACTCCTACTCATTGCACATTACTGTGAGCTTTATTGCTGTGGAGCTTTGTGATACACTCATACACGTTGCGCATTACTGTGAGTTTTGTTGCTGTGGAGCTCTGTAATACATTCATTTCATATACACCACACATTACTGTGCGTTTTATTGCTGTGGAACACTGTGATACGCTCATACAAACTGCACATTACTGTGTGTTTTATTGTTAGTTAATCTATACCGTTTTATTTAATTATTATTAAACGAGCCACAGCAGTTCTAGCAGATAATATTTCCTGCTTACATGTGGTTCACTGCTCTCTATTGATAATGGGCATATTGATGAAGGGGGTATACATTTGCTCTCCCACTACACCTCCCATAGCACTGAATTGAAGGTAAGGTTGAGAGATGAGGTATTGCATTGATCTCTGTCATCTGATTCACAAATCACTTGATAAGATATCCATGGAAAGAAAACCTCTACACAAACAGCCAAATAGACCCATTCTAACTGTTTTTTTAGACTAGAGAGAACAATTAATGAAGTCGTACTGACAGAACTAGGCGTTTGCGGCCTAAGCAAAGCAGGACTCGTGGCTGAACATCCAAGGTCACATAAGGGCACAATTAATGGACAAAGAGATCTGTCTTTCTAGGACAGATCTGCATGAGGACCTATTAATGGTTTTAGACATTGAAAAGAAATGCTGTCATTGTATGTATGAATTGTATCACCAAAACCCTAAGAACATAGGTTTCACGGATATTCCAGTAAACAATAATGGTAAAATATAAGGTGAATAAGAGTGGGAAATCTTTCGTGAGGTCCATTCTGCATGTTTGCGCTTGAGGCCCGGATTGCGAGAGACCTGCTATTTTTTTTTGTTGTTGGCTAAAAAGCATCGTTCAGGCGTTATGGAATTGGAATGTGAAGGGTAATTGAGCTGAAAGCCATTCTCTTCCTCTGTTTGGAGTGAGATAGGAATGATTGAGGCTTCTGGAAACACCGACCTGAAAGACTTGATGGAAGCCAAATGAGATTGCGTGGAAAAAGAGAACGTCAAAACGAGAGGACGATGTTTGAGGAGGTCAGGGATGTCTATGTTCAAAAAACTCCAGTCGTTGGTAAAGCGAGCCCCTAGAGGGATAAATCTTATTATTTGTAGACCCTTAAAATGTTGGTCTTCAAAAACTGCTAACGCGTTTCGCGACCGGTGAAAGTATTTTTCAGAGCAGTCTATAATTTTTTTTGTTCCTCCTGAAAACACTTTGTAATTTATTATAGATCAAGAACATGACACCTTGTTTTTAAGCCAATGTTATGTTTTTCTGTCCTATTTTCTCCCGCAGTCGGCTTTTATTTATAAATGGTTTGCCAGCTCTGTCTGATGTTCTTAAAGCTTTCAGAAAACAATGAGAACTGTATTTCAACCAGGCTCAGGTAATGAGCAGAAATAATGCACGTGACAAATTAGAAAGTTTTCCAAAATACAGTTAACATATTGTTGCGAACAGAGGACAAAAGTGTCAAATTGTCCTTAGGTATAAAAACCCCAAGAACTATGTTTGCCTTCTGTGCTACTTGTGGCTGACACTTTATTTTCTTCGCCTTTATCTGTTTTATTGTTGTGTTGTCAATATGTCATATGTCAGGGGTAAGCAACCTTGATTCTACTGACTTTTTGGACCTACATTTCCCATGATGACCAGCCACTCCTGAGAATACCAAAGCTTCAAGTCAACTTTAGTTGCCTAGTTCCATCTATATGACCAAGGTTGTTGACCCCAGTCATACTTTGATTCATTTGCTGACTACCGATTGCGAAAAAGATACTAGGGGAACATTTTTTTCATAACTCAAGCGATCATAATTTTCGTACAAACCATAAGGGACAAATTGAACTTTTTTGGCGAATGTAAATTGCTGTTGACCGACAGAAGACATGTTGGTCCAGATTTGACACAAATTACACTTTACCGAAATGAAGCGTTTTCCTACCCTATGGAATTTGTTTTGTCAAAGTTGGAAAGACTGATAGATAAGAACTTTGAACAAATGATTGACTTCTAATAATTATCCGATTTTGTTTTAGACAAAACCAAGAATTATCCTTTTTCGGTATTTCTCAGGTTTAATATGGTCAACACAGACTAAAGGGGTTGTTCACTAATCACCATTCTTTCCTTGAAAGAACAGTGTTTTTACTTTGGTGGATCTAGTACAGAGAACGCATGTTGAATTCACTGTTTAGGAACCTGCTACCATGGTTTACCATACTTTTCACAATTCTTTCCACGGTAGTTTCTGCTGAGGATGTCCAGTATAGCTCTCAGTGTAGTTTTTTGTGGGCTTTCTCTCTAACAGTGGGTTTTTCCACTGTTATTCAGAGCACAAGTGATTAGGGTTGAGCTCAGGGGCAGACTGACCCATAGGGCACTCGGGCACTGCCCGAGGACCCGCGGGTCGGTAGGGGCCCGATTTGGGGCGACACAGTGGGCCCCCTGCCGGTTTCCCTCTGATGATCACTGAACTTAATAGGCAGCCAGCGGCGCTCTGAAAATGCTGCCCCTTCACATGACATGTCACGTGAGGGGGCGGCGCAGGCGCCACCGCGGCATTTTCAGAGTGTGCCACTGGCTGCCTGTTAAGTTCAGTGATCATCAGAGGGAAACCGGCAGGGGGCCCACTGTGTTGCCCCAAACCAGGCCCCTACCGACCCGCGGGCCCTCAGACAGTGCCGCCGAGGAGCCGTGAGCAACAGGGGGGGCAATATATATCCATGTTTGAGCTGCTGGGGGCAATTGATATCCATGTTTGAGCTTCTGGGGGCAATATATATCCATGTTTGAGCTGCTGGGGCAATATATATCCATGTTTGAGCTGCTGGGGGCAATATATATCCATGTTTGTGCTGCTGGGGGCAATATATACCCATGTTTAAGCTGCTGGGGGCAATATATATCCATGTTTAAGCTACTGGGGGCAATATAAATCCATGTGTGAGCTGCTGGGACAATATATATCCATGTTTGAGCTGCTAAGGGCAATATATATCCATGTGTGAGCTGCACATTACTGTGAGGTTTATTGCTGTGCAGCTCTGTAATACGCTCATACACACTGCACATTCCAGTGAGTTTTATTTCTGTGGAGCTCTGTAATGTGCAGTGTGTCAGGATTGTATAGAATCTTTTAAAGTGATTGGCAGTTTCCCACATTTTTCACAGGGACTTTCTGTGTCGGGGTGTAGACTTAGCTGCAATGAGTGGCCAATGCACTGGTGCAGCAGCCATCTGTAAATATGGAGGGGGGGGCACAATTCGATGCTGGGTCCAAGTGGATTTTCAAAAAGGTTATTTTAGGAGTTCAGAAATAAATTCTTTAGCACAATAATGTATATGTGGGTGTGGCAGTGTAGGGGTGGTTTTTATTATGGGTGCGGCCTCCTGTGGGTGACGGTGCCGCTCCATAAGCTGGTACACAGCACAATTTACAGAGCCAATATACTGTATAGGCTCTGGCATATGTGAGTTGGCACTTACGTGAAGTTATTCTCTATTGTTAATATATACTGTATTATGAAACTGTTGTTCCACCATCCATATAGTTTATCACTATAATTAATACGTTTCTTCATGATTTACATCTTTAGAGGTCCAAGGTGGAGCTAAATTTAGCTCATACACTGGTGCGCGCACTTTTTGAAGTTCCTCTATCTTTGCATTGTCCACCATAGTGCTCTTTGGGGTAGATAGGTCAACTCTGACTTCTTATGTACAGCAACACATTTTTATTGTATTCATGCATATTTAACTATTCGACGTAGGCGCTATCTGTTTTTCACTCTTATTAATCTTACTACTTAATGTGGGAACGATGCTGAATGGAGAACAGCCACAGTTTAGGCATATTAAGGAACAATAACGATGGTGCTGTTGTTCACCGTTGTCTGCAGTAACTTCATCTGCCATTGTTGAATTTCATTTTATTGGGTAGCCAAGAACACTGTAGTTGGGCATAGGCAGATTGTGAATAAGCCCTTTAATCAGAGGTGTTGGACTTGTGTGGGACCATTATTAGAATTTACCTAAGCAAGGGCTCGATTTAATTCCATCGGCAGATATTTCGAAAATAATTGACAGTTATTGGCCGATATTTTATTGAAAGTATCAGCTGGTTCAACTGAAAAAATTCAGCTTGAGCCGACAATTGGAAAATAATGTTGGTCTGAAAAAAGCTGGGGGTAAAAACGCTCGCATTAGCATATTTTTGGCCAGCGTCATATCGATTTTTGCTATTAAGCTATATGAAAAAACTGATGTTCATACAAGGTTTCAGTTAGATTTTTCCCTGTTTCCCTGCCTTTCAATATATTTACCAACTCGGTTCAGACTTGACATTTTCGGAATAGGCATACCGATCTAAAGCTGGAATTTCCACCCAAAAGTATAGCCGTGAGTGCCAATATTCCAACGGAATTTTATTGGGAATCAAAATGCTGGTATGCCTTTATTTAAATTTTCCGTAATGAAAAATGTCCGAACCGCATTCGAAAAAGCTGCCATTTTGCCGGTTGGGCCAAATTACGGTCATTGCTTTGACACTACCACCAAATTCTACAGCTATGGCAGCAAGTCATGAAAATCTTAATACCAGTACTTTTGAAAACGGTTTCCTTTGAATTACTGTTCAGAACCAAGACACTACTGGAGGTTGTTTAATGACGTGACACTGGTAGACTTGACAACCAGTTAAATCTTTGAACGTGATCGTACTGCTTAATTATGAACCCATTACCAATGGGGCTATATGGTCTGTAAGTGCCTGTAACCCAGATTGAACAAATGGTTGAGTTGCAAAAGAATGGGAAAGATGGGTCAGAGGCACAGTATGCATCAAGAAGGGTGATGCAGAGGAACACTGTTGGGGCAAGGGTTCACCAAAATATTCAGATGAAGTCCATGAAGTTATTTTTATGGCCCTGACAATTTAAAGAGTGTTAAAGGTTGGAATTGGGCATCTCTTTGGTCCATAGAAGCTAAACAGTTGGGACATCAATGACTATGGTTGTGTTTGTTGTTGTTCATATGCAGTGTGCTGGTCTACCATAAGATCCATAACTGGAACCCAAGATCATACTCCCAGCCTTGTTATTTTTGACTTGATTTGCCTTCAGTCATAATCAGCCTTTAACATGTTCTATTAACTATACAGTGGTTAAAAGGATGAGAGTCTCATCATGCTACTCTGTTCTGGAGCCGTGGTCTTCTAAATAGTCTCTTATAGGTTGTGTTGGAATTATAGGTTACTTCAAAGTAACTCATGTAGGGATGGTAGCTGGTCACCCTTACATCATCACTGCCCTGGTAAGTCATTTGACTCGAGGGGTTGAGGAGTTAAAAAAACGGCTGTGATATTTTATTACAGCGTCCACCTGTATTAAATTAATCTGTACTCTAAGGATTAAACTTAAAATAATTAGAAATATCATTATGCTGTTCTGATTTCCCTGGTTGCCACAATGAAATCATACCGAGAGACTTCTACACCTCAGCACATGGATAGGAAAACTCCTATACCTCCTCTACCACTTCAACACATGGAAAGAATTCCTCCACCACCTTAACACATGGATAGAGAAAGTTCTCCACCACTTCAGCACATGGATAGAGAAATTTCTCCACCACTTCAGCACAGGGATAGGAACATTCCTCCACAACCAGCACACGTGGACAGGAAAATTCCTCCACCACCTCAACACATGGAAAAGAGAATTCCTCCACCACCTCAAAGATGGACCTAAGTACCTGATTTTGTTTTTCCAATTACCTGGCTATAAACAAAAAAGGCTATGAAGAACTAATCATGTTCTAGACATGACAACTGGTATCTCTTACTTTGCACCCTATCTGGTGCCCCTTCACACCAGTGGACAAGGAGGCATCTGTCCTGGTAGAGCATCATAGTAGGTGCACTATTGTGACATTAAATATGGTGCAGTGTGTATTCCTGCTGTGCTGTCTGGTATGGACAGGACCCAGAGGTTCCATCAGTCTCTTGTTCTGGCCAATGGTGTTCCGAGCCCGGCCCTCTTGTATCCTGGCCAATGGGGCTCCCAGACAGGGTTTGCAGACTAGAGATGTGCGCGCAGTTTTTTTTTTGTTTTCGTTTCGGTACGTTCGGTTTTTCAAACGTTTTGTTTCGGATCGTTTCGGCCCATTTTCGTTTTGGCTCGTTTCGTATCGATTTTTGTTTTGTGAAATCGGGGAATTTCGGATCGTCTGTTCTCTTCATTTCAAAGGGTCCATTTCGTTTTGACGTTAGACATATGGTATTTTGGATGCTCTGATATTTCGGTCGATACGGTAATCCTGCCGATTCGTTCCTTCAGACGCATCGTTTTTTATGAAAGATCCTTTTTTTCTTATGAATATGCATTGCACAACTTTATTTAGACTGGGGATTTAGGGAAAAGCTAATTAAATAATTAAGATAAATATATTATTGATGCAGAAAGAAAGCACTGGAACAAGTGAAAAAAGTGACGATATGAAATTGCGAATTCAGCAACGGAACCGAAACGGACTCAAAATGATACGAAAACACATTGTCCGAAATGAACCGAAACGGAACCGAAATCGCGAATAGAGCGAAAATGACTTGCGATTTTACAAATTTCATGTCCATACGAAATAACGAAATTTCTTGGTTTCGTATCGGGAAATATTTCGGATGGTGTGTATTTCATTGCCGGTCCAGTTCGGAACATCGGACGAATCCGAAGTACCGAATCGGCCCGTTCGTGAGAAAAACGAATTGGTACGAAACGCACATCCCTATTGCAGACATCTGCTTCCCTTGACCACTGCCTTCTTGTGGTTTCTGTGACAAAAGTCGCTTTGAACTTGGGGTACACGGACCAAGAGATACATTTAGGAGGTGCGTGCCTGCTTTTTTTGTTTGTTTCTCTGCCCTCTCCTATGTTGAAAACACCCTGTACCTAATATTCTAGATGCAGGGTATCTGTGTTTGTGTTGTCTGTGTTATATTGTTATTCCCTTATGTATTGCAAAGTGTCGTGTGCTGTTTTTCCTTATGTGTAATCTGTGCATAATGGGTTACTTTGTTAGTCCATGCTTTTATCCAAACCCCCAGGATCTGGTTTAAACCAGATCTCTCTACCCCTTCCTCAGGCTTTGTTACACCATGGCGTGTGTGTGGGAGGGGGGTGGTATTGTGAGGTTAATCAGTATGGAAATGTTGGGTCGTGTTTTACCGTTGTATTCTGTACAATCCCCCTGTGTGGGTTTTTCCAACTGTAAACCCTGACTAAAGTCATTCCCAGTTTTGTTTTCACCCTGCAAGGAGCTCCAGCTAGCGACTGGGTGGATTTGGGGCAGAATCAGTATTCCTTCGGGTCCTCCACTTTATAGTTTTTATTACCCCTCAGCGCATTCCTGTATATTTGATCTCCTGGTTATTCACTTTTGGCTTGTTCCTTGACTGTGTCCAGCTCTCTACAGTCCTAGGCCTTGTCTTGTTTAAGTACCTGCTTCGGTGTTTCCAACCTTACCTTGCTACAACATGTATGTGTACATCTCCTGCCCCAGATCCTGTCTTCTTTTCATAGATATTCTATAGTTTACCCCGGTTACTGCCTGGTCATTTAAGGATCAGCTCTAGTACAGGTTGATTGTGTTTTCTTTCCATTGTATACCCAATGTGTATTAGGTCTGTTACTCACCCAGCCAACTAATAGACCGGTTCTAACATTGACCTACTTGTTTATTTTATTGTAGTTTCTGCCATCTGCGTGTTGGGTCATATACTTACTTTGGTATGTTGGGTCATATACATTTCTTTGTATGGTCAATGTGTGGGTGTGGTCAATATTTGATTATTCGGACTTTAACCACTTGGCTGCTAAGGACGCGCTCAGCGCGTCCTGCCAAGTGCTCCTCCTGTGCTATGGACGCACTGAGTGCATCCTAGCATAGGAGGCAGCAATCGGCCAGCATTCTGGCCGATTGCTGCACCCCCCCCGGTGCGGGCTGACATCTTTGATGTCAGTCCTGCACTCTGGGACCCCGGCCGGGCCAATAGATGTCATCGCGCTAGCGCGATGACATCTATTTCCTGGCCCCCCACGAGTGCGGAGGAGGTGCCTGAAAGGGAGGTCCTTTGAACCTCTCTCCCTCCCGATCGCCTGGGGCGGGCGGTGAAAGTCAGGCACAGTTTGGAAGGGCACAGCCTGCCCTTCCAAACGGTGGCTGGCTTTAACCCCTTGGGGGTCGGATCACGAGCACCAGATTGTGATCCTCTCCCGGAGCTTGCCGACATCTTTGTCAGCCAAGCTTCCGGGAACTTCCCCTGAAGACTGGCGTCATCGTGCATAGCGCGATGACATCAGTTCTGGAGTTAACCCCTAGCTGCCACCAATGGTGGATCTCCAGATCCGTGGCAGCTAGGGGTTAATGTTTGGTATCATTGGGTCGGCCAGAGCATGGCCTTTCCAACGATACCAAGCATGACCATTTAAAAAGTTAGCAAAAAAAATATGTAAATAAAAAAATATAAAAAAATAATAATAAAAAAACAAGTCTTTTTTTGTTTTGTTTTGTTAATGCAACAATATTGTTCCCAATTCAATTATAATGTGAACAATGATGCTGCACTAGCAATTTTTTTATGGGGTGCGTTTGTTAAAAATCACGTGATTTTCCCCCAAAGAAAATGTAACGAGACCCCATTTCTAATTTTTTTAACAAGCGCACCCCATACAAAATATAACCGCAAACGATCGCATGTTAAAATGTGAAAAAAACCACTTTACACGTTGTAAATTATTGAAAATTCGAATTTTATTGCATTTTTTGTTATAATATACAGACAGGTCATGACGTATACATATAAAAATGATATATTATGAATCTACCGAGTCTGACGGAAAGAACGATATATAATATGTCTGGGTCATATAATAAAATAAGGCTTCAAAACGCGTTTAAACATGATGAGCGAAACCGGTAAAAATGAGCTCAGCACACAGGCGGGAAATGGCTCAGCAGCGAAAGGGTTAAGAAAGGTCAGCCCACCACTGGTATATACACATATAAAACTGAAGATGTAGGTGGGTCTAAAACTTTGGATTATTCCAATTTTAACATCTTACCTGTATCCTCAAATGGAGGGAAATGAGGTCAGCAATATACGTACTGTAGAGGATGGCAAGGCTGGGTCCTGGACGGGTGCTATGTATCACCCCTATTCGGGTTGTGGTCCCTTTAAGGGCAGCCTCAGGGTTAACCTTCCTGCCTCAGGAAGGGGGTTTAAAGAGAGGAGTGTGGGAGTTGGGGAGGAAGTGATCAGCTGTAGCTGTGTGAAACAGGAGACTGAGCTGTGTTGCTGTGCCTTGCAGGACTTATATTACTGGGAAAGGATTCCCCCCAGGTTTGGGACTTTTGCACAAGTTGGTGAGCCACGCTTATTTTTCTGTTTCTTGTGCTGAAGACTTGGACTTTACTTTGATTTCCCTGAAGATAAGCGCGTATTTTGTGTTTACCGTTTTGGCTGCCCTAATGGGGGAAATAAAGGTGTTTTGTTTCATCCACGACGTTGTGCAAGCGCTCTGTGGACTCCCCAACATCACAGTACATTAAGGGATCCACCACATCAAAGGTTGTGATGACCATTCTAGACTTGTATCAGGGATGTGCGTTTCGGAATTTCGGAATTCTCACAAAATTTCCCGATTCGTGCATTCGGATTCGGACGATTTTCTGAAAATTTTCAGATCTGAAAAGGGCAGATCCGAACAAATTTTCGAGCCGAAACGAAAACTTTTTGGAATTTTCGAATGGACTAGAAATGTGTAAAATCGAAATTCATTTTCGTTCCATTCGTGATTTCGGCTCCATTCCTGATTTCGGTTCCATTTCAGTAATTTCGGACATCGTATTTATATCGCTGATTCTGTAATTAAATTTTGTATCATTCCCATCTCAATGTATCCTTCCTGGAAAACCAGAGAAATCTCAATGTATCCTTCCTGGAAAACCAGAGAAATCTCAATGTATCCTTCCTGGAAAACCAGAGAAATCTCAATGTATCCTTCCTGGAAAACCAGAGAAATCTCAATGTATCCTTCCTGGAAAACCAGAGAAATCTCAATGTATCCTTCTTGTAAAACCAGAGAAATCTCAATGTATCCTTCTTGTAAAACATGAGAAATCTCAATGTATCCTTCCCGGGACACCAGAGAAATCTCAATGTATCCTTCCTGGGAAAACATGAGAAATCTCAATGTATCCTTCTTGTTCAACCAGAGAAATCTCAATGTATCCTTCTTGTAAAACATGAGAAATCTCAATGTATCCTTCTTGTAAAACCAGAGAAATCTCAATGTATCCTTCTTGTAAAACCAGAGAAATCTCAATGTATCCTTCCCGGGACACCAGAGAAATCTCAATGTATCCTTCCTGGGAAAACATGAGAAATCTCAATGTATCCTTCCCGGGACACCAGAGAAATCTCAATGTATCCTCCTTGTAAAACCAGAGAAATCTCAATGTATCCTTCTTGTAAAACATGAGAAATCTCAATGGCAGAATTATCGTATCAGCAGAATTATCGTATCGTATCTGAAAAACCATTAGTTTACGTCAAAACTAATAGAGACTTTAAAACGAGAACAGACGTTCCGAAAAACACGAAAATTTCTGAAATCACGAAAAAAAGTTGATATGAAAAACAAAACGAAACGAACCGAAACAAAAATTGTCCGAAACGGGTCGAAACGAAAATTTACAAAATCCCAACGAACCGAACCGAAAAAAAAATCGGTGCACAAGCCTAACTTGTATCTTCTCTAACACGTTACGGAAAGTTATCTACAACAACGAAAAACCGTATTCAAGCCTCTTCTAAGATGTTGGTAGATAAAGTAATATAAATAAAAATGTGTGCAATACTTTCTTTTTTTCTGAATGCCTTCACGGTAAAGAATTATTGAAAAGCCGACAAAAGATTATCCCACTTATGAGCACAGGAGGGAAGCTCTTTTGTGAGAGCTCTCCGACTGGTTCCTGAGGTCATTATTAACAGCTTTGTTTTAAGTGCGCCCTTTAAGCTAATGACCTTTTCACTTTTGTTCTTTTGACGGTTTTTTTTTCTATTACTAAGTACAATAATGAGCAAATGTATAACATAAAAAAAGTTAAAAAAATATAAGAAAGTTATAAATTGCTAACCATCAGCAGTAATAGAGCAGGCAGGAGCGTATTATCTTCAGATTTATGTGGGCTCAATTAGCAGAGCATGTAAATGATAGAAATGACATGTGCCGCTGGTTCTGTCACAGTGGCCGTTCGGCTAAAGCTTGACTTTTTTTCATCCGGTAAATTACCAGTCAATCAAAAGTTTACATCTCCTCCAACCCTCACCCCACTAATATTATCCTCATTTATTGTAGCCGAAGGCAGGGACAAAGAAACATAATCGATTCACGTTGCTGAGGTGGGTTTCTCGATTCTTCTTCAATCCTTTTCCTGTCAAGGCACTTAGTTACGAATCAGCTTCAAGCATCGAGTGGTAACTGAACCGCGGGCTTATTGACCTCACTCCTGATCGCTAAAGGGGAGAAATCCACACATACGTATATGCTTATACAACGTGCTGTGCCATTTTCATAAATAATTCAGTAATTAGATATACAAATCAATGCTCTCATGCCGTGTTTACAAAAATACTATTTAATGCACGACTGGTGTCTAATGGCTGGGCGCTCGTAGAGGCCATGGTTCATTGCGCGTTGAAGACTTTGCAGTCAAAAGTGTATGTTGAATATATACCATTTTATGACACTCTAAAGCCAATTTTCCAAGTGTAGAATAACCACAATATTGGACTTGTTTTGGCATGGGAGGTAAATGGATGCCCCTAAGTGCCCCAAGAACATGAGGATGCAGCATGGTGGAAACCATACAAGCCTTGAATGTGTTTGTGAACCAAAAGCCCTTAAGAGACCCCTGGTGAATTGTATCCTTGTATCCGGTAGTCCATTTGGCCACTGTTTTGCCAACGATGGGGAAGTATGTTTTGCACTCTTGAAGTTTGGAGACTGAAAGAGGTGTGTGCACTAGAAAATGTCCACCACCAACTCAGCTAGTGCCGAAACATTGGCCACCAGAAAAAAAATGAGTTTCAATACAAGCCACTAATTTGTTTAAGGATTGATTTTCTAGTGTGGTGCCCACTTTGGGATTCACGTGTCTCAGCCTCAGCCGTGTCACCGCCACTGTTCCTCTGACATATCCTTTTTCAGTCAATAGAAAGTGCAGCAGCCTACCTCAGTGGGAGCTGTTACTCAGTGCCATAAATCTCTGCAAGGCTTCCTCCTGCAGGGGTGCCGATATCCCAATGGTATGATTAAGGCCACTTGGCCAAAATGTCACGTTTAGAGGGGGTTGCTGTTCCCCTGAATTAAAGTCTTTCTGCACTTCATTCTGCTTGAGGCTTGATTCTCTCTTCTTATCGGTAGGGATGAGCCGAACACTCCCCGAGTTCGGTTCGAGCCCGAACCCGAACTTCCCATTTGTTCGGGACCGAACCCGAACCCCCATGCAAGTCAATGGGGCTGAAAATTCGGTTTTTTGGAGTGCCCTCCAAGAGGGCATATATACTACATATTTGCCATAAAAGGTGTATGGGGGTCCGGGTAGTGCCCTGGGGGACAGGAAACAAGGACAAAAAGTTTTACAAAAAACATTTTTAAAGGGACAGTGAGTTTTCCATGAAATAAGGGTTAAAAATAAAAACGAAAAATTCCTTCAAATATCGTGCCTAGGAGGTCCCCATAACCTGCCCGTGAAGTGGCGGATTTGTAGGATGTATAGAAATATGTAAAAAACAAAAAATGACATTTCAAATGACGGTAAATGCTTTTCCTTTAATCTATCCATAAACAACTGCTTGGGACGGCAGTCTGTATGAAAAGAGGAGACATTTTCAGACATGCAGAAAAATTTTACTGATTTTTTTGCCGGTGAAAAGCAGGAGAATGGAAACTTCTAGACCAAAAAGCCGATTTGGAAAGTGAGATAAATGGGAGAATTTTTCTGGTTCGGCTATTTTGACCTAGAATTTTCCATTCTCCAGTCATTCTCCTGAGTTTCACCTTTCTCTGAATAACCCTGTCAGGGTTATTCAGAGAGCGGTGAAGAGCAGGAGAATGACTGGAGAATGGAAAATTCTAGGTCAAAATAGCCAAACCAGAAAAATTCTCCCATTTAGGCTAGGGTCAGACTAGCGAATTTTTAACGTGCGTTTAGGCGCACTTAATCACGGCCGCACTAGCAGCAAATGACGGGCAATGACGGCCAATATACGAAGTACGGTCGCACGAAAGTCCGGCTGCGCAACACAAGTGGAAAATGAACGCATTTTTTCGAGAACGCAGAACCGCTAGTACGGACGTACAGAGTGCGCTGCGTCCACTAGCGGCGTGTGTGCGTGATTTGGAGACGTCAGACCTTGCTCATGTCCGGCCAACATAACGTCCAGACACCCAAAGTTTCCTGGTTTGGATCCGTAAAAAATCACGCACAAAAATGCGCATCGTATGACCGTTTTCGAGCAATCCGTGAAAAAATACAGCAATGCGTTCGGACGCACTTTTTGACGGTCGCTGCGAAAAATGCGTTAGTCTGACCCTAGCCTTATCTCACTTTCCTAATCGGCTATTTGGTCCAGATTGTTCTCTTTTCCTGCCATTCTCCTGGTTTTCACCTTTCTCTGAACAACCCTGAGAGAGAGGTGAAAGCCAGGAGAACTGGCAAGAGAAGAGAACAATCTAGACCAAATAGCCGATTTGGAAAGTGAGATAAATGGGAGAATTTTTCTGGTTTGGCTATTTTGACCTAGAATTTTCACTTCTCCAGTTATTCTCCTGCTTTTCACCACTCTCTGAATAACCCTGTGAATGTTTAATCCCGAGGTGAAAAATAACATTGCTTTAGATTTTTTTCAAACACCAGTTAAATGCAGCATATTAGGATGTTTTAGGGAAATTATTCTCAAATCTCAATCAGAAGCAGACACCACCTCACCCTCAGTATATTGTACAATGTATCAAATTGATTACCAGACTAAAAACACCTGTGTGTATGCCCGTTTGTGAACAGAGGTCATTTAGAGTTGATAATCTTTCCACGTACACATTAGTTTTTATTCAATATCTAATAAACCGTTGCTTATAATATTCTGCAGTAAAGAGTCTCTTTATTTCTCGATTTTTTTTTTTTGTATTTTTTTTCAGCATTTTCTATACTTTTTTCAAAATTTCTTTTTTTTTTCGAACCCGAACCAAACACGCCCAAAAAGTTCGAAATTCGCGAACTTTCAAACTGCCAAAGTTCGGGTCGAACTCCGAACCGTCCGAACCCGAACAGCTCATCCCTACTTATCGGGATATCCTTTTTCAGTGTCCTGGTGTCACTGCTCCACCCCACACTCCAGTTGTGCCTCTATCCCATTCTTCTTAGCCCCATTGTACCTAAGTACTATTCCATCACCCCATTGTGCCTCTTAACCACTTCAATGCTAAGGACGCGCTCAGCGCGTCCTCAGCATTGCCCCTGGTATGCGGAGGACGCGCTGAGCGCGTCCTCGCATTGGGGTCAGCGTTCGGCCGGGTTCCGGCCGATCGCTGGCCCCTCCGGTGCGGGCTGACATCCTGGATGTCAGCCCGGCATCCGGAGCAGTGGCCGCCATTATTATGTGTCATCGCGCCCCCGCGATGACACATAATTCAGGCGCCCCCCCGCATGTGCGGAGGAGGCGCCTGAAAGGGAGGGGGGGAGGTCCTTCGGACCTCTCTCCCTCCCGATCGGCGGCTCACAGGGGCTTAACCCAGGCATCATTTGGAAGGGCACAGCCTGCCCTTCCAAATGATGCCTGGCATTAACCCCTGGGGAGCTGGATCGCAAATCGGCGCTGAAAAGCGCCGATTTGCGATCCTTCCCGGGAGCTGGCCGACATCTTGGATGTCGGCCAAGCTTCCGGGAACTCCCCCAGAGGACTGGCGTCATCGTGCGCAGCACGATGACGCCAGTCCTAGCATTAACCCCTAACTGCCACGAACTGTGGAGATAGGGAGTTCCAATGAACTCCCTATCTCCCGATCCGTGGCAGTTAGGGGTTAAATTTTGATATCGTTGGATCGGCCAGAGCATGGCCGTTCCAACGATACCAAACATGAAAGTAAAAAAAATGTAAAAAAAAAAAAAAAAAAAAAAAAAAAAAAAATTAAAAAAAAAATAAACACTTTTTTTTTTTTTTTTTGTTTTGTTAATGCAGCAATATTGTTCCCATTTCAATTATAATGTGAACAATGATGCTGCATTAACGATTTTTGTATGCGGTGCGTTTGTTAAAAATGGTGTCATTTTCCCCAAAAAAAAATGTAACGAGACCCCATCTCTAATTTTTTAACAAGCGCACCCCATACAAAATATAACCGCAATTGCTCGCATGTTAAAATGTGGAAAAAAACACTTTACACGCTGTAAATTATTGAAAATACATATTTTATTGCATTTTTTGTTATAATATACAAACATGACATAACGTATACATATAATAATGACATATTATGAATCTACCGAGTCTGACGGAAAGAACGATATATAATATGTCGATGTCATATACTAAAATAAGCCTTCAAAACAGGTTTAAACATGATGCGCAAAACAGGTAAAAAATGACCTCAGCACAGGGGCGGGAAAAGCCTCAGCAGCGAAAGGGTTAATCATCAGCATCATACAGCTTCATGGTGCCTTTGCCCCATCTCCTCAATCCAACTGTTTATCTGCCCCATCCTTCTCAACCACATTATAAACCTCATGCTCCATCCCTCAATCACCATTGTGTTTTTGTCCCAATTCCTCAAACCCATTGTGCTTCTATTCCATTCCCTTCACATCCCATTGTTTTACCCCTATTCTCATCTCCAAAAAGGTCTGCAATATTAGAGGCTTCAATGGACCTATTTTTGCCTATGAGCCAATCAGTATCTACAGTATGTTATTCCGATCTGACCCTGGAGTGTGACAGGAACCCATAATCTATATTTAATTTAAAAAAATGTATGTTAATGTTGAGTTAGATCATTTCATTGAATACTCAAGCAATAGGAAACTCCAAACTTAAATTGCCCTCTCCAGTTATTCCTTTGTTCCTCAACGTCTAGAAGGTAGTTGATGATGTGCCATTGAATATATGACTTAAACATATATATAAAAAAAAATTAAAAATAAAAATTCTTTAGAAAGTACTTTACCAGGAAGGATACATTGAGATTTTAACGAATTAATGCTTGTAATATTTTTTATTTTTTTTTAAGAAAAAATACTTTTAATAAAAAATAATAATTCTATTACTTGCTCACAATTGCCAGTCCGCCTCAGAAGAAAAGGAGAGCCAGCAGGCAGCCCAGCGCAAATCATACAACACTCTGTAATTCATAGCTCCAGCATGTCTTCTGCAGAAAAGGAGAAGAATATTTTTCAACCAACATGTTTGGAAATTAAAGGAACACTCTACTCATCTTGACCACTTTACAGCAATAAGTTGGCCAGGATGTGAGGAGTGCCCCCCTTCCAGCTCCCCCGATCTGGAGATATTGCTTGGTGAAGTGGAGGAGTTTCACCTCCAGTAGCTGGGGGTGAAAGTTCACCCCCGCCCTCCCCACAGCTCACAGTGAAGGAGGGAGGAGGAGCAACTCAGTCGCACATGCTCAGTGTGCTTTTCATCTATACCTAGGTATACACACTGATTGGATAGCCTAAAGTGCCTCCTGAGGTGGGCGTGGAAAACACCAAGAAAGAAAAGCGGGTAAATATGAAAAAAAAAATGCCTCCTGTATGAGACTACTGACTCATTCAAAAGGCATAGCATGTTTTTAAAAGCACACTAGCAAAGCATGCATGTCCCTTTTACATTGTGATGTTCCACAAGCTGCAAAAATTTTACAAGCTTTCGTAATTACTTTATCATGTAACTATGTCAAAACAACTCATAAATAATGTTCGTGCAAACTAATTTTACACACAGCCAGGTTAATTGCAGAAACATTTTCTAATAAAGTCATCATCACATTACTATGAGTTTTATTGCTGTGGAGCTGTGATACGCTCATACACACCGCACATACATTACTGTGAGTTTTATTGCTGTGGAGCTCTGTGATACGCTCATACACACCGCACATTACAGTGAGTTTTATTGCTGTGAAGCTGTGATACACTCATACATATCGCACATTACTGTGAGTTTTATTGCTGTGGAGCTCTGTGATACGCTCATACACACCGCACATTACAGTGAGTTTTATTGTAGTTGAGCTCTGTGATACGCTCATACACACCGCACATTACTGTGAGTTTTATTGCCGTGGAGCTATGATACACTCATACATACCATACATTACTGTGAGTTTTATTGCTGTGGAGCTCTGTGATACGCTCATACACACAGCACATTACAGTGAGTTTTATTGTAGTTGAGCTCTGTGATACGCTCATACACACCGCACATTACTGTGAGTTTTATTGCTGTGGAGCTATGATACACTCATACATACCATACATTACTGTGAGTTTTATTGCTGTGGAGCTCTGTGATACGCTCATACACACCTCACATTACTGTGAGTTTTATTGCTGTTGAGCTTTGATACAGTAATATACGGTATGTAGGAGTGTGAGTTTTGTTGCTGTGGAGCTCTGTGCTACGCTCATACATGCCGCACATTACTGTGAATTTTATTGTAGTGGAGCTCTGTGATACGCTCATACACACCTCACATTACTGTGAGTTTTATTGCTGTGGAGCTCTGTGATACGCTCATACACACTGCACATTACTGTGAGTTTTATTGCTGTGGAGATACACACACTGCATATTACTGAGAGTTTTATTGCTGTGGAAAAAGGAAACGGTTGAAGGCAGGAGACAGTCACAGAACGTAATTCAATTAAAATGGACCAGCCAGCTAAGACATCCTGGACACACTGGAAGAAACCTTTATTTATGTAGCCATCATTTTTATCGGGTGCCCTACAGCCGCACAGAGCAGGGAACAGATGAAGCACAAACCATAAAGAGCTACTGAACAGGCAAACCCTTAAAGGTCAAAATGAAAAACTCTTACACAGGAATACTCAGTATCCTGTATCTAGGGCTTAACCCTTCCACCTACTCTCCACCTACTCTCCACCTACTCTCCACCTACTCTCCACCTACTCTCCACCTACTCTCCACCTACTCCTACTTGTGTATATCTCATATACACAAAACCATCCCACCCTTAGGATGGAGGATACTAACATATGTATACCTTAAACAAAAAATACTTTATTAGAGATTAAGGTAAATTTAAGAGTAGATAAGACTTCATCAGGTTCCACAATGTACGGCAGCAGTCCCATTAAGCAAGGCTAGGCAGGTGCCACCATGATACATGGAGTGACCATCTCCAAGATATCCACAGAATGAAAGGAGAACTGGCCAGGACACTCATCATCCTTTTTCAGTCAGGTTTATTAAACAACACAACCACAGCACAGCAACGTTTTGGCAACAAAAAACCCATTGGAAGCTTGACATAGGCTTTTGGCCAAATCGTTGCTGTTCTGTAATTGCATTGTCCATTAAACCTTTCTGAAAAGGACGCTGAGCACGAGGTTTCTGAAGACTTCATCAAGTCAACCTTACAGCTAACTAGAATGTATTTTTTTTCAGAATTCACCCTCTGAAGTGGAAACTGGTTTTATCTGAGGAAAGTTTGTATGAAACTCTATGCAAAATGAATTTTCATAAACACAGTTTTGTTGGCCAGCAGCGTGCTCGTAACACAGCGGATTCAGGTCTGCTAAGTTCGGACAAGTACTTCATTACATTTAAGCCGTATGGAAATTTTCTTCTTCAGTAAATAATGAATTTTGCTCTTGGCGTTTGTTAGCATTTCTCAGAACGGCTCGTTTGTACACCCTTCGGGCAGGTTCGACGCTCGACAAAGGTCTTCTAAATTGCAAATCCAGTCATGTTAAGCAGAAGTTTAGCTAGAATTAACACTGACCTTTTCAAAAGCTCCGGAAGGTGTATAAATACGACACTCACGCAGCACGGCTATGTGACGTGAATAGCAGGACAACCCCAACTGATAAGAGTGGAGGCCGAAAGCTAGTGTTGTAGACTAGACACTTTACAACAGCGCGTGCCGAATCTTAAAAGCAATAATGTCAGCTTTGTTGTTTAGAAGAGCCTCGATCTGTGGCCACCACCAAGTCTCAGTTAAATGAAGGATCTTAGGTAGGGATGGGCTGCCGGTTCGAATCGGTTGGAAGTTCGATTCGAACATTGGCTGTTTGAAAATTCACGGGACGTTCGCGGAAAGTTCGAGGGAAATTTTTTTCTCCAAAAAAATGCTTAAAAGATCCTAAAAAATCTAAAGATAAAGAGACTCTTTACTGCAGATTATAATAATAAACGGTTTATTAGATATTGATTTAAAATGGGAATATTTTTAACATTGAAGCCTATGAGACATAAACATTTCCCACTCATTGTTGCTCAAACATTTCCCACTCATTGTTGATCAAACATTTCCCACTCACTGTTGCTCAAACATTTCCTACTCATTGTTGGTGAAACATTTCCCCACTCCTTGTTGGTCAAACATTTCCCACTCATTGTTGCTCAAACATTTCTCATGGCTTCAAATCTCATTTACACATGAGCAAAAGCGGTAAAAAGGGAGCTCAGTGCACAGCGGTGAAATGGCTCTCCACTCAGCAGTGAAAGGGTTAAAACCTTTTTTTTTAAAAAAAAATATTTCATTGTTTCCTGTCCCCAGGGCATTACCCGGACCCCTATACACCTTTTATGGCCAATTTCTTGCATATATGCCCTCTTGGGGGGACCTTAATTTTTGAACTTTTGATCCCAATTGACTTGCATTGTGTTTGAATTGTGTTCGAGTTTGCTGTCGAAAATTTTCGGGTGTTCGAGTTCGAATGCGAACCGAACACGGGAGTGTTCGGCCCATCACTAAGCTTAGGGAATTTCAACAGAAGAATACAAAGTCATCTTCGAAAAAACCATTAGGCGCTCAGGTCGATAACTCTAATCTAGAGACCACCAGCCAGTCAAGACTTATTTAATTGTTACTCGGTGTGTGAGTATTGACATAATACTTAGGGCAGAAGATACCTCATTTACATATTAACCCCTTAACTGCAGAAAGTGATATAGTGGTGGATGTGGACAGGTCTCAACTGGTTATTAATAGAAATGATTGAGTAACCTACACCGACACCACCTTCTGGATCAAGTCATTAACGAGGCGCTATGTTTTAAGTGGCACGATTGTATGGAATTGCGTGTGGTATGTTTTTACATAATTTTTGTTTTAGATATATAAATGTTATATATCTATAATGTCCAATAAAGGTTTTATTTTATTGTGTATCAAACTTTGAGAGGACATTAAGATCTTGGCCATCTTCTCCTAATAGTTGTGTACAAGGGTTTGCTACATTAGAATACCACGCATGGATGATGACCTGATTCAGGGTGACCCTGTTCCCAAGGGAACTTACAATCTATGAGATGTTCAAGTATTTTGTGAGGTAGACGGATCCATATCGTTAGGTGTCTTGCCCAAGCACACTCGCTGGTGTCGTCTTCTGAGTAGGATCGGGTCGTCACTCCATGATTGTAAAGCAGTGACCTGGTGGTTAGGTTGAACCCGCTTCTCGTAAAATTCGAGACTTGCTTCTCCACAGTTGTCTTGGAGGGATGAGCTGAATGGTATTATTGACTTACTTCTCCACAGTCGAAGGGTAGAGACGTTACCACTGGACTCCACAGCCGATATTGTGTGGTAGGCGAGTATGTACCGTTAGGTGTCTTGCAAAAGGACACTTACTGGAGAGGTGCTCTTGCCGGGATTTGAACCTGGGTCTCCACAGTTATAGAGCAGTGATGTTAACTCTACTCCACCCAACCGGTGTTTCCCGACTACGCCTTTAATTTTTCAAAAGAAACTTCTTGTGGTTTCTATCTTCCCAAAATGGACATCCAACGTTCCAGACATCGAGTGACTCACAATGTCGATGACACTGACTTTTGAGATGCATTCAAAAGAGCTTCACAGTTCAATCCAAAATAACTTTTTCCATTCTTTCTGTTTTTTACCTTTCTTTTTGAGCTTGCGACACCTACTGATGATAATTTCATGCCTTGAGCCTCACCTTCCATTTTCCATTGAAAAGTTTACTGGGAGCCGACACTCTGTACTTGTTAAAGCAGCAAGCAGATGCATTAAGCTCCTTAAACAATAGGGTTGGAAGAAGACCGATGATTACGAGAGATCGAGGTACGCTCAAAGGACTTACAACCAAATGAGATTTTTATTCTAACTGTAGGATTCTGAAAGCCCCAGCTATGAGAAGTGGTGGTTGACTGTGACCAAAAGCAGAATATCAAAAAGTTAAATAAAAACAACTTTGACTTCTACGGGGCAGCTTTAATAGTCCTTTAAAAAATATATATATATTAAGCATTCCTATGACTCATTTTGGACACTGATATAGTCAGGATGTTACAATATGTTCTTGAATTTTAAGGATGCTTACAATTGTAAAGAGGGAATGTTCTAATATAAAACACATATATCAGTTTATCCATTAAATAACCAATTTTGGAGAATGGAAATTTATAATTTATAATTTATTTATTTATTTGCAAAGTGTTTTCCCAGGAAGGATTCATTGAGATTTCTCTCGTTTACAAGTATGTCCTGGGTTCAAGAGCATTGAATTGTTACAGTCGTCATTACAGAAATACAAAGTAATAAGTGCAAGATATTAAAAACAACACACACATATACAGATTAACACCGAAAATAAATATGTAGGAAATATAGTCACTATGTTACATGTTTACAGGTGCATTCTGTATATAGTCACTATGTTACATGTTTACAGGTGCAGTCTGTATATAGTCACTGTGTTACATGTTTACAGGTGCATTCTGTATATAGTCCCTGTGTTACATGTTTAGAGGTGTATTCCGTATATAGTCACTATGTTACATGTTTACAGGTGCATTCTGTATATAGTCACTGTGTTACTTGTTTACAGGCGCATTCTGTATATAGTCACTGTGTTACATGTTTACAGGTGCATTCTGTATATAGTCACTGTGTTACATGTTTACAGGTGCATCCTGTATATAGTCACTGTGTTATATGTTTACAGGTGCATCCTGTATATAGTCCCTGTGTTACATGTTTAGAGGTGTATTCTGTATATAGTCACTGTGTTACATGTTTACAGGTGCATTCTGCATATAGTTACAGGTTTACAGGTGTATTCTGTATATAGTCACTGTGTTACGTGTTTACAGGTGCATTCTGTATATAGTCACTGTGTTATATGTTTACAGGTGTATTCTGTATATAGTCACTATGTTACATGTTCACAGGTGTATTCTGTATATAGTCACTATGTTACATGTTTACAGGCGCATTCTGTATATAGTCACTGTTACATGTTTACAGGTGCATTCTGTATATAATCACTATATTACATGTTTACAGGTGCATTCTGTATATTGACATTATGTTACATGTTTACAGGTGCATTCTGTATATAGTCACTGTTACATGTTTACAGGTGCATTCTGTATATAATCACTATGTTACATGTTTACAGGTGTATTCTGTATATTGTCATTATGTTACATGTTTACAGGCGCATTCTGTATATAGTCACTGTGTTACATGTTTACAGGTGCATTCTGTATATAATCACTATGTTACATGTTTACAGGTGTATTCTGTATATTGTCATTATGTTACATGTTTACAGGCGCATTCTGTATATAGTCACTATGTTACATGTTTACAGGTGTATTCTGTATATAGTCACTATGTTACATGTTTACAGGTGTATTCTGTATATAGTCACTATGTTACATGTTTACAGGCGCATTCTGTATATAGTCACTGTTACATGTTTACAGGTGCATTCTGTATATAATCACTATGTTACATGTTTACAGGTGTATTCTGTATATTTTCATTATGTCAAAAACAGAAATGTGCTCTTTCCCAAGGTTATAAGTGAATAAGCAAATGGTGGTATACAACCTTTTAGATCTCTAAAGCGTCTCCTCCAAACGACGTACAGTAAACAAAACAGAAAAATGGGGATAGAGATCTAGAAGGAACAGGAATGGTACATAGTATAATACTGTAAAAACAGTTGCAGTCACACGAAGCCTCTGTTAAAATCTCACTCACAAGATGAGGCGGGTATCAATGCATATAGCGTTATCTTTGATTAGCCCGAAATGCTATCCTGCGATCTCACCAGATTCCGTGTCACTCCACTGCTTCTTAGATGGATGCCAGGGCTGCACTCAGCAAGGAAATTCCACTTAGGAAAAAATTCACAGAGAAGGTTCAGCCAGACAGCAGAGATAAGGTGCAAAAAAGGATTTATTGGACCAGTTTAAAAAATCCAACGCGTTTCGTCAGCCATAGAGGCTAAACTTCATCAGGGATCTGGCTGAACCTTCTCTGTGAATTTTTTCCTAAGTGGAATTTCCTTGCTGAGTGCAGCCCTGGCATCCATCTAAGAAGCAGTGGAGTGACACGGAATCTGGTGAGATCGCAGGATAGCATTTCGGGCTAATCAAAGATAACGCTATATGCATTGATACCCGCCACATCTTGTGAGTGAGATTTTAACAGAGGCTTCGTGTGACTGCAACTGTTTTTACAGTATTATACTATGTACCATTCCTGTTCCTTCTAGATCTCTATCCCCATTTTTCTGTTTTATTTTCATTATGTTACATGTTTACAGGCGCATTCTGTATATAGTCACTGTGTTACATGTTTAAAGGTGCATTCTGTATATAGTCACTGTTACATGTTTACAGGTGTATTCTGTATATAGTCACTATGTTACATGTTTACAGGTGTATTCTGTATATAGTCACTATGTTACATGTTTACAGGTGCATTCTGTATATAGTCACTATGTCACATGTTTACAGGCGCATTCCGTATTGAGGTATGTTAATAGGGAGCTCTTGAGTCACTTAAGACTGGGGGAAGATTTGATGGCGTCTGGGAGGTTATTCGATAACTGCGGTGCTCTGTAGGAAAATGAGGATCGAGACACTTTCTTTTTGTATTGTGGTATTGCAAGGAAGTTGCAGGTCCTGGATCGGAGGTTATAGGATGAGGACACCGCTGGGGGAAGCAGTCTATTCAGGTAGGGTGGTAGCTTCCCAGAAAAGCTCCTAGATACCATGTTGGAAAGGTGAAGGGTATGTCTGGATTCCAGCGATGGCCAGTTTAGCTCTTTTAACATGTCACAATGGTGGGTCATAAAGTTACATTGTAGCACAAAGCGACAGTATGAGTTATACAATGTAGTAAGTTTATGAAGGTGCGTTTGCGGGGTAGCTGCATACACTACATCTCCGTATTCAATAGCCGGCATAAGCATTTGTTGTACAATCTGCTTTCTTATAATAGCTAATTTGGATAATTTTTCAACTTGGTTGTTTTGGCCAATTGTATTTTAAAGTCAATAAAACAAATCCACCAATGATCAAAGAGAAATGGAATGCATTTTATTTTGGTCATTAAAATATTCATTCCTGCGATGGCGAACCTGTGGCACACGTGCTACAGTTGGCACATAGGGTCCTCTGTGCTGGCGCAAACCCTAAGCTTGCCTCATGAAGCTTCGGATTTGGACTCTTGGAATCCGAATCTGGAGCTTGGCTGACCGCAATCCATGGCCCCAGCGCTGCAGTGTGCCTCCCATATGCATAGCACGTAGCTGGGAACAGCTCGCTGCATTGACGCTGCCCCCTCCAGCGCGTCTTGCGAGAAGAGCACGCAGAAGAGGATACCAAAGATGAGTGTGGCCGTGCAGTCAACCAAGAGGTGGGAGTCGGGACTCCGTTGGACACATATCTAAAATGGCCTGCTGTGGATCATTAAGGACCTGCTTGGGGCCAATATATCTAAAACAGGCCTACTGATAAGGGTCATTATATTAAAAATGGATCTGCTGGGGGTCATTATATTAAAAATGGGCTGGTTGGGGTCATTATATTTAAAATGGGCCTGCTGGGGATCAGTATGTTGAAAATGTCCCTGCTTGGGGGTCATTAAATCTAAAATGGGCCTGCTTGGGGCCAGTTTATTAAAAATGTGCCTGCTGGGGGTCAGAATATTAAAAATGGACCTGCTGCTGGGGGTTGGTCTATTAAAAATGGGCTTGCTGGGGGTCATTATATTATATTGCAAAAGCTACGCTGCTGTTGAGGAGAAAGCGGTGAATTGGATTTTTTTTAACTTCAGCTTCCATATTTTGCAATTCTCTTTACAATTCACCACAATGTCCTTTTTAATATATTTTTTTTATTAATTAAAGTTAATGGTCAAGTTAACAGAGTCCCGCTGAGCTGCTGTCCATGGTTCTGAAACCTCTACAGTGCCAAGGACAGCAGCTATTCTTGGTGCTGAAACCTATTCAGTGCCAAGGACAACAGTCCTGTGGGGCTACGGAGCCCCACTGAGCTGCTATCAATGGTGCTAAATAGGTTTTAGCACCAAGAATAGCTGCTGTCCTTGGGGGTACTGAATAGCATTCAGAACCATAGACACCCCCGCCGAACACAGCCAGGCTGAAGGAAAGAAAAAAATGCTGCGTTCTGCAAATAAAAAAGGCTCATTTTAAAAAAATTTGGAAAAAAATCCAAAAATGTCACAAAAAATCCTGAAAAATGCCTAAAGAAATCCTAAAAATTTTATGAATGAAGAGACTTTTTGCGTTAAGTGAAAAGAATAAACAGTTGAATAAATATTTAATACAAACAGGGAATATTTTTTTTTACATTGAAACCTATGGGATTATTTTGGTTTCGGCTGAAATTGTATTAATACCTGCTATTTTCATTGTAGTACTGGCTGTATTTTAATTTGGTACCAGCTGGTATTTTTATTGTAGTACCAGCTGGTATTTTATGTTGGTACTGGCTGATATTTTTATTGTAGTAACGGCTGGTATTTTATTTTGATATCAGCTGGTATTTTTATTGTAGTACCGGCTGGTATTTAATTTTGATACCGACTGTATTTTTATTGTAGTACTGGCTGGTATTTAATTTTGTCCGGGCTGGTATTTTTATTGTAGTACCGGCTGTCATTTTATTTTGGTACCGACTGGTATTTTGATATCCCGAAAATTGCCTTTAAAATTAATAAATAAAGAGACTTTTTGCTGCAAATTAAAAGAATAAACGTAAAAGGTTTAATAAATATTTAATAAAAACAGGGAATATTTTTTACATTGAAATCATTCACATATCTCTGAGCCTATCCGGCTTTAGATCAAGAACCTGTTGGTGTTCTGTAATCTTCCAGGTTCCCAATCTTCCAGGTACCCACACAACCTCTTAGGATGGCTTCCAGGAAGTTCAGTTTGTCATATTGCTCCCCTGGATGAACAAGAGAAGACAGAGGGCAATCTGCCCTAGTGTAACTCTGTCAATATCACAAATAAAAAAGAGAAATAGTCAAGTCAAAACTCACATTTAATGGAGTCTTATGCAGCTCTGATCGTATACGTCTGTACGGTCTGGGTTTTCTGGTAAACCCAATCGCCATCCTCCTTGCAAACGATCAGTGCTCCTGACTCCACCAGCTCTCCAGTCAGCGTCTCTATAAGAAAACCAAACAAGATGTGGAACGCGTTGCCAAGGAATATCACACGATACCCACACCGCTTCACAAACTCAGAATTATGATTGTGGCTAAATTTCAATGGCGTTAACATGTTAACAACAAATACGATATGTTGGTTATAGAAAGATAGGTGGACCCTCTTTGGCAGACATCGGGGATGAACTACGGTGAATTCTCTTTTTTGTTCGCCATAATTTGTTCCCCCTTTCTCCTCATGGATCTACCACAGTTGCTGTCCTTCATAAATTGTGTACCGTTATACCATTTTTTTCCAACGTTGTTTCAGGCCTTGTTGTCCCATCATTGTTCTCTACCATTGTTGTCACCTTAGTTTGTATGGAGGTCTATGGATATCACCACCTTAATATCACTGAAGTTTGTTTCAGGCAACAATGAAAGAACAGTAATGAGAGAATACCCACAGTTTTACGCAACTTATGGGCAACAACAGACGCTTAGTGGATAAAGTCGTAAATTCAAGAGAGAACAAAAAAATCACAGACAGGACTGCACAAGAAGTGGACAAAAATCTATTTTGTACGGTTGGGCAGCATTAGACAATCCTTTGATTGACGAAAATAATCTAGATGTCCTTTTTGTAAACACACAAATCCTGTTAGCAATTATTTGAACTTCTTCAATAAAAAAACCTTCTTTAGTCGGTGTACGGACGTCTTAAAGGACATCTGAGATTTACTTTGTTGCCCGTGAGGTTATTGAGCTGGAACAACTGTAGTTGGAGCTGAATGAGTTGATGAGACAAAGCTTAAACAAGACATGTTGGACCTAATGTGATGGTTGTTATCCGTCTTCCAGTGCACGCAGTGTCCTCAAGCTTGGCAGTTCGATGGGATTAGCTATAACAATTACTTAGCTCCTTTATATACTCCAAGACTTGACATCTGCTTATGACCTTTCGCCATCCCTCACTTGTCTGGGTTTAAAAGTCAATGTTCTGTGGTTACCATCAACGGATAAAGAAATCACCATTGTTTTTGGATCGATAGACAAGGAAGATGTAACACCAATGAGTGACGATTCATGCAGTTTCTCAATTGAGTTGTAACTTACCTGCTTGTCTTACGATGCAAAGAGAATGGTGGGGCTGTGTTCAAATCTTCAATCAAGTCAAGGTTCATCATACAAGGACCGCTACGACCGTCAAGTTAGGATAGATTACTTCAAACACTTCAGATGTCACTGTGGTAAAGTGGAAAGAATAAATATACCTTGGGGTTTCAGGGTGTAGATCTATATGCTTTTTCTTCCAGTGCTTCATCCTTGTCTAACATCATAGCTGCAAAGAGTGGAAGACCAGGTCAATGTTACCATATCCCTTTGTCAAACTATGACTTTGTTGACCGCATTGTTGATTTTTTATTTAGTTTTAGTCATATTTTGGTTGTCTGAATTGTTTTAGATTTAATCTACTAAATGTCACAAGGTTTTGTTTTAGTCAACTAAAAGCTAATAGTTTTAGGCCCCTATTACATTCTTAACGCAAAAATAATCGCGCAGCGCAGGATTTTGTTTGCGTACAGCATTAACGCGCAAAAATTAACGGTGGTATTACAATCGTCGTGCATTTTTTCATCCGTCAAAAAAAAGCGTTGGTAAAACCGACGCGAAAAAATGTGCGGAAAGCACCATTGAGCGCAATGTACAGTAACTTTTAACGCGAGTCCGTCATTTTTGACGCAAGTCCGTCATTTTTGTGCGTACTGCGCACAACAGACGTATGTTTTGACGGAAGACAAAGTAGTGGCCGTCATTTTTAACAAATCTAGTAAAAAAAACGTGCGCATCGACGTTCTCCGTTGTGAATCCGCAGTTTTGTACGGTCAGGTTGTTACAATTTGCCTTTACCACCAGCTTTTCAAAGACGTTAAAATTATGCGCGCAAACAATGTCCGTTAAATTTTGCGCTAAGATTGTAATACCATGCACGCACCAGCGCACAAACGCATTTGCGTTCACAATGTTAAGTATAGGACGAGCACAGTTCATTACGCTCACGCAGGTCCCTCCGCGTTAAACGTTAACGTGCATTTTGTGCGCGAACCTCGTAATACGACGTTCTGCGCAAAGGGTTTTGCCCTCGCGTTAATACGTTTTTGCGCACACATTAAAAATTGCGCGAAGAATTGTAATAGGGCCCTTGGAGTGCATTATTTAAGCATTTTTCTAGAATTTCCACAATCATTATATACTCCTGGAGTAAACGTCTTATCTGAATATAGAACGTTCATAATTTCTCTCTTAGTAGAGATTAGTTCTGATTGGATCTCTTCCCAAATAGTTTAGTTTTTATTAGTCGACTAAAATGTCAATAAATTTTCCTCATAGTTATAGTTGTCATAACTTCGTTTTTATTTAGTGTTAGTCTACTAAGTCTTTAAAGAAATTTATCAGTCGATGAAATTAACACAGGATGACCACTATTAAAGAAGAGAAGATATCTTTAAGTGTTCAGTTATATCCGCCCAACCCACCAGGATGACAGTGGACAACTGGGTGTGAACAATGCGCAGTTTCCGGAAATTATTCACACAGAGGGCTCCAAGAGCTTTGAAGTAACCTGAAAACCTATTGATGATGACAAAACCTATAAGAATATATTACGAATCTCTACTGACTTAACTCCTACCTCTGTGTCTTTAGGTAGGCTTGTGCACCGATTTTTTTTCGGTTCGATTCGGTTCGATTTGTTCGGATGTTTAAACTTTTCGATTCGGCTCGTTTCGACCGATTGCTGTTTCGATTCGGTTCGGTTCGGATCGTTTTTCGTGTACATTTTTTTTTCGGAATATCGACCATTTTTCGTATTTTCGGGTCACTTTGCTCGTTTTTTGTATCGACTTTTCGTAAATTTCGGAAATTTTCGTTTTTTCGGAACGTCTGTTCTCCTCGTTTCAAAGTGTCTATGATAATTCTGGCGATTCTATCATGTTTTTTTTTATTAAATAAAGATCCTTTTTTCTTATGAATAATTGAATATACATTTCACAACTTTATTTAATCATATGGTATGGTATGAAAGCCAAGGAACAAAAAAAATTAACAAAACGATTTAAAAAACACTGAACTGACCCGAATGCCACAAGAAACAAGTGATACGCATTTACAAATACAAAATTTACAGAATCAGCGATATAACCGATAATAGTTAAATATACGATGTCCAGAATTACCGAAATGGAACCGAAATCACGAATGGAACCGAAATCATGAATAGAGCAAAAATAAATTTCGATTTGAAACATTTCAAGTTCATTCGAAAAATTTTCGTTTCGGCTCGGAAAACTTTTCGGATCTATCGGTTTTCGGGTCCAATCCGATTCGGAAATTTGGCCGAATCCGAAGACACGAATCGGGAAATTTTGTGAAAATTCCGAAATTCCGAAACCCGAAACGCACATCCCTATCTTTAGGTTGGTAACTACATTTTGACTTTTTGAGACATAGATGGTATAATATGTTCGACCAGGCGCCCTTGACTATTTGTCCTCAAATAAATTTTCACACACGCACACGCATATGCAAGCCTTGGTTGAAATGTGGGACAGGATGTTATTGAGAAAATGAAATTATGAAAGAAGGTTCCATGCACTCAAGGTTGATGACAGGAATAATTTGTTAAATGCTGAGGCTAACAGTTTGTGCCTAATAACCTTACAGTAGAGGACTGAGATGTCGAGCCCTAACGTCAATTAATAAAATGTTCCTGATAAAGAGACACTTGAGTGACAGCACTGAGTGTGACATTGGGCAAAAAATGGGAAGGTTGTCCTTCAGAAGTCACTGAACCAAGCAGCTCCATCTACAATGTCAGCTCTGTGGACAAGGGCTTCTTGCGTCTCAGTGATTCTTGTTTACTTAAGGAATACCCATGCAGGACGTTCCATGTTGTTTCAGGGCAGTGGTGGTCAGTGTCACCATAGCACCTCAAAAAAAGGACTACTGGAAATAAAAGAAAATATTGGCCCCAGTTGTCCATGGCAATTATCTTTCAAATTTGATTGGTTTGGATTTCGGTTTGCAATTCTTCTGCTTTTTTCTTCACCAATTTCCCATTTGGTGCATAATAGTGAGTGCTTCTTTCGACAGTGTATTGATTGGACCACTTAATTGGGTTTGTGGATTAGTACATAAAGGCAGTGCACAAAGAACATTCTGTAGTGCTGAATTAAGTGTTTCTTGAACATGGAACTGAAGATTTAGGTGGGCAACTCTTTTATTGTGCCCATGTCGTTCATGCCCTTTATGCCTCTTTCCGTTCTCTCTCTCCTTCCATTAGGCCTCCTCCCCATCCCTCTCACTCCTCTATTTTGCCACAGCTTCAAATGTCTTATTGAGCATCTGCCCCTTCTTCTGTCCTCCATTCTTCCTCTGTCCAATACTTCTGACCTCCCTTACATTTGCTCCATATCTCCTATCAACGTTTCATATTTTGGGACATGTACCTGGAGCTGCAACTCCATCAGTCCTTATGGTAACTCCACATGGCATGGACTTTTTGGGGTAGCATCAGGGAAGAAGAGAATTTATGTAATTGGGGGGGAAAAACAGAGGAGACTTCAGATTGATGCAGCTCCTAAATAAATATATGTTTACCTGGAGTCACACTTTAACAGTCACACCCAGATATGTGAGATATGTCGGCGGCGCGCTACCAATTCTCAATGTCACAACTTTGATGAAGACAAAACCAGGGAGGAGAGGTGCTGGATAGATTGGAATGACTGCAAGAGTTGGCAGTTTTTTTTTATATAGTCGAGAAGTGAAATTAAATAGAAATTGAATATTTATGCGAGCGGGGAATGATTTACGTATGAAGAGCCAGTTTGCTTAGCGAAATGCGTGAAGTGTTATGTATGAATAAGTTATTGAGTTGCACTGTGTGGGTTAGGACACGCTTTCGGAAAACAAAAGAAAATACATCTTCTCAATCCAAATACTGTAACAAAAAAAGAACAATGCGTTGTAAATGTGACTATCCAAGGGGTCATGTCCAGCAGGAAGTCTCTCTACTTTAGCAGGAGGAACTTAGTTCGCATTTTGCCGATATACCAAGATGCTGCAATACCATTTAATTGAGACATGCAGGGTTATTCAGAGAGCGGTGAAAACCAGGAGAATTGGCAGGAGAAGAGAACAATCTAGTCCAAATAGCTGATTTGGAACGTGAGATAAATGGGAGAATTTTTCTGGTTTGGCTACTTTGACCTAGAATTTTCACTTCTCCTGTCATTCTCCTGGTTTTCACCTCTCTCTGAATAACCCTGACAGTTTTATATAAATTACTATATTTAAGGGTTTTTCTAGGACTTTTTAGGTGGCCCCATTGTTACCCTCTTACTCCAGAAGTGCATTTCTCTTTGCTTATTGCATTGGTGTAGGATCCAATAATGTTACGTTCATATGTGTCTGACCAGGGGAAATTGCATTATAAAACATGTTTCAGATAAACTTGTAATGAAATCGACACTCTACACTTCCTGACCACTTTAGTGTTTTAATTTGGCCAGGTTGTGTGACATTCATCCCCTCCAGCCCCGATCGGGTGAAATCACAGGGTGAAGTAGAGAAGTTTACTCACACTTGAAGGACATGGTTGAGCCAAGCCTTCTCTTTTATTTATTTATAAAGGATTTTACCAGGAAGGATACATTGAGATTTCTCTCGTTTTCAAGTATGTCCTGGGTCAAGAACATTGAGTGGTTACAGAAATACAAAATAGTAAAATGCAAGATATTAACACAAGACCAAATATACAGATTAACAGAAAATAAATATGTAGGAAATAGTCACTATGTTACATGTTTACAGGTGCATTCTGTATATAGTCACTGTGTTACATGTTCACAGGTGCATTCTGTATATAGTCACTATGTTACATGTTCACAGGTGCATTCTGTATATAGTCACTATGTTACATGTTTACAGGTGCATTCTGTATATAGTCACTATGTTACATGTTCACAGGTGCATTCTGTATATAGTCACTATGTTACATGTTCACAGGTGCATTCTGTATATAGTCACTATGTTACATGTTTACAGGTGCATTCTGTATATAGTCACTATGTTACATGTTCACAGGTGCATTCTGTATATAGTCACTATGTTACATGTTCACAGGTGCATTCTGTATATAGTCACTATGTTACATGTTCACATGTGCATTCTGTATATAGTCACTATGTTACATGTTCACAGGTGCATTCTGTATATAGTCATTATGTTACGTGTTTACAGGTGCATTCTGTATATAGTCACTATGTTATGTTCACAGGTGCATTCTGTATATAGTCACTATGTTACATGTTCACAGGTGCATTCTGTATATAGTCACTATGTTACATGTTCACAGGTGCATTCTGTATATAGTCACTATGTTACATGTTCACAGGTGCATTCTGTATATAGTCACTATGTTACATGTTCACAGGTGCATTCTGTATATAGTCACTATGTTACATGTTCACAGGTGCATTCTGTATATAGTCATTATGTTACGTGTTTACAGGTGCATTCTGTATATAGTCACTATGTTACATGTTCACAGGTGCATTCTGTATATAGTCACTATTACATGTTTACAGGTACATTCTGTATATAGTCACTATGTTACATGTTCACAGGTGCATTCTGTATATAGTCACTATGTTACATGTTCACAGGTACATTCTGTATATAGTCACTATGTTACATGTTTACAGGCGCATTCTGTATATAGTCACTATGTTACATGTTCACAGGTGCATTCTGTATATAGTCACTATGTTACATGTTCACAGGTGCATTCTGTATATAGTCAATATGTTACATGTTCACAGGTGCATTCTGTATATAGTCACTATGTTACATGTTTACAGGTGCATTCTGTATATAGTCACTATGTTACATGTTCACAGGTGCATTCTGTATATAGTCACTATGTTACATGTTTACAGGTGCATTCTGTATATAGTCACTATGTTACATGTTTACAGGTGTATTCTGTATATAGTCACTATGTTACATGTTTACAGGTGCATTCTGTATATAGTCACTATGTTACATGTTTACAGGCGCATTCTGTATATAGTCACTATGTTACATGTTCACAGGTGCATTCTGTATATAGTCAATATGTTACATGTTCACAGGTGCATTCTGTATATAGTCACTATGTTACATGTTCACAGGTGCATTCTGTATATAGTCACTATGTTACATGTTCACAGGTGCATTCTGTATATAGTCACTATGTTACATGTTCACAGGTGCATTCTGTATATAGTCACTATGTTACATGTTCACAGGTGCATTCTGTATATAGTCATTATGTTACGTGTTTACAGGTGTATTCTGTATATAGTCACTATGTTACATGTTCACAGGTGCATTCTGTATATAGTCAATATGTTACATGTTCACATGTGCATTCTGTATATAGTCACTATGTTACATGTTCACAGGTGCATTCTGTATATAGTCACTATGTCACATGTTCACAGGTGCATTCTGTATATAGTCACTGTTACATGTTTACAGGTGCATTCTGTATATAGTCACTATGTCACATGTTTACAGGTGCATTATGTATTGAGGTATGTTAATAGGGAGCTCTTGAGTGACTTTAGACTGGGGGAAGATTTGATGGCGTCTGGGAGGTTATTCCATATTTGCGGTGCTCTGTAGGAAAATGAGGATCGAGACACTTTCTTTTTGTATTGTGGTATTGCAAGTAAGGTGCTGGTCCTGGATCGGAGGTTATAGGATGAGGGAACTGCTGAGGGAAGCAGCCTATTCAGGTAGGGTGGTAGCTTCCCAGAAAAGCTCTTAACCCTTTCGCCGCTGAGGCTTTTCACACCTCTGTGCTGAGGTCATTTTTACCGCTTTCGCTCATCATGTTTAACCGCGTTTTGTAGCCATATTTTGATATAAGACCCAGACATATTATATATCGTTCTTTCCGTCAGACTCGGCAGATTCATAATATGTCATTATTATATGTATACGTTATGTCATGTCTGTATATTATAACAAAAAATGCAATAAAATTGGAATTTTCAATAATTTATTATGTGTAAAGTGTTTTTTTTTTTACATTTTAACATACGATCCTTTGCGGTTATATTTTGTATGGGGTGCGCTTGTTAAAAAAATTAGAAATGGGGTCTCGTTACATTTTTCTTTGGGGAAAATTTCGCTTTTTTTAACAAATGCACCGCATACAAAAATCGTTAGTGCAGCATTATTGTTCACATTATAATTGAAATGGGAACAATATTGCTGCATTAACAAAACAAAAAAAAAAAACTTGTTTATTTTTTTTTTAGAATTTTTCTTTTTAAAATATTTTTATTTTTATTTTTTATTTTTTTTTAAAAACATTATTCATTTTCATGTTTGGTATCGTTGGAACGGCCATGCTCTGGCCGATCCAACGATATCAAATATTAACCCCTAGCTGCCACGGATCGGGAGATAGGGGGTTCATTGGAACCCCCTATCTCCACCATTGTTGGCAGCTAGGGGTTAACTCCAGGACTGGCGTCATCGTGCTATGCACGATGACGCCAGTCCTCAGGGGGACTTCCTGGAGGCTTGGTCGACATCCAAGATGTCGGCCAGCTCCAGGAGAGGATCACGATCCGGCGCTTTTCAGCGCCGATTCGTGATCCGGCTCCCCAGGGGTTAATCACAGCCACCGTTTGGAAGGGCAGGCTGTGCCCTTCCAAACGGTGCCTGTATTAACCCCCTGCCCCCCGGCGATCGGGAGGGAGAGAGGTCCGAAGGACCTCCCCCCCTCCCTTTCAGGCGCCTCCTCCGCACATGCAGGGGGGCGCCTGAATTAGATGTCATCGCGACGCCGCGATGACATCTAATGGCCTCGCCGGGGTCCCGAGTGCTGGGCTGACATCAAAGATGTCAGCCCGCCCTGGGGGGGGCGCAGCAATCTGCCGGAATCCGGCGGATTACTGCCTCCTGTGCATGGATGCGCTCAGCGCGTCCATAGCACAGGAGAACCACTTGGCTGGACGCGCTGAGCGCGTCCATAGCAGCCAAATGGTTAAACACCAGGTTGGAAAGGTGAAGGGTGCGTCTAGATTCCAGCGACGGCCAGTTTAGTTCTTTTAACATGTCACAATGGTGGGTCATGTAGTTACATTGTAGCACAAAGCGACAGAATGAGTTATACAATGTAGTAAGTTTCTGGAGGTGCGTTTGCGGGGCGGCTGCATACACTACATCTCCATATTCAATAGCCGGCATAAGTATTTGTTGTACAATCTGCTTTCTTACCGCGGGGCTCAGGCAGGATTTGTTTCTGTACAGGGCACCTAGTTTGGGGTAACGTTTAGATGAGAGTTTATCGATGTGGGGGCCAAAGGATAGTTTTGGGTCTAACCACATACCTAGATATTTGAGAGAAGTGACTGTGGTCAGCATGCCATTTGATTTTGTCCTGACAAATAGATGGGGTGTTTGCACACATCTAATTCTTTTCTTTGGAAGCCACTTTTGTACTTGATCGGGGTGGTAGGTCAACCAATACGATGTTGGCATATAAGCATCGGACACTCCTTCAGCACCTTTAGCATATCCCAAGTTTGACTTGACATTTCGAAATATAGAGTTACAACACAAAGCCATTAAATAAATTGTTTCTGTCATGCCAAGAGGTAACAGAACCCAAAAAATATTAATAGAACCTAAATGTCTATAAGTAGAATTATGTATTTATATGAAAAATGGATGTGACATAGATTAATGAAACAGATTGCACTTCTAATTAGGTGTGATTACCATTTAAAGAGCTCCCATAGGTGCAAATTGGCTTTGATTTCCTTGTTAAAATGCAGGGCGTAATGAAATTCGTTTCTATTAATGTGTGTATGTCGCCGGTTACCCCATACAAATTGCCACGGAATGGGGCATTAATTAATGTGCTATTAAAATTAAGTGTCAGCCAATTACCGTCAAGCTTGTGATGTCCTACCCTGGCAGAAAATGGCTTGTGGCTTTCTGCATAGGAATAAAAATTCATAGGTGATAATGAAACAGTCACGGACGAGCTTGGAAATCTACGATGGTCTACCTACCTTCAAGAGCCCTGATTTCTAAATTTTATAGCTAGTTTGTTATGCCTTATGGAGATCAAATTTAACTTGATATTTTAGACCGATTTAATAATTTTTAGATACTTTTGAAGTTGAGTACCTTCTCAAAAGTATGTTGACATGGGTAAGGGTTGATAAGGACCAACCATCGTCTCCAAGACCTCAACATTCCACAATAGGTATTGAGGTGAACCTGCCATGCAGCACAAGAGTGAAGGACGAAGTCAGTTTCCGGTAACTATCAGCTTACCAAATGGTCATGGTGGTTACTTTGGGGTATGCTGCCAAAGCCAACACGCAAGAGATGGAAACATACACTTGTAACACTGAGAAGAAGGCATCTTGAGGGGTCAGTGGACATTATTTGTTTTTTTTTCTCAACCAAACCTAATAATTTGAGGGACTGTAGTTAAAAATTAGTTCAGATATGATAGCCACAAAATCTTGGTCAGGAATATCTGACAAGTGATAACTCCTAGAGTAGGATATATATACTGTATAAAGGTCGATTTGTCGTCCAAATGGGTATTTTTGTCTCGTCTTGTCCTGAGAGTCTCTGTGTCACGAACACATTTAGTGCTTCGGAAGCAACATAAATAAAATCCCGTAAACGGTGGAAATGTCACCATTTCATAAGAGCTTTATAAACATAATCTCAGTAACACTGATCAAATTCCCCTCGAGGAAATAGGTTAAAATAAATTCCAAAAACAAAATGCAACAGTTTCTTTAAAATTTTTCCTTTTAACCCGATGCACTTGATATTGAGAAAATGCTCTGATTGCTCAAGAGTGCATGAATAACACAAAATTGCTGTGACAATGCTAAAAGCCAGCAGATATCCAGTCAAATCTCAGGAGAGGAAAAGGGCACGAGAGGCCTCCTCTCATAACTTGTCTCTTCCCTTTGTATCGTCTCACTGACATGCCACGGTACGGCAGATACATTATTGGAGACGTGTTTCATCAACATGCGTTGTGACTTAAAGTCGATTTAGAAGACTCAAGGTCATAGGCAGTCACAAGTTTTTAGTTCTTTGCCCAGTTCTGTTTTTTGATGAGTAATTTTGCAGGTATCTCAAGAAGCACCCATTTATGGTGGAAATATGATGGTATGTGGTGCTTTTTGTGGAAGACCCATGACTTCTATCCATCTCAATAAGAAGGCGTCGATCCTACACCCATGAAAGTTATTTCTGGGACATTCGAAATCATGATCATGGAATGGGCATCCCAAAATGCATTGATCCATTCCGATTGGTCCACAGTCTGCAGTGGAGCTCATAAAAAGCAATTAGAAATACAACAAAATGTACAATAAATGTCCTGCAGTTATATTGACATGGGAAAAAATTGGGATCTTTAACACTTGGGACTTACAACCCACAACCACCACCAATCATATTTTGAAGTCCAATTTTTTGGCTGAACTCTTCTAGCTACACCACTTTTCAATGTGGCTGCCACAGACCTCTGTCTCTTTAGGAGTGTCAACCTTTCTTCTTGACATGTTGACCTCATGTTGACAATCTACCATCCTGGATCATTGATGATGAATGCTTTGCTCAGCAAAGCATGGCTTCTTCCCTGGCGATGTGCTTATCAAACCTTTCAATCAAAGTGGCATCAGAAGGTTATATTTTCTGTGCATTGAAAACTGATCAAGTGTATACAAACACCTTAAAATAATTACTGTATGATGCTAGTCCTTGAAGGCATTGATACATTAGACCTCACGAAACCTGTTAAAATGTCACTGAAATGCGAAATGTGTTGGTTTACAGAATTTTGGGACATCTTATTTTCCACTTGTCTATGAAGTGCTCCCACCATTCCATGAATAACATGCCCTCCTCTCCTGGACATCATATGGAAATCATTTGTCCCTGACCTTCTTGAGTGTCTATGAACATCAACCTCTTTTCAGTCAACTATAAGATGTCCCGCCATCCTTTTCTCCTGAGTATAAAATGTCATTACCCACCCCCCTTCATGTTATCTAGCGGTAAAACAGGGGTGGGAAACCTTTTTTCTGCCAAGGGCCATTTGGAAATTTATAAGATCATTCGAGGGCCATACAAAATTACCAACTTAAAATTTAGCCAGCTATATTTAAGGAAGAAATTAATTAGCTCACCCCTAATGTGATGACTGGAACTGCTTCTCTTTGGTGAGGCGCGCGATCTTAACTGATACAGATGATGCTGTTACTTGCAATTTTCCAGGTTTGTGCCCCTCCCCATTTAATTAATTTCACCCATCCCCATTTAATTCATTTCACCTCTCTCCCCATTCAATTCATTTCACCCCCTCATAAAAATTAATTTCACCCCCTCCCCATTTAATACATTTCACCCTCTCCCTTCCCCATTTAATTCATTTCACCCCCTCCCCATTTAATTCATTTCACCCCTCATTTAATTCATTTCACACACCTTCTCCCCATTTAATTCATTTCACACACCTTCTCCCCATTTAATTCATTTCACTCCTCCTCATATAAATTCATTTCATCTCTCTCCCCATTCAATTCATTTCATCTCTAATAAAAATTCATTTCACCCCTCCCCATTTAATACATTTCACCCTCTCCCTTCCCCATTTAATTAATTTCACCCCCTCCCCATTTAATACATTTCACCCTCTCCCTTCCCCATTTAATTCATTTCACGCCCTCCCCATTTGATACATTGCACCCCCTCCCCATTTAATACATTTCACCCCCTCCCCATTTAATACATTTCACCCTCTCCCTTCCCCATTTAATTCATTTCACCCCTCCCCATTTAATTCATTTCACCCCTCCCCATTTAATTCATTTCACACACCTTCTCCCCGTTTATTTCATTTCACCCTCCCCTTCCCCATTTAATTAATTTCACTCCCTCATAAAAATTTATTTCACCTCTCCCCATTTAATTCATTTCACCCTCCCCGTCCTCATTTAATCATTTCAACCTCCCCATTTAATTGATTTAACCCTACTCCCCATTTAATTTCACCCTCCCCTTGAGTTTCTTCACCCTCCCCATCTAATTCATTTCACCCCCATTTAATCTCACCCTTCCCCATTTAATTAATTTCACTCTCCCCTCAATAGATTTCATCCTCCCCCCTTCCATATAATTAATCTTCCCACCCACTTAATCGCGCCCCCCTCCCCATTTAATTAATGTCACTCTCCCCTTCCCCTTGTAATTAATGTCACTCTCCCCCTCTAATTTCATCCCCCTTTCCATCTAATTAATTTCACCCTCCCCCTTTAAAATTAATTCCAGCCCCCCCACCCACCCCGCGGCCCTTTTACCTCACCGGAAGTAGCAGAATGAGGGGCCCTCTGAGCGCCACAGCAAGGGGGTGAAAATTCCCTCTCCCGCGGCCCTTTTACCAGACCGCGGCGAGTAGCAGAATGAGGGGACGGGGATTATCCCCGCTCCCTTCACTCGCTGAAGCGCCGGACCCTCCTTCACGCTGCGCCTGAAAGATGAGGAGCGCAGCGTGTTGGAAGATCCGGTGCGCAGCAGCTACTGATAGAAGCAGGGATAATCCCCGCCCCTGCATTCTGCTACTCGCCGCGGTCTGGTAAAAGGGCCGCAGGGGAGGGAATTTGCACCCCCTTGCTGTGGCGCTCTGAGGGCCGGACCAATTGACACCGCGGGCCTGGACGTTCCCCACCCCTGCTCAAACATATGTTGACGTATAAACCTGTCCATGACACTACCCACAGTTTCCACTTGGATATGAAACCCTGTACTCCGTTTGATCCAAGACAGTCCCCTGAAATGTCCCACACCAGATCTTTACACATACAGAAATGTTGTGTACCGTACCTTCTTGAGAGTCTATGAACCACCAATCTCTTTTCACTTGACTTTAAGATGTCACACAACCATTTTTGAGTATAAAAACTCATTAACAACATCCCTTCATGTCACCTAGCTGGACAACATATCTTTTTATTAAACCTGTCCATGAAACAACTCTCGATTTCCATCTAGATATGAAACCGTGCATCCCTTTTTATCCATGACAACCCATGGAAATATCCCACAGCAGACCTTATCGCTGGCGGATATGATGTGGCCCCAAACTTTTGTAGTTTCTATGAAACACCAACCTCTTTCCCCTCGTCTATAAGATGTCCCACCTTCCTTCTCTTCATAGTATAAAATATAATTTACTCCTCGCTTCATGACAACAAGCTGTAAAACATGGACCCCTTTTGATCCATGACAGTCTCTGAAAATGTCCCACACCAGAACTTTTCCATTCGTAAATTAAATAATGTATTCCCAACCTTCTTGAATGTCTATAGGGGTTATTCAGAGAGAGACGCTCTGGCCTCGAAACTGCACCGAACAGGGAATTTTCCCGTACGGTGCCATTTTTTGGCCATTCAGCTATTCACAGAGCATTCAGTTCGCCAAATTTTGGCAAATTGGCAACAAATGCGGTGCCTGTGCGACGGCAGTGAGATCCCCCATAGAGAAGCAATGGTTAATCTATTCAGAGACACCCAACAGCAGATAAATGTTAGAAAAGTGCCCTGCTGTTCAGTGTTTTCATTTAATCAGGCGAATCCCATAGGCTTCAATGTTAAAAATATTCCCGTTTTGATGCAATATCTATTGAACCATTTATTCTTTTAATCTGCAGCAAAAAGTCTCTTTATTTATCGTCTAGGATGTTTTAGGCATTTTTCGGGATTTTTTCGGCAAGTTTTTTTAAATAGTGTTTTTTCTTTTTTCTGTAACAGACCTTTTTATTATTATTCATAGGACCTTATATGTTAATTCCAGACATTTTCATCCAGTAGTATTTATTCAAACAGTGTTTCAAATTTGGTATATAATAATAGTAACAATGGGAAACCACTAAATGGAAAAATAAAAATGGAAAATCATAGCGCAACACTGCGGATTAAGGTACCTTAATCCGCAGTGTTGCGCTATGATTTTCCATTTTTATTTTTCCATTTAGTGGTTTCCCACTGTTACTATTATTATATACCTTTTCTGATCACGTCGGATCGAGGAGACGTGGGGGAACCGCTAAAGATATGTATTGTATCACTTTTTGTCAATAGGTGTTGGTTTGCACGTTTCTTGTTGTCGACAAGTGTTTCAAATTTGACAATGTCAATCGTTCTGTTTTTTTGGGTTTTTTACCTGTCCGGCGGCTTGTCGGCTTTTTTCTCTGCGTCTTGTCGGCTGCGTTTGGCGGCTGTCCGGTGTGTTTGTCTGGCGGGTTGGCGGCAGTGGGCAGCGGGTTTGCGGCAGGTTGGCAGGGGCAGCCGGCGGGTTGGTGGCAGCGGCCGGCCCGTTTGCGACGGCCGATTCGCTGCACTTTGGGGACCCTGCGATGAATGCTGAATTCACAGCAGGGTCAGCGAATCGGACTCACTGAAGTGCGGCGAATCAGAGAGCACCAAAATGTCGATGACATCTCGGCGCTCTCTAAATAACCCTGTTTGTAACACCAACCTCCCTTCCCTCGAGCAAAAGATGTCCCACCACCCTTTTCTTCTTAGTATAACATGCCATTATCCCCCACCCTCCCCCTTTTATGTCACCTAGCTGTTAAACATCTGTGGATCTTTCCACCTTTCCATAAAACATCTCTCAATTTTCACCTGTCTAAGGAACATCTGTGAGCTTTTCCGTAGATTCGGCTGATGTGCTGCAGAAAACGCTATGGAGATGCTGGCTACATAATAAAAAAAGGACGAGTCTGTTCGAGTTTATTTAATCATATCATTTTAGGTGAAAAAAAGAGAGAATTGTGTAATTAACCCACACATATTATGCATGAACACTTCTTCTCAGCGAATTACCGGTTTAATTTTCATTACGAGAGACTTCCTACACAAAGTGAACGCGTCGAGCTCATGACTTGGGAGTCCTAATAACCCCAGACCATAATCTATTTCATTCCATTAGTCGGTCCGGTTTGTTCTATTACTGCTTTTCTGCCCGTGACCTTCAAACATCTGTTTGACCAGATTGCCTGTCATTTCTACACACTATTTGCATTGTTACGGCGAACATGTATTTGCATTCCAATGGTTTCACTTGTTTGAAAAGCGAAATTTGCTTAGTGTCAGCTTCCTCGAGTCTTTCTGCGGCTTTCTCCGAGCTCCTTGTCATTTCTGCTTTTAAAGTGAGCTCGTGCGGGTGATTTGGGTCATTTTTCACCGAATGGTCCTATTAGGCAAATGCTAATTGGAATGAGCGTATGGCTGAAGAGCCTCGATGTTACATTCATGCGATGGTCTTAGCATAAGATCCATTATCGATATATATCTACATGCTATTTTTTACATTTTTTTCCACACTGAAGCCTCTTGGCGCTATTACTCCGCATAGCCCATAGGACTTTGTTGCCTGAGGCCACTGTTTATGGATGGAGACTGGGGTGGGACACTGCCTCTGCCTTTATAATACCAGCATTCCAAACACTGGTGGATCCAGAGAGGGGGCATGTGTGCTTTTGGACCCCTTTATCTCTAGTGCCATCATACACAAACCACAATCAAGTCAGATGTCAATGTAAAGGTCAGAGACTGGCCTTTCCTATGATACCAAGCATGATCATGTTAATAAGTAAATATATGAGAAAAGGGTTTTTTCCCACTTTTGGTTAAGATTGCATATTTCCTTAGAAATATGCTGTAACAGGTTCTCCATTTCTGATCTTCTTTTTAAAAAAAGAGTACCCATGGAAAATGTGGGAAAATACATTTATATGGGTATAAATCAAGGCTCAAAATTTCAAGTCCCAAGCTACTAACCAGCCCATTAGAGTTACTAGCCACCAGTTGCTTCACGTAACCCCTACCAAGTCCTTAACTCTGCCTCTAAACAAACACCCTCAAATTATCTTTTGAAATTACAAGGTTTTATTTAGAATAAAGTTACAAAAATAACATTAATACCCAGACATCAGACCCCAGATACATGTATACCCAGACATCATACCCCAGATACATGTATACCCAGACATCAGACCCCAGTGTGAGCAGAGCGAGGAGGCAGGGAAGCTCCTCTCCACCCCCCTGCCAGTGACAGAGACGAGCTGGGTCAGGTTAGGCAGCTGATCCCTGCCACCATGCAGCCTGGGGAAGGGGGGGCTGCACGGTGGCACTGCCAGAATACGCAGCACAAAATAATTTATTGTGCTGCCAGCGTGTGCATTTCCACTCGCCCTCACTTAATTTCCACTCGCCAAATGTGAGTAGGCGAGTGGAAATTTTGAGCCCTGGTATAAATGACTGAAATCTGAGTACAGTTTTTTTTAGGTCATTTTTTGAAATGTCAAACTGATGTGAAATGACAAATACACGTAGTAATGATATAGTTTGAATCTGCTGAGTCCGCAAAAAATAAAGGATATATAATTTGTCTGGGTTCTACAATAGACATGTGCAAGGTGGTATTTTTCGTTTCGGATCTTTTCGTTCTGTGAATTTACATTTCAGATCATTTCGAATCGATTTCTCTTTAGTTTTGGATCATTTCAGATCATTTCGGATCATTTCCTTTTCCATTTTATATCATTTTATAATGATTAAAAACAAAAAGTAACTGTGAGATGCCCCCATTAACCATTTGCTGGGACATACGCTGTGCCCTGTGAAATCCCAATGCTATTAACCCTTTGCTGGGACATACGCTGTGCTCTGTGAGATGCCCAATCTCCATTAACCTTTGCTTGGGACATACGCTGTGCCCAGTGAGATGCCCAATGCCCATTAACCCTTTACTGGGCAATGCCCATTAACCCATTGCTTTGTCTTGTATTGCATAGATTTATTTATTTTTTTCGTTTCGGATCATTTTGGATCGATTCGTTCTTTTGGACCGATTTGAAATTTCGGACAGCCGAGTATTGTTTTCAGAAATGCTTCTGAAAATGAAAAATGGTGTATTGTTGGACAAATTCGAATTCGGACGAAACTAAACGCACATGTCTATTCTACAATAAAACAAGGTATATACAGTATATCTGTGTATGTTTAAGTATCTGGTGTATATATCCATGTGTATATAGTGATGTATGTGTCATTTCTGAATATGTATGAGTGTCTCTGGGTATTTTTATATAGCTGTGTATGTGTGTGAGTGTGTATCTGGGTGCATACCTCCCAAATGTCCCTGTTTTGGTCCCAAATCCATCTGTTCCCCTTTTTTTTCCTAACGTCCCTATTTTTAGGGGCTTCTCTCTATATTCAGGGTGTGTGAGTGTATAACCGAGCTGCGCAGTAATTAAACTCGCAGCAATGCGTCTCTAAACTATCGTAAATCTTGTTAGGAATCTCTGGGTCAAATTAAGATTCTTTCCTTTTGCTCTAAATTACATTTTTTCGGACATAAATGGCCCAATAGGAAATGATGATGTCTAAAAAGTCTGGGAACAGGCTAATTTCCAAGACTGGCTCCGACGGTTTCCCTAGATGGTACGTGTATATGTGTATATAGCTATGCATGTGTTTGTGTCTCTGTGTCATATGCCTGTTCTTGTCACTGAACCGAATACCAGAATTGGTAGACTGCCCGTCTTGAAAATTGTGTCTGGATCCACCCCTGATCCCAAAATATTAGGGATTGGGCAGATAGCAGCAATCGACCAAGTCATCTAAAATTTGGACTAATCACGAATCGACCAAAAAGAATGTACAAATCCACTACACATAGGTCAGAGGATGACCGGTATCCATAATGGGAATTGTCCTTTGACCGACTTGGACATTTTGCTTGTCTTCTGTAACTATACACCATTACCACAAGTGTTTAATTGTTGCAAGTATTGAGATAGACAGAAGTGTGATACCCTCAGAGTATAGTGTCTTCACCGATGGGATCCTGGAACTGAATACTCTGAAGAGATGAGGAAATTATGATGGCCTTCTTCATCTACTTCATCCTTTCACTCTTAAAGTATCTGGACCTCGCCAGGCTACCAGTATTCCTTACAGTATAATTTCAAAAATATTTTAACCATTTCTTCTTTTACAGAAGATATTAGTCATGAAATTGATGGGACACAATCACTTGGACAATTTATTCATTTTTTATTCACGTGTCTGAATGCTGGCCTTGGCCATCTTCATAGACAGTATAGTCAGCCGAACTAGGGTCAGATCACAGCCTGAACGTAAAGGCAAGACACAAATGGAAAATGTGTAGTTTTCCATTTGTTGTTTTCCGTTTGCAGATCGCCTTTAACGTCCGTATTACAACCGAGCCGCTTTGCCAGCAACTCGAGTCATAATACTGCCGAGCCGAAGGGAGATAGCACCAGCCGTGCTGAGCGCCAGTGGTGTTATCTGCTCCAGGAGTCCTTAGGACTCCTTGGAGACAGAGGAGAGATTGCGCAGATGTGATCCGGCCAGGACGGCGGTGCGAAACACAGAAGAACCCTGGGAACTATTTGTTCCCATCGTACCTCTGCCCACGGAGCGAGGAAGCTGCAGATCGTGCCGCTCTCCCACCGAGGGATCAGAGGTGAGTATGGGATTTTTGGCTGGGCTTAGTTTTGTGTGTTATGTGATAATGCTAAAGTGAAATCACTTAACACCAGGGTCTGAGAAATGTTATTCTTTTCGGAATAACGTCCGACGCATATGGGGAAAAAACTTGTTGGAATAGCTCATACTCCATCTGCTCGACCACATTAGCACCTCCCATACAAAGTATAGGAGATACTAATGTCCTGTAACCTGATGCGGCATCTGAGATGTGAGCTGAGCTTGCGTCTCGGATGGAATAGGATGGGTAAGAAATAAGCAAAGCGCTTGAGCCATTATGCTGTACGTCTCGATCTCTGTGCTTTACGGACGGGTTGTGATCGGGCCCCTGGTAGCATTCTTTTCATCATTATTCAACTTTATAATGAAAGATAAAGAGACAAATCCAGAAGATTTTTCTGTTTATCTATCAGATGATGTCAACTAGCATCAGAGAGTGGCCAACGCCGGGCAGTAATCAATCAGGAAGACCTTCACGAGCTTGAACGATCGATGCCTTATTAACTCTGAAAGTGTTGTTGTGCTTGTGTTACGCCAAACTTCCCGCTCTCTGACCACTCCATTTTTTGCAGTTTAACAGACGAGTGTCTTTCCTCGAGGGCTAAAGAGCGGTTTTCTATTGAGTAACCTTAACCAATCAATAGTGGCTCTGCATCTAGCATCATGTATTCTTTGGCCTATTTAAGGAATTTGTTGGGTTTTTCATGCAGGGAAGCTTATATTATCACCTGTCGAGTTGTGTTGAAGGAGAGATGACTTTAGAGTTCACATGTATTTTTCGTTCTCACCAATAGATTTTCAGTTACTATGTTGATGTTAAAGAGTCGATTGAAAGTCTTTAGGTCTTATTCTGATCGAACTGTTACATTAATGAGTAGGGCAGTTATGCTTAATGGGTCTTTCATGAACACTAACGGCTTGAGACGCTTGCGGCTTGGCTGGTAGTTTAGGTTACTTTACGTCAATGGCTCCTATACTTTGTACACTATGTAGGAAGAATTAATTTGGTGGCAGCCAGAGAACAATGAGCAATTCCATTCTCACTCTTTATTTTCATCTCCACTGCCGGAATTGGTTATTGGCTCCATTCTCTTATGAGATGACCTGGCTTTGTATCCCTTTAACTTAGAGATATTAAAATGAAACATTTGTGTAGAAATGGTAGGAGAAAATGTAGAAGTGGTAATAATAAGAGCAGTAGTATTGAAAGTAGTAGAAGTGGTAGGATTAAGAGTAGTGGTTAAGCTATGGTCGAGGTACAGTTCATAATAAAATTGGTAGTATTAAGAGAAGTAGCAGGAGTAGTGGAATTAAGAGTATAAGTGGGAGTGGTAAGAATAAGATCAGTAGTATGAGTGGTAGGAGTAAGAGTAGTAATAGGAGTAGCAGAAGTAAAAGTAATAATAGGAGTAGTAAGAGTAGCAGTAGTAGTGGTAGGAGTAAGAGTTCTAATAGGATTATTAGGAGTATGAGTAGTAGTCAGAATGGTAATAGTAGAAGTAGGAGTGGTGAGAGCAGTAATAGGAGTGGTAGGAGTAAGATTAATAATAGGAATGGTAAAGCAGCAATACTAGTGGTTGGAGTAAGAGTAGCAATGGGATTGTCAGAAGTAAGAATAGCCAGAATGTTAGAAGATGGAGTGATAAGAGTAGTAATAGGATTGGTAGGGGTAAGAGTAGTAGTCAGAATGGTAATAGTAGAAGTAGGAGTAGTAAGAGTAGTAAAGGGAGTGGTACGAGTAGCTGTAGTAGCTGTAATAGTGGTTGGAGTAAGAGTAGTAATAGCATTGGTAGGAGTAAAAGTAGTAGACAGAATGTTAGAAGGGGAGTGGTAAAGGTAGTAATAGGAGCGGTAGGAGGAATAGTAATAATAGGAGTGGTAAGAGTAGCTGTAGTAGTGTTAGGAGTAAGAATAGTAATAGGATTGATAGGAGTAAGAGTAGTAGTCAAAATGGTAGATGGAGGAGTGATAAGAGTGTTAGTAGGAGAGGTAAGAGTAGTAATTGTATTGTAGGAGTAAGAGTAGTAGTCAGAATGAATAAGTGATTAGTTAACAGGAGCGGTTTTATTTAGAGTAGTAGATGGAGTCATACTATGAGTAGCAAAAGGCAGGATCGTAATCAAATGACACCACATACTAGGTAATATAGGCTTTCATTGTACAGATGCTAATATATTCATTTGTATTACACACAATGTTCCCATACAACACGTTTCTTAAAATGTTTCTGCTTATTATTGCTGAATATGACTTTGCACCTGTAGCATTTTAGATTAATTTTATAACATATGTTTACATGGTACACAAAATATAAGAAACCTAACACTTATTCACATGATCTATGAAGGATGAACAATTTTTTTATTTTTTATTCAGTAATAAATTAATGGTAGAAAACGCCTTGTTAGAAAATTCCATTTATTTTTCCTTATTTAATTTCTTTGTACTATTTTCTATATTAAGTACCTGTACTACCATGTGTAATAATTCTATACAATATATTCATTTTTATTTTACCTAATAATTCCATATAATTCCTCGAAAAATGATCCTGTAATCTCCCCCTTTTGTACGCGTTTCATTGAACACTTATGCTGCAATTAGAAGGAGCTGAGAATAGATACAAAAAAAGGAAGAAACCGCTGTGGTACTCTGCAGAAGTGGCCAAAATAGTGAAGAACAAAAAGGCAGCATTCAATAATTATAAAACAACTCAGAGTGAAGAAGATAGGCAAACCTATAATATTAGGCAGAAAGAGGCAAAGCAATTTATAAGGGCTTCCAAAGCACACACAGAAGAGAAAATAGCTCAGTCAGTAAAAAAGGGGGACAAAACATTTTTTAGATACATAAACGAGAAAAGAAAAGTAAAACAAGGATTAGTTAGATTAAAAACAAAGGAAGGAAGGTATGTAGAAGAGGATAAAAGTCTCGCTGACTGCCTCAATGAATATTTTTGTTCAGTCTTTGCAGAAGAAAAGGAAGGAAAGGGACCTCAGTTAGGAGGAAACACTAACGAGACATTTACATATCAGTTTACAGAGGAGGAGGTTCTACAGCAGCTGTCTAAAGTAAAAACAAATAAGTCAATGGGGCCTGATGGGATCCACCCTAAATTATTAAAAGAGCTCAGTTATGTAATAGCAAAACCGTTAACAGGTTTATTTAACCAATCCTTGCTAATGGGAGCTGTCCCAGAAGACTGGAAATTAGCAAATGTTGTGCCCATTCACAAGAAGGGTAGTAGGGAGGAATCTGGGAACTATAGGCCAGTTAGTCTTACGTCAGTAGTGGGGAAATTAATGGAAACCATGTTAAAGGAAAGGATTGTTGAACATCTAAAAACACATAGATTACAGGATCAGAAACAACATGGGTTTACCTCAGGGAGATCATGCCAAACTAATCTTATTGATTTTTTTGATTGGGTAACAAAAATAATAGACACAGGTGGTGCAGTAGACAATGCTTATTTAGATTTCAGTAAGGCTTTTGATACTGTTCCGCATAGAAGGCTTATCAATAAATTGCAATCTTTGAGCTTGGATTCCAATATTGTTGAATGGATTAGGCAGTGGCTGAGTGACAGGCAACAGAGGGTTGTGGTAAATGGAGTTTATTCGGCGCAAGGTCTTGTTACCAGTGGGGTACCTCAGGTGTCAGTACTTGGACCCATTCTATTTAATATTTTTATTAGTGATATTGCAGAAGGTATTAATGGAAAAGTATGTCTTTTTGCTGATGACACAAAGATTTGCAACAGGGTTGACGTTCCTGGAGGGATCAGCCAAATGACAAATGATTTAGGTAAACTAAAAAACTGGTCGGAGCTGTGGCAATTGAGTTTTAATGTGGATAAGTGCAAGATAATGCACCTGGGAAGTAAAAACCCAAGGGCTGAATATAGAATATTTGATACAGTCCTATCCTCAACATCTGAGGAAAGGGATTTAGGGGTTATTATTTCAGAGGATCTAAGGGTAAGTAGTCAATGTAATAGAGCAGCAGGAAATGCTAGCAGAATGCTTGGTTGTGTAGGGAGAGGTATTAGCAGTAGGAAAAGGGAAGTGCTCATGCCACTGTATAGAGCACTGGTGAGACTTCACTTGGAGTACTGTGTGCAGTACTGGAGACCGTATCTCCAGAAGGATATAGACATCTTAGAGAGAGTTCAGAGAAGGGCTACTAAAATGGTGTACGGCTTGAAGGAGAAAAGTTACCAGGAAAGGCTTAATGATCTTAACATGTACAGCTTGGAAAAAAGACGAGACAGAGGAGATATGATAGAAACATTTAAATACGTAAAGGAATCCACAAGGTAGAGGAAGGGAGTATATTTAAAAGGAAACAAAGTAGCAAAACAAAAGGACATAGTCTTAGATTAGAGGGGCAAAGGTTTAAAAGTAACATCAGGAAGCATTATTTTACTGAGAGGGTGGTGGATACATGGAACAGTCTTCCAGTTGAAGTGGTAGAGGCCAAAACAGTAATTGAATTTAAGCAGGCATGGGATAGGCATAAGGCTATCCTAAACAAAAGATAAATCCAGGTAAAGTATCCATGTAATTGGGCAGACTAGATGGGCCGAAAGGTTCTTATCTGCCGACATTTTTCTATGTTTCTATGTTTCTATGTGTTTGTCAATTTGATTTATAAATTATTACCTGGTTCCTCGGCTTGGTCAATGGAAAACTGAAATTATCGAAAGTTTTTCCTTTGCATTGAGCCTCAAATCTGAAACGGAAGAATTACCAAGTTCTTACATTACGAAATATTTATCAATGTGCTTCTATTTGTCACGTCCGGTTAGGGGGGACTTGGTTTTTGGGGAAGCGGAACCCAATGGCAGGTGAGTCTGATTCGCTAACCATGCGGTGAATTCAGTATTCACTGCAGGGTCCCTGAAGGGCAGCGAATCGGCCGCCGAACTTGGCCGCTGACCCGCTGCCAACCCACTGGACGCTACCGCCAACCTGTCGGACAGCTGCCTCAAGCCCGCCTCCCGGTGGTGCAAAACTGTCGCCTGCCACAGCCAACCTGCTGGACAGCTGCCGCAAACCCACCGGACAGCCGTACGGTGCCATTTCGTAGCCATTCAGCTCTTCAGAAAGCTGGTAGTTCGCCAAGTGTTGGCATATTGCCAGCAAAATACGGTGATCTTCGGCAAAAGTGAACTTCCTATGGAGAAGTAATCCATTCAGAAAACACCGAACAGCACCAAAATGTCAGTGAAATAACCAAATTTTCGGTGGGTTCATTCGACAGGTTTAACCACTTCCATGCGGAGGACGCGCTGAGCGCGTCCTCCACATGGCTCCTGCTGTGCGGAGGACGCGCTGAGCGCGTCCTCCCTTTGGGGTCAGCGTTCGGCCGGGTTCGGCCGATCGCTGGCCCCCCCGGTGCGGGCTGACATCCTCGATGTCAGCCCAGCATCCGGAACCGCCGCCGATGAAATTAGGTGTCATCGCGGCAGCGCGATGACACCTAATTCAGGCGCCCCCCCCCGCATGTGCGAAGGAGGCGCCTGAAAGGGAGGGGGGAGATCCTTCGGACCTCTCTCCCTCCCGATCGGCGGCGTTGCGAGGGTTAACCCAGGCACCATTTGGAAGGGCACAGCCTGCCCTTCCAAATGGTACCTGGCATTAACCCCTGCGGAGCCGGATCACGAATCGGCGCTGAAAAGCGCCGGTTCGTGATCCTTTCCCGGAGCTGGCCGACATCTTGGATGTCGGCCAAACCTCCGGGAACTCCCCCTGAGGACTGGCGTCATCGTGCATAGCACGATGACGTCAGTCCTGGAGTTAACCCCTAACTGCCACCAATGGTGGAGATAGGGAGTTCCAATGAACTCCCTATCTCCCGATCCGTGGCAGCTAGGGGTTAAACTTTGGTATGGTTGGATCGGCCAGAGCATGGCCGTCCCAACGATACCAAACACTACTGTGAAAAAGTTTTTTAAAAAAAATAAAAATTTAAAATAAAAATAAAAATATATTTAAAAACAAATTATAAAAAAAAAAATAAACATTTTTTTTCTATTTTTTGGTTCGTTAATGCAGCAATATTGTTCCCATTTCAATTATAATGTGAACAATGATGCTGCACTAACGATTTTTGTATGCGGTGCGTTTGTTAAAAATCGTGTAATTTTCCCCAAAAAAAAATGTAACGAGACCCCATCTCTAATTTTTTTAACAAGCGCACCCCATACAAAATATAACCGCTATTGCTCGCATGTTAAAATGTGAAAAAAAACACTTTACACATTGTAAATTATTGAAAATACATATTTTATTGCATTTTTTGTTATAATATACAGACATGACATGACGTATACATATAATAATGACATATTATGAATCTACCGAGTCTGACGGAAAGAACGATATATAATATGTCTGGGTCATATACTAAAATAAGCCTTCAAAACACGTTTAAACATGATGAGCAAAACCGGTAAAAACGACCTCAGCACAGAGGTGTGAAAAGCCTCAGCAGCGAAAGGGTTAAAAATATTCCCGTTTTTATTAAATATCTAATGAACCATTTATTCTTTTCATTTCTTTCCTTCTTTATTTTTTAGGCATTTTTTGGGATTTTTTTGTCAAATTATTTTTCCGTTTTTTTTTATTCGTCAAATGGTGTCTTTTTTCTGTAACAGACCATTTTATTATTATTCATAGGACCTTATTTATTAATTCCAGGGATTTTCGTGCAGTAGTTTTTTTGCAAACACTTTTTAAAACTTGCGGTGGGTTTTGTTTTTTATTTATACCCCTGTTCGGCAGCTTGTCGGCTTTTTCTGGCGGCTGGTCAGTGCTCTTTTCGGCGGGTCATTGACTTTTTTTGTATCGATTCGGCGGTTTTGCAGCAGATCGTCAGATGCATTCGGAGGGTTTGCAGCAGGATTTTGGATTGCTTTGGTATTTTTCAGCGTTTTTTCCAGTCGATCCGGCAGTTTTTCAGCTTTTTTTACGATCAATTCGGCGGCTTGTTCGCTGCACTTCGGAGACCCTGCAGTGAATGCTGAATTCACCTCCGGGTTGGCGAATTTGACATTGCAAAGTGCAGCGAACGGGAGAGCATCGAAATGTCGGTGACATTTTGGTGCTCTCTGAATAACTCTGCAAGTATTCAAAAGCTAGTCTGAGGAGGAGTCCAACCAGGTGACTCAAAATGCTTCTAAAAGCTTTTGTTTGGGTGTATGCCAGTCATCCACACAACTATTGTGTATCTGAAATAAAACGGTTATGCACTTGTCTGTCCATGAAATCTATAGTCATGATTATCACTCTTGTTCAGGGTGCTCATGGGCTCCAGTGTACCCCTCTCCATGCAACACATGAAGAGCAAAAACGTAGAGAACCAGGCAGCTCCTAGGGCGGGTAGGCCAACCGTTTTCTTTCATCCACTAAATGTGCCAGCTATCCACCCTAAGGAGTAACTGGACGTCTACTTGTTTTGCTTTTCATATGCACACAATCATGGTGATCAGTCGGAAACTTGACCACTTCCTGTAGTCGGGAACCTTTGCCGGAGAGATATGGAATATAAGGTAACATGGGGTATGGATCTTCAGACGATATTTACTCCTCTAGGTTTGTTTGCCCAAAGACAATCATGGTAGTCAGGAGGTACTCTACCTTACTGCCTCTAGTCCCTGGTAGCTATCAACAATGGTAACTGGCTGATTCTGCTTTAGAGTTTCTCATGTTGTTGGTGGCAATCAGATTGTGTACTACAACACTTACTCAACAGTCGTTAGCAAGTGCTTTATATCACTACTCTAAGACAATGGTGGCTTTTCGGCTGTACTTTATATAACCATTTTTGTTCAAGTATATCAAATGGAAGGTGTTCTACAAAACTTGGCCAGCTCGGTGGTGGCAGCCAGGAGATGATATGCATCTCTGTCTCATGTCCTGGTTTATGTTCTGGTTGTTAGAAATTTATTTTTGAGTACTGCTGTTGTTAGAAAGTTGTAGCCATGACTGAGAAACAAGATATTGTTATTGGGAAGCCTCATACTTACGTACAGGTCTATGACCACTTTCAAGGTGGTCAATCGATGCTGACACAGAGAAAATCTTTAGAAGTGACACAATGGCAATTCTGCTAGTAATAACAATTCCCATGCACATCCAAAGCATCTTCTCATGTGTGATAACCTTCTATCATCTACTATTTCTTCTCGGAGTTCTTTTCAAGGTACTTACAGTCGTTTTTATGAAGTTGCATGTCCTACCATGCCCCTCAGTTTTCTGCCCTTTAATTTGAAGTCTAGACCTTTGGAGTTGTGACAATATTTTTTGGATTGTTGGATTTTTTTGCCTTACAAATTAAACAATTTAAGGTTATGTTATTCTATTATAAAAAAAACATCTACAAGAATTCAACTGTGGCTTAGAGCCCCATCCTTTATGGTGGTATATCCGTATTTCCTTACAGTCATTAGAGTGGGTTTGGTGTATTTTTGGGTTGGGTTTATTTCACATAATATTTGTTTTCTTTCTTCCAGAATACGCCTGTGGGGACTCCGATTTTCATTGTGAACGCCACTGACCCTGATCAGGGTACTGGAGGCAGCGTACTTTACTCCATTCAGCCTGCTTCTCCGTTTTTCAGCATAGACAAATCTCGTGGTATTGTGACGGTCATCAAGCAGCTGGATTTTGAGATCACTCAGGCCTACCAACTACAAGTAAACGCAACGGTGAGTCAACTATCTTCTGGTGGTGTTGTTGATGTCTCTTTGATGTTACTCATGGTTGTATTTCCAGGTTGTTGCACCTCATAAATGCTAACTTTCTTCAAAGCAATGATGGCGCCATCGATCCATAACCGTGTGAGACCTAAGCATGGTCATACTGAATGGCTGGTCACAAATGCCATTGCCCCTCACAATGTTCCTCATAACAGCAAAAAATAAAAGAAGGGTAAAAGACAATGAGTTTACTATGTTGTCTAAGTTTAAGCTTCAGAATTAGACCTGGGCCTAGTCCTTTCTGGGGCTACCTAATGTTAATGGTGAAAATTCATAAAAGTGATGTCAAAATCATACAAATTGCTCAGCTTCACTAGCTCAGTTTGGTTCAACCCACAAGGAAATGTTGGCAGGGTTTCCTTCTGCAATTAATTAAGCCAATACCAACAACTCAAGTATCACAGCCAAATTAGCTCTCGATTTAATTCCTTTGGCTAAGCATTTTCAAATTATTTCAAACTTTAGTTGGTATGTCTTCAAAAATTCCTTTAGACTTTAATGGCCACTGAATTGGGGAGAGTACCGGTTGTAATATCTCATCAAGGAATAAAATATTGCACTGATGTTTAAGACCCAGGGCTACCATCGAGTGGGTGTTGACCATCATTAGTTCAGGGGCCCCATGGCTCTGGTTAGCCAGCTCAAACCCAGTGGTAGCTTGTTTAAGTGCTCCATGTTGTCCAGGACTAGCCGGGAAACAAAAAGTTTCCATGTGAGCCACAGAGCACTGTGGATCACCACTGAGCACCAGCACTGTGAAGGGATGATCAGTATGGTTTCCACCAGCCAGTGGTCCAGGCTGATCAATCAGTTCCTCACTGGACCATTAGGAAATACTTTTTTTTTTTGGGTAAATATTTGTTTATTCAATTTTTTTTGGAGCAAATAGAAGCAAAAACAATGGAACTCGCAGGTTCCCAGATGCAAGCAATAAAGGATGGTCACGCAGGACCTCGTTGGGGAACGTGGGTGGACACCAGACAGGTCTGGCTAATCACTCGGAAAAGAAGAACTAAACATTTGGGAGCGCGGGGACTCAAGACGTATTAGTAAAGCATGAACACAGGATAACATACAGATCAAAAAAAAGACCAATCAAGGCAGGAGGAACGAACCTGACCGGAACCAGGGGAAGGGCCAAGACCCGGAAAGAGAGGCTATGCAACATCAGGAGAAGTTTCTGCATGGTTTGCGTAATAAAAGTCACAGCGTGTGTCCCGTGAGAGTATGAGGGACCCGTCGTCCAGAGGAGGGCCCGAGGGAATTCACCTTTCGGCGTCAGGGCACTCCGAGAGCGGGCAGTGATGGTTGGTCTCTGGAAGGGGCCAGACGGTATCGTCCAGAGCGTAAAGGAGAGTCAGATATCAAAATGTCATGTCGTGAGACTGTGGGACAAAATAAAACAGTGAAAAATCAGGGACAGACAGTTAGATGATGGTGACTGGTCCAGACCCACCGGTCAAGCCGGGCAGGTAGCGTAGGCTATAGACGGAATAAAGCAGCAGAGCTGAATCATAGCGGCATCCTACTTCTGAATGCCAGTGCTTCTGCCTGTTCGCCCTTTGTTGCGATCTGGTCGTGGCGGTAGGGGGTGAAAGGAGAGCCTCTGGCCGCCTGAGTGTAGAGCGCCAGTGTGTCTGGCCACGGAAACTGTAGTGGGGGGTAACTGAAATTCTTCCGCCACGAGGGTCACATCTTCAGGTGAATGTACGATGAAGGAACCTCGGTCAGAGAGAACAGCCAGGCCTGTAGGTACATGCCAACGATAACAAATCTTTTGATCACGCAGCAAGGTAGTGAGAGGTTTCAGGGCCCGGCGGTACGCCAGCATGGCTGGTGACAAGTCTCTTGCTTTTCGCAGGATGTCTTTTTTAAGTCCAAAGTCATAAAGGCAGCATACCACGTCCCGTGGCGGACTCCCCGGGGGACCTTTAGGCCTGAGAGCCCTGTGCACCCGTACAAAATCCACCGTCGCGGTCTCAGGTTGTTCTAGTAAGGAGTTAAAGATGGCTGTCAGCATTCCCGTGAGTTGGTCTGGGGCTGTTTCTGGCAGGCCACGTAGTCGCAGGTTACTGCGGCACCCCCTATTATCCAAATCATCCAGGTGTAAGGCCATGTTGCACAGCTGTGAGGAACGAAACTGTAACGTTGTAGTTGTGCCCTCTTGAGCTAATCGCACATCGTCTGCCCCCTGCTCCAAAGTGTCCACCCGGTGTGACAGGCCCTGGATATCTTGGCGGACATGTTGCAGCTCCGCCATTATGGCGGTATGTAATGCGGCGTTTGCCTCCTTGAGATCTGACCTGGTGGGGAGATTCCGCAGGAGGGAGAGCCAGTCTGTAGTGTCCGGTGTCTCTGCAGCGTCAGCGGTAGGCAGCGGTGTGGAAACGGGGCCTTGTTCCAAAATCGTCCGCGTGTCATCTGCCATTTTCTCGGGCGGTGCGGCCTGAGGAACATGCGGCGCGATCAGGAAGCATCGTAGGGACGGAGTGTCAGTGGCCTTTTCGGTGCCCTGGGTCTTTAGGGTGCCAGGGGTCTTAGTAACCTTCCCCATCACCAGACAGGGAGAGCGGGAGAGCCGTTCTGAGCTGGAGTCCGCGCGCAGCTCAAAGCTCAAGCGGCCATGTCCGTTGGCACCCAAGCCACGCCCAGGAAATACTTTTTAACCTCTGGCCAGACCACCAGGATTTTAGCCATCTCTCTGCAAAAAATAAAAGTAAGCAGCAAAGGGGGCAAAATGTTTCTTTGACTACTTAATGCTGGGGCTTCCTGGGAAGCAGGTGAGCCTGAACGCCGCAGGGTGGCATAGCACAACTCGCGGCTCTCCGACATCTCCCTCGGTGCACCTCCCTTTCCTGCAACTGTTCGTGCAATTGGCTGCAGACGTGACTGCCTGAATGCAAGCAGTCCGCCTGCAACCAATTTTCCACCTGCAGCCAATTGCAGGCTGGGTGGCTAGGCAGCGTGCCTTCAGCCAATTATGGCAATCGGCCACAGGGAAAGGAGGCAGTCTGGGGAGATGCCGGAGGCGTGCTATGCCATCCATCAGTGTTCAGGCCCACTCGCCGCCTAGGATGGGTTAGCACACTGCGGGTCTTTGGCAACTCCTTCTCTTCCCTGCAGCTATTTGCTGCAGTTGGCTGCCCGAATGTCTGCAGTCCGACCGGCAGGCAATTGCAGAGATTGGCTGCAGGGAAAGGAGGCAAGCCAGGGGAGTTGCCATAGAACTGCAGGTCATGCTATGCCATCCATCGGTGTTCAGGCCCACCTGCCAGCCAGGACGGTTTAGCACGCCCAGCGACTTCATGGGTACCTTGAAGGGAGGGGCCCCAAGCAATGGTTCAGTAAGTGGCCCTGAGATTTCTGATTACAGCCCTTTTAAGGCCAATCAAAATCCATCTCCTGATTGGCCGTTGGAGGAAAAGTGCATCTGGGTGGCAATCCATCACAATCCATCCTAAATTTGGCCACGTGCCCAGTAGACCAACAATACACAATTAGTGGCTGCACTGGATTGTTCTATTTTTTTTCAGTCGATTTTTGCTGTTTTAGAATTGCACCTTTATAAAAAAACGCCGAATGTTATTATGTGTTATTATATGCTATTTTATTATTAGCCTCTTAATGAAGTAGACTTTTGTTACTGTCAAAATTCAAAATGGCGAAATTCTGAATTATTAGCATTTAATGAAATTTTATTTAAAAAAAACACCTATATAAATAAAAATATTAAAAAACGGTTTAGCCTTACGTACAAGAAAAATATAAAATCAGTCATTAGCATTTATCGTTCGCTTTGCAAGTAAGAACTCCTTAACTGGAATAAATCATGAATCATAAACAAGACATCCAGCGTGGCCATAAACAGCAAAGCCTTGAGGTTATTCTGAAGATAATGTTCACGCTGTGTTATTGAATGCCGTTTAAATTAGCATTAATCCCACATAATCAGCTCCCGCTACAGTTACAAAGTCATGTTACACTGTGGCTTGGTAGAACAACATTCATTTTGTCCGTCGCGGCTGGTCCCGTACGTGTCCCTAATGAGGGATTGTGTCCTGTGTCATTGAGTGACAGGAGCCTTAACCCTTCCGTCTGTCATGTTCCTACAGACTTCTTACTGATTAAGACCAATAAGACTCACTGAAACTGTTCCAGGTAAAACCTCTGGAGCATCGTACTCTCTACACCATATTAACACCTTCACTTCCAAGTGGTTTTCCGGAAAACCACTGGAAGGCCCCAGTGATGTCATGGAAAACCACTTTCCATTATGGTAAGCTCATTTGAGGGCTCCCCTGACGGTCAAGGTTTGCTACTGCAGCATGTGTCGGTCAGACCGTTCTGGACACAGAGCAGTTCCGTGAGGTGCAGCACAATGTATGGTATGCTGCCACCTTCGGAACATGTTCTGGAGACCATAGGCAAACCAGTTTTGTTTGCAATGAATCAAATCTCTGCTGCGTTGCTGTAGAATAAGACCAGATCCAGTTTACCTGATGCAGGGCTCCTGCAGGAGCTGTTGAAGGGGATAAGACCCATAGAATGCAGAGTGGTCCACCACCACACTTTCATAGATGTCACAATAGGAGAAAACTCAGTACAGCCAAAGGTTTATCCATCCAACAGATCGCCATATTAACCACCAACAGTAGGCCCAGCAATAACCATAATTCTAATACAAGTCTACACCAAGTCTATCCTGCAATCACTAATCGAATTGTTAACCTCTAGCCTCTTGATCAGTGATCCCAACCTCTAACCCTTATTTCTTATCTTAACCATAGCTCCTACAACTCTCATTTCTGTTATACTCTTGCATCCTCATCCAACACTTTGTTCCAATTGCTTTTCATTTATTTGTCGTGCCTTCGTTTCACTCTAAGCCACCAATTACCATCCGTTTATTTCACAATGATATATTCAATGTCTCCCGGATCTTCAGACATTGGAATGTTTCGAGAAAGATTTGTTTCAGCAGAGCTTTGCCTAATAAATGAGTGGGGCAGAAGTCTGTGATCGACCACATTGAAGGGCCAGAAATCGACAAATGTTTCTAACACGCCTAAATTCCACCCCACACCACCAACCATGTATCGGTCAAACTGCATGCCTTCAGCAATGTAGGAATCACCACACTGATTTCGTTGGGGGTGTGGACTTAGGGTTCTTCAATCTCCGTACGATGAATAAAGAAATGGTGATCACTCCACATAAGGAAACTAAGCTTTTATTCCACCCAACTGGACCAAGCAACATTTCGACTTTTAGTGAGTCTTTGTCTTGACAAATACTCACTTTGAGTCGATTATGTTGTCTAATCCAGTTGGGTGAAATAAAAGCTCTCCTTCCTTATGCCAGGGGTTGGCGGATTATCATTTCATTAAACTGAATGTCATCCATGTGTCTGTACCTTCACCCAGTCAAGAGCAATCTGGAAATAAACAGTAACGCACGCAACCGGTGAAGTGCCCATGTAGCGTTATGTCCCCAACCTTACATCCATACTACTCCATGCCACCACCAACTATGTATTGTGATGAACAATTATGCCTAGCATGAATAAAGTATTTGTACCTCTCCATTATTCCATCCTGTGAAGTTCTCCTGCTACATGTAATGGACTCCATATCATGCCACACATTTGTCACGATTGAGGGTATACTTAGGTCACACACCAGCTAATCCCTTCTTACACTGGTCCTTAGAATGGCCGGGAAAATCTAGAGAAGTTTAATAATCAAGCCAAAGCTTGGGATAGGAGAGATACACATAAATGGGAAAACAAGTGAAGGTCAGTAACACAGAAACAGCTACTCAGACAAGCACGGAGAAAGCAGAACGTGGTCAGGAAACATAGCCAAAGTCAACAAGGAGATGACAACAGCAGGAAGACACTGAGAGGTCAGAAACTACATCACAAGTTCTTGAGGAATACGAAGCAATATATAGGGTTGACTATGATATGAACGAAGGCAAGTGACATTGGAACGACACAAGTTCGGACGAGCATCACCAGAATGATGCCAGGTAGGGGAAACGTCAGTGGAATGACGCAAGTTCAGACAAGCATTGTCAAAACAACACAGGTTATGGCAAGTCTCACTACGATGACGCGAGGTAAGGCAACCCTCAATGGAGTGACTTGGGACAAGCATCATCAAAATGAAGTCAAGTGTCACCAAGCATGGATTCATACTACAGGACACACCAATGCATCAAAACCGCTTCCCACCAAAACGATCCATAAATTGGAGATGCCAGTGTATGTTATACTGGTATGCTGGTTTGGTATTCTGCTTGGTCCCCTGGCACTGGCACGTACTCACTTTCCTGGTTGCGGCAGTAGTGGAGGACTCGATTACCCAATCTTTGTGAAGACGCGGTCTTCCAGCAATTGTCTACAAATGATCCGGGCTGCCTCAGACAGATTTTAAGTTCAGCAGGAACCTGTGATTAAACAGCAACACAGAACACAAATTTACTGTCATTATCTGACACGACAGCATATAAAGGCAATCTCCCATCAGAGCAGAGCCGTATTTATACACCTCGCGCGGCAACGTGCACCATGTATTTACTGACATTGTACAGCCACGGAGAACAGACATTACGCTGACAAGATGTTTCCATTAACGGCTGCGCGCCCCGACTCACACAACCAGAAAGCAGGGAATATAAAATCAATTAACTTATTAATTCATGCACGGCAGCACAAACACCACACTCTGCTATGTAACTATCTATCCATCCATATCTATCATCTATCCATATCTATCTATCTAACCATATCTATCTATCTATTTATCTATCAACCTGTATCTATCTATCTCTATCCATATCTATCTATCCATAACTATCTATCAACCTGTATCTATCTATCTCTATCCATATCTATCTATCCATCCGTATCTATCCACCCATATCTATCATCTATCTATCTATCCATATCTATCTATCCATCTATCTATCCATCCATATATATCATCTATCTATCAATATCTGTCTATCTATCCATATCTATCTATCTATCCATATCTATCTATCTATCCATATCTATCTATCTATCTATCTATCCATATCTATATATCTATCTGTCTATCTATCCGTATCTATCCATCCATATCTATCATCTATCTATCAATATCTGTCTATCTATCCATATCTATCTATATATCAATATCTGTCTATCTATCCATATCTATCTATCCATATCTATCTATCAATATCTGTCTATCTATCTATCTATATATCTATACATCCATCCGTATCTATCCATATCTATCTATCCATATCTATCTATCTATCTATCCGTATCTATCCATCCATATCTATCATCTATCTATCAATATCTGTCTATCTATGAATCCATCCGTATATATCCATATCTATCTATAACAATCTATCTATATCTATCTATCTATCTTTCTTTCTATCTATCTATATATCTATCCATATATATCTATCTATCCATATCTATCTATCTATCTATCTATCTATCTATCTATATCTATCTCTATCCATCCATATCTATCATATATCCATCTATCATATCGATCTATCCCTAGCTATATCTATCTATCTATCTATCTATCTATCTATCTATCTATAACTATCATATATCCATATCTATCTATTTATATCAGGCTATCCATATCTATCATCTATCCATATCTATCTATCTATCCATATCTATCTATCTATCTATCTATCTATCTATCTATCCATATCTATCCATATCTATCTATCTATCTATCTATCTATATCTATCTCTATCCATCCATATCTATCATATATCCATCTATCATATTGATCTATCTATCCATATCTATCTATCTATATCTATCCATATCTATCTATCTATCTATCTATATATCTATCTATAACTATCATATATCCATATCTATCTATCCATATCTATCTATTTATATCAGTCTATTCATATCTATCATCTATCCATATCTATCTATCCATATCTATCTACCTATCCATATATCTATCTATCTATCTATCCATATCTATCCATATCTATATCTATATATCTATCTATCTATATCTATCCATATATATCTATCCATATCTATCTATCTATCCATCCATATCTATTATCTATCCATATCTATCATCTATCTATCTATCTCTATCATCTATCTATCCATATCTATCTATCTATTCAGTATCTGTCTATCGATATCTATCATCTATCCATATCTATCTATCTATCTATCTATCTATCTATCTATCTATCTATCTATCTATCTATCTATCTATCTATCACTATCATATATCAATATCTATCCGTATCTATCTATCCAGTATCTGTCTATCCATATCTATCTACCTATCCATCTATCTATCTTTCGTTCTATCCATATCTATCTATCTATATCTATCTCTATCCATCCATAACTATCATATATCCATCTATCATATCGATCTATCTATCTATCCATATCTATCTATCTATATATCTATCTATCTATAACCATCATATATCCATATCTATCTATCCATATCTATCTATTTATATCAGTCTATCCATATCTATCTATATCAGTCTATCCATATCTATCTATCTATCCATATCTATCTATCCATATCTATCTATCTATATTATCCATATCTATCTATATCTATCCATATATATCTATCCATATCTATCTATCTATCTATCTATCTATCTATCTATCTATCCATATCTATCATCTATCTATCTATCACTATCATATATCAATATCTATCCGTATCTATCTGTCTATCCATATCTATCTATCCATATCTATCCATATCTATCTATCCATATCTATCTATCTATTCAGTATCTGTCTATCCATATCTATCATCTATCTATCTATCACTATCATATATCAATATCTATCCGTATCTATCTGTCTATCCATATCTATCTATCCATATCTATCCATATCTATCTATCCATATCTATCTATCTATTCAGTATCTGTCTATCCATATCTATCATCTATCTATCTATCACTATCATATATCAATATCTATCCGTATATATCTGTCTATCCATATCTATCTATCTATACATATCTATCTATATCTATATATATATATATATCTATCTCTATCTATCCATATCTATCTATCCATATCTATCTATCTATTCAGTATCTGTCTATCCATAGCTATCATCTATCCATATCTATCTATCTATCTATCTATCTATCTATCACTATCATATATCAATATCTATCTATCCGTATCTATCTATCTATCTATCTATCCGTATCTATCTATCTCTATATATATATATCTATATCTATATATATATATATCTATCTCTATCTATCCATATCTATTTATCTATATATGTAAATCTAGCCATCTATATCTATCTATATATTCATATCTATTATATTTATCTACCCACCCATATCTATCTCAATTTATGTATATCTGTCTATTTATCTCTCCATAATTTTACACATCCGTATCTGTCTATCCATATTTATATCTCTCTAACCATTGATATCTATTTATCTATCATGACCTGTTTATATCTATGTAAGGTTAAGGAGTGGGCAGAAACAGCGCTTCTTTCTGATGATTCCTTTGTGGAGTCAATGGTCGCCTGGTTAATCCTCAGTATGAATACGAATTATGGGTAGTTCTCAGAGCCTCAAAAACAAAATGTAGACAGGGCATAGAACAGTACAGTTTTACCATGGGTGTGATATTTAACCCCTTCCATGCGGAGGATGCTCTCAGCGCGTCCTGCCGCATGTACACTTGGCTGCGGAGCACGTGCTGATCGCGTCCTCACTTTGCAGCCGCGATCGGCCCTGATTCCGGCCGATCGCTGCGGCCCCCCAGGCAGACACAATAGACGTCATCGCGCCAGCATGATGACGTCTATTACAGGCACACCCCCCCCCCACCAGTGCGAGAAAGGTGTCCGAAGGGGGGGTTCCTTTGGACCTCTCTCCCTCCCGATCGGCTTGGGACACGCACAAAAGGCAGACACCGCTTGGAAGGGCACAGCCTGCCCTTCAAAGTGGTGGCTGCCTTTAATTCCTTGGGGCCTGAATCGCGATTTGGCGCCAATAGGCGCCGGATCGTAGTCCCCTCCCAGAGCTGGCCGACATCTTGGATGTCGGCCAAGCTTCCGGGATCTCCCCCTGCCTACTGGCATCATTGCGCATAGCGCGATGACGTCAATTCGGGAGTTAACCCCTAGCTGCCACATTTGGTGGAGATAGGGGGTTCCAATGAACCCTCTATCTCCCAATCCGTAGCAGCTAGGGGTTAATGTTACCAAACATGACCATGTAAAATGTAACAAAAAAATAAATTAAATTAAATTAAAACAGTATAAACTTTTTTTGGTTTTTGCTTTATTAATGCAGCAATATTGTCCCATTTCAATTTTAATGTGAACAATGATGCTGCGCTAACGATTTTTTTATGGGGGCATTTGCTAAAAATCACGTAATTTCCCCCAAAAAATGTAACGAGTCCCTATTTCTAATTTTTTTAACAAGCGCACACCATAGAAAACATGACCACAAAGGCTCGCGTGATAAAATGTGAAAAAAACACTTTACACACTGTCGATGATTGAAAATTCTAATTTTATTGCATTTTCTGTTATAATGTTCAGGCAGGACATGACGTATACATATAATAATGATATATTATGAATCTGCCGAGTCTGCCGGAAAGAATGATATATAATATGTCTGGGTCATACAATAAAACGTGACTTCAAATCGTGTTTAAACATGATGAGCGAATGCGGTAAAATTGAGCCCAGCACACAGCGGTGAAATAACAAGAAAAATGAACAGGCGCCCAAACTTGTGCTACCACCAACCAACCAATGCCAGCCAGAAATTTTAGTGGTTTCCCCCAAACCAGTAAACAATGAAGAAAATGGTACGTATCTGGCGGCGCGAAGACAATCGCTAATTGGTAGCTGACGGTTCCCTTAGTTGACAAAAATCCATATGGAACATGTAAAGGAATATATACAATATATAGTGCAGATGGTAAATACACAGATTGAATGATCATATAGTGTTCCACTCACGCATTAAAGAGCCCAAGCACTGGCTCTGAGTGGATCGAGGCTCTTCGGTGCTTAACTTCTCCGCTTCTAAAGGTGACCCACACCTTATAGAATTTACAGCAAGACTTGCATCAAGTGGATATGAAAAGAGAAACAAGACAACTTCCTTGTGCAGGTCTTCCAAGGAATTGGGAATAAAGATTTGGTCTAATCAACTCACATTTGATGGAGCTGTAGACCCAGCTCTTGGTGTAAGCGCCTTAGGGTTTGTTCTATAGGTAAAACCCAAAAAAACCTCTTTCAGGAAGCCAAGAATCCAAAAAATCCGGAACAGTAGGGAAATTAAATTAAAATATTTATTTAAAACATAAATAAAATACTGGCTCAGCCAGAAGACCAGAACGCGTTTCGCCAGACGTACTGGCTTCTTCAGCTGGTTTACAGACTAATGTCCAGTCTCTTTATTATATAGAGTAACAGTTAAATACTTAAAAATCCCCACATGTTCCAGATTCCCTGATTAGAACGTGCACTCATTATCCCAAACCGCATCACCGGCGGTGGGAACGAAGCCGCCATCTTGCGCATGCGCTGTAATGACACATGCGTTCCAACTTCCGGGTCACGCTGGATTCAGGAAGTAACTTGCGTTCCACTTTGTATCACGCTCTGAATCCTCCACCGCATAGATATTCCGATTCTTCTTTATAGCTAAAAGCATCATGCTCTCAAGCCAGAATAAATAAGACAAAGGAAGGCAATTTAGGACACAAATTTCATAAAATTTGTGTCCTAAATTGCCTTCCTTTGTCTTATTTATTCTGGCTTGAGAGCATGATGCTTTTAGCTATAAAGAAGAATCGGAATATCTATGCGGTGGAGGATTCAGAGCGTGATACAAAGTGGAACGCAAGTTACTTCCTGAATCCAGCGTGACCCGCAAGTTGGAACGCATGTGTCATTACAGCGCATGCGCAAGATGGCGGCTTCGTTCCCACCGCCGGTGATGCGGTTTGGGATAATGAGTGCACGTTCTAATCAGGGAATCTGGAACATGTGGGGATTTTTAAGTATTTAACTGTTACTCTATATAATAAAGAGACTGGACATTAGTCTGTAAACCAGCTGAAGAAGCCAGTACGTCTGGCGAAACGCGTTCTGGTCTTCTGGCTGAGCCAGTATTTTATTTATGTTTTAAATAAATATTTTAATTTAATTTCCCTACTGTTCCGGATTTTTTGGATTCTTGGCTTCCTGAAAGAGGTTTTTTTGGGTTTTACCTATAGAACAAACCCTAAGGCGCTTACACCAAGAGCTGGGTCTACAGCTCCATCAAATGTGAGTTGATTAGACCAAATCTTTATTCCCAATTCCTTGGAAGACCTGCACAAGGAAGTTGTCTTGTTTCTCTTTTCATATCCACTTGACGCAAGTCTTGCTGTAAATTCTATAAGGTGTGGGTCACCTTTAGAAGCGGAGAAGTTAAGCACCGAAGAGCCTCGATCCACTCAGAGCCAGTGCTTGGGCTCTTTAATGCGTGAGTGGAACACTATATGATCATTCAATCTGTGTATTTACCATCTGCACTATATATTGTATATTTTCCTTTACATGTTCCATATGGATTTTTGTCAACTAAGGGAACCGTCAGCTACCAATTAGCGATTGTCTTCGCGCCGCCAGATACGTACCATTTTCTACACAGCAGTGAAATGCCTCAGCAGCGAGAGGGTTAAGAAAAGAGGAGTTACACTCACATGAGATGGTGTCTCAAATCAGACACTAGATGTAAAGTCAGCTGGCAGCTTTAATAAGGAATACCAGATTTCCCTTTTGTTGTCTGCGAGGGTGCCAAATGTGGGGTTTCCAATGGTGTGGGAATCTCAGCGGTCCTATCCTTCACAGGGAGTGGGTCAGCTGGTTTTCCAGGGTTGGTGCCACCTACTTTGGAGAGTTCAGCCTCAGCAGTAGCATAAGGAAAAAATGTCCACGCTTGTGGTTAAAACATTTTATTCCTTTTCATTTTCAATAATAGTACAAATGAGCCAATAAAAGGAATAAAAGTTAAAGTAGTAAATACACTAAAACACGTTCTGTGGGTCTAACCGCTTCCTCAGTCCACTATCTATTTATCCACCCATATCTATCTATCTCAATTTATGTATAGCTGTCTATCTATCCATCTATATTATCCATCTATCTTTCCATAATTTTACACATCCGTATCTGTCTATCCATATTTATATCTCTCTAACCATTGATATCTATCTATATCTATCTATCTATCTATCTATCTATCTATCTATCCTCTACCCCAAACTAGGTGCCCTGTACAGAAACAAATCCTGCCTGAGCCCCGCGGTAAGAAAGCAGATTGTACAACAAATGCTTATGCCAGCCATTGAATACGGAGATGTAGTGTATGCAGCCGCCCCGCAAACACACCTCCAGAAACTTACTACATTGTATAACTCATTCTGCCGCTTTGTGCTACAATGTAACTACATGACCCACCATTGTGACATGTTAAAAGAACTAAACTGGCCACCCTTCACCTTTCCAACCTGGTGTTTAAGAGCTTTTCTGGGAAGCTACCACCCTACCTGAATAGGCTGATTGCCCCAGCAGCTCCCTCATCCTATAACCTCAGATCCAGGACCAGCACCTTACTTGCAATACCACAATACAAAAAGAAAGTGGCTCCATCCTCCTTTTCCTACAGAGCACCGCAAATATGGAATAACCTCCCAGACGCCATCAAATCTTCCCCCAGTCTAAAGTCCCTTAAGACTTCCCTATTAACATACCTCAATACGGAATGCACCTGTAAACATGTAACATAATGACTTTATTTCCTACATATTTATTTTCTGTTAATCTGTATATTTGGTTTTCTGTTAATATCTTGCATTTTACTATTTTGTATTTCTGTAACCACTCAATGTTCTTGAACCCAGGACATACTTGAAAACGAGAGAAATCTCAATGTATCCTTCCTGGTAAAATCCTTTATAAATAGATTTTATTTATTTATCTATCTATCTATCTATGTATCTCTCTATCGTGACCTGTTTATATCTATGAATTACGTACCTGTGAAATTCAAAATTGTTCCATGTGAAATAACCTCTATTGGTCATTTTCTATCACTAGGGATGTCTATGTCCTAATTTCATACTGGTTTATGTTGTAGGATCAAGACAAGACGAAACCCTTATCAACATTGGCAAACCTGGCAATCACCATCACTGACATTCAAGACATGGACCCCGTATTCATCAACTTACCTTACAGCACGAACATCTACGAGAACTCACCACCGGTAAGTTAGGCCGAACGCAAGCTTCTGTCTCATTCAGCTGGAATCAAGTTCTGAAATCCCAATATGAGTGAGTCCAGCTCATGTATAATCCATTCATGAATAAAACAAACAAAAGTGGCCTCCAAGAGTAGGATCTCGCATGCACTGAAAAAATGGAGACCAATAAGATGTTCCCGTCTTTCAAGTAGTAAGGGAAACTAAAGAACGAAACATACACAGTCTAAAACCTGATAAAGTATATGTCCCTGTCACATTAATGTGTCCTGTCTCGTTAACGTTTTTGACTTTTTGGGTCATTTATTGAGGTGTATTTTCATTGATTCGTGATTTGGACAAATCGACGTTTCACCCAAAATTCGTATAAATTGTGATTCATCCAAAAACTAATGTACATGTCTACTTTAATAATATAGGTCTATACATACACATTGCCTGGCCAAAAAAAAGTTGTTACCCCTGTGATATTTAGTTGTCGCGCCTTTTTCTTTGATTATAGCATGCATTCTTCATGGCAAGGTTCCGATAAGTCTCATTAATTTGTGGACCATGATCTTGTATGGATGATGGGAGAGTCGGAGAACTGTGTAAAGTCTTCTCCAGCACATTATCCCAAAAATTCTCAATGGGTTTAAGGTCTGGACTGTGTGGTGGCCAGGCCAATCTATGTGTGAAAATGATGTCTCACTGCTCGATTCCCATGTGTCCCTTTGCCCACATTTGATTCGGTAGTCTTTATTTTATAAAAAATATAAATATAGAGTGAAGCGCTCCCAATGGTCCAATCAATTAAGTGTTACCTATATGGTTGATATCTCAGATATGGATTGCCTATACACCTAATGTCCTAATAGAAGTAATAGGAAAGCTCATACAGCTGATGTCGCCGATATCGTGGTCAATACCTATTTGGGTTATTAGCAGGCCACCCACCAGCCCTCAAGATCACCGGATCTTCAATATAAACATAAACACCATACTGCGAACTGTAGATACTACTGTATAATCAAAATATAATCAGAAACACTCACATGCAGTGGGACCTAACTCAGGTCCTAAAGTAATGCGTCCAGAAGTTGATTGGTGTAGGTACAAATCCCAAAGACCTCGTTTCCCCAGCATAAAAGGTTCAGCGGCAAATCAGAGTAAAATCTTTATTTATTAAATACATAAACGTAAAATAATCAAAGTGAGGGAAAGGGGGGTTTGTGAGGGTCCTGAGGACAAGCAACAGCACTAGTGGCCTGCTCTACGGTGGGTGCCTGCTCAGGTCTCACAAGGTTTTAGCTTGCTTGTGCCATTACAGGGATGAATGCTCCATATGCAAATCAGCCTGCTCTCACCCAAAAAAGGGTGGCCAGTGCTGATTGCCGGATCGGGAACCCCCTATCTCCACTATTGGTGGCAGCTAGGGGTTAAATCCCAAACTGACGTCATTGCGCTGTGTGCGATGATGCCAGTCGGCAGGGGGAGATCCAAGATGTTGGCCAGCTCTGGGAGGGGACCGCGATCCGGCGCCTGTTGGCACCAAATCGCAATCCAGCCCCCAAGGGGTTAAAGGCAGCCACCGCTTGGAAGGGCAGGCTGTGCAATTCCAAGCGGTGCCTGCCTTTTTCCGGTGGCCCGCACGGATGGGGAGGGAGAGAGGTCTAAAGTTTTCGTTCAATAGTTTTTTTGCAAACAGCGTTTCAATAATTATAATAAATCGTATCCGATCCGATAAATGAATTGGATCCGATAACTGGATCGGATCCGATTAATGAATCGGATCCGGTAAATTAATCGGATCGGATCCGAAATTAGCGGATCCGAAAACCGAAGCGATCCGAAAATGATATCGGACGATCTGATATTTCGGAGCGGTCCGAAATTACGAATCGCGGTGAAATATCAAAACGACCCGAAATGAAAAAAAAAAACTGTTGAAAATGGCGCGAAATTACCAAAAAAAAAAGGACGAAAAATACGCTGTGCACAAGTCTATTTTTTATTTATTTCCTGTATTTGTGGTTGCCGAGTGATAAGGGCAATACTAAAAAGTGAATAGTGACGTCTTTGTCACCTTTATGTTATCCTTTTTTTTTTTTTTACCATCGGCGCTATTCTGTATCTGTGTGTTCTTCATTTCTAGTCTTTATTTCATGTTTTCCGCTTTTCATCGTTCTTCCGTTCCTCTTTGGTTTCTCCTCTCCGTTCTCCAGTCTCACTGACGTGTTTTGGTTTCCTTTTTCTCCCTCCTTTCCTTTTTATCTTCGGCGCGCAGCATGCCCTCGATCCTCTATCTGTGTTTCCGTTAAGAATGCCTAATCTTAAGTGTATATATTACCTAATAAAGTCCTTCTTACTTGGGATTATTGCATCAAATTTTAATTTCCTCGCTCGAGTAACAGCTTGTCAAGCTTGCAGTCTAGCGTCGAGCCGACGGAAAGTGAAAAGAGGTTCTATAAACTGCAGCGAATTACTGCCGACGGATAACTATCGACTCTTTGACTGGAGCTGAGCACTGAGAAATAGGATTTTCAGCTTCTGCATTTGCCGCCGAAGCTTTGCTGAGGCCCTGTTTATTCTTTCTATGGGTTCTCCTACCGTGACACTAGCCTGTGCCTTGCCTTTCAAGTAAGTCTTTAATCCGGTCATAGGTATGAGAGGTTTTCAAGTTCTGAGTCAAATGGTAGTTCTAGTGGTGGATTGGCTTTCCATTGTCTTTACAAAACCAGAAGGGGTCCCCCATGGTGAAGGTGGACAGGCGATGTGGATGTTCCTCGTTAGATTATGCTCAATCGCTTCATGTATATTCATCTTGGTCGGTTCTGTAGGAAAACCAGCTTTTATTCTCCATTTAAAAAAATTGTTATAGGCAGAACCGATGCAAGATCATGGGGCCTATTCCAATGTTGCCGGAAACAGGGGAAAAAAATCGATGTGAGACGATAATATCCCTTACCGACTTCCTGTTATGGGACTTTATCCAACCCAGCCACTGTATTAGCGGCTCGAGTTGGACTAATTAGGAGCCACAAGCAGATACTGGAAGTGGCGCCATGTGCCATTGGTGGTATCCAGTCTTGTTGTCCATTGGACTCCATGGAGGCAAGCACAACCCTGCCACGAACAGAATTGTGTGGGAACTGCGGAGGAACTGTTGAGGAACACGGAACAGTTTGTTCCCAGTCTTCAGCTACGTACAGTGAGAGGAAGCGATGTATCGTACCACCCTCTTAACCGTGGGATTAGACGTAACATTGGGACTTTTTGGAAGGTACAATAAGTAATTTTGACAAACTAAGTTTATATTTAGGTTTTTTTGGGGGTTTTTTTGAGAAAGGATTTTACCAGGAAGGATACATTGAGATTTCTCTCGTTTTCAAGTATGTCCTGGCTGGCGAGTATGTACCGTTAGGTGTCTTGCCAAGGACACTTACTGGAGAGGTGGTCGTCAGGATCGAACCCATGATTCCACAGGCTCTCTCCACGCAGAGCAGTGATGTTACCTCTACTCCACCCAGCTGGTTTAGTCTAGTTTTAGTCACAAAAACATTTAGTCAACCAAATGGGTTATTCAGAGAGAGCCAATCAGGCACCGAACAGGGAAATTCCCCATACGTGCCATTTCCTGGCCATTCGGCTATTCAAAGAGCAGACAGTTCGCCAAATTTTGGCGAATTGGCAACAAATATGGTGCCTGTTCAAGGGCAGATAAATCTCCCATAGAGAAGCAATGGTTAATCTATTCAGAGGCACCGAACAGCAATGAAAAGTTGCCGAAATGCCCTGCCGTTCTTTGGTTTCATTCGGCAGGTTTAATCAGGCGAATACCATAGGCTTCAATGTAAAAATATTCATGTTTTTATGCAATATCTAATAAACCGTTTATTATTTTAATCTGCAGTAAAAAGTCTCTTTGTTTATAGATTTTTTTAGGATCTTTTTTCAATTTTTTGGGATTTTTTCTGCAAATTTTTTCCCCCGTTTTTTTAATAATGTTTTTTCTTTTTCCTGTATCAGACCTTTTATTATCATTCTTAAGATCTTATATGTTAATTCCAGATATTTTCGTTGAGTAGTTTTCTTGCAAACAGCTTTTACAAATTTGACACTTTCAATCGTTTGTTTGTTTTTCTCAACCCATTCGTCGGCTTGATGGCTTTTTCCGGCGGCTGCTCTGCGCTATGATTGGTGGCTTGTTGGCTTTTTCCAGTGGCCGGTCTGCGCTGTGTTCGGCGACTCGTCGGCTTTTTCCGGAAGTGTTCGGTGTGTTTTTTTGCGGCGGTTCGATACTTCGGATCGTATCGGATGTGTTTTTCGTCGGGATTTCGTCTGGATTTGGACGGTTCTTTGGGTCCATTCCCTGCACTCCGGCGACCCTGCGGTGAATGCTGAATTCAACGCAAGTTGGGGAAATTGGATTTTCCGAAGTGCAGGGAACAGGAGAGCATCGAAATGTTGGCAACATTTCAGTGCTCTCAAAATAACCCCCTAAATCTTTGCCCAAAATTATTAGTCGACGAAATTAACATTGGCTTTTTGGGAAGACAGGTGAAGATGAATTTTGCCGACCCTCCCCAATAAACTGTACCTCTTGTGTCAGTATGTGTGTGATGAGAGTTGCGTTAGTATTTCCTTCAGTTTTTTAAGACACACAGCTCACAATATTATTTTTTGTGTGAAAAAATTCATATTCAGTGCAACATATTTTATTCCCCCAAAGTGCCTGTTTTTGACGGAGAGGTGCTTACTCAGCATTGAAGCACATATTAGACAGTGGTATAGTTGGAGGATCGTGGGATTTCCTTTCGAAACCGTAGCTGGCTCTGTCGAGGTGTGTTACCTTTTTATTATCTTTATTACTTATTTTATCCATGAACCGTGGTCTTCTTCTTCCGAATCTTTGTACACAGCCCAGTCCATGCCTTCTTCAGTTGACAGTAGGGATGTGCGTTTCGGGTTTCGGAATTTCGGAATTTTCACGAAATTTCACGATTCGTGCATTCGGATTCGGCTGAATTTCCGAAAATTTTCAGATCCGAAAACGGCAGATCCGAACAAATTTCCGAGCCGAAACGAAAACTTTTCGGATTTTTCGAATGGACTAGAAATGTGTAAAATCTAAATTCATTTTCGTTCCATTCGTGATTTCGGCTCCATTCCTGATTTCGGTTCCATTTCAGTAATTTCGGACATTGTATTTATATCGCTGATTCTGTAATTAAATTTTGTATCATTCCCATCTCAATGTATCCTTCCTGGAAAACCAGAGAAATCTCAATGTATCCTTCCTGAAAACCAGAGAAATCTCAATGTATCCTTCTTGTAAAACATGAGAAATCTCAATGTATCCTTCCTGGAAATCCAGAGAAATCTCAATGTATCCTTCTTGTAAAACATGCGAAATCTCAATGTATCCTTCTTGTAAAACATGAGAAATCTCAATGTATCCTTCTTGTAAAACCAGAGAAATCTCAATGTATCCTTCTTGTAAAACCAGAGAAATCTCAATGTATCCTTCTTGTAAAACCAGAGAAATCTCAATGTATCCTTCTTGTAAAACATGAGAAATCTCAATGTATCCTTCCTGGAAATCCAGAGAAATCTCAATGTATCCTTCTTGTAAAACATGCGAAATCTCAATGTATCCTTCTTGTAAAACCAGAGAAATCTCAATGTATCCTTCTTGTAAAACCAGAGAAATCTCAATGTATCCTTCTTGTAAAACCAGAGAAATCTCAATGTATCCTTCTTGTAAAACATGAGAAATCTCAATGTATCCTTCTTGTAAAACATGAGAAATCTCAATGACAGAATTATCGTATCGGCAGAATTATCGTATCGTATAATTATCGTATCCGAAAAACCATTAGTTTACGTCAAAACGAATAGACACTTTGAAACGAGGAGAACAGACGTTCCGAAAAACACAAAAATTTCCGAAATCACGAAAAAAAAAGTCGATACGAAAAACAAAACGAACCGAACCGAAACGAAAATCGGCCGAAACGAGTCGAAACGAAAATTTACAAAATCCGAACGAACCGAACCGAATCGAACCGAAAAAAAAATCGGTGCACAAGCCTAGGTGACAGTGCACTTCCTTTAATGATGTCAGTGCTGGATCTCAATCCGTAAAAAAGTATTGTGTCAAGTTCCTGGCCAACTGCAGCTCAATGTAAAAGGGCACCTTGAAGCCCTTAAATAGATTCAATATACAAACACTGCATATATTCCATATATCAATGGATCAAAGGGCTTCCAGATACAGTTGGGTCTCCACTTTCCCGCGGTCCACCTTCACTCCAGTCTGGAAAGAAACATAGGGCTCTATTACACTCTTCGCGCAAAAATGTGCGCGTGCTCAAAAACGCATTAACGCGAGGGGAAAAACCCTCCTCGCTGATTGTCAAATTACAACATTCGCGCACAAAATACGCATTAACGTCTAACGCGAGTGACCCTGCGCGAACCCTGCGCGAGTGAATGTTCGTGCGCGCATCCCATACTTAACATTGTGAGCGCAAATGCGTTCGTGCGCTGGTACGCGGCTGGTATTACAATCAATGCGCAAATTTTTACGAACGATGTTTGCGCGCATAATTTTAATGTCTTTGAAAAGCTGGTGATAACGGCAAATCTGAACGTTCTGGCCGAAACCAAATACACCAGCACGGAAAGAAAAAATACAGCAACGTATAGTTACACATTCTACACATACCCAAACAATAAAATTGAGAGGTTGTGCGTGTTTTTATTATTGCTGCAGCATATATACTCAGATTGACTTTGACAGGTGCAAAAACTGAATGGGAGACAATTGTGGTTCTTAATTCTGAATGGCTGAATCGCGTGAAAAAACAGTCTGCCCGCCGATTTCTGCACGCAATGTTAATGCGCACGCGTTTTTGAGCGTCTTTTTTACGCTCAATATTTTTTGACGGATGAAAAAATGCGCTCGGATCGTAATACCAGCGTTAATTTGCGCGCGTTAACGTTTAACGCTGCGCGCAAAAAAAATTGCGCTGCGTGTACGAATTTGCGCGGAGAATGTAATAGAGCCCTCAGTTTTCTGCTGAATCTCACATCAAAATGATTTGACGGGCACGCAAACATTAGGGATATTTGGATACTTAAGGGGTATTTCAATAACTGTTTCAATGCTGGAAATCGCACAAAAGTGTTATTGCAAGGAAAAAGAATATTATTTTTTTACTATTCCTTTACTGGATCAAATGAAGGTAATTTCGGAATGGTAAAACGATGGTCGCTTACCTCATGTCACATGGAACACTAGTACTGACCATTTAAATTTAATTCAGACATGTAACTGGATTATTAACCGTTTCAGTGCTAAACCTCATCCAAAAATGATATTACAGAGAATGCAGACATTTACTGCATTTTGCGCTCGTTTCTATGTATTCCATGTGCAACAAAACACTATGAGGTTTTAGTTTGTTTCAATGGCCATTGCAACGTAAGCTCACTCGCCACTTCAAGGCACCTCTTTATAGAGTGAGTACCTAACCAATGTAACCAAAAAGCCGCCCTACTGAGCAGCTCCAAGCCCCTCCTGCTGCTTTTCAGCTAAGGAGAGGCAGAGAAATGGTGGGTTTTATTTATACACGCACCAAACACTTCCCATTTGGGATTAAAAACAAAAACATGGAAAGAGGAACAGCTGCAAAACGACGGACTGGAGTTACAAACATAATATACATACAGAAAAAATTATGCTTGTAAAATTATGCTTGTAACTCCAGTTCGTCGTTCTGCTGCTGTTCCTCTTTCATGTTTTTGTTTTTAATCCCAAATGGGAAGTGTTTGGTGCGTGTATAAATAAAACCCACCATATCTCTGCCTCTCCTTAGCTGAAAAGCAGCTGGAGGGGCTTGGAGCTGCTCAGTAGAGCAGCTTTTGGTTACATTGGTTAGGTACTCACTCTATAAAGAGGTGCCTTGAAGTGGCGAGTGAGCTTACGTTGCAATGGCCATTGAAACAAACAAAAACCTCAGTGTTTTGTTGCACAGGAATACATAGAAACGAGCGCAGATGACACTTTTTTCCTTTGTTATGTTTTATACATTAACTGGGCTGTTACTCCTGGTTGTTGCAGCCGCTCCGGTGAGTATGGGCGCGACGCCATTTTTTCTGTATTTACTGCATTTTGGCATCTTGAAGGTCTGGTCCCTTGATGGCTTCCGAGCTGGATCTCACCCAAAAGTTGACATTATATGGAACATATTTGGATAACCGTTTCATTGCTTAATGTCACAATAATACGCTATCTGAATTATGTTTCAGTGAAAGACAACTCATTTTAGAGACAACACGACACAGTGAACACTTGGTAGAGACCAATGTTTTGAAGACACTGACATAGAACATGCTTCGGCCCCTGAAAGCTCTCGGTTCTTGACAGTCTCAGTCGTCCATCTCACACGAAAATTATATTACGGATATTTTTTACTACAAAGTCATTTTGCAAACCGGAGCTGAGGATTAATATCTAGATACGTGCGGTCATTTTTGGACAAAATGATATTTGCAGTAATTTTAGGGTGACTTGTCGATTCGACCAAAAGATGATTCAACAAAAAGACGACAAGTGAACCGGAAAACCAATTGCACAGGACCGATTTTGGTTTGTGCGATTCATTTCCCTTTGTGCCAGTGGACCCGGAAGTACAATTTGCAGGTGCATTACCTCAAATTGAAATCAGAACCTGCCGGCTGCTCGGCAGCCCACCCGCTTCCCATACCCCACCTCCATAAGGCTGCTGGACCTGTTGCGCAATTCACAAGAGGCAAAACTCTTAAAATATATAGGGTTTAAACCAGTGGTTCCCAGCCACGGTCCTCAAGTACCCCTAACAGGCCAGGTTTTGAGGACTGCCTTGGGGAAATGCAGACTGAATCCTCCAATCACTGAGCAGCAAATCATATCACCTGTGCTGTGCTTCAGATATCTGGAAAACCTGACCTGTTGGTGGTACTTGAGGACCGCGGTTGGGAACCATTGGTTTAAACGATAAGAGAAGGGAGCCTACACATATCAAGAGTGGCCACATCCAACTGTCCTCATCCAAGAATAGATACGGGCACTCCAAAATGTTCTTATCAGGGCAGGTTGTTTAGTAGCACATGACGAGACGTTACAACACAATGAGCTTTTTTCAGCTTAAAAGCTGAGTCGAAATGTAGTCTGATGAGAAGATTTTGGAGTGCCAGTATCAGGAATAGACTACGTTTCAGTTCTGAAGGAACGAGTCTTCTTCGAGCTTGAAAAAGGCTCGTTGAGTCAAAACGTAGTCTCCTCATTTGCTCCTAAAAAAAATGTCTTGAAGAAAATTTTGGACTTGGTCTTAACTTTATTGGATTGTATGCCTTGGCTCCTCCATACGTGAAAGCGTTAACTTGCCTCCTTATATGGCTTCACATCTCCAGATGATAGTGCTCATACTCTAATGATGGTAAAAATTAAACAGCATCGTAAAATATGCTGACTCGCCCTATTGCTTGGCAACAAGTGAGACCATTAACCCTGGCAACTGGGTAGTGGTGACTGGTGAGGCACACAATGAAACATCTGGTTATGGGTAATTCTTCTGAACTCCCCGATATGCATGCACTGGGCTGATTGTCAAAGTCAGGTCTCCTCTTTCACAACCCTGCAGCAATATTTCATGAACCACACAATCCCATATAACCGAAGAAGGAATTAGTAATCTTTTTCGAACACTCAAAGGGTTAGTGGACATCTTACATTTATAAATCTAGGGTCTTTCTAACGTGAACATTAAATATGACTTTCACTTTAGATGTTAGTCCGTTTGAGCTTCATCGGCACCACTTTAAATTTCCGACAATCTTCTCCAGAAGGTGACAAGTGACGTGTATTCTTCTGACCCCCTGTGGACGCATTACATAAAGACGTTGCCTCTGAGGACCTTTGTAGCAAAGAAATTTAATGAGCGCCGTCCTGCTCGCTTTCCCCATCACTGCGTCCTAACAGGCCATTAAAAGCCCTGAATTAATCTTCTCCAAGACATCTGGTCATCACCAGTGGACCGATGACCCTTTCTTCCACCCACTTGAATGACACATGTCATCTCAAAGGACTTTAATGTAAGGATGGTTACACTTGTTGGGAGGATAATGCTCAGGAATTCTTGGCAGTCCTCAGGCTGGATTGCCTTTTAGAGCCGTCATGTATCAGGACATGTATGTGACGCTCATCCTGTGGAGAATCTTCATGTAGAACACTGCCCGGCACGGAATGCTGGGATATCACACAAATGCCTTTTTCCATGCTGAGAGTGTCGACCTTCTGTAAATTGGATCTAAGTAGATGCACACACAGGATCCCTTAGGACTATTTGCTGAGTACTTTGTGGTTGTGCTAATAATAGCTAATTAACAACTGTAGGTAACCCAGAGTTTAATTGTGCGGCTTCTAGCTATTCTTAAGAAGAGTTGAAGTAAATGTAATTGTAATTCAAGAAAGAAAAATAAAACCTTTTCCACTTTCAGGTCAATTTGAGACTAATTAAAACACATAGCATGAACAATACAGTGCGTTCCTCACCTGGTCTAACGATGGGGCATTTACCAAACTGGTCACCAGTCTTGCACCACTCACCCTCTCTTTTGCATCTTCTTTATCACTCTAACCTCCATTGCTCCTATTCCCCATGCTTCTCATCCACATTTTGATTATACTCCAACCCCTGTTGTTCATAATCATCCACACTGTGCCTCTGCTTCATCCACGTCCACCACCTTTTCCCCATTTTTTTCACTTTTTTATTATACCTCTGCCCCTACTTACAATCCCCTTTTTGACCATTCCTCATCCCTCTCACCCCATTGGTATAGTATTATTTTGCCTTTTCTAAATCCCCCTGCCCTCCATTGAGTGAATAAACCCATACCTCTAATCCCCATTGTGATCCTACCCTATATATCTGACCCGCCATTTTTCCTCTGCTCCATCCTCCCCATTCCCATTGCGTCAGTGCGCCATATTTCTCATTCCCCTTATCCCACAGCTGTTGCTTCCTATTGTGTCAATGCGAAATATATATCTCATCCATTGTGTCATTATCCCATGTATCTCACCCCATTGTGTCTCTGCCCCATTCTCTTCATTCCTTCACTACCCAATATTTCTCACCTGCATTGTGCACCTGCTAAATCCATTCCTCTCGTTCTTGTAATTTCTCAGCATCCTCATTCTAACATCTATTACATCTCTACCCCATAAATATTGACCTGTCTCATTGTGCCTTATTTTGGGTCATCGACCCTGAACTATGAATTAATTCGAACTTTTTGAAGTCCTATAAATCTGAAAAACTCGATGACATCTCCTGAACTGAGTTGTAGATGAATATAGCCTAGGGTTGTTTGCCCAAACCAAAGGACACACTATGGTATGATGCCAATCCAGCGACCTAGTTTAGCCAACCGACGTCAGCCTACAACAGTAGCCACATGGCATTGCTGATGCACAACCCAAGACCTGCAACAAGCCATGACACAAGCAAGCAGAAGAATGATGCTGGACTATCCATAGTCCTGAATGGTGTACAGCAGACCCTACTTCTGGTGTTAAGGCATCAAAGCTGTCCGCAGAGGTTCATGTGAATAAAACCTCACTGCAACCTCAGGAAAGTGCTTGATTATTCGGTGGCTCAGCTCACGTTAACCCAGTGTGTGGTCAAGTTCTCCTGTTCCCAGTTCCTACTCTTGGCTTCCTGATTGATCTTCTTCTGTTTACCGCCTGCCCTGACCTCTGGCTTTGTTCCTGTTAACACTGTCTTTTCCTGACCCCTGATGGTTGACTCTGTCCTACCACATCACTGGTAATCTCTCCAGTTACTTCACTTAGATTCTAGTCAAGCCCCTATGCTACACCCAACCTCATGGAATCTGTCTCCACTCTCCGGTCTCTTACCGAGAACTGTGCTCATCAGGTGTGGTTTGTCTCCATGTTGGGTTCCAGTTTTATAAATACGTAGGTTGTCGCCCACACATTTCTTATCATTCCACACTCTGTGTCTCACCTTCATTTATTCTCACAGCTCAATCTTATGATGCGGAATGGCCGTCCAGCTGTTTAATTCATCGAGACCTAATGATCCTTTCCCACGGAAAACTCCCTACGTGTGAATATATTGGTTTAAGAAAAAAAGAACGTATGGAAGATACTGCAGTCCCTTTAGAATGTAGAACACGGCCGTCCGATGCTTATCATTCTGAGCTGCTCTCCTGAGTTTGACAGGCGACCGTCGAACTGTCAGACAGAGCGACACACTTACCTAGTCTTTTAAATGGAGAAAGAGTCTTGTTTACCACTCAAGGATTTGGATTTCATATCTCTCCTGGAAAAAAACTGAATTGAAAGACTGTAAATCCCCGGAAAAAAAAGAACCTTGAATCTTTGATTATCCCTTTCTTGCCTTAGATCCATTTATTATCTTTCCTTTATTTTTCTCTCTATGTCTTCTCCTTTTTTACCATAATTTTCCATTTAATCGGTAAATGGAAAGAGACCTGGGCAGGTCGAAAGCGATATGATTTACTAGACCTTTGGTGGATACCCGGCCTGGCAGCTCTGAGCTCTGGAAAGGTCACTGACCATGGATTTACATCTTAGCTTGTCAAAATGAAGTGAAGCGGCTTTTCCTTGAAGAGTCTATTGAAACGATGATCGAAATGTGAAGACAAAGGGAATGTCATGTGGGACGTCTTTGTAATTCATCGTAGGACTAAGCAATCATATCCTTAAAAATACCCTGTGTTCCTTGGGTCCAGACACCTAAAATGTTGAATGTTATTTAACTGGTGAGTGGAATGGAAATTTAATAATGACTGGTGGAATAGACAAACAGGTCTATTCACTAAAAGGTGAAAATCAGGAGAATTGTCAGGAGAAGAGAACAATCTAGACCAAATAGCCAATTTGGAAACTGAGATAAATGGGAACATTTTTCTGGCTTGGCTACTTTGACCTAGAATTTTCACTTCTCCTGCCTCTTCTCCTGAGTTTCACATTTAGTGAATAGACCTGAGAGTTGGTGGAAAGGTAACTGTTGAGTTGATCCATTTTTCTTGAGGTCTTACCAGTGCCAACAACTACTTGGGGAGTGGAGGTTATTTATAGGCTTTATGACAATGTCAGTAGAGGAACAAAAAAGCTAATCAACATGGAGGAGATGAGTCATGAACATGGGCAAACTGGATTTGGATGGATTTTGTGGCAGTGACCTGTGGAATAGATGGATATCTAGACAGGTTGAGCAAGGCCAAGAAGGGTATTGCAATTGGGTGGAAGGAAATGGAAAAGAGGGACTAATGTCTTCAGAGAATGGAATGTAGAGTGACATTAGGAAGAAAAGGAAATTACATCAGTAACAGGAAAGTTCCATTGAGACTTGATGAGATATGGTCATATACCTTTTGGTTTCTGATGGATACTGTTAATTAATGGAAATCCAGTTGTGCTACTCTTTCAGTGGTGGGTCTGGTCTCCAGCAGAAACGGCTGCAAGTGACAAATCTTGATAGTTTAATGAAACATGACCATTGGAATTACAAACTATTTTGACGCAGACAATGCTGGTGTCTCAATGTCATCCTGATCTTCAGTACTGACATCCCTAGATCGGTACCCAGAGAAACAATTAGTGATTGACTACACAGCTCAACACTTGCCAGTGGTTAGGAAACGGTCCCCACTACTAGGCTTAGATAGTACAAAAAGATCAATCCTGGAGGGATCAGCCAAATGACAAATGATTTAGGTAAAATAAAAAAATGGTCGGAGTTGTGGCAATTGAGTTTCAATGTGGATAAGTGCAAGATAATGCACCTGGGACGTAAAAACCCAAGTGCTGAATATAGAATATTTGATACAGTCCTAACCTCAACATCTGAGGAAAGGGATTTAGGGGTCATTATTTCAGAGGATCTAAGGGTAAGTAGTCAATGTAATAGAGCAGCAGGAAATGCTGGCAGAATGCTTGGTTGTGTAGGGAGAGGTATTAGCAGTAGGAAAAGGGAAGTGCTCATGCCACTGTACAGAGCACTGGTGAGACCTCACTTGGAGTACTGTGTGCAGTACTGGAGACCGTATCTCCAGAAGGATATAGACATCTTAGAGAGAGTTCAGAGAAGGGCTACTAAAATGGTGTACGGCTTGAAGGAGAAAAGTTACCAGGAAAGGCTTAATGATCTTAACATGTACAGCTTGGAAAAAAGACGAGACAAAGGAGATATGATAGAAACATTTAAATACGTAAAGGGAATCCACAAGGTAGAGGAAGGGAGTATACTTAAAAGGAAACAAAATAGCAAAACAAGAGGACATAGTCTTAGATTAGAGGGGCAAAGGTTTAAAAGTAACATCAGGAAGCATTATTTTACTGAGAGGGTGGTGGATACATGGAACAGTCTTCCAGTAGAAGTGGTAGAGGCCAAAACAGTAATTGAATTTAAGCAGGCATGGGATAGGCATAAGGCTATCCTAAACAAAAGATAAATCCAGGTTAAGTATCCATGTAATTGCGCAGACTAGATGGGCCGAAAGGTTCTTATCTGCCGACATTTTTCTATGTTTCTATGTTTTTCTATGTTTCTATTAAGTCCAATACTGCAAAAATTAGTCTTTCCACCAGAACAATAAACCCAACATGTCTTCATTTATGTGATACTGGACTTACTTTGCTTTTCTACTATCTAGGTCTTGGAGTGGGGACCTTTATCTAACCACACTGTGGTTTTCTTCAAGACTGTAGGGTGGGAGAGAATCCCAGGAATTGTGATTTGTAATATCTGAACTGAGTACATTGTTATACAGGGAATGGTGGCAAAAGGAAGTGACACCCGATACCACTGGAATCCAAGAATTTTCTCACTGAACGAGCTGAAAGATCTGTTGACGCAGAGGTTCTTAGTTGTGTGTAAATTAAATGAGTTTTTTTACCCCTTTCGTTGACTTGTCGGCTTTTTCCGGCGGCTGGTGGGCACCGCGTTCGGCGTATCGTCTGCTTTCTTTCAGACACATTCAGCGGGTTTTCAGCAGCTTATCGGATTGGATCTGAGAATTTTCGGCTGTTTTGCAGTGGGGGTTGTTTCTTCGATTTGGCGGTTTACGGTCGATTTTTTTCCCTGCACTACGGGGGAATTTGATTCCCCGAAGTGCAGGGGATGAAAGAGCACGGTGGAATTTCGGTGCTCTTTGAATAACCCCTATAGTCTCAGCAATATATAGCAAAATAAGAAAAACAATAAATGAGGAACTGTCAGCAAACAAAATTATCAGAGAAAAAAGGGAGGGAGGGTAACCACAAAAGGGGAAGGAAGGGACAGCACAATAAACTAGACAGTCAATGCAGGGGAACCAGCAGGGGCATCGGGAAAATATCAAATGGACAAAGACACATATGTAATACACCCAATAAAATAATAAAAAGGGGAGAAGGGAAGGGGGGGCGGCCGTGAACCTGTGGCGTGCCCGGCTCACTCCAGCAACTTGGTGGAAAACCTGAGGCCGTGGCAGGGGCCACAGGGCGGGGAGGTTCAGGGCCAACAGGACGAACAGAGCCATGGTGGACGCCAACCCTTGATCCCACACAAAAAACAAAAAAGGGGGCTGGCGAGGGGAAAAAAACAAAGAGACTTCAGCATCTCATCCACCCACCAGTAACCAGGTGCAGCAAGTCTGCAGTGAAGTCCACAAAGTCAGTGCAAAAAGGAAAAAATAAAAATAAAGGCGGGGCATCTCAGCTAGTGTCCATAAAAGGTGTCAGGGGTCATGACAGGAGAGAAAAATGAGGGGGGGGGTTGAATTTGCAGCCAGGGAGCATTAGTCAGAAAACTGGATAATTCACAGCCAGGTAGAGTCAGCCAGTGTCCAGCAACATGGGGAGCACTAAGGCCCAAAGCACAGCAGAGGCGAGACAACTCGGACCAAAAAGAAAGCCACCCAGGCAGGCCACCACTGCGGATAGGCAGTGCCACCTCCGAAGATAACCATATAGTGAAGCCACAGCCGCGATGGAAGTGACGCGGCCATCACTTCCTCGTCGACCAAGCCCAGCCAGCAGTCACCAGAGACATCCAGCACAGTCCCAGAAAACGGAGCGCCAGGAATCCCCGCCAGAGCCCTCTGGTCATGGGACCGCACAGCGGTCAGCGAAGAGATCAGGCTCGGCAAGCTGTTGGCCATAGTAGCAGAAGCATCAGGTAAGACATCTGGCAGGGAGAAGAACGATCCCCCAGCAGACATAGCCAGGGAAGGAGGCAATCCTCTCGGCTCACAGGCCCCTCGCCCAATCGAACCCCCCCCCCGGTCATCGCAGGGTCGTACCTCCTCCGTGACCTCCACAGGATGCCCGGCATCCACAATGGCCGCATCTGCTCCATACGCCTATCCAACCTCCCGAGCAGGAGTAGGCCACAGCTCCCGCAACTCTACAAGCAGGTTCGTCAGCATCCCCTTCGTAAGCGGAAGCGAGTCTCCATCAGGTGGCCGCACAGGAAACTCCGGAGGGTGGCTCAGGAGCAGGCAGGTCAGCGACATCCAGACATGTCAGGGGGTCCCTGTGGCACCGACAACGGACATCCCCCAGAGACTCATGGACAACCCGCTGGCGAGGACCCTCAGCCAGTTAAGGTGCTGTCCCTGACCCCATCTCCATCAGAGGAGTTAGGCAGGGAGGCAGCAACAGATGCAGGGGATCTCCCAAGGCTCCCCAGGAGGCGCAGAAACGCCTAAGATGGCCGCTGGAGGTAGACAGCAACGGTAGGCCCGAAGCTTCATTGTGCTCCAAACAGCACCTAGACAGATCGAGAAGGCTCAGACCCAGATCAGCAGACCATCTGGGTCTCACACCTCCAAAGGGCACACAGCAGCCAACAGTGGGTCACGAAAATCAGTAAAAAAATGTTAACAGCAAGAGAGCTGATCCAGAGTGCGACCTCACTCATGGTGGTGTTCTGAATATTTTATATGCTACCCTTCCCTTCAGATTTTAGAGAGATACACAGTTGATCTGTCTACTTGTCTACATGTCTACATGATGGACAATAAGTTGGATTCTCTGTAGAAAGGTGGTAAACCCTAACCTGCATGTTGATGGCTCTTTCCATGTTTTGAAAGGCTGAACATTCTTCCAGGTTTATAATCTGCGCAGTATTGATTTTTATTGCATCCACCATAAATCAATTTCATAGAGAAACGCTTACATTTAGATACTTCACCAAGGTCACCGCGTTGGCATTGTCACCAGAATCGGTTTTGTCATCTCTCAAGGTCTATTACCTAAACGTCCTTATTGTTTTCTCTTCACGAAGAGGACCTTCTGCCCTGCTAATATAATAGAGTTAACAATACCATTAGAGTACACCAGTCACCGTGTAATTTACATTAATCACTAGAGCAGCCGTAGCGAACCGTCACGCGGCAGATACGCTCGGACAGTGCTCTGCCAGGATCGTGGAGTGGGCGAGCATCCTAGGAATTGCAGTTCGCAAGCATCTGCAGTGCCAAGACCAGTCATCACTTTACTGGGGCGCGAAACAAAAAAAAGGTCAATGGTTTTAAGACCGGCACGGCACATTTGCACTTAAATTACCTGCCTTGTGCGCGTGAAACATATTTACCAGCATGTGACTTACCTCCTCCGGTTCATTTTGATTGCTGAATTGGTTTCTTTTTGACGTGACAATAAATGGTTTTATGAAGCTAGCCGCGTGACAGTCACTGAAAAAGCAAATCGAGGCATCTTGATGGCTGAAATTTCACATTTTCCTCGAAGATTCTGCAAAGTTGATCAGAAAAAAGATTTCAGAGGGGAATATACAGGGTGTCCATAAAGTCTCTTTACAATTTCCAAAATTTATTCCAAAGGCAAATGAAAAGACAGATAAATGAAAATTATTACAAAATGAGACGTATAGATTTAAGGTTTTTTGCCTCATTTAATACACCTCTATATGGGCACCATTAGTTGCACGAAGCACATCTAGACGATGCTGGATTTCTTGCCATGTTGGCTGTAGCATCCCCTCATCAATGGTGGCAATGGCATCAGTGATCCTCTGCTTTAGATTAGTGATGTCCAGTACCTTTGTTCCATACACCATATCTTTAGTGAGGTCTGCAGCTGCTATTTGCAGCTTGTTTACAGTAATACGGTATGACTGGAGAGATAATAGAAAGAATTTCATTTCACCACAGGGGGCACACTAATTTTGTGCAAGACCTAGAAGCGGCAGAGCCAGGGCTATATTCATGCGTAGGCCAACTAGGCCTGGAACTAAGGAAGAAGATGTGAGGGTACAGTACGTTTTGTCCCTAATGTCCCTTCGATTGTCCCTTGTTATTATTAAAAAGATCTTTATAACAGTTTAACTGGTTTATGTTCAGTTTTCTAAAGCTTTTTTTTGTCGACATGTCCTCTACAAATGTTTTTGTGTCTTTTCCCCAGAGAAAAACGTTTGGAGGTTTTTTTTGGGCAGGTGATTAACGGTTTGTAGATTAGAGAATTTGAAGGTGTCCTTCCCTTACCCTTACACTGTTTAGTCATGCAAATTCAATGCCTGACATTTTCTGTAGACGAGTAAAATGAATGAATTTATTGGACAATTTGTCTGGGTGAGATATAAGTAGGACAGAGCCAAGCCAACAGCTCTTCTTCATCGAGGGCACTGGTTATCTCTATTTTACAGTACCGGCCAAGACACAATGGATTGAGGGTGAGCCGATAAATGGATTATTCCATATTTTTTCTCTTTTGTCCTTTCATTCCTCCCCCACCCTCTGATAAATGCCTAATTCAGGACTAGATTTTATTGCCTTTCTTGTATAGTGTTTCTCGGTACTCCTCTTTACAACATAAAAATGGCGGCGGGGTAAGATGTCATTGTCGACAATACAGATTGTTGGAGAATAAGCAATTGAAGTCATCCTTGATGTCATAGAGTGTTTTTAACTCTGTCACAGGAAATTGCCCATATATATACGAGAAGCATTTCGGAAACATACAAATTTTGGAATCCAATCAGGATTCCACGCAGCAGGAGAGCCATGAGGGACATGAAGAGTCGTACCAGCCATGGATACTTTGCACAGCATTTCTCTCACTACTGTTGTGCATCATGTCTCTCAAGGGAAAGTTTCCCACATATACAAGAACCAGTTCGATGGTTCCTCCGATCTGTCTTGGAATGTTTTGCTTCAGTTCAGATCATAAAAGGTGATATGGGCAACAAGAAAATCTGGTGTCCACCTATGTGTCTACTCCATGAAATAAAACTACTGGTTTTGCATCGCTTATCGGAACTGTTTGGTACAACAAGTATTTACAATACATATGGGGCTCTATTACATGCTTCACGCAAAAACGCACGCAGAACGCGTGAATTTTTGCACGAAGCGTTAAACGTTAACGCGCGTAAAACAACGCTGGTATTACAATCCTCGTGCATTTTTTCATCCGTCAAAAAATAACGTGTGTAAAACGGATGTGCAAAAACGCTTGCGCAGCAAATCAGTGTGCGGACTGTTATTTCACGCGATTCAGCCAATCAGAATTAAGAACCACAATTGTCTCACGTTAAGTTTTTGCGCCTGTCAAAGTCAATCTGCGCAAATATGCTGCATAAATAAAAAAAGCACACACAACTTCTCCGTTTTATTGTTTGGGTATGTGTAGAATGTGTAACTATACTTTGCTGCGTTTTTTTTTTGGGCTGGTGTATTTGGTTTCAGCCAGGTTGATAGAATTTGCCATTAACACCAGCTTTTAGGAGTTGCTAAAATTATGCGCGCAAAGGCTGTGCGTTACAAACTGCACATAGATTATAATACCATCTGCGTACCAGTGCACAAACGCATTTGCGCTCACAATGTTAAGTATAGGATTAGGACGCGTGAAGTACAGTAAGCTCGTGCAGTATTCGCGCAGCTTCACCCGCGGTAGACGTATACACGCGTTTGTTGCGCTGAGATTGTAATACGACAATCTGTGCAAAGGGTTTTGTCCCTCGCGTTAATGCGATTTGCGCTGGCGCAAACGTATGCGTGAAGAATGTAATAGAGCCCATAGATTTTAGTATCCTGCCAGGTTCCCACACAGCAGGTGGGATCTGAAGGACAAGCTGTACATCACCATTAGGGACACAGAGTACAACATGCCCACTGGTGTTGTTCAGCGTGTCCCTGTCACGTTTTCACTTGCTCAGCCTGGCCCCCTGGTGGTGAAGGCATCCTTGTCAGCCCTTGTGGGTTTTGGGGTTAATCGGTTCAGGTTCTCCGCCCCTTGAGTCTCTCTGACTGATTTGGCCTGTGGTCACATGACCTGCTCTGCCTCATAAATATGACCAGCCGTGCATCAGATCCTTGGTCCAGGATAAGTCTACTTACTGAGTACCTGCTTTTGTGATCTGTCTTTGTCTAAGCTATTTCTGTGTATGTCTATTGGCGTGATCTCTTGACTATACTCTTGTCTGATCCCTATACCCTGTATGTTGTATATCCTGTTGCTGACCTGGTCTGTCTGAGAACCGCTCCTGTGTATGACATTTGGCTTGTATGACTACTCTTCTGGCTTCTAATCCCTGGTTTTGGCTGACTTTTAGACCTGTTTTTTCCCTGACGATTCTTGTATATTCCTGTTTCATGTTTTGTAAGTCTTGTCTCCTTGTCTTTACCCAGCATCATAGTGTAGTCTGTGTGATAGAGGCCAACTATAAAGACCTCATACATAGTTCAGGTTCCTGTGTTGCTCCTAGGCATTTTGGTTGTTGTTTTAGTGTTTATTCCCCACCCTGTAATCTGTATAGATCCAGAAGGGCGAATAAGGACCTTAATCCCAGTGCAGGGCCTCTTGCGTCTGTATTCTGTCCTGTCATCTCTTGTTCAGTTTCTGTGTATTCTGAGTACTAGTACTGTATCATGCAAGCAACAAACCTGCCTAAAGGACTTAATAACAATCTGTATAAGGGGCCCTCCTTGGCATCTGCCTGGGTCGCTTGTGACAGTCCCTCGAAGAACACACTGGCGCTGAGAGGGCATGGTAGTGCAATGGAAAGAACAAGGGAGCATAAAAGGGCCTGACATGAGCGGCAGTAGGTAGGTGAGGGGTGCTGCAACAATACAATGACCAAAAGGCTCCAAAACCATCAGACATTATTACACAATAAATTGCCAACGATCTACAATTGCAAGTTTTAGGACAAAATATCTAGGCTTGAAAAACAACAAGTTGAAAAACTCCACAAATTTATGGATTTTCTTGTGTAATTAGTTGTGTATTTGGTTTCGAGGCAAATTCTCCGTTCTACGTTTGGCCGGGCAGGCAGTTGGGTTAATTGCGTCTTCAATGTAGAACACCCCAACTCTGCCCTCCTTATTAGTAGTTTCTTGTATATTTTGGCACATAGGAAATGAACGAATTTAATTATAATATTTTATCCGGTAATTCAACACTTTCCGTGTTTGATGTTGTTGTGCGGTTGCCTTTTCTCTGCCTTATTAGTAGACATGGATATGGATAAGTGTTAAAAACACATGGAAAACAGCAAGTGAGCTTCAACGATCTATGACGAGCAGCGTGAGACATTCTAAACTCCTTCACACACGTTTCCTCTTGATGATCTGACAATGTTGTTTTCTGGCATTGTAACAGAAGCTCTATTTCAGAGGTCATGCAGTGCATGTTCATGGAGTGTCCCTAAGTCATATTCTAACCTGAATACCATAAATCAAGGATCTCAAACTCTGACCCCTAGAATGTTTCTGAACTACATCTCTCACGATTCACCGGCCATTTATTGCATTTTAAGAATTCAGGGAATTGTAGGCAATAAACATTTAGGGGGCTGGAGTTTGGGATTCGTGTCATGAATGGTGGCAATCTGAGAATAATATAAAGCCATATTTTATATGCATCCTTGAGTACACGTTCAGTCACGTGGGCTTCTAGGATGCCTTTAAACCACTAACAACAAGATGGTCACTGGTTCCACTGATTGGTCGATGATATCCAATTTCAGGATGTTAGTGTTGAATACCAATTTCACAGATTATATATATATATAAGCTTGCTAGATTTTATGGACGATCTCGGCCCACTGTACCTGATTCCGACATCTTTCCCAGAACTCTAAAGCCAGTAGTTGGCTAAAGTGAACCAGGAGAACTTTGTGGTCACTCCTTCACCATGCATCCACTTTACTGCCTTCACAGCTAATTTGAAACCTTCCACAAGGTACAGGGGTCCGTTCAGAAATATTACCTTGAGTATTAATAGAATAACCATTAATAAGTGTTATTACATAATGAAGTACAAAATGTATAGGCAGGCAAATTCTGAACAACACAGTTTACTGGTATCTACAGTGATGGACTCCATATTTGCTTATAATAAAGATAGCTGGTTTGAATGCATTAGGATGGCAACTCATCCTGATATTATCTCCTGTAATTAGTCTGTTCTTTATTCTTTACAGGGAACAACAGTTCGTATGATAACAGCTATTGATCAAGACAAAGGACGTCCCAGAGGAATTGGCTATACGATAGTGTCTGGTAAGTTCCATGAGCCACATCGATATTCTGTCTAAACCCAAGTTATTCTTCAGTTTACTTCAAACACAGATCAATTCATTAATAGAATACTCCACCCGTCTCGACAAACTTAACTTAGTTAATTAATGGCGGTGAGCTGAGTGTTCCAGCCATACATCTTCCTCTCGGGTGTCTCTAGGAGGCTGCGAAGGCTGTCCAGGGCTGAGGTCGTCCCTCCAACCAGTTAATCATTGAACAGCCTTCCAAGGTTCCAATCAGCTTTGTAAAGGTTGTATGGAGCCTATTGGCCAATGCTGGAAGTGCTTTTACAATGAGGCACATCTGTTTGGTTGTCCAGTTGGCAGAGGGTCGGAATGCTCTACTTCCTGCGGCAGTATGTCCAGCAAGAAGAGGAGATGGGAGTCTGCAGCACTGGAGAAGAGGTGAGTATTTTAACACTCCAAGCTAAAAGTAAGGGGGGGGGGCCAGAGTGGAGACCACAAGGGTTTAATGTTGCTATTCTAACCCTCCCCATTTTAAGCGTAGAGTGTTCCTTAAATGTTGGGTGTTATTCATGAAGATGAATCTGGTCACGTAATGATAAACTTAAGTAAGTAAATAACATGTAACTTAGTTCCAGCAACTTCGACTGCTTAACATATGTGATCTTCACCCAGTCAAAGCAAGGGGCTCTGGTGCCCTACATGAATTATGAGTTCCATTTCTATTGCCCTCACCTTCATCTTGGCATCAAGTACTACATTCCTTTTATCTAACACTGGCACTTTATATTGACGCCTTCGACGCTATATGGAGCCTTGGCAACACCACGGGTTGATACAATTAAAATAAATGTGGGTGATGGAGATCCATGAGTTTATTAAATTGGCAATTTTTGGTGAGTGATAGATAAATAGACAGAGAATTGAATAATGGGGAAGTCTCTCTTATACTTGTAGCTTTGTGATTGTTGGCCAGCTGTTTTTTACATTTTTGTTTTCTCATAAATGAAATCTCGACGTAATTCTTACACAGAGTTACATTTTAACTATTCCCTGTACGGTGTCTCATGATTCTAAAACATGTCTCCTTTTCTTGCATCTTCCTTTTCTTGAGCTTGATTTCCAATTTCCATACCCCCGTCTCATCCCCACCAAAATGTATCAGGCTACATGGCAGGGGATCCTTAATCCTGACCACTGGGTGCAACACAGCAAGAACGGCTATCACCGGGAAAGATTTGAGCGAAACACATCAAAGCCTCCAATGATTAGCCCATTATACGGCTTGAGCCCAGCAGGGCTTTAATTCAGCCTAAATTTTTGGGGAGGAGAGGAGAAAGAAAAGTATATTTAGGAACTATTTAGTGCAGCTGCATTTCGCCCTGTGCGGTGACTGCTGGGAAAACTAATTGCAGGTTTTCCTGAGATCGTAGTATCACTTTGGTGCCAGCTATGTACCGAGATAACAAGAATCTACAGTCAGAATATTTAGAGACCAACAAGAATTTCATTTCTGCGGTACTGATATGGTGATCCTCTCCATTGTTGTAAGTTATGTAAATATTAAAAAAATTTAATATCTGTGTGACATCTGGGATCTGTACGTTTCTACCTGGTAACATCTAGTGCCTTGAAAATATGATGGTTTCACTGATAAGCCAAAGGAAGTGTGTATGATAAAGTAGGATATTTTGGTTGGTGGTATAAGATTATTAAACATAAGCTCATGTATTCCTTAAAAATGCTTTGTTAACTAAATGGTCACCACCCACTCAACGGTTACTGGACTGGACCATTGGAACGCTTCACCACCTAACTCTTGCATGATCTACTGGCCGTTGGCTAAAAGAAGTTATGTGTAACGTTGGGAGCTTCCTGCCCTACCTGTGTGCTTGAGGGCAGCATGTCTGATGCTGCTCGCTGACCAATGCCCCGTTTAAATGGAGACAGGCAGGGAGGTGGCTGCATGAGGCGCGGCTTGAGTGGGGGGCGTGGCCTGGTGAAGGTCTTTAAAAACCCTCAGTGTTTTCTCAGCAGTTGCCTGATCGTGGTTATCCATACCTGAGCTCCTTGTACCTGACTGCTATATTGAATTAACCCGTTATTGACCTCTGCTTGTTTCTGACTATTCTGCCTTCTGTTGCCCTAGACCATTTTCTTGTACTACGCCACTGCTCTGATATCGACCCGGCTATTCCATTTGACCATTCTGAACTCTGTATTCCTGATTCTGGCTCGGCTGACTACTCCCTGTGTTGTTAACCCTTTCTGTCTAGCTAGTTTACCTGGCCAATTCTAAGGACCAGACAGTTAGAGATCTTTCACGGCTACTCTGTTGGTAGCTTCTGGGCTCTGTGGAGTGTGGGGTGTTAAGTACTGCGTGGTGGGATCTGGGAACCGTGACATTATGCAATCAAACCAATGGCTTGATTTAATTCCATCCACCATCTTTTCAAAATAAAATATTGTCTGCTTCCGTTCAATAATTTTTCGAAATATAGGTTGAAAGTATTTGCCTAGAGCCTATATTCGAAAAATGCCACCAAAATGGAAATGCTGTTAGACCCACTTTTTTATCTCTCCGAACTGGAAAATGGCCGAAAATCGAATGAAAACGTCCCAATCAGCCATAAAGCCAAATCAACTTAAGCCTCAGGTTTCTTCAATTTTGATATAATTCCTTTAACTTGTTCCATGTTCCTCCAAGTTGGACAATTTGGCTTTCAAACTTACTTGTATGGTTCCATCTTGAGCAAACCGACACTCAAGTGTATGTGTCTCCTCAAGATTAGATAGGTTTGGCATATATTAATCAGGGTTATGTTACAGAGCTTTGTCTTTTCCTTGAAACGACAGTAGAGGGACAGCTCAACGTCTTCCATGTTATTAGGCAGTTCTCCTGTTAAGTGACAAAAAGAACCTGAGATCTGCTTGACGGGAGATCCTGGTTAGACTTCAGAATGGGTGGAACCAGTTTTTGAATGAAGGCAATGGTCTGGTGTTTTGAATGAATGAAATTGACTATCGTTAGACTTGTGGATTCATCATATTAGGACCGGAGATTGGAGAAACACTTTGGATGTTTGTTGAACAATGTTCTGAAAGACTCCATAAGAACCCTTTGTATCTACTCAAACTAAATATTTAGGTCTCACAGCACCTGATCCAGATTACCCCTAAGAGATTCAGTCATAAAACTCTACTACTCGGGATTTATCATGGTGGATTAGCCAATGCTAAGCATGATGGTTTGTATGTGGGGCTGTACTGGCACAGCCATTGATTTGTGTGTAGGTGAACTCTGTAAATGATGCAGAAATGTTTGAGGTGGACCTTCATACATTCATATATCATCTTAAAATTGTTTTAAAACTATACTATCTAGATGTTATATTATATAAATATATTTGATATCATCACACGAGGTCATTTGTGATGTCTCTTACTTATTCCTGGACCTTTGTTTTGCATAGTTGTTGCCAATCGGACAGAGTATAGCAGTCCAGCAAAAGTTTGTGTAGTTAAGTTGCTTGATTGAGGTCAAGGCTTTCTTTGAAGGACACAGACAGTAATTAATCCTGCAACGTGATCCACACAACACGTTGGCAGATTTATATAGAAATATTGGAGGCCGTAGTGATGCTGCCAACCCATCACTCATTTCTAGGCTAAGCAAGTGACTGGTTCTGTAATAGGGTAGGTTCCAGAAAAGGCTTTTCATTTGGTCAGCTTTCCGGGTTAACAAAGATTAATTTGCCTCACCCTACAGTGCGGACAGGACTTCAAGTATATGGACAGGAAATTGAGCATACGACTTGCTCATGTTGAGGAAACAGCACTCTGGAGAAGTCGAATCATGACATTGTGTGAGCTGTAGAATGCAATACCATTACTTAGTCGGGCTTGTAAATTATTAGAATAATATTCATATTTTCATTCGTAAATTTGTAATTCATGAATCCATTAGAGATGTGCATTCATTTCGGAAAAATTCGAAATTTGGAACGAAATTTGAAAATTCGCATTCGGAAGTACTTCCGAATATCGAATCGATACGATATGAATTCGAAACGAAACTGTATATAACGAATTTATTTCATTTTACACTGTGTCATCATCATAAAAGAAACATTTGAATAACTGATATCAGCTATTGAATTTGAAATGAACTATTAAATTGATATCAACTGTTGAATTTGAAATGAACTATCAAATTGATATCAACTATGGAATTTGAAATGAACTATCAAATTGATATCAACTATGGAATTTGAAATGAACAATCAATTGATATCAACTATTGAATTTGAAATGAACTATCAAATTGATATCAACTATGGAATTTGAAATTAACTATCAAATTGATATCAACAATCGAATTTGAAATGACCTATCGAATTGATCTTAACTTACAATACATGTAATAGTGAGCATTACTGGAGGATTCCTGGAGTTGCGGGACTGGAGGAAGGAACTGCAAGGCGCACTTTTTACTCCGGGTAAACACACGTCTATATCATGCTTTCTCTCACGCTTCTGCTCTTTACTTCTACCTTTCTCCTTAAATGGAACTCCTGCCCCTCTACCACCGACCCCTACACTATCTGCATCTCTCCCTCCCTCCTCTCGTCCCACATGATGGCCTCGCATGAGCTCCTCTGTTTCCTCAGAACATGCTCTCCCTCTAACTCTCGTGCTGCCAATCACTCCCACTCCCACAAATCCCATTCCCACCTTCTCTTTCTCACCCTCCTGCTGTTACTCTATGCAGGTGACATATCCCCTAACCCTGGCCCCACAAAACATCCAATACTTCCCTCTCATCCTATCTCCATCGCACATAAATCACCTCCCTGCAAGCCCAGCAACCTCATTCCCATAATCCCTCAGCGCCTGTCCTCTTTCTCCTGCGCCCTCTGGAACGCTCGCTCTGTGTGCAACAAACTCACAGCAATCCATGACCTCTTCCTTTCAAACTCCTTCAACCTCCTAGCTTTAACTGAAACCTGGCTAACTCCCTCTGACACGGCCTCCGTTGCTGCTCTCTCACATGGCGGTCTACACTTGAGCCATACCCCCAGACTGGGTGAGAGAAATGGTGGCGGGGTCGGACTCCTGCTCTCTCCCACCTGCACCTACCAGCATCTCCCTCCACCCCCATCCCTCTCCTTCTCCTCCTTCGAGACACACTGCATCCGCCTGTTCTCTCCTCTGGCTCTCAGGGTGGCAGTCATCTACCGCCCACCGGGACCAACCTCCCAGTTCTTTGACCACTTTGCTACCTGGCTTTCTCACTCCCTGTCTTCTAATCTTCCATGCCTAATTCTCGGGGACTTCAACATTCCCATTGACGATCCTTCCGCCCCTGCTGCCTCCAAACTTCTTTCACTCACGTCCTCCCTTGGACTCACACAATCCTCCCTCCTCCCTACCCACCGCGATGGTCACGCTATTGACCTTGTCTTTTCCAACCTCTGCTCTATTTCTGAGTTCAAATGTCGCCCTTTCCCCATCTCTGACCACCACCTTCTCTCTTTCAACCTATCTGGACTTCCTAAACACCCTGCTCCCCCACCCCGCACACACACTCGCAGAAATCTACATGCTGTGGACCCCCATCAATTCTCCAACCTACTTCACCACCTCCCTCATACCTCATCCTTCACCTGCCCTGATGCTGCCACTAATCACTACAACACTACGCTTATCTCTGCTCTAGACACTCTTGCTCCTCTTCGACTCTGTAAGGCCCCACGCCGCCAGCTTCAGCCCTGGCACACCCTCCAGACTCGCTACCTACAAAGATGCTCCCGCACCGCAGAGCGTGCCTGGAGGAAGTCCCGCTCTGAAGCTGATTTTGTTCACTTCAAGTTTATTCTCCGGTCATACACCTCTGCCCTCCACTTGGCCAAACAATCCTTCTTCTCATCTCTTATATCTACGATGTCCTCCAACCCTAAACGGCTCTGGTCCACCTTCAACACCCTCCTCTACCCACCTGCACCTCCCCCCACAGCTGCCTTCAGCGCTCAAGACCTGGCAGACTACTTCCTCAGTAAAACTTTAACTGTCAGAAGCAACATCCCAACACAAGATAGTTATCTGCCACCTCCACTCCCACAGGTCCCCTCTGCCACCCTCTGCCGCTTCCTCCCAGCCACTGAGGAGGAAGTCAATTCCTTATTGTCCTCCTCACATCTCACCACGTGCCCGCTCGACCCCATTCCCTCACATCTAATTCCTCCCCTCTCCTCCTCCTCACCCCTGCTCTCACACACATCTTCAACCTATCTCTCTCCACTGGCTCCTTTCCATCCGCCTTCAAACACGCGCTAGTTACCCCTTTACTAAAGAAACCATCCCTAGATCCCAACTCTCCATCCAACTACCGCCCTGTATCCCTGCTTCCCTTCACATCAAAGCTCTTAGAAAAACTAGTCTTCAACTGCCTCTCCCTCTTCCTGTCCTCCAATTCCCTACTTGACCCCCTGCAATCTGGCTTCCGTCCCCTACACTCAACTGAAACTGTCCTCACCAAAGTCACCAACGACCTCCTAACTGCTAAAAAACACGGCCACTATTCTATTCTCATCCTGCTTGACCTCTCGGCTGCTTTTGACACTGTTGACCACCCCCTCCTTCTACAGACCCTCAACTCTCTGGGTCTCGGTGACACTGCACTTGCTTGGGTTGACTCCTATTTATCCAACAGGTCCTTCTGTGTGTCCTTTGCTGGTAACTCCTCCTCCTCATTGCCTCTATCTGTTGGTGTACCTCAAGGCTCTGTCCTTGGTGCTCTGCTCTTTTCCATCTACACCTCCTCCCTGGGCAAAATCATCGACAGCTTTGGCTTTAATCACCATCTCTACGCTGATGACACTCAGATCTACCTCTCTACCCCTGATCTCTCTCCCCCTGTCCTTTCAAAAGTCAGTGACTGTTTATCTGGCATCTCCTCCTGGATGGCCTCCCACCACCTAAAGATCAACATGTCAAAGACTGAACTCCTACTTATTCCTCCCTCCAATGCCTCCCCACCTCCTGACTTCTCTATCACGGTGGAGGGTATCACCATCTCCCCATCAAACCAAGTTCGCTGTCTTGGAGTTACACTTGACTCTGCTCTTTCCTTCATTCCCCACATCAAGTCTCTTTCCTCCTCCTGCCGATACCAACTGCGTAATATTTCCAGAATTCGGCCATTTCTTACCGCTGTCACCACAAAACAACTCATACACGCCCTGGTAATCTCCCGACTCGACTATTGCAATAATCTCTTATCTGGCCTCCCTCTGTCCCGCCTCTCCCCCTACAATCCATCCTGAACGCCTCCGCCAGGCTAATTCACCTCACCCGCCGCTCTGTCTCTGCCGCTCCCCTCTGCGAGTCCCTTCACTGGCTCCCCATCCACTGCAGAATTAAGTTCAAAATCCTTATCCTTACCTACAAAACCCTCCCTAACTCAGCTCCCCACTACCTGTCCTCACTAATCACCAAATACACCCCAGCCCGCTCCCTAAGGTCAAACAGTGACCTGCGCCTAGCTTCTCCCCGCATCACCTCTTCCCATGATAGACTGCAGAATTTCTCACGCGCAGCCCCCACTCTCTGGAACGCTCTCCCTCGTACTGTCAGACTTTCCCCTAACTTCTCTTCCTTCAAACGCTCCCTTAAAACGTTCCTATTTAGGGAAGCCTACCACCCAACTCACTGACGCAACCATCAATCACTCTCACCTTACAGTCCTCTCCTCCTGTTTCCAACCCCAACCCTCCCAGATTGTGAGTTCCTACGGGAATAGGGCCCTCATCTCCTCCTGTACTGTTTGTCAAATGTTGTTCAATGTATTGTAACCCTGTCTATACTGTGCTTATTGTACAGCGCTGCGGAATATGCTGGCGCTTTATAAATAAAGAATAATAATAATAATAATAAAGGAATTTATGAAACAAATTAATTTTGTTTCACTGTTTAATTTGACTCAAATACTAAATCTGTGACACAGTTTAAAATTTAACCCTAGCTTTTCTTTTAACAGCACAATTTGATTAATTTGGGTTTTATCTAGTGATCCAAAATTTGAATTGATATCAACTATCGAATTGATATATGAAATTCGAATAGATTCGAAATTTCAAATCGATTCAAAATTTCAAATCGAAACGAAATTAGTTACGAAATTCTGAATACGAAATGATTTAAAAACGGAACGAAACAAAACTAAATAAATTTTCCAGCCATGCACATCCCTAGTACCCATGGACCCACTAGAAAAGTCTTATTATATTTGAGTTGTTCTATTTATCAAAAACCCTAGAAAAAATATTAAATTCACCTGAAAACTGCATATTTTAGGTAAGAATAAATAATAGAAAAAGGTTGAATTTACGAGAATTGCAAATTTTAGGTTTAAAAAAAAAGTAAATTTACAGTTCTGGATTTTTTTTTACCAGTTTACATATTTAACCTTCAGATTTCTGATTCCTTTATCAGTTCTCCACAATTCCTGGATTAGTGGATAAACGCATAAATAGGCAATCCCCTAAGCCTATAATAGTTTAGTCTTGTGCTTTGATACAGACCTTGATGGAGACACGTTCACCTTCAGGCTGAGATAGCTCTAGCCCGATCTGTCCCGGCCTAGTCCTTAACGACCTCCAGTGGTCAGGATGCATAGACTTACCAGTTGTTGTGGAGACCCAAATGGTTATTCAATATTCCCAACCTACTCTTCTTTCATAGTTAGAATAGTGGTTAAACTTTAGCAAGTTTCACGGATGACCTACAACGACAATCTCATGAAGTCACTCTTTAGTGAACCCCCTTTTAGAGTTCACCATAGTTGGCTCTTGTCTTAATTAGTTTGCGCAGTGCTCACTATAGGTTTCATTGAGCTTTCTTACTGTGGTTCCACCGTAGGTGCTGCCCAGTGTGTTACTTTTACCGTCTCCTCAAACGATGTTCCAGGCCAACTTGTCCCAGCATTGTTCTCAACTGTTGTCACTGATTGTATATGAGGTCTAAGGAGATCTCCACCTTAATATCATTATATCTGACAAGGCCAAAACAAACAAATCACAGTTTATGTAGGTTATCTAAGAACATCGTTGATAGTAGTGTTGTTCTCCGAAGTTTTCTGAACTTCACCTGCCAGAGGTATTTTTTCCGTCTCTGGCTCACCATTGTTCCACACTGGTGTTTAGTGGATAACCACCATAGATTTAAACCTAGACATCTTGGCTAGTTTTTGGTCGGGAAATGGAATAACATTCAAGGAAAGCCTGTGAAGGTCAAAATAGATGTTGAGCACTACTTATATGGAATGAGTGGAACCACAAGCATTTCAGAATCTTCTGGATTTTAGAATACGGGAGAATCCGTTGTCAGAAGGGAAGGAGAACTTGTCGGGAGGGCCCACTGCAGCGCCAGTGTGTACACATGCCGGGATACGGTGAGCAGCCTTGTCTGAGGGACATGCAGTATAATAGGAGTTTAAATCAATAAAATGTGTCCAAATTATAAATAGTGATGAGCCGAACACCCCCGAGTTCGGTTCGCATTCGAACTCGAACTTTCCAAATATTCGAATTCGAACTCGAACTCGAACTCAATGCAAGTCAATGGGACTCAAAATTCGATTTTTAGAGTGCCCTCCAAGAGGGCATATATGCTACATATTTGCCATAAAAGGTGTATGGGGGTCCGGGTAGTGCCCTGGGGGACAGGAAACAAGGACAAAAAGTAAAAAAAAAAACGTTTTTAAAGGGACAGTGAGTTTTCCATGAAATAAGGGTTAAAAATAAAAACCAAAAATTCCTTCAAATATCGTGCCTAGGAGGTCCCCATAACCTGCCCGTGAAGTGGCGGATTTGTAGGATGTATAGAAACATTTAAAAACAAAAAAATGACGTTTCAAATGACGGTAAATGCTTTTCCTTTAATCTATTCATAAACAACTGCTTGGGGCGGCAGCCTGTATGAAAAGACATTTTAGGACGCGCAGAAAAAGTTTAGTGATTTTTTGGCTAAATTATTGGAAACTTATGCAGGCTTTGGATGAAAGTAACAATAGGTGCTTTAAAATTGGTCTTTTAGCGTCGGCAACAGTGCCGTCACACCGTAACCCCTCTGATGATATGAATCTGGTACGGGCGTCAGTGGCAGTGCACCCAGATATTGTGCCTTTGGTGCCAGGCCAGCAAGTGCCATCATACAGTAACCCCTCTGTGGTATTGTGGAAGAGTGCAGGGGTGGACCATGCGGTCCTATATTAAAAAGATATGAATCTGGTAAAGGCTTCAGTGCACCCAGATATTGTGCTTTTGGTGCCAGGCCAGCAAGTGCATTCATACAGTAACCCCTCTGTGGTATTGTGGAAGAGTGCAGGGGTGGACCATGCTGTCAGGGCTGGTGCTAGACTATTTTTCACCCTAGGCAAGACCAGCTACTTGCACCCCCCCCCCCCCCCAAAACAAAAACGAAAAAAAAATGACACAACATGAAACTGCTAAATTTCTTTTATTTAAGAATAAAGTTTGAAAAGCACCAATAGTAAAGGTAAAATAGATATAAATAAACTGTATTAAACCATTTTAAATTAACTCTATTAAACAAATTAAAATTAACTGTATTGAACAAATATAAATTAACGAGAAAAAAAATAAGAGTTGTCACTTAAGTTTCAATTTCAGACACAACCAAAATTTCACTTTGCGTGCCTTATCCTTTGCAAATTTTCATCATGCGTATATATATATTGCCCAGGCCAGCTCACATCATGCGTATATATATATTGCCCAGGCCAGATCACATCATGCGTATATATATTGCCCTATCCAGCTCACATCATGCGTATATATATATTGCCCTATCCAGCTCACATCATGCGTATATATATATTGCCCAGGCCAGCTCACATCATGCATATATATATATATATATTGCCCAGGCCAGCTCACATCATGCATATATATATATTGCCCAGGCCAGCTCCAATCATGTGTATATATATTGCCCAGGCCCAGGCCAGCTCACATCATGCGTATATATATATATTGCCCAGGCCAGATCACATCATGCGTATATATATTGCCCAGGCCCAGGCCAGCTCACATCATGCGTATATATATATTGCCCTATTCAGCTCACATCATGCGTATATATATATTGCCCAGGCCAGCTCACATCATGCATATATATATATATATATATATATATTGCCCAGGCCAGCTCACATCATGCATATATATATATTGCCAGGCCAGCTCCAATCATGTGTATATATATTGCCCAGGCCAGCTCACATCATGCGTATATATATATTGCCCAGGCCAGCTCACATCATGCGTATATATATTGCCCAGGCCAATCCCCTGGTGGAGATAGGGGGTTCATTTGAACCCCGATATCTCCAGGCAGCTAGGGGGTCATGGAGGGTGTCAATCGAAAGGCCTGAGCATGGCCTTTCAAATGATACCCACCATGACCAGGTATAAAGTAAAAAAAAAGAAAAAAGAAAATAAAAACATGTATTTTTTTGTGTGTTATTTTTATTAATGCAGCAATGTTGTTCACATTTCAATTATAATGTGAACGATGATGCACTAATGATTTTTTCTATGGGGTGCGTTTGCTATAAATCACGTAATTCCCCCCACAAAATGTAACAAGTCCCCATTTCTAATTTTTGTACAAGCGCACCCCATAGAAAACATAACCGCAAACGCTCATGTGCTAAAATGTGAAAAAAAAACACTTTACACACTGCAGATAATTAAAAATTCAATTTTTATTGCATTTTTTGTCAAAATATACAGGCAGGACATGACGTATACATATAAAAATGATATATTATGAATCTGCGGAGTCTGCCGGAAAGAACGATATCTAATATGTCTGGGTCATTTTATAAAATGTGGCTTTAAATCGCGTTTAAACACAATGAGCGAAAGCAGTAAAAATTAGCTGAGCACACAGCAGTGAAATGCAGCATATTAGAGGAATATTAAGTAGAGAAATTAACACTTCTCAGAAGCAGACACCACACCCTCAGTATAGTCTACATACATACAATGTATCAAATTGATTAGACCAGACTAAAAACACCTGTTGTTTATGCCCTTTGAAAACACAGGTCATTTAGAGGTGAGAATCTTTGCACGTACACATTAGTTTTTAATTCAATATCTAATAAACCGTTGCTTATAATATTCTGCAGTAAAGAGTCTCTTTATTTCTAGATTTTTTAGTATTTTTTATACTTTTTTCAAAATTTTTATTTTTTTTGCGAACTCGAACCGAACCGAAGACGCCAAAAAGTTCGAAGTTCGCGAACTTCCGAACGCCCAAAGTTCGAATCGCACTCCGAACTGATCGAACCGAACAGCTCATCCCTAATTATAAAGTCCCTTAAAAAATAATAAAAAGGTCTGCTTCAAAATTTAAAAAAGTCTAGTAAAAATAAAAAACATGTCTATTAAAAAATAAAAAAAGGTCTTTTAAAAAATAAAAAGGGATTTTGCAAAATATTAAAAAGAGTAAATGTCCTTTAGGAAAACGATTCCATTTATTACATTGAAACCTATGGGATTCACCTGTTTAAACCTGTTGAAATGAAACAATGAAAATCAGGTCATTTAGACGAAATTTAGGTGCAATTCGGCATTCTGTGAATAGATGAATCGATAGTTTTCAGTGGGACAATTTTGGTGCCGCTGAAGGTTACCATACGCTGCCGAATTGTGGCGAATTGCACTTTATTTTGCTGTCAATTTGCTTATATATAGAGAAATGACAGCTTTGCGAATAGAAGAATTGCATTAAAAATTGCACCGAACTGTAAAATTCGCCGTGCGAGACAATCCGCTGGCAATTTCGGAGGTTAGTAAATAACCCCCTTAGTCAATGACGTTAACATTGGTAACGGGATCATTGTGCTATCTCTAACGAGCAGACGAATTGCTCTGAATATATGTGAGAGAAAAGAAAAAAATGAAGTGCGAGGGAGAACGAATCAATAAAAGAGCAATCCTGGTGAGAAAAAGAAACCACCGACGTTATCGATCCAAGGCGCTAAGCAATGTGCGGATATGCTGTTTGATAAGATTAAATGACTAATCAGGTTCGTCAGATGTTCTTTTTTTCTGTTTTCTCGTAGTCGCTGTGTCATTTGTTTCTCTCCCCGAAAAGGAATACAGATGTAGTTCATTTTCATGTCGGTTTGTGGACAAGGCATTAATACAGCGTCATGTGTAGGCTCTTGTGGAACCACGTAGAATTAAATCAGGAGGTCTATTGATCTCACACCTCCGGAGCCAGAGACTCATTATTTTTATTTATCATGTTTTTTTTGTAATATACTGGATCGGCCAATGGAGAGGAGGCGGGGAGCGAATGTTTAAAGCATTCCAATCCTACACTTACGGGGTAATCAGTGATTCGGAGACTTGGGCTTGGACCTAAAAGGCTCTGCAATTTTTGCTTTTTTTTTATCCTTGTGTGCGTCTTTCTGTACCTCTTACTTGGAGGAAATCGCATCGCATGTTGAGAAACATTGACTCATTTAAATATGTCACCGTATGGAGCTTGTGAATTTAGCATCACGTCGGATATTGTGAAGGCAACTCTCATAATGTCTTGTTCTTGGTCCTTTAAATAAGCAAAGAGAAGATATGTACAGTATATTATAAATTTGGTATCTGCATACTGCACATACACAGGCTTGTCCTTTGGGTGGGGTTAGCAGGGTGCAGAACCTGGGGCCCACAACATCTGCTGTGTAAATGGAAAGAGCCAATGCCCAACATGGATCTCCACCTGCCTCCAGGACTGCCTAACTCAGAGAGCTCCCACTTCCAAGTAGCATTGACATGGGAGTGCTGGTGTATCTATCTAAGGGAAAGCGGCTGTCTAGCTGTCTATAGGTTGATGGGGGGAGGGTGTCTATCTGCAGAAGGTTGTGGCTCTGCACATACACAACACAGTGCCGCATACGTCATACTTGGCCTTTACCTTCCTCCCTGTGCTTCCTCAAATTATCCTTGGGCTTCTGCTCCCACAACCTTCCTTCGGTGGCCCCCTCTTCCCTGACCTCTCCTTGTGCTGCAATATCAGTTGAGTGTAGGTGGTTCCAGCAGATAGAGACTTCTCTTTTCAGAAAGATAGCAGCACTCTGTGGATCGAGGGGGCAATCCTTGTTACAAGGCTGAGAGAGCAGACTTGGTGTGCAGCTTCCAGGGGCGAACTGACCATTAGGGCAATAGGGTACTGCCCAAGTGTCCGGGTAGAGGAGGGCGCCCCAAGAGGACCAACCTAAGGCATGTTCAGGCCTGTCCTTTCAACTGGGTCCCAAAATCCTGTAGGTAAAATCATAGGGACATTGTTTAAGTCCGTCTCTGGCTCCTTCCTTTTCCCACTATAACATAACCGGGCGGTTCAAGCAGGCCATGGTCCCTGATGAACAGATAGTGTACCTTTCACTGGCCATAAAAACAGCTTTTTGGGGAGAGAAGCATTAGTCACCTTATGTGAATGTAAACAATTACCAAGGTTCTGAACTCTAGATCCACGTTCCTCATTGCACGATTCTCCAAGCCTTTGACGGCATCTCACAACTGGAGCCACCAAAGGCGCAGATCTGCCAAGGGCTTGGAGCCCTTGACCCTCCCTGTTGCAGAGGAGCACATACAACTCTTTGCACTGACAGAAATAACTCTGCATCCCAATGACTCTGCTCTGGTCATGGAACAGGGAAAGAGAGTAGCAGCCACAGTAAGCTTATGCACGAATGTGCTGAGCCTGGGAGCAACACGCGGAGCTCTCCCTCCGGTTGAATGGGCACATAAAGGCAAAGGCCCAGCAACACAAGGGAGTCAGGGTCAGTGTGTTTAGCTGTGTGACTGTTTATGTCAGTGTCTCTGTTAGTGAGTGGATGTCAGGGTCTATATATTTGTGTCTGGATGTCAGTGTCTGTAGATGTTGTATATATGTGTGTCTTTCGGGGTGTGTATTCAGACTCCTCTCTATCTGCCAGGCTGCATTAGGCTCCATTCCCGTTCCACTCAACCGCACTTCCAACAATTCGTCATATAACAATGACCATGTGCTCCTGTGAATTTATGAGTGGAATGGGAGTTAATGCTTTGGCAGGCCGGCAAATTGAGAGCAGGCACATGCAGCACGATTGGATTTATTATAAGAGTAATTTATTTAATATTTAAAATCTATGTTTTAGGGAGGGGAAAAGGGGATAAGAGCAGTTAAAACAGGTATGTAAAGGGGGCAAGAGCAGACTGATAATATAGGGAGGCCAAGAAAAGGCTAGATAGGTAATGTCGGTGGCAAAAACAGGGCACACAAGTAATGTGGGGGGCAAGAGCAGGGGACACAGGTAATGTAGGGAGGCCAAGAATAGGGTAGACAGGTAATGTGGAGGTAAGAATAGTGGCACAGGCAATGTAAGGCGGTCAAGAAGAACAGGGTAGACAGGTAATGTCATTGGGGCAAGAACAAAGGGCACAGCACAGGTAATGTAAGGGGGCAAGAACGGGGACACGGGTAATGTAAATGGGGCAACAACAGGGCAAACAGATAATATAAGGGGGCCAAGAACAGAGGAAACAGGTAATGTGTTGGCGATAGAACAGGGCAAACAGGTAATATAAGGGGGGATATGAGCCGAAGAGACAGGTAATGCAAGGGGGGATATGAGCAGAGGAGACAGGTAATGCAAGGGGGGATATGAGCAGAGGAGACAGGTAATGCAAGGGGGGATATGAGCAGAGGAGACAGGTAATGCAAGGGGGGATATGAGCAGAGGAGACAGGTAATATACGGGGGGATATGAGCAGAGGAGACAGGTAATGCAAGGGGGGATATGAGCAGAGGAGACAGGTAATATACGGGGGGATATGAGCAGAGGAGACAGGTAATGCAAGGGGGGATATGAGCAGGGGAGACCAGTAATGTAAGGGAGAGGGGGCAAGAACAGGGAAGACAGGTAATATAAGGGGATAAGAGCACAGGACACAGGTAATGCAAGGGGGCAATAACAGGGTACTCCAGTAATGTAAGTGGGGCAGGAACAGGGTAGACCGGTAATACAAGTGGGCAAATACAGGGGACTCAGGTGGAATATAGGAAAAGGGAAGTGCTCATGCCACTGTACAGAGCACTGGTGAGACCTCACTTGGAGTACTGTGTGCAGTACTGGAGACCGTATCTCCAGAAGGATATAGACATCTTAGAGAGAGTTCAGAGCAGGGCTACTAAAATGGTGTACGGCTTGAAGGAGAAAAGTTACCAGGAAAGGCTTAATGATCTTAACATGTACAGCTTGGAAAAAAGACGAGACAGAGGAGATATGATAGAAACATTTAAATACGTAAAGGGAATCCACAAGGTAGAGGAAGGGAGTATATTTAAAAGGAAACAAAATAGCAAAACAAGAGGACATAGTCTTAGATTAGAGGGGCAAAGGTTTAAAAGTAACATCAGGAAGCATTATTTTACTGAGAGGGTGGTGGATACATGGAACAGTCTTCCAGTAGAAGTGGTAGAGGCCAAAACAGTAATTGAATTTAAGCAGGCATGGGATAGGCATAAGGCTATCCTAAACAAAAGATAAATCCAGGTAAAGTATCCATGTAATTGGGCAGACTAGATGGGCCGAAAGGTTCTTATCTGCCGACATTTTTCTATGTTTCTATGTTTCTAATATGATCAGAGGAGACAGGTAACTTATGAGAGGGTATGAGCAAGGGAGAACAGCAATGTAAGGGGGGATATGAGCAGGGGAGGCAGGAAATGTAAGGGAGATTTTCATTGTGCTAAACCAGGGATGTCAAACTTCAGCCTCCAGATATTTCTGAACTATACCTCCCATGATTCCCTGGCCATCTATTGCATTGAAAGAATTCTGGGAATTGAAGGCATCATGATCTGGGGTCCATAAGTTTGACAGATGTGTCAAACATTTGACATCAGTTGGTAAAACAATTGGACCTACACAGCACAAACTATAAGACGGCACATGGCTCTCCATCTACTCTGTATTTTCATAAAGGTTAGTGTTTGGTGCCCTCCATAGGAAAGGAGAAGACGATCAAACGTGACTATCTAGAGGAGGTAAAAGTCGTAACAAGGTTTCCGTCAGTGAATCTGCGGAAGGATCATAAACGGTTAATGATCCTTTCGCAGGTTCACCTACAGAAACCTTGTTATGACTTTTACTTCCTCTAGATAGTCACCTTTGATAGTCCTCAAGTTTAGTTGCCAATGTGAACCAAGACCTAATGTTACATACGTTTTTTACATAATACTATGTAATCCATGATACTTGAGGGCTTAGAGACACATTAGCCATATCGGTTACCGGTTGGGGAACCCCGTTTCACAGGTGTCAAGACATAACTTCATGAAACCGCCATGTTTTATTCATGGAGCCTCATTGTTACATTTTGGTAACCAAGTACAAGAACAAAACATTGACTTTGCATTGTCTTCAGGGTTACACGTGGATGACTACATGGATGGTGGCTCCTTCACAAAGCAATATGATATCAATGTGATTCTTTACTGTAACAGAACCTTTCCGACTTTTGGATCGGTGCCCAGGAAGTGTACTCACAACATCTAAACAGAGACTGTGTGATTTATGGAGAAGTTTTGAGCATAGATAGATAGGCGGAGGTCACTGACTTTTTTTATCACATGGAGGGTGTAAGCAGTGTTGCTGGGCCCCCCAAAGTGCAGCGCCCAAGGTGTGCACCCTGCTCGCCTCACCCAAAGAGCAGTCCTGTCCCTGGACTAGGATTTGGACTCATGTACCACTTTGTTTGGACTGCTTATCCACTATACAGACTCTTTAGAGGAATTGTATGGGTTTATACAGCTAGATTTTGAGTCTAGTGACCCACCGATGTTCCCAACACACCCAGATAGACACCCTTGACCCCTCCCACCCCCCAGATAGATACCCCTTCAGCACCTCTCCATAAACAGACATCCCTTCTTCCCAAGATGGCGAGGAACTAGGCAAGTGATTGTGTGTGTCATGCAACTGCCTGGATTCATGTGTTGACTCAATCACATTATCCATCAACATAGTCCTACCAGTCCTACCGCCATATTGCGGCATAAATATCTCCCATAAAGGTAAACTTGATTCCTCTTTGACACTGGTGCCACAAACTGCTGTAATTGCAGATGGTGAGAGACATCCCAGAATGGAGTACAATTGTCTGTGCCTTGGAGGCTGCAAACTAGGGCACTGTGGAGGCTGGTTAGTTACGTCCCAAACTCTCCACAAAACTCCATCCTGTCTGTCCCTAACCTCCAACCTAATACTGTTATTACCTTAGAAGAGGCGTTCTGATTGGCACCATTGTGATAAAACTGGTTTGAAGAAACAATAATTAGGAATAGTCCTGTCATTAAGATAGAATTCAATTTAATTTTGAAGACAATACTGATGGCAGTACGGCCAATTTTTCATCTCAAGCCACTAATGTAGTAGCTCGGTCAGAATAGAGTAAGTAACAGGGAGCCAATAACTGTTATCGACTCGTGCCATTATTTCTCCTAGCGTTTCCCAGTTATCGACAAGAGTCGAATAAGGCGCCAAGATTTTTGGAAATACTCTGCCCCAGTACATCCTAAACATCCTTATATATCTCCCTCATCTTGAGACCCCTAGAGCAGGGCTGTCAAACTCGCCCCTCCAGATGGTTCTGATCTCCAATGATTCCCTGGCCATCTATTACATTGAGGGAATTCTGGGAATTGTAGGCAACTTCTTGGAGGATGTGGGTTTGACAGTCCTGCTCTAGAGTCCATCCTTTTTGCATAGAGATACATACATTTCCAGGGCCACCATCAGAGGGGAGATAGTCCATGTTTTGTTCAAGAGCTTGCCGAGGCCCCTGTTTGCCTGTGTACATGTATAAGGGCCCTTCCAAGTCGCCTTGGACTGGCCTGTGACGATCTCTTGAAAGTTCCCAGTGGGCTGGTTCATCTGGGGTCGATAAGAACACTCAATATTGAATGCTGACAATGCAAGGTAGGTGCAGACCAATTGCTCCCCCACCACACCATCTGGGACTACTTTCAAACCCCATGCTGGACCACCAGGAATTTATTCTGCAAAAAATTGGCAATGAGGAACGATAGTTTATTTTTAACTAATTTAATGAAATGGGCAGCTAGTGGTGGACTGGACCCCAACCAGTAGTTCAGTAAGGGGCCCCAAGCGTTCTGATGGCAGCGCTGTACATTTCTTTTAATTTTACATATAAAAGGCTCTTTGAATATGAGCAAGCCTTCCTAAAAATCGAAAACGTTCCTTTCGATGCATCTGTAGCATGGAGTGACTTTTTGTTAAAGTGATTTTAATGATTCATTGACTTCGCTCCGGAGCCACAGTAAATATATCAGTTTAATCTTCTTAAACTATTACTTTATGTAATTTACGTCTCCTGAAATGAATACGGCTTCATTTATTGCTTATTCCATCTGTCTGATGTTATGTGTTTAGCTTCTGCAAACATTCATTTGTTGAAATGTAAAAGCCGAGGCCGCGCACTGTATCTGTATTTGTGGTGGGTGGTTGGGCCTAATGCCTGTTGACACTTGTAAATTTTTTTCCTTCCTAGGGAACACCAACAGTATTTTTGCCTTGGATTATATCAGCGGTGCTTTGACGTTGAGTGGACATTTGGACAGAGAGAACCCCCTGTACACAGCTGGATTCATTTTAACTGTGAAGGTAACACCATATATATACTGTAGATAACTCCGTCCCATGTTGGCCGTGGGCCTCACTGATGCCCAAAATACATTTCATAATAATGGTAGTCAAATTATCATGTGCTCAATAGGTAATCAGATTGGGCATATTAACATAAATTATGCAATTATTTCATTGAATATTCTTTATTTTTTTTAAATATGTAGTTTATTATGATACTTAGCGACCAAGCAGTATGATGTCATAGATTTTATTGGAGGTTTGAAACAGTAATACAGCAGATAAATGGTTAAGTTGACAAAATAGGTAGGGTTGACATATACAGGGCAGCCATCAGGGAGGTGACAGCCCACTATTTGTTCCAGGGCCCGGTGGCACCAGGGGGCCCCAGTACTTGCCAAACCCCATGCAGCTTGTCTAAATGACACAGATGTAAGTACTAGGGTTGCACTGATACCACTTTTTTAAGACCGAGTACGAGTACCGATACTTTTTAAAAAGTACTCACCGATAAAGAGTACCGATACATTTGTTTTATGTTATGTGACCGCTTTCCAATAAGAACAGACCTCATATAAAAATGCCCCCAGCTCTCATGGATTTGCCCCCAGCTCTCATGGATTTGCCCCCAGCTCTTATGGATTTGCCCCAGCTCTCATGGATATTTCCCCCAGCTCTCATGGATATTGCCCCCAGCTCTCATGGATTTGCCCCCAGCTCTTATGGATTTGCCCCCAGCTCTTATGGATTTGCCCCAGCTCTCATGGATATGCCCCCATCGAACGCTGTTGAAGCTGGCCACGTGCATGAAAAGCACGCGGGCAGCGTTCCCCTCCTGCGGCTGCAATACTCACCCCTTCCGAAGGTCTGGTCGCGCTGCTGTGATGCGTTCACTTGGCCGCCGGGCGCATCTTTGACCCTGCCTCTCGGCTGAAGAAGAAGAAGAAGAACATCCAAGCCCGGCTAAATTTTGCAAAAACACATCTGAAGTCTCCGAAACGCATGTGGGAAAATGTGCTGTGGTCTGATGAAACCAAGGTTGAACTTTTTGGCCATAATTCCAAAAGTTATGTTTGGCGCAAAAACAACCCTGCACATCACCAAAAGAACACCGTACCCACAGTGAAGCATGTTGGTGGCAGCATCATATCCACAGTGACGCATGGTGGTGGCAGCATCATGCCAAGGGGCTTTTTTTCTTCCGGTGGAACTGGGACCTTAGTCAAGGTAGATGGAATTATGAACAGTGCCAAATACCAGTCAATATTGGCACAAAACCTTCAGGCATCTGCTAGGAGGCTGAACATGAAGAGGAACTTCATCTTTCAGCACGACAACGACCCAAAGCAAACATCCCAATCAACAAAGGAATGGCTTCACCAGAAGAAGATTAAAGTTTCGGAATGGCCCAGACCTGAATCCCATGGAAAATCTGTGGGATGATCTGAAGAGGGCTGTGCCCAGGAGATACCCTCACAATCTGACACATTTGGAGGGTTTTTGCAAATATTGCCAAGTCAAGGTGTGCCATGCTGATAGACTCAAACCCAAAAATACTGAGTCTTGGAATAAAATCAAAAGCTGCTTCAACAAAGTATCAGTGTAAGGGTGTGCACATTTATGCAACCATATTATTTTTTATTTTTTATTTTTCCTCCACCTAAAAGATTTCTGGTTGTTTTTCATTGAATTGTACAGTTTATTGGTCACATTAAAAGTGGAAGAAGTTCTGAAATGATTTATCTTTGTATCATTTTTTGGCATCACAGAAACCTGACATTTTAATAGGGTGGGTAGACTTTTGCTATCCACTGTGCATGAATATAATAAGGATGCATCCTACATCCCAGAGCAGCAGTCAACTGTAAAAACCGCCGTAGCCCGTGCACTGGAACCATTCTTTCATCCTCTACCCTATCATGGGCTTTTAATTAAAATCAATATGGAGTTGGCCTGGTAGTTGGAAGTACAGGCCTGCGGAGCCAGCTACAAATCACATGCTGTTTAGTGACTGCATTGATTGGGATGATCCGAGGCCGTGCCAAAGGTGCTCTGATCATTTTTCAGCTGAAGAAAAGGGGGCACCAGTCTTGCCGTCCTGAAGAGTGACATATAATTACAGCACTTGACCTCAGATAAGATTCTTTTTTCTCCTCGTCCCACTCGCTCAATACGCCATTATCATCATGGAGGTACTTCAGGTGAGCGGGTCTTTCATTTTCTCTCTTTAATTGGACGGTGAAGAGAGGAAAAAAAATATATATATAAGGAACCGCATCTCCTTGAGTGGTACAGGACATGTAGCATTGTGACAAGAAGCAATAGTCGATCAGAAGCCTTTCTTATGAAGTCATCGCTTCCATTGACAAGGTCTTGTCTACACGACGGCCAATTTGTCAGGTCGGCTTTGGGCGACTGCCGTGGCATCTTTTAATTCTTTCAGTTTGCTTATCCTTAAAAAGCCTCGTTTTTCTGGCAGCTGGGGACTACGGCATCCAATTTTTTTTATATTAGGACCCTCTGCTGTATCCCCATTTGAGAATCCATGACGGGCCCCCCCCCTCACCCCCCTCACCCCCCCCTCACCCCCCTCACCCCCCCAAAAAGATCCATATTTTTACTTTTTTTCCCCTGAAATATAAAAGATACTACGCCATTTATATTAATTAGTTCAACTTACTTTAATTAGGTCATTAAATAGGTCACCACCATATTGAAAGCACCCCCCCCCCGGTAATCCTGACACACTGCACATTACAGAGCTCCACAGAAATAAAACTCCCTGTAATGTGCAGTGTGTATGAGCATATCACAGAGCTCCACAGCAATAAAACTCACAGGAAGCACTGGGGTGTATGAGCAGGTACATAATCCACAGCAATATATCTCACAGTGAACGCTGGCGTGTTTGAGCAGGCACATAATCCACCTCAATGTAACCCACAGGACATGCTGGGGTGTTTGAGCAGGCACATAATCCACAGCAAGAACCTGCATGAACCATGACTGGGCCCCCCCCACCCTAGTGGCCCCCCTCCTGTTAACATGCATTGGTCCCCTCCTGGTCCACAATGTTGACTCCAGACAGTATCACATTTTTTTCCAGGTTCACTATGACCTCTTCAGTCCATCCCATTTTTAATGTAATTTGCATAATGTGTATCTCACAGAGCTCCTCAGCAATAAAACTCACAGTAATGTGCATTGTGTATCAGTGTAAATCACAAATAAGTATAAAATAAATTAAAAGAAGAATTATATATTATAGGCATGCCCCCAGGCAGGTGAGTGTGGCCCCCCCTGGTAGTTACGCCCCTGCTCCTCTTATATTAACCCTTTCACTGTAATACATTGAAAAGCACTCATTAGCTTACCAAAACCCCATTTGCATACCTTTTTACAGCCAGATTATTCTGCCACTGAAATCCACTGTTTTATCACGCTCCAGGCACCCTGTAGAAAGATAAAACTTTCTGCAAATAGCAGCCCCCACCCTTGATGTGAGAAAAAACTCAGCAATCTTTACTGCTGCATTCCATCAGCTAGGAAGAGGATAGAATACAGGGAGAGCTGTGGGATCACTCACTGCTGTACAGGGATAAGATACAGGAGCTTTTAATGACTGAAAATCCCTGTACAGTACAGATACAAGGTGTTGCTGTAATCTCCATATACAGGCATTCTGCAGCACATACAGATACAAGGTGTTGCTGTAATTACCATACACAGGCATTATGCAGCACATACAGATACAAGGTGTTGATGTAATTGCCACACACATGCATTATGCAGCACATACAGATACAAGGTGTTGCTGTAATTGCCATACACGGGCATTATGCAGCACATACAGATACAAGGTGTTGCTGTAATTGCCATACACAGGCATTATGCAGCACATACAGATACAAGGTGTTGCTGTAATTGCCACACACAGGCATTATGCAGCACATACAGATACAAGGTGTCGCTGTAATTGTCACACACAGACATTATGCAGCACATACAGATACAAGGTGTTGCTGTAATTGCCATACACAGGCATTATGCAGCACATACAGATATATGGTGTTGCTGTAATTGCCATACACAGTCATTATGCAGCACATACAGATACAAGGTGTTGCTGTAATTGCCACACACAGGCATTATGCAGCACATACAGATACAAGGTGTTGCTGTAATTGCCATACACAGGCATTATGCAGCACATACAGATATATGGTGTTGCTGTAATTGCCATACACAGTCATTATGCAGCTCATACAGATACAAGGTGTTGCTGTAATTGCCACACACAGACATTATGCAGCACATACAGATACAATGTGTTGCTGTAATTGTCATACACAGGAATTATGCAGCACATACAGATACAAGTGTTGCTGTAATTGCCATATACAGGCATTATTCAGCACATACAGATACAAGGTGTTGCTGTAATTGCCACACACAGGCATTATGCAGCACATACAGATACAAGGTGTTGCTGTAATTGCCATACACAGGCATTATGCAGCACATACAGATACAAGGTGTTGCTGTAATTGCCATACACAGGCATTATGATGCACATACAGATATTGCATTGCTAATAATCTCATTATGATCACTAAATATCCCCATAAGCAGGAGATCTCACCATTTTATTATCTGTCTGCATCACATTTACTGTATGAGACACAAAGGCCATTTCTGCCTGTATGCTGATAATGCAGACCCCTTGTGGTATTGTGCAAGATAAGGGACGCCATCTAGAGTTTAGAACCTTTCATCCCAGTAATATTTCTGTGAAGGATAAACAAATACATGAAAATTGACATACTGTGTTAAAATTCAAATTTATTTTTTTTCTTATATCAGGACAATTTCTGTGCAAATGTTCTACTTTACCCTGTATGTAATTGTTAACTTTGTATCCTGTATTTCAAATAAATGATGCAATACCTTTTTTCCCCCAACAAAAATCGCTTGGTAGTGAAGGGGTTAATAGGAGTTTCATAAATACATTTTCTCCAATACAGACCGAGAAATCAATTTTTACACTGAATTTGCAGAATCATTTTCATTTCATTAGTTCGGTATCATTTCCCAGTTTTAATCATTTTTGGTTCTTTCTTCCTGAAGGAGAATCGATACCAATTCTAGATAATTAAATATATGACTGATGTCTGCGAAACAGCATTCGCTACTTTTAGATATTTTTTTTTAAATACAGGGGGCTACATTACATATTTGGTGCTAACGTTAGCGCTCACCTGATTGAGCGTTAACGTTAGCCCTGGTAGCCACCGCATATTACATTCCAAACGCTAACGGGTTAAGAAACCCGTTAGCGTTTGGTACCTTGCACTTTTCAGCGCGAGGTTACTGTACTTTGCGCTCCCTATACTTAGCATGGGGAGCGCAAAGAGTTAATCAGCGTTAGGATTATAAAGTCCTGACGCTGATTACCGTCCGGCTGCTGTTACCCAAAAGTTAACCACAGCCTGGACTTGGTGCTAGCGGATTCCACTGGTGCAGAATCCGTTAGCACCAGGAGAAACCCCCCCCCCCCACCAAAAATTCAGATACTCACCTATTATCCCGCGGCGAGGACCACGGCTCCATACGTCTCCTTCGTCCGGCGGGAGCAGGGAAAGACTGGTGTAAAAAGTCCCCCAGTCTCTCCCTGCGGATCACTACGCCGACCTGCCGAATCTTGCGAGGTGAGATCCGGCAGGTCATGTGACTGGCAGAGGAGAAACTCAATGGAGTCCTATGGACTCCATCGAGTGGATGCACACGGCGGCGCTTAGTGCTGCTGCGCACATCCCAGGGCGTAGCGCCCGGTAACAATGCAGGCAGCTTTTTAAACGCCGGCATTGTAATATTGCGCTAAAACAGGTCGCTAGGGAGAAAACTGCGGGCAGGATTGTAGAAGAAAAGCAGGACGTGGAGGAGGACAGAGAAACTGTCCACCCTCTCTGGTCTCTCCTGTGTTTTAGCTTAATGTGTATTAAACCTCAACCTTTCCATTCTGACCAGTCTGTTGCTTCACAATCCCATCTGATACCCGTCGATGGAAAAGCATCCCGAGTTACTGACCAATCCATTCTTTACATTCCGCAAATCGTAAACCCAGAAGGCTGTCCAAATGCAAGTTGACTGAAACGCTTCCGGATGTTGGGAAAGTCAGTAAACATGGACATCTAAGGGGTGGAAGACCAGCACACCATGACCAATTATCATAGTTAATTTGGTTGTGGTGGCTAGAGTATTCCGTTAAGGTAGTTGGTTTCAACTTTATGAGGACCACCAACAGTTGGTAACCCGAAAGACCATTACACCACTGTTTTCTATCATCTGAATCAATCTGTACGTGTCCTCTCTACTTAATGATTGACTTCTGGTGGTTAATTCTCTATTATTGTGTTCTTTTTCCAAAGGGAACCGAACTGTTGGATGATCGCACACCTTCTGATGCAACGGTGACTACGACATTCAATATTCTTGTGATTGACATCAATGACAACGCCCCAGTGTTTAATAGCTCGGAGTACAAAGTCAGTATACCCGAGTTAGCCCAGTTGGGGTTTGCGCTGCCCCTCTACATCCAAGTGCAAGACAAAGACGAGGTATGGGCTTCTAACTTTCACATATGTACAATGCAATTAATCGTATGTATTAACAAGCAGATCTGGACACTATAGTCAAAGTCACTCTAATGGAGTCTGGACATTTGGGTATGGTTCGAGAGTGACCACAAGCCATACATGAGTGGATCATCTAAATAAGAGGCAGTAGCATCAGCTTTAAAATGGCCAGTCTAAGCTTGTACCAAACAAAAAAATGAAATTCTTCCTCGATTAAAATGCCAATTTTGTCCAATTAAGCAATTCACCAAAACTCTTTGATAAATTGTACCATATTAATAAAATAATAACTACCAATCGTTCACACTGAATGGTCCCTAGAGCACAAATGTCAGTCATAGCACGTCATCAACCAAGGTAGACATCATCTACTGATCCAGGATAGCTGCTGATGTGAGGCATTTCAGCGTGGCCAATCTGCGTCAAGGTTACCATGTGGTCAGTGTGATTGACTGTCACATCCATTACATGGTGTCGTGAAGTAAAGGGTGTTATCATCCATAAGACGAATACAACGTTCATCATGAAGGGGTTAAAATAGAAAGGGGTAACTCAGAACAAAAACAGTAATCTACCTTAGCCACCAAAGGTATCAGTTAAAGCTCATGTGTCATAGTTATTTACAGTGTGCCGCCATCTTTGTGGGCCATTCAAGAATAATTAGGTCAATTGTTAGTGGGATAACATCATAGTGGGACAGAGTTTTGACTCTTGGCAAGTCTTTATCAATTCTTTACCCAGAGCCCGAACGTTGACTCACTAAAATGCTATTCCAATAATGTTGCCCTAATTCAGAGGTCTAGAGTGCCCATACCTTCTGCTTAACGACAAATGGGGAGTTGGTTGCTCCTGGAATGTTTTGTCACCCTATTAAAAATATCTTGAACTGTTGCCGCTTATGGTTTACTACATATGTGCCATCAGCATGCTGCAAGCATTAGCAAAGCAATCATAGGTGCAGGGGAATATGTTACTTGGAGGTCAACCAGCAAACAATGGAATGTGCACAGTTGCAAGTTTTATCGCAGTCTATTCATATTTGTGTTTTGGGGGGTTATCAATCGTGACGTCCACCGATCTTATGGAAGATGTTGTGGAGACTCAAACAACTAATGTATCAACAGTTCAGAAGAATGATGCACTTATTGGTGTTGAAGCCAACCCAACATCCAGTTCAAGGGTCAGTTGCAGTTCTAATAGGGATTTCTTGTTTTCACTGATTGCCCAGTCTGTCAGATGTTGTGGGTGGAGAGGAGTTCACTTTTTGATGCTTTCCTTTACTCTAAGAAAATACAAGAGATATGTGCACTCCTCAACTTACATAGCATCCAACCGAGTGGACTACCAGAGAATAAGGTCCAGGTTGGTTGAGTAGAGGTCATTCACCATCTTCTTCCGCCAGCTCTACGAAGATCACAATTTTACCAAACCAAATACAATTTTCTTCCGTCAGATCTACAATGGCCCTCATTTGGAGTATGGATGGATTTGTCTTGCTCCATTCTACAGAATGGTGGGCTGAGTCACGGTTTAGATCAACCTACTCATACAATTACATTTTGAATGGTAGTTATGGAATAATGTAACAGAAGACTAACCCGTTTAAGGCTGTAAACCTGGAGTTGTGGGAGAGGTCAGTTGCCCACTTAAATACTTACCTATACCAGCTGAGTTCCATCAGCATCTGTGAACGCCTCCCACTCTCTCTGTTTCCAGCCTACCACTTAATCTCACAGGTATGTCCTCCTTTTCGGGCAAACCGTTACATTGGTCCTAGGCACATAATCAACCGATTTTCATACCATTATCCCCAACCTCAACGGAATTATATTTTTACATCATTGATGGGGAGGGGGACAAGTTGGAGCACACATTGACAATACAAGGAATGTACCAGCAAATTGGCCGTAAAGAGAGAAAATCAATCACGCGAGTCAGAGATAAGCAGAGGTTAGTCAGTCTCAGATTGATCCTGTCTGTGCTAACATGAATGGAATTCAGGAGATAACTCCTAGGAAAATATAAAATAGAATGAGAAATCAAAGAACAGAGAGAGAGAGAGAGACGCCACACGGAGAGAGAAAGTCCAGATAGTGAAAGATCATTAAAAAGTCTATTGAATGGCCTTGTTATTGTGTTATGAACCATTTGAGAACTTTTCTCTTCCAAAAGTCAACTCATTGTCGAACTGTAAGAAAATTCTGTTCTCGACAAGGTGATATGTCTTTCCACCCTGTCTATTCTACAGTTTTTATACTTATTTTTTATCATTTTATGAAGACATTTTGACTTACTGATGCTGAGATTTTTCACTGCCGAACATTACAGTGAAGTACATATAGACATATAAATGCATTTAGTTTATCTCCTCTGATCTATAAATGCTGTTTATGGTTGATGATCCCTATAAGTCACTATATCCAGTTTTCCATCTTTCAACAACTGACCAGAGCTCTACTGAGATAACAATGCTCTTCACAACGTAGAATTGATTTCATAAAGGGACATTCTAGACACCATAAAAACTTCATCGTCCAGGAACCGTATCCTTGCACTTCCAGGTCAACAAGTAATTTTCTTGGTTCCAGGCAACATCTGGTCTTTATCAAGTCTGGGTCTGTTAGAAACCAACCATTATGGTGGTCACTGTGGTGGAAATTTCATATAGTCCCCGGTTGATGGTACAACAAACTAATCGTTTGGATAATTTATGGTGTTGCACATGTTTCCTTCTTTTCTGATATCTTATGATATCGTCATTGTGTGAAGTATTAATTTATTGTGCCTAAAGCCAATGTTCCTACCCAAGAAATAGGTCCAGCTTCTAAATTTGATTTGACCCATCAATGTTCTTCATGAACAAAGTTGAAGAATGGCTAGCTGGCACTCGACTCAGATGTCCCAGTCGTATCAATCCATCCTTGCATATCATCTATGTCCAAACCAAATTATGACACCTACTGCTCTTGAGTGGTGACTGTGAACTCTGTACCCATGAACACCATACTGAGATGTAGAGAATCCAACTTTACAATGCTTTTTTCATAGAGTAAGTGTTGTGTCCTAGAAAGTTACATTAGTTCCAAGGACACCCCATGACTTATGTACAGGTCCAGACTTAAAGGTTACTCTTAGGTCAACCTAACTTGTATCCTGACATTCTGAGCAAGTGAATTTCTCTTTTCCTGTCACCCCCCCCCCCCCAGAAAACAAATACATCCAATAGGGTTGCACAAGGATAACTAAGACGTGGTCAAGTCAATAACTATAAGGTAAATGTCTTTGATGTAAATCAGGTTCAAGAAAGTTGTATAAATTCCTTGATCTGGCAGAAAAAAGTGAAATTTTTTGTGCCGTTTTCCTTTTTTTTCCGTCCCTAATGACACCTGATTCCGTATAATAATGTCTTCATTGCGGCTATAAGTGTGTGGGGAAGGCATTCTGCCTGTGCGGATATTTGATCGAGCCTTTTAATTAAAAGGTAGCTGAGCAGAGGAGGGAGTGATAAAAAGGGACACAAGTCTATTTGATTTGATTTTCTGTCACTCGGCACAATGGATTGGAGAAACACGCACTTATCTGGCAAACACAAAATGAGCACATATAAACACACACAAACAAAGACACTCCAATAAATGAGAACCTGTCTTTTTAAGGACACCAAATTGCTTTTTATCAAGTTTAAACTAGTCATTAGGTGGAATGTAAACATGGATTTTCTGCGTGAAGCCATCCTGCCATCACTGTAGAGTCAACATCTCTCTAGTCTTTGTCAGGATGGCTTTGAGGGTGGAATTTCCTGTATCTAATTGTACCTGCATTGCCCACGCATTGTGATTTGGGATTTTGCAAATAATGTTCTATATTATTTATTATACTTATAAAAATAAAGTTGTTAACCATCTATGACCTAATAAGTCTCAAGTGGCTGTATATATCTCTGTATGGTGTACGGTGAGGTGTCCAGCATGTCATGTACACCCAACCAATGTTGAGGCGTCAGTTCCTTGACCAGCTTGTAAAAGACAGGTCACGTTGACAGTTGAAGGACACCTACATCGAACATGTAGATATTGATTTGTCATTCCATGTAAGGCCTGTACTTGAAAGGATAATGTTGTCATTTTGGTGTACTCTCTTAGGCCTACAGAGAAGAAGTCATCCAACCGCAACAGGGACTTGGCTTGGTATTTATTTATGGCTGGTTGTGTTTATCCTGATGCTGGTCTTCTGCAGGCATTTCATGTGTCACGTCCCTCTGGCGCCCGGCAGCATCCTCCATGCTGCTCGCTGGCCGAGTGCCAAATGCAATGCACGCTGGCGCCGGTCACATGATGGCCGGAGGGGCGGGGTGCGGTAGGAGGAAACGGCACCATCGGGTATATAAGCCCTTCACTTAGCCCAGACAAGCGCCCTGACGTGTTTTCACTTTCCCACAGTGCTACCTAGTGTTACTAAACTGATTTGTGATCCTAATTGGTGTTTTGACCTCTGGCTTTGGCAATCGACTACTCTGGTGTTTTGACCTCTGGTTTTGGCACTCAACTACTCTGTTTTGACCCTTAGCTCTGGCAATTGATTACTCTGGTGTTTTGACCTCTGGCTATGGCAATCGACTACTCTGATGTTTTGACCCCTGGATCTGGCAATTGATTACTCTGGTGTTTTTGACCCCTTGCTCTGGCAATCGACTACTCTAGTGCTTTGACCTCTGGCTTTGACTATTGGATACTGGTGTTTTGACCCCTGGTTCTGTATTATTGTTAATTCAGATATCTGATTTATGGTTTAATAAATAGTATTTATTACTTCTTCCTGTCTGTTTTCATTTACTACCTCTATCAACCCGGCCAATCCAAGGATCGGAAAAATCATATACTGTCTCTATCAACCCGACCACTCTAAGGATCGGAAGAATAGAGGTAACTCTACGTACAGGGACCTGCTTTTATATACCCGTGGGGAATCTGTGATATCATGTATATCCATGCTGACATGCCAGCTCCTTGATCAGCTTGTAAAAAGCAGGACACGTTGAAAGATGAAGGACACCTATCACAAAACATGTAGTTGTTGATTTGTCATTCCATGTAAGGCCCCTACTTGACAGGATAATTAATTTGGTGGGCCATCTCAGGTCTACAGAGAAGAAGACATCCAACCACAACATCGGGCTTGTCTTGGTATTTGTGGCTGGTCAGATTATTTTAATGCTGGTCCTCTGCGGACAGGGAGTTCAAATCTCCTCCCACTATGTGACAGCCTTGTGGGCAGAGTAAACTCTTATAGTCAAACAAAGTTGTGGTCGAATCGGGAAGGGATGGAGACAATTCACAAAGCCAGACCACTTAAATAAGCAAAAGTGACCAGGGTGAGGAGAGTGTCCAATGACCTTTTGCCCACTAGTGTAAATAGATTGATAAGCAAACATATAGGTATTGTATAAACGTAATAATATATGTATTTTTTGGATATCCACTATATAATCTACATATATTAGGGTCTAGATGTGCTGTTATTCAATGCGCTGGCCTAGAAGGCAGCAATTCTATTTATCCTATTATAAATTTAAAATAAATTAAGATGGATTAGTTCTCGAAAGCTTGAATTCCAGAGATATCTGTTTAGCAATCCTAAAATCACCCCCCTTCCCCTCCATCCTCTTTTATTCTGGTATTAGAAGTAGCTGTGAGGCAATGCCAAGGGGTGGGGAGAAGATGAATGGCTGTTTCCTACTAATTCCATCAAATTTCTCTCTTTTTGTGGGCAGCAGATAAACTTTGAAATAAGGGATTCGTTCGCAGATTTGCAGCAGGGAGTCCGAGAGCTTCAGCGTCTGAGAGCATGAAGGGGAAGGAAAACAGTGGGGGATCAATAAATAAATAAATATACAAATGACGGTTTGCAATGTAAATGAACCTCCGCGGGCTGAAATTAAGTTAGGAAGAATTATAGTCGTAAGTAATACCAGCATGGTTCTGTATATTACAGTAACTGGGACTCATGTGGAAATCGGATTAGAGGGTTTTTCAGTTTTGTTTTGACTGAGATGTCACATGGCCCTCCAGCCTACCTATTTTACTGGTGGTTTGGCATGTTGGAAATGGTGGACCTGGATTCTAGGGATGTGGGTTTCGGAATTTTGGAATTTTCACGAAATTTCCCGATTCGTGCATTCGGATTCGGACGATTTTCCGAAAATTTTTCGGATCCGAAAACGGCAGATCCGAACAAATTTCTGAGCCGAAACGAAAACTTTTTGGTATTTTCGAATGGACTAGAAATGTGTAAAATCGAAATTCATTTTTGTTCCATTCGTGTTTTCGGCTCCATTCCTGATTTCGGTTCCATTTCAGTAATTTCGGACATCGTATTTTTCGGTTATATCGCTGATTCTGTAATTTTGTATCATTCCCATCTCAATATATCCTTCCCGGGAAACCAGAGAAATCTCAATGTATCCTTCTTGTAAAACATGCGAAATCTCAATGTATCCTTCTTGTAAAACCAGAGAAATCTCAATGTATCCTTCTTATAAAACATGAGAAATCTCAATGTATCCTTCCCGGGAAACCAGAGAAATCTCAATGTATCCTTCTTGTAAAACATGAGAAATCTCAATGTATCCTTCCCGGGAAACCAGAGAAATCTCAATGTATCCTTCTTGTAAAACATGCGAAATCTCAATGTATCCTTCTTGTAAAACATGAGAAATCTCAATGTATCCTTCTTGTAAAACATGAGAAATCTCAATGTATCCGTCTTGTAAAACATGGGAAATCTCAATGTATCCTTCCTGGGAAACCAGAGAAATCTCAATGTATCCTTCTTGTAAAAGATGGGAAATCTCAATGTATCCTTCCCGGGAAAAAAGAGAAATCTCAATGTATCCTTCTTGTAAAACATGGGAAATCTCAATGTATCCTTCTTGTAAAACATGAGAAATCTCAATGGCAGAATTATCGTATCGGCAGAATTATCGTATCGGCAGAATTATCGTATCGACAGAAATATCGGATCCGAAAAACCATTAGTTTACGTTAAAACGAATAGACACTTTGAAACGAGGAGAACAGATGTTCTGAAAAACACGAAAATTTCCGAAATCACAAAAAAAAGTCGATACGAAAAAGGAACCGAACCGAAAAGGAAATCGGCCAAAACGAAAATTTACAAAATCCGAGCGAACCGGAAAAAAAATCGGTGCACAAGTCTACTGGATTCTACTCACAGTACAGAGTGGACGGAACCTGAATACTACTCACCCCTTCCTTGATCCCTTCGGTCCCTGGTCCAGTATACTCAGAGTTCAAAAGTTCCGGCAAGAGCTCAACATCGAGTAAACTCGATCTGATCATATTCTGGGGCAATGCACAGAGATTTTGTTTACAGCAAACCGCAAAATTTTCAGCATTTTGGACATGTCTTCTGTTTTGTGGAGAAGCTTCAACTGTATTATTATACACGTAGTAGCACATTTTGACCAGCAGGGAGAGCCCTTTGCCTGTCAAATCAACTTCCTATCTCCAAAATGTATTTTATGAAAGTTACATTCATTTTTGACCTGTCTGCAACAAAATGTTGTTTTTCATAACTCCACTAGATCCTGGCTGTGGTTTTGTGGAAAACAACTTGTTGAAGGGGTTAATGGTCGACCTGATCATTATACTTTATCATACTTTAATTATAAAGCGCCAGCATATTCCGCAGCACTGTACAATGGGGGAGCGCAGACATGAGACATACTAAAACACATAAGGAACAGATGGCCCTGCCCTTAGGATACTTGCCCTACTTATACAGCACTTTACACAAGTGCTTAGGCAGACATCCCGTGAGTTTATAATCTAAAGGACAGGGGTAAGTGAAACAGAAGGGGAGCAGGGGAGTGTGGATCTGGTGGCTAGAGAGAAAATAGCAAGGATTGTATGGGAGTAACCAAGAGCTTGGCCTAGAGGTTGATTAGAATAAAGTGGCAGCAGCTGGAAGGCAATGAATGAGTTTGGACCTAGTCCTAGGCCTTGGACTGGGTGGGTGGGTGGATGGCAGTGCAGGGGCTGTGGAGTGGTGGTGATTTTTGGTACGATCAAAAACGGAGGGAAGGCATTACATGGAAAAGTAATCTGCCTGTGAATAATACATAAAATATAGGAGACTATAAAAACAACACGAGTGGAGCAGTGGAACAGCTTGAATGACGTCATGCTTGATTGCTGGGTACCTTGGGAGTCCTTAGGAGTGCAGAGGCTGTAGAGTGGTGGTGGTTGTGTGTGTTGAGCTTGGGAGTCCTTAGGTTGTGGAGTGGTGGTGGCTGTGTGTGTTGAGCTTGGGAGTCCTTAGGAGTGCAGAGGCTGTAGAGTGGTGGTGGCTGTGTGTATTGAGCTTGGGAGTCCTTAGGAGTGCAGAGGTTGTAGAGTGGTGGTGGCTGTGTGTGTTGAGCTTGGGAGTCCTAATTCATTCATATGATTATTACTTATACAGCTCCACCAAATAATTATAAAAAACAGAAATTCTAGGAAATAGGACTAGAAGAGGATGATAAAGTTAATGACGGATAAGGAATAAAGTATGAGGAATACCTGAAGCTCATGATTACTGTTATGTTGTAGTGGGCTCCTTGTCTGTGGTGGTGAGAGCTCTGGAAGACCATTTCCCTTGTGATCGTGCAGATTGCATGGGTACTGATTTTTTTGTCCTGGTAGTCACTCAGTAGGTTGGTAATCCAACCAGGTAAGAGGTGAATTCTTCCTACTTCTCAAAGAGCCAGCCCAGTGGACTACCAAGGAAAACAGTAGGCTATACCTCATTCTTTGTATTTTTTCCTCCTTTTACCCACATCTCTTCCCTTCTAGATATATCCAGTTCCCACTCCATGGTTTCATTGTTCAGTTACAACAATAATCATCATAATATATGGGCACCTCCATTTAGATATGAGGAAACATTTAATCCCTATACAAAAGTTCTTCCGATTTGCATTCTTCACTTTCTCATAATGCCATCCATGTCTTACATCCCAGTAGCATTGATGGGTTCATCATGACCTTTGGGTAAAAAGCAGTTGTATCAATCTTAAATATAAAAGAATATGGTGGCAATCTTTGAAGACCTTCTTGAGATCCCAAACTTGACCAATGCAGCTGATCACCAGCTTCCACCAGGTACCAAATCCATACAAGTGAATGAGAGAGCCATGAGAAAGAAAAAGCCCAAAACACTCATTGCCTCATCAGACACAGGCTCAGTGGTTGCTTAGTGACTGTCTTTCCTTAATCCCACAATAAAGGTCTACATCTGGCCATCTGGCTACCATCTCCGGGATTGTCTCCAACCATGCTTCCATCCTGCTCCCTAGTTCCTGGACTATCTATCTGCCTACCAACTCTGGCTCTCTCTCTGAATGCATCTCTGCTTAAGTAATGTAAGAGGACTCCTACAGGGTTAGTTAGAGAAAGGTGAAACTCTGGAGAACCTTTGGAGAAATGAAAATTCTAGGTCAAAATAGCCAAACCAGAAAAATTCTCCCATTTATCTCACTTTCCAAATCGGATATTTTGACCGACAGGGTTATTCAGAGAAAGGTGAAACTCTGGAGAACTTTTGAAGAAGTGGAAATTCTAGGTCAAAATAGCAGATGTGGAAAGTGAGATAAATGGGAGAATTTGTCACGTTCCCACGTTCCAAACCTGTCTTCCTGCCCTCTGTATTTGTATATTGTGTTTTTTCCATTGTGTTTCTGTTGCTGCCAATTCCTGGGTGGCCTCCCAGGGGTTAATTGGTGTTCTGTGTGCTGCTCACCTGTTGACCCTTGCCTTGATTCCCCTGCCTATATTAGAGCAATGTACCTATAGTACATTGCTGGGTCATTTTTCCTTTGCCTGGTCTCCTTGCGACTTGTATCCTGAGAGCTCCTTGCTGTGTTCCTGATATCCTCCGTTTGTTCATCCCTGTTCAGTTTTTGCCTCTGTTATTTCTGTTCCAGTTTATGTCAGTTCCTATTGTGTATTTAGTTCTGTCTATTTCTGTATTTTGTTTTGCTGTTTATGTTCCATTCTGATTCCCCGGTTACCGATTTTTGGCTTGGCTGACTTCCCTTCTGGTTCCTATTCCTATATTCTGTATGACGTACTCTCTCTGGTTATGACCTTTGGCTTTCCTCTTTATGACTACTCTATATAGTATATTCCTTGTCTGTACCGTTTCCAGGAAACCCTGTCATCTGTATACAACAAAAGACTCTGTACGGCTTCAAGGTAATACTTTCCTTTAGATTAGATCCGGCTATCCTAAAGACCGGCCTTTCAGTGCAGGGAATCTTTGGTATTGCCGTACAGAGGTCTTTTGTTAACCCTGTGTTGCTTTCACCTGCCCTTGCAGTTTACAGTGCATCTCTGCCCATAGGGGCTTCTCTCAGGAACCTGGACCTCACCTTTCTGCGAGTTATATTCTTAGGGATATATATACAGACCGACCACTTCCAAGGATCGGAGGGCAAGGATAGGGTGGTGCGTCACCAGGCACTGCCTCCGTGACAGAATTGTTCTGGTTTGGCTATTTTGACCTAGAATTTTCACTTCTCCAAAAGTTCTCAAGTATCACCTTTCTCTGAATAACCCTGAAAGTAGCCTGCCATTGGTTTCCTCTTCCCCAAATTTCAGGTCCCCCCTACCCGGACATGGCAGAGAAGGTCTCCCCATTTATCTTTTCAGATACGTTAACATTTCGTACTTTGTTCATTTTCCTTTTGTATGCATAAATACTTATCAGTTTGGAGAATCGGATATACACTCAGCACCCTGACGGAATAAATTTTACATCTAGACACTCGCTTTAAAGAATATACGTATAGTCATATCATGTGTCCCTATCTTGTTCCGATCTAGCCCATTCACATATTTCAATTGGGCTTTTTCGGATCGTGGATTAGAATCTGTATGGAACACTGCAATAGATACAATGTTACAAGCCGTATTACTGAATAATAAGTTGGTTCTATGATAAACAAGACTCCTGTTATCATAGAATACGTAGAAAATGGTTTTCTTGGAAGTCGAGTAGCTCTGTTCCATCTGGAAGCACTAGATTTTATAACAGAATAAGTAAATTTGCAATTATTACGACAATGTTTACAATTATTACCACTTTTTTCAAATATTATCGCCTTATCGCGATTGGAGGAAACTCTGCCGTCAAGGAAGCAGCGAGAGGCTCCGACACTCTTGAACCAAGCATAGTTTTAGTGTTTTGTGTTTATAAGTGATGTTCATAGAGTCGTTTTATTGCTTTGGATGCCAATGCGTAACTTGGCCGATTTGCTTTGTCGATCACTCTCGCGCGTTTCTTCAAGTACATCTGGAAGAGTTGAGAGCAGATCCGGACCTCTTCACCTGTTCCTTGCTGTCACGCTCAGGTTCTTCCAGCCATTAGCGTTCCCTCGTGCATTTAATTGACCAATCCTCCCACTAAGAAGTTCGTTCTGGGGAAAATTGGAAAAACCAGCCATTATGTATTAGTAGGTACAGTGCATGAGCGGCATTGGAACAAGTTGTACCGGTCTGAAGGTTCTCTGGCAGCAATAAATGCCGGAGATGCACTTTTGATAAGGAAAAAATGTAATAAGTTAAAATGGAATGTAAAATAATAAACATTTTTCTAACAATTTTGTTGTTTCTATGGATCTTTTGGGTGATTTATTACCTTCGAAACCCTATTCCACTCTGTAAATTATAGAGTCATATATGAGTGTCTAGACATTCTCGCTCAATTATCATTGATTCCTATTGACTTAAAGGAACACTCCATTAAAAATCCAGTTTTCCTTTTTTGCCCTTAAATAATAAGGCGGAGGCTGTAAGCACCTGCACAGATCCGATCCACCGGCTGCCTCTCTGAGACTGATTGCTGCCGTGTACCGGCATTTTGGGTGACGATCTAGTGACTGGCATCCAGGAAATCCAAAAATCCTGACTGCTGGTGCCGCTGGGTGGGGTGGAGGAAACAGGCACTCCTCACACCCTGACTGCTTTATAAATGTAAAGTGATCAGGATGGGTAGAGTGTCCCTTTAATTATAAATATTGGATATACCAAGTTTAGCTCAACCCTACTTACTTCATGCAACCATCACCAAATAGCCATGTACAGTTGTTACTCATTAATGTCCTGTCCAGAAAGCCTGAGTAGTGCCATGCATCCCTCCCTGGTGATCCTAAAAAAGTAGGATTCTCCACCTGCAGTCAAAATATTCAAAGAGGCAGAGGTTCATCTGTTTGGGCAGCACCTCTCCTGTAACTGTCTTAAATTATAATAATGCTGGTAAGAATGCAAGCGTTTCGAAGAATATTGGAATTTTCATACCAGGGAAAGATTCATTTTTAAATTCAGTGTCCTGTACATACTTCTTCAAAACAGAATTTTGGCTCTTTTTTCATGATTACAATCCCCCTATTGGTGTCCGTCTGGAGAAGCAGCTGGGAGCAACTGAGCCAGGGGTCAAGTTGAGGGAGAATGCGTGGGAACGCAGTTCCTCGACTATTTTTGTGGAAGAAACTCAGTTCCCTTTGATCCCACACACTATAAAGTTTGTATTCAGGTGTTGAATCCTCTTTTTCCCTGTTAAATCCTATATTTGTTGTGGTTTATCATATATTTTTATTGAAATTCAGATATATACATAGATATACAGTATCAGATTCGAGTGTGTGTTTGTGTTAAGTGCGCAATTACAAGTGCTATTTGGTTGACAGAAATCTGGTGAGTTCCTGCACTACCATTTCAGGACCCCTGAACTGAGCATGTCAAGAACTTGGGACGGTTTTCAAATCTGCCCCACTAGAGGCTACTTTACACATGCTCAGTCTGACTGAGTAAATTTTCTCTGTTTCAGCATCTTAAAACATCACCAGTTTCTGGTGCTTAAAAGACTACATTATGCCTTAAGGTAGCCAAGCTGCTGTCATCAAACAAACACAGACATTTCTTATATAATAATAATAATAATAATTTAATAATTAACATCTGACCAGATTGTAGTCATGGAGCCAGGATAGATTTTCATACCCTTCTGAGAAGCTTCTCAAACTGGGTATTGTCACCTTATCTTGGATCAGCAGCGAAAACAAACAAATTACTACCTACTGGTACCCTCCTAAAGGCTGTCTCACACAATCTGGTGGTCTACAGCCAGAAGAACATTACTTGTTGAGTGACTATAATGACCACTGCTTAATTGTTTTTCAGAGAAGAATTGGAATTTTTTTACCGTGCATTTTTGCGTGAAGAATGTAATAGGGCCCATACTCTTTTAGGCTTTCCCCAGGTAGACAGTTGCTTTGGATACTTGGAAATATCAATGTAGGAAATAAATCGACATATAAACATTACGACTTATACATTTTAGACATTTTGGGCCCTATTACATTCTTCACGTAAAAATGTACGGTAAACGTGTGACGTTAACGCGCGTAAATTAACGCTGGTATTACAATCCTCGCGCATTTTTTCATCCATCAAAAAATAACGTGTGTGAAAAAGATGTGCAAAAACGCGCACGCATTAACGTTGTGCGCAGAAATCGGTGTGCAGGCTGTTTTTTCACGCAATTCAGCCAATCAGAATTAAGAACCACAATTATCTCGCGTTAAGTTTTTGTGCCTGTCAAAGTCAATCTAAGTATATAAGCTGCAGCAATAATAAAAACACGCACAACCTCTAAATTTTATTGTTTGGGTATGTGTAGAATGTGTAACTATATGTTGCTGTATTTTTTCTTTTGGGCTGGTGTATTTGGGTTCGGCCAGGACGTTCAGATTTGCCGGTACCACCAGCTTTTAAAAGACGTTAAAATGATGCGCGCAAACGCTGTGCGTTACATTTTGCGCATAGATTGTAATACCATCCGTGTATCAGCGCACAAACGCATTTGCGCTCACAATATTAAGTATAGGACGCGCACAGTACATTACGCTCATGCAGGATTCGCGCAGGTTCACCCGCGGTAGACGTAAACGCTCATTTTTTGCGCGGACATTGTAATACGACGTTCAGCGCAAAGGGTTTTGCCCCTCGAGTTAATGCGTTTTTGCGCACGCGTTTAACGTTTGCGCGAAGAATGTAATAGAGCCCAATAAGTCTGACCTACTCCTGGTGGCCTTCTGATGTTCCTCTCAAGTTCTAGAGAACAACCACTTGGCCAAAATCAGACAAACATTGAATTAGTTGAATGTGTGAAATGGCCATTGCAGAATTGTTTTCCTTATGGTGTAGATCAGTGTTTCCCAAACCTGTCCTCTGGACCCTCAACCAGGCCAAATTTTACAGATCACCTTGGGGAAATGCAGACGGAATCCTGCAATCACTGAACAGCAAATCAGATCACCTGTGCTGCGCTTCAGATATCTGGCAAACCTGGCGAGGCGGAGGGTCCTGAGGACAGGGTTGGGAAACACTGGTGTAGATTAACGTCTAGAGTACATGTTTTGCGTAAATGTTTTATCTTTTTCTTTCCGTAAAGTGTTTTTGAGGGCCACCAATCTGCGTCAACGCCAACCATGGACGGAGTGGGTGATATTAACCTATGGCATACAAATCAACATGTAATCGTTATGCATCACGCAGGATCAAAATCAACATAGACTCACTAGGGGTAATTGAATAACAATTCTGAGTTAGGCTGTTTTAATGTGCTTTTTTATTTTTTGGTGAGGGAGAGAATCAAAGTCACGTGTTCCCCATATGCACCTTATGTATAGTATAACTGTCAATACGCATTACTCTCCTGGGATGAGGATGCTGTCAACCATTGATGCGTCAAGTCTGGAGTTGTAAATGAGGTGTTTGAAACATATGCCATCTGTTTTTGACACCGTCAAGGTGCCGGGTGTTTGCACAGTTAATGAACAGGTAAACAATTTACTTGACAGCGTCACATTTCTATTTCATAGCCCAATATATGTAATGGAATGTTGTTGAATAGTTCTATATCAGAAATTCATCCGAATACACTCCAGTCTTCTTTCAGTTTAATGACCCTTCGAAAAAAAGAACAGATATAGATGCATGATAGATAGATCAATGCATAAGTAGATAGATAAATAGATATACTAGATTTGTTTCTATGAGGATTAATAATAAATTAGATCAGGGGCGATGGCCTCTCTTAGGGCGACAGCACCTACCTCTGATCCCTCTTCTGGGGGCTCGGAGGAGGACATTTCCCACTCTGACGCAGGTGACCTGCCCACGCGGCCCACCCGCCCTTTCGCTACTGAGGACTCTAACCAACCGTCCCCAGGCATCTCTGGAAGTTCGGAGACTCCACCGGCAGCCGCTGGGACACCTTCTGCACACCTTGCCCTGGACCATGTTGCTGCCTCCGATGATGGACGGCCCACCACGATGGGAGACTATCGACGCTTTATCGCTGAAATTAAAACCCTTTGGTCTACAGAAGTTTCCGGACTCCGCTCTGAAGTGGAGGGGGTCCGCTCCCAGGTCGTGACGATGCAGGCCCAAAACGCGGAACTAGCTGGGGAACAAGCAGTCCTGTCTTCTCAGGTGTGCGCCCTTCAGTCGCAGGTGGATTTGCTTACCCGCACAGTGGAGGCTCTGGAATCCCGCCACCGCCGCCGTAATGTCCGTATACGGGGGATCCCGGAGTCGGTCCCCACAGTGGATCTGCTCAACTACACGAACCGCGTGGCACGTCAGGCCTTGGATTCTCCACCGGAGTCGCCCGAGATTTTTGGGGCGGTGTATCGAATTCGTAAGGCTGCGGCGGCCCCTGTGGATGCCTCACGTGATGTCATTGCGGTGGCGGGTGATGCAGCTGCCAAGTCACAACTTTTAGCAGCTCCAGGGGCCCGCGCACCTATCCGGTTTGAGGGAGCACAGTTGCAGCTGTACCGAGACCTTCCCTTTATAACCCTGATGGCGAGACGGCGCTTCCGAGAGGTGACTACTTTTCTTCGACGCAAAGGGACCCGTTACCGCTGGGGTGTGGCTGGGTCACTTGTGGTAACACATGAGAATGTCCCCAGCACCATCTCAGAGCCAGCCGAGGCATGGCCGATTCTTTTGGGCATGGGACTTATCCCCGACCGCAAGCCCACACCCCCAGACTGAGAACTTTTGCCTACGTGCCCTTTTTTTTTCTTTTTTAGCCGGTTCCTGCTCTAATGTGTCTACATGTACCCCTCCACTGCCCCTGCCGCATTGAGCTTTTTTCCCGCCTCAGCTCCTGATTTTCTGACCCATAGGTCACAATAGAGGATCCCAACCCCCCTCTCCTTTTTCTCCCCCCTTTTTTCTTTTTACTCCCTCTTTCTGCAAGAGATGGTTTCTGAGGACATGGGCGTGTGTTTTTTTTTTTTCTGTTTTCTCTACCCGAGGACGTTTGAGCGGAGCTTTCTTTAATCTTCCCTACGGTGTCTTATCTTAGGTTTTCTTTTGTCGTATTTTATCTACTTTTTGCTTGTTGACTTACATGAACGTTTTCTATGTGTTCATGTCTATATTGTTTGCTTTGTTTTTTTTTTCATGACAGTAGAAGTGGCGGCCCTGCGTGGCCGCATTATGTCTGGTCGCACTGTGACCCTGTTTAAAATCTTTAAATAAAGAATTTAAAAAAAAAATGTGAGGAAGGAATGTAGTGGTTGTGGCAGTGTCATTAGGCACAGGGTAGTAGACCATAGATATATTAGTAGGCATATGGAGAATGCCATTTTCCCACTATAGGGTTAATCCTAAACCAATGCCTAATTAAGTCTGCCCTGCCCATATAGGTGTGTGTGTGGTTCTCTGAGTGAGCAGTTGAGTGTGCAGTCTGTGTGCTGGCTACTGAAGGGAAGGAAGCAAAGAAACTCCTGAAGACTAAAGGGAAGTACTTTGTCACTTTTGCTTCATTTATTGGCAAGCGGCCTAGCTGCCCAATATCTAGAGAGGGAATCATATATGTTTAGTCAGACTCCGCATGAAGGAGTAGGCTGTTGTTTTATATTTTGTTTATTTGATGTTTTACTGTACCCTGCTGATTTTATGAGTGCATAATAAAAGAAAGAGGAAGTACTGATTCTTGTATCCAGTGCCTTTATCACAGGGTTAAACATTAACTCCTTCTGACTCTCTTCAAACCAACTTTCCCATTTGAACTCCTTAGATTCTTTTCTTCTTAGGCTCATCTTGAATCCAGCAAAATCCAGAATCCAGTCGTTGCTCCAAACGGACATGACCTGCTGTCACTTACTATATATAGAAAACTATAAGTGCCAACAATTCCTCTGAAATATTTTTCGTAGGGTGCCAACACATACCAGTACCAGCAAATTCCCAAATGATTGTCAAACAGAGGGTACGGACAATGCAAACCTTTGAATCAAGGCAAGTTTTATTGAAGACACATCTTATGATGAGACAACATTTCGACTCTGGTGAGTCAAGACTTGACAAAGACTCGCCAGGGGCGAAACGTTGTCTCATTGTAAAATGTGTTTCCAATAAAGGTCACCTTGATTTAGATTTGTGGAGTGGCTGTACCCTCTTTTTGAATGCTGCCACTTCCTGTCAGCTGAAGCATGTGACCATGGGAGGCAGCCAACCCAATGGTTCTCAATATCTAGCGCACTGAGAGCCATTGGTGGATACTTGATCCCTTGGCTCAGCACTCAGGTTCTGGTTGGTACTAAGTCCCTGCACTCTAAGGACTGATTCAGGACTTGCTTGGACATTAATTAACTTGGTATTGACGGTCTTTGCCATTATGGAGTACTTCAATGAATATGTTACCGTTTGGCAGCAAAGCAGAGGCTGCCTCCAAGTTGTGGTTTTCACCTTCTTCCAGGTCTCTGGGATAGGATAGATTTTATTTCAGCGCTATAAACTGTTGTTGTCTAACGTTAATGACTTGACTTGGTTTTATTCTGCAGGGTGTGAACAGTGCCTTTGAAGTATACCTGGTGGGAAACAACTCCAATCATTTCATTATTTCCCCAACCTCCGTCCAAGGAAAAGCTGATATCCGAATGAGGGTGGCAGTCCCATTGGATTTTGAGACAACTCCCCGATACCAATTCTCTGTAAGTATTCCCGTGTCAGAGATGTGGTAGTGGAAGGGAGGTATATAGGACCCAGAATCCTACACAGTCTGTATCCACTACATGGGAGTAATCTGAACTACATCTCCCAGCAAGCAGCTCTGCGGGTGGGGGATTACTAAGGAGCCACACCTAACACTAGTTGACCAGGAAAAATGTTGACTGAGCAGGAAAGGCTCAGGGCCTTGTTTTTCCCTTTGCTGGGTACAGAGACGCCATAGACCTGCATCCAAGGTAACAAGGTTGGAATATAAGCTTTGTGTTTCCATGTCATATAAGCATTGTGTTTCCATGTCATACTATTGAATTCAATCATATTGAAACTGGTTAATGGAGTTAGCCATCCAGGGATAGTCAGGGAATGACTGTGTTATAGTTAGTGCTCTGGTGAGAGCTAGGATTTATTTTCTGCCTTACTTTGTTTTGAAATGAATGAGAAACGCTCATATTAAATGCACAAATAAATCAATGTTAAAAGGCTTTCCAGTGTCTGTTGTGTAAAACCCTAGAAGACAGTGCAAACGTATCCCTGAACTGTGACAGTTAATCACGTGAATCTGCTTTGCAAAATTTAAAAGGGGGGGGGGTCATTGTATGGATTGTTTGACTTGGTATGTATATTCATTCTTGGAGGCAGGTGACATTGGGTTATGATTTTGACTTAAAATTAGTCCTCCATATCTAAATTACAAGCATGACAGTTAATCTGCGCAGTTTACTGTAGTATATGGGGTGGAGGGTGGAAAATAGTGCCATAATGAGATACAGATGTGAACCCTATATGGTAGATTTATTTAATATCTGGGTGACAAAAGCAAATTCACACTAAATGTGTTAATACTATCCTCTACAATTTTTCGGGATCATCTGCAGTTACCACAGGGTGGACCAGGGCAAATGCCTTCTTGAGCTTAGCTTCACGGACAGGAAGCTGCATACCATGCTCACCCCCTGCAGCCCAAGGCATCCATTAAGATGGCAGCTGCTTTGTAAAGCCACATGCCACTTACGAAAGGTGACAGCTGTTCACCTTTAAGTATGGTTTTGTGAATCGACTGCAGTGCAGCAATCACAATATGTCAGACACGCAAGGATAGCGCATGCACATACTTGTATTATATTGGAAGGGATGGTGGCCGAAAATCACAGCACCACTCGTAATAGAGGACAGATCCGAAGTGCAAGTAATGTAGGTACTCTAAATGAAATGGGGGCATGTTAATTGAAATGGGGGCATACTAAATTAAATGTGGGCACAGTACTTAGAATGGGGGCACACTAGTAGAAATGGAGGCATACTAAATTAAATTGGGAGGCACTAAATGAAATGGGGCAATGCTAGAGAAAGTGGGGGCACACTAAATGAAATGGGGCACATAAAATGAAAAGGTGCACACTAAATGAAATGAGGGCATACTTAATGAAAAGGGGGCACGCTAAATAAAAATTAGGGCATATTAAAGAAATTGGGGCCATTCTAAATGAAATGGGGCATGCTAAATGAAATGGGGAACACTAGATGAAATGGGGCATACCAAATGCAAAGGGGACATGCTAAATGAAAATCAGGGCATACTAAAGAAAGTGGGGCCATGCTAAATGAAAATGGTGGCATACTAAATAACATAGGGGCACACTAGATGAAATGGGGGTATGCTAAATGAAATAGGGGCACACTAGATGAAATGGGGCATACCAAATGCAAAGGGGACATGCTAAATGAAAATCGGCGCATACTAAAGAAAGTGGGGCCATGCTAAATGAAATGGCAGCATACTAAATAACATAGGGGCACACTAGATGAAATAGGGGCATACTAAATGAAATAGGGGCACACTAAATGAAATAGGGGCACACTAGATGAAATAGGGGCATACCAAATGAAAAGGGGACATGCTAAATGAAAATCGGGGCATAGTAAAGAAATTGGGGCCATGCTAAATGAAATGGTGGCATACTAAATAACATAGGGGTACACTAGATGAAATGGGGGCATACTAAATTAAATAGGGGCACACCAGATGAAATGGGGCATACCAAATGCAAAGGGGACATGCTAAATGAAAATCGGGGCATACTAAAGAAACTGGGGCCATGCTAAATGAAATGGTGGCATACTAAATAACATAGGGGCACACTAGATGAAATGGGGGTATGCTAAATGAAATAGGGGCACACTAGATGAAATGGGGCATACCAAATACAAAGAGGACATGCTAAATGAAAATCAGGGAATACTAAAGAAATTGGGGCCATGCTAAATGAAATGGCAGCATACTAAATAACATAGGGGCACACTAGATGAAATGGGGGTATACTAAATGAAATGGAAGCATGATAAATGGAATGGAATTATAGGGGCATAATAATTGAAATGTGGGACATGATTAAAGAACCAGCTAGACTGCTCCTCCTGAGATTGGTGTCTGGTTTGTCCCTGTCAGTCATAAACTGTATATTGTTGACTAAATCGGCCTACAGCACAATGTAAGAGATCATGACGACTTTCTGAAATTAATATAACTTTGCATTTTTTCTCAGGCGAGGAGTCAGTTCACAAAATAGGCTGAAAAAAATGTCTAAGGTTTATTGTAGTTATTTCTATATTTTCTAGGACTGCTCAAAGGGTCTAACATTATAACAGTTCAAAAACATTTGTAACCAGAGCCATTATTTTCAGGTGTTTGTCAGAACTCACACCACATGAGCAATGCACGCTTAGTGTGCTTCATCCTCTGTTTAATCCAATAATACAACAACACAACATTTAAGAGCATAGATCATGTTGCCCTTAGGAAAATAAGCGAGGAAAATTTCTTCTTCCGCGGCACTGTATTAAGCCGGAGCGTCTGAGTTCTAAAGAGAACAGGAGGTATGGGAAATTCTGACAGTAACTCTTACTCCGTGGATTTATAACTAGAAAATAAAAAGTCACTATAAACATACAGCCAAGCAGACGGCGAGTAATAGTGCCGTTGGTTGAGAGAGGGAGTTTATGCTCCATAAAACTTTTATCACCTTCTCATTCAGACAGCAAACATATCCTATCTAACCTCTTTAGAGCCAGACGTCTCGGCAAAATGCTGCTCGACAAAGTAATTCTAGGACTAAACGGCTGAAACAAAGGAGGTGGACAGTAGGTCAAACTGATGCTCTATGTCCTAGAGCTTACAATTTGTCCTACCACATTCGGTCACACCTGGTCAACATTTTGCCACTTTCCGTGACACGAGTGACCAGCTATGGACCATTAACTGGGTATGTTGAGACCATAAACAACCTTACTGGAGCAGTACGACGGGAGATATCCCACCCAACAGGGAGAACACATAAGGAACCACCAGATTCCGAAATAATGATGAAGGAAAAAATATAAAATGTAAATTTTAGTCTTATGATGGGAAAATGTATTGTCCGGCACAACAAACACAACGACGGAAGACAATAAATGAAAGAGAAAACACAGGAACAGATAAAAATACGGAGATCAATGAGATAAGAGTTCAAATAATGTTCCAAATGGCAAAATATAACCTTAGTTCCCAATATCGTATATGTTCCTGTATTGAAAATAGTTTTCACGTGATATAACTGCACTCAAACAAGTAGGTTTTTACGAAATGACTACCAAATGCAGGGAACATATGCAGAAGATGTCACATCGAAAGCAGTAGGCCTCTTGCAGGAGCCACATGGCACAAAAGCAGGCGACGATGGAAAAGAGGTGGATTTATTCACAACAAGCAAGGTCCGATAGAGATGACAGGAACTCACAGATAAGGCACCAGTAGGAAGCACGTTGGGTGCAGAGGAAACAGGATGACCAGGAACACAAGCAAGGTAGCAGGAATAATATTCAGGAAGCAGGCATGAGATACAAGTTCCAGGTTTACCGAGAAATGGTGTGCTCTCCAGGCATCAGAGAATAGGAACGACACCCTTTAAACAGGACGAACAAGAACAATTGGGGAGGGCAAGAGGATCCCCTCAGCCCGGACTGGTGGTAAGCCAGGACTGAAACCAAATGCAGATACAGGATAGGAGCGGGCAGGGTTCATGTCACAGCAGCAACAGCTCAGGAACGGGTCTTCCTGAATCCCTTCAGGTTTCCATGGCATATTATGTGAAAGAAGTGAATAATGAGGAATGTTACCCACTCCTTCATGCACTTCTGCTTTGCCCATCATATTAAGTAAAAAAACACTCAAGTGACAGTAGAATGGAGAAAAAATATAATGAAACCCATCTAAGTTTACATTTCAAGTAACGTTCCCTGTAGTCCTGCACCCAACGCGTGTTTCACGTATCGAACTAGTCAGGGATGCAATGTGTTTTTTCTACCCATTATTTGTGACGTCTTCTGGTAGTTACTTATGTAATAACCTAGGTAACTTAGGTATTAACCTATGAGTTCCACCATCATACTGGATAACATGGTCATAAATCATTGTTGCTCTTCTCATCTTCCCATCTCCTGATTTCATGGAACGACTTACAAGGGTGCACTATTTTGTGAAGACTGTTCATCTCTACTGTAACTCAAATTTTGGGAACTGATGGTCAGTGATTCTACATTTATACCAATGTCACGTGTCTGTCTAGCCAACTCAGAGTCTTTGATGGGCATATCATGTGTCTTTTGTGTACATTTTGTAAAATGTCTGTCAATCTTTACAGCTGTTTGCCAATGAGAGTGTATTGGACCACGTCGGATTCTCTCAAGTGAAAATTGACCTGATCAATGAAAACGACAACCGTCCTATTTTCAGCCAATTGCTCTACAATGTTACTCTGTTTGAGAACGTCACTGTTGGCACCACCATCCTCAAGGTTCTGGTGAGTACAACTCCAACTTGTCTTCTTTTTTTGTTAGTAATCAATCACAGGTTACTCATGTCTTTGTCAGACCTGGTCCCGGCGCTGCTCCGCTGGCTCCCACGTGGCTGCGTGTCTCCAGGCTCCCTCTGCGTGTCCGACCTGGTCCTGGCGCTGCTACGCTGTCTCCCTCACGCTTGCGTCTCTCCAGGTTCCCCCCTGTCTCCTATGCACGCGAGCCACCGGCTTAATCGTCTTTTACCGCCGATGGCCCGTCGTGCGAATGACGGCATCGGTACTGTGGCAGCTGTTTCCAGTTACCACTTGATCCCATGGGCCAATCACATTCAAGAGTGCCTTATTTAAACTTGCTTTGCCCCATTTACCTTGCCCTTTCATGGTTTCAGTTGGTTCTGACCCCTTAAGTGCCTGATTTTGATATTTATCGCTCTGATATATATATTTACTGATTTTCCGTGTTTGACCCAGATTGGCCAACGATTTGACACAGATTTACCTAACGACCATTCTACCTGCTTTGCAGGATCTCTGCCTTCCTGGCCTTGCCTGGTTCTGTGCTCCCCTTTTTCCGTACCTCTCCTGTCGTATACTGCCAGCCATACAAGGACTGGTGTTTCCCTTCCTTATTGCTGTCGCTGCCTTTATAGGTCCACCTTTTACCATTGCTAACCCCAGCCAACTCAAGGACTGGTACAGAACCTGGGTAAAGGGTTACCTGGTATTGCGTCTCAGGTTAACCCATAGTATACCTAGGAGAAATCCTGAACCAGCCTAAATCGATGTTGAATAGGTTTGACTCCCAAGATGTTTCATCATTACACATCCCATAATGTTCACCCTTTGCTAAAGCTGATGGGCGTCACAAGACGTTCCTCCAACTTATTGACTCATTGATGGTCATCACAGTCTTAAACTACTGAATACCCATAATGATTGAAATTTGGTACCAGTTGTGTGGATTTGACCATCTCTTCATTTCAAAGTAACATTTGAGAGAATTTTTTGGTACCATTTTCCAAAAGAGTTTTGATGGAGATTTCTCAAAATTAAGCTTATGCACCAAGCAAGTCTCCTCCCAATCATGTCAACTGAGATCATGTACGAAATTTTTTGAAATTTACTGCACTTGACTGGGATGCTAAAGAAGAGTGTTTTTTTTTATCGTTGTACAGAAGGAACACTCCCAGTGTAGACATTTACCAGATTGACATGTGATATCTTAATTGCTTGGCTTATCCTACAAGTAATAATCCTCGTGATGGGAAACCAACCATTATGATTGCATGCTACATGGCCTAGGTGATTCCACCATGAAACGTGTATTATTATCATTATTATTCACTATACTGGAAATTGTAGAGTACAACAAGTATCCTACGACCCGATAGATGGAATCAGAACTTATTCCGACCTTATTTCAGTTGAGGAGATTCGAATGCAGGTTTACTGGCATGTCGATACCCCAAAAAGAATTCCCCTCAAATATCGGCTCTAGCCTCGTCTATACGTTTTAATGGAAGTATCGACTTTAGCCAATCAGTTTCAGGGTTAATCAGAGAAAGGTGAAACTCTGGAGAACTTTGGAGAAGTGAAAATTCTAGGTCAAAATAGCCAAACTAGAAAAATTCTCCCATTTATCTCACTTTCCAAATCGGCTATTTTGACATAGAATTTTCACTTCTCCAGAGTTTCACCTTTCTCTGAATAACCCTGTTTGAGTTTATTGGTTTGCCGAACTCTGAAAAATTTACAAATGTTGACATCTACAAATGTTGATAAATGGATTTTCAGGGAGAAAAGTAGAGGAATAAGACTGAAAACGTTTTCTAAGAGACATGTTTAAAGGTTGAAATCCGCATGATGCCGGACAAAAATAAGCTATTTAGGTGTTTTAATGATCAACCACTCTTCGGATCAGCAGCACTTTCTTGATAATTGTCTCACGCTGAATTTTTTTTAACTGAATCCGCTGATATTTCAAAAAATCGGCCAATAGAATTAAATCAAGCCCTTATTTTGTTGCAAACTATGTATTTCTTACAACTTCCTTTGTGTTAAATAACCCTAGCAGTAGAAAGCCGGTCATGCATCTACTCGTAGCTACTATTTAGATGACACTGATGATTTCTGAAAACATCTGAACATGGAGTTATTCGTTGTCGGCAATTGACACATAATTGTCAGCATCCATGCCTGTTAGGGATGTGCGTTTCGTTTCGTTCCGAATTGAATTTCGTACGAAATTCACCATTTTCGTTGATCCGGGACCATTTACGGAACGAAATATCGGCTGCCCGAAATTACATAATCCCAAATCAAAGCTTCAACACAAATGAAATCATTTCCTTATGGAACCTAAATGAAAAAAAAAAATCGAGATGCAAATTCTACAAAATGCTGAAAAAACTGAACAAAACAATCAAAAACGAATTGAATTTCAAAAACAAATGATCTGAAACAAAAAAAGACAGAACCAATGATCTAAAATGAAAATAAAGAGAACAAAATGATCTACAATGAAAAAAAAACCAAAACAAATGGTATGAAAGCAAAAAAAAGAAAAAAACGATTTAAAACGCAAAAAAACTGAACCAAATTATCTGAAACGAAAAAAAAAAAAGAGCAAATTAAATGATTTAAAACGCAAAAAACTGCCATTTTTAAAATATTTTTTTAGGATTATTTTGGCATTTTTCGGGATTTTTTGGTTAATCTTTAGGGTTCCTAATTTATTTTAAAGAAACTAGGATTTTTTTTCACCATTTTCAATGATAAAACAAATCCCCGTTTTCAACTGTTAATTAAATATTTTTAAAACCATTTATTATTTTCAAAACAAAATGATTTTAAATGGAAATAAACTGAACCAAATTATCTGAAACGAAAAAAAAAAACCGAACAAATTAAATGATTTAAAACAAAAATAACTGTCATTTTTTAATTTAATTTTTTAGGATTATTTTGGCATTTTTCAGGAATGTTTTGGTTAATCTTTAGGGTCTCTAATTTATTTTAAAGAAACTAGGATTTTTTTTCTCCATTTTCAATGTTAAAACAAATCCCTGTTTTCAACTGTTTATTAAATATTTTTAAAACCATTTATTATTTTCAAAACAAAATGATTTTAAATGGAAATAAACTGAACCAAATTATCTGAAATGAAAAAAAAAACCAGAACAAATTAAATGATTTAAAACAAAAAAACCTGTCATTTTTTAATTTTATTTTTTAGGATTATTTTGGCATTTTTCAGGAATTTTTTGGTTAATCTTTAGGGTCTCTAATTTATTTTAAAGAAACTAGGATTTTTTTCTCACCATTTTCAATGATAAAACAAATCCCCGTTTTCAACTGTTTATTAAATATTTTTAAAACCATTTATTATTTTCAAAACAAAATGATTTTAAATGGAAATAAACTGAACCAAATTATCTGAAACGAAAAAAAAAAAAACGAACAAATTAAATGATTTAAAACAAAAATAACTGTCATTTTTTTATTTAATTTTTTAGGATTATTTTGGCATTTTTCAGGAATTTTTTGGTTAATCTTTAGGGTCCTTAATTTATTTTAAAGAAACTAGGATTTTTTTTCTCCATTTTCAATGTTAAAACAAATCCCCGTTTTCAACTGTTTATTAAATATTTTTAAAACCATTTATTATTTTCAAAACAAAATGATTTTAAATGGAAATAAACTGAACCAAATTATCTGAAATGAAAAAAAAACCAGAACAAATTAAATGATTTAAAACAAAAAAAAAACTGTCATTTTTTAATTTAATTTTTTAGGATTATTTTGGCATTTTTCGGGATTTTTTGGTTAATCTTTAGGGTCTCTAATTTATTTTAAAGAAACTAGGATTTTTTTCTCACCATTTTCAATGATAAAACAAATCCCCGTTTTCAACTGTTTATTAAATATTTTTAAAACCATTTATTATTTTCAAAACAAAATGATTTTAAATGGAAATAAACTGAACCAAATTATCTGAAATGAAAAAAACAACCAGAACAAATTAAATCATTTAAAACTAAAAAAAACCTGTCATTTTTTTAATTTTATTTTTTAGGATTATTTTGGCATTTTTCAGGATTTTTTTGGTTACTCTTAGGGTTCCTAACTAATTTTAAATGTATAACGAGGTCTGTTTTTTTCTTTGTATGGAGGAGCACCTAAGTGAGAAGTTTTGTGAGAGAAAAGTGAGACAGAGGGGTGTAGGCGAAAACTGAAGCTGTCTTCCTCTTGGCAAATGGAGCCATATCTATATATTAACACATAAATCAAAAAAAGATAAAGCCAGTTTCCTTTTCCTACGTCAGTGTCACACTTTCGTTTAGGTTCATTGATGTTCGATCTGGTCGGGATCGTCAAAATATGAGTTCTTGAGTTCTAATCGTAACAGGAGATGTGAGTGTAAATCAGTGTTATCGCAACTCGCCTGCTTCCAACCACCAGTCCTGTACAATTTACACATTTTTGACGTAGGCCCATCTTTATGTGTCCAGTCGAATAAGGATTCATTGGTATGAATGGCGTATTTTTGTATTCACGCTGAAAGATGGAGTTAATTACGCAACTCCACGTTTCCTCCATCAAGCTGGAAGGGGTGTGCATCTTATCGACACTCTTGGGGCTCCTGCCAGAGAGATCAAGGGAAGCTGGTTAATCAGACATCCTTACGCACACCAGAATTTCCAGTTTATAGGGGAGAAATCCACAAATCCCATTCCCCATGTGATCAGATCACTTTTCTTCAGCTTAAAGAAAAGACCTTTTCGCACAGGTATTCTAAAAACTGAAAAAAAAACCGAATTAACGTTATATATAATGTACTTATAAAGTGCTAACTTAATGGGAAGAATTAATTATGAATCACCCAATCTCTAATCTCAGGAACGCGATAATTTTCTATTTATATGTAAAGAAAGGCCGCGAGGCCTGCAGTTGTGTGAGGGGCCTCATGGCTACTTTAAGGCTTTTGGCTGGCACAGCATCCCACAGGAGGTCAACGTGGCCCACTCACCCATCTCCTTTTCTTCTTAAACAACTTCTTAAACTCCACTGGTTGGCCCTCTTGTTAAGGCCTAACAGTCAGTCCGTCTCAACAAACTTAAACTGGCTTGGTTCAGGGGTATCGATACGGTTAAGACCCCGAACAGAAACATATATATTTTTGTTTATTTATTTATTTATAAAGTGTTTTAGCAGGATGGATACATTGAGATTTCTCTCGTTTTCAAGTACGTCCTGTTTTCAAGAACATTGAATTGTTACAGTTGTTACAGTAATACAAAGTAATAAAATGCAAGATATTGAAAAAAACAGCACAGATATACATAATAACAGAAAATTAATATATTCACTATGTATGTTACATGTTTACAGGTGCATTCTGTATATAGTCACTATGTTACATGTTTACAGGTGCATTCTGTATATAGTCACTATGTTACATGTTTACAGGTGCATTCTGTATATAGTCACTATGTTACATGTTTACAGGTGCATTCTGTATATAGTCACTATGTTACATGTTTACAGGTGCATTCCGTATATAGTCACTATGTTACATGTTTACAGGTGCATTCTGTATATAGTCACTATGTTACATGTTTACAGGTGCATTCTGTATTGAGGTATGTTAATAGGGAGCTCTTAAGGGACTTTAGACTGGGGAAGATTTGATGGCGTCTGGGAGGTTATTCCATATTTGCGGTGCTCTGTAGGAAAATGAGGTATCGAGACACTTTCTTTTTGTATTGTGGTATTGAAAGTAAGTTGCAGGTCCTGCATCGGAGGTTATAGGATGAGGGAACTGCTGGGGGAAGCAGCCTATTCAGGTAGGATGGCAGCTTCCCAGAAACACCAGGTTGGAAAGGTGAAGGGTGCGTGTGGATTCCAGCGATGGCCAGTTTAGTTCTTTTAACATGTCACAATGGTGGGTCATGTAGTTACATTGTAGCACAAAGCGGCTGAATGAGTTATACAATGTAGTAAGTTTATGAAGGCGTGTTTGTGGGGCGGCTGCATACACTACATCTCCGTATTCAATAGCCGGCATAAGCATTTGCTGTACAATCTGCTTTCTTACCGCGGGACTCAGGCAGGATTTGTTTCTGTACAGGGCGCCTAGTTTGGGGTAAAGTTTAGATGAGAGTTTTTCGATGTGGGGCCAAAGGATAGATTTGGGTCCAACCACATAACTAGACATTTGAGAGAAGTGACTGTGGTCAGCGTGCCATTTGATTTTGTCCCCACACATAGATGGGGATTTTGCAGTTTATGTAGTTTAGGTGCTGTTCCAAAGAGCATCGTTACAGTTTTGTCAGTATTTAGAAGTATTTCCATGAAATACTTACCAATAATTTCCCTTAAATGATTTATCACCACATGGAGCTAACGTTTGGTTCCTGTCAATAATCAGAATTGCTAAATAAAAGATGGCAGACTTTGCTCATTTTTCCTGTTGGGCAATTGGGTTACCTTTATGAAGGAGTGGACTTAGTGGCAGATGGGTCAGGCAGATAAACAACATTTGCTCATATGCACCTTTTTTGAAAAGGTGAATATCTTACACCTCACTTATCTTTTCTGCTTTTATGGGGCATTTGACAAAAAGATAAAACTATCAGGGTTATTCAGAGAAAGGTGAAAACCAGGAGAAGAGAACAATGTAGACCAAATAGGCGATTTGGAAAGTGAGATAAATGGGAGAAGTTTTCTGGTTTTGCTATTTTTACCTAGACTTTTCACTTTTCCAGTCATTCTCCTGAGTTCCACCTTTCTTTGAATAGACCTGTAAGTCTTTGATGTAAAGGTCTCCATGATGCTGTAAATCTGACCACTGGTCTCCTCTGAGACACCCGATACTTGCAATATGTTTCATGTCTCCTGTCATTGATTATAAGATATATGTCCTATATTATGTAAGCCAAGATCCACTACTCTTACTGGAAGGAATCCCCTTACCCGTCAATCTCCTTTAACAGAACGTCTGTAGACAAATGGAATTGGCGTAATCTTTGTTTCCCCTTCATCTATCCTGTCCCCTCTGAAATCAAACCAGTTCATTTGACATCAATAAGCCCATCCATCATCCTACTTCAGTGAACAGTTAACCCACCTCGTGAAGGATGTGCAAAGATTTTCAGACACTGAGTCAAAGATCCATAATGCCACCAGTTTATCAACTGTAACTTAACTGCTTATGCATGACAAGTAATGTGTTGTGTGTTTCTGGAGTCTGCGTGTATGACTGACTGTCGTTTGTGCAGGGTTGTCTTTGTGGAAGATGAGATGAGTAGCTGAGTGGGATAGGAGTGAGCACTTGGTTCACTGATTGTAATGGCATTGAGTGTGTAGTTGACGGCTTAAGAGCATGTAGTTGACTGGACGAGTCAGGAGTGAGCATGGAACACCCTGAATACTCCTGGTTCATGCAGCCTACCTAATAGTGAGTAAGCGCGAGGCCTTTTTTTCTGTACATATGTATATTTGTTGTATCCTCAGCCAGGTCATTTTTTGCTGCTGCCCTTTTCCATGTTTTTCTTTTTATCCCTAAGTGGAATTGTTTCTGGGGAGGGTATAAATGAAATCCCACCAGTTTCTCTCCTGACTGAAAAGCATCATGAGCATATGAGGCTGCTTAAAAAACATCTTGGTTTCATTAGATAGGACTCACCTGACCAGAGGTGGCAGGTGAGCTTACACTTTAATGGCCATTCAAGTAAACTAAAACCTCTGTGTTTTGTTTCGCATGGAGCCACAGGGGTGAGCGCAAATTACATCTTTTTTTTCTAGGAGTGATCATGTGTCTGACAGCATGAGATGGAATTGGCATCTCTCATGAATGAACTGTTCACCTTTTGAGGCTATTACCAGAAAATGTTTTTAAAAGGAGCCCATATGGAACCCTATGGCTGATACGAGTCTCCTGATGATGCACCTGCCTTACTGCTTCATAGAAGCATATTCATCATGATACCTGTCCTTTTCCCATCTGTTGCTACAGATAGAGGAACCTAACATAGAGATCAGTTCTTTTTCAAGATATTCCACCCATGTTTCAAGTCATTGATTTACATGTTGAGTGTACAAAATACCCCAAAGTCTCCAGTTCCTTTAGAAAACCACGGTTCAATTGATGAAGAAAATAACCCTTGCTCAACACCCATCACTGTCCTATCAATTGTAGTCAACGTTTTGACCCTGAAATCGAACGGCTATAAATCAAGTAAGACAAGGTTGGCCAAATCCCTTACATTTGCACCCGGTCTTATTGTAAGGGTTAATTTTGTGAGGGTCAATCTCCTTTTTGGTGTGTCTATATAAAGTAATCCCTAACAAGATGACTCAGACCGTTATGTAAAACATGCCACCGTTCAAAGAGAAAGACGCGCTGGCCAATTCACGTTGCCAAATGTCCTTTCTCTCTCACACACTCGGTTTGAAATGTTCGTAACACAAATGAACTATTATTACACGACGACAGAAGACGCAACTGTCACACATCTCCACTCTAACACACTGTGCAGCCTGCTTAACAATCAAACCCTTATTGGTGGTCATTGGTGCGGATAATTACCCATAGCCGTGTCACTCATTTCACTTTACAAAACCAAGAAATTCATTCGGTGTCTGTGTTTCCCAAATAAAGTTTCCTTCCTTGACTTTTTCATTTAAGTATGTGGACTGCAAAGAAAAAAGATAGAATTTTCCGATTGACATCTATAGATAGTTTGTCGTTGATCAAGAAGAATGTTCTGAAAATATACGACTCTAGAGGTTTACAATCAAAGAGAAGAACTGGTCACGTGAGACGGGTATGTTGCAATTAGGAGCAGGATTTTTTTGGAAAATGCAACATTTCAGTCCTGTCAAGGACCTTAGTCAAGCTTGATGAAGGTCGTTGTTGGATAGGGCTGAAACATTGTATTTTCCAATAAAACCCTGGTCCTATCACAGCATGCCTGTCTGATGTAACCAGTTCTTTTCTTTGGTTGTATGGATATGTTGGGCTGGATACTTTTGGACTTTGGTGAACTCACACTGAGTAAATCAGAGAGGTGTGTGCTTCCCTTTTTTCTATTCTGGAATGACTCCAGACCATGACCACCCATAGAGCTTCACCTAGTTTTATTTCTTTGCCATCTATTTGCATAGTACCAAAATGTCAAGCAACACTTGATACCAGGATTGTGGAGATGACCTCAACAACTACAAGGAGGAACCAGGATCTAGAGAAGGTAGACATGGTCCTGGGATTGAAATTGGGAAGGTCGTGCCTGGCAAGCATGTAGTATCAATGGAAGGTTATCATAAGGCAGGGGTCAGCAGCCTTGGCTTTCCAGCTCTTTTGGAATTGCATTTCTCATGAAGCTCACTCAACCTACCTAACGAGTGGCTGAGTAACATTGAAGATGTGGTTTAGGGCTCTATTCCATAGTGAACGCTAGCTGTAGCGGTCTGACGAGTAACTATTAATGCTTGGATAAGTGACTTTAACACATGCCCCCCCCCCATATTTCATCACTAACATTAAACCAGAGAAAAATCCATTAATCACGGCAACGGTGATTGAGCTAGCTTGCACGAGGTTACTGTACTTTGTGCAGCCTATACTTAACATGAAGAGCTCAATCAGCTTTTAGGCTACACCTAAAAGCTGGTGCTAACTGATTCTGCTTTTGCAGAAACATTTAGCACCCCCTAGCAACTCCCAAAATAAATCCGATAGTCACCTCTCATCTCGCGGTGAGAATGGTGGCCTGATCTGCCGCTTCTCCTGGCCACGAGCAGATAGTTCCCAGTCTTCCTCTACGATCACTCCGCGATCTTGCGACCCAGAAACGCAACCCTCCAGGAGGTGATACTCAACGTGCTATCGCGAGTATCATTGAGGGTCGCGCTGCGTTCTGGGGCAAGGTGGAGAAGTAGCACCTGCCCTGGAATATAACACCAAAATTGGGACGCTGCAGAGAAACCTGTAGATGCAGGTATTTCCTGTTAGTGTCCCCATTTTAGGGTTAGGTAGGGAATAGGACACCTAGAAGGCCAAGGTTGCTGATTCCTGTCCTAAGGGCTGTTTCATGTGGTTATGCATATTTAACATGCGTCAGCATCAATTGAAAACCTTGCATAGACTGTCGGGACAGTCCATCCAATTATAAACCAGTGTGGATTTGGCATGCTCAAAAAGTTTGAGGAACCTAACATTTGAAGAAGGTTGTGAAGGATACTTGGTCTGCGAATGAAATTACTAGGAAGGTCATGCCCGGTAAGTGTGTAGCATCAATGAAGTATTAATCTTTTGGGAGGGTCTTATATTTAACACTCATCAACATCACTTTGCAACCTTGAATAATCTATGGGGACAGTCGATCCACCTTGTGACTATCCCATTGGAATGTCTGATATGCATATCACCAAAGTTGGACATTTCATAGAAACCACATGAAAAAAATATCGAAATTTGATTAATTATCGTATGAGATGCCAACTCTCTAAGGCAGTGGTTCCCAGCCCTGGTCCTCAGGTCCCCCTAACAGGCTAGGTTTGCCGAAATATCTGATGAACAACACAGATACTACGGCTCAGTGATTGCAGTATTCAGTCTGCATTTCCCCAAGGTAATCCTTGAAATCTGGCCTGTTATGAGTATCTGATGACCAGTGTTGGGAACCACTGCTCTGGGGAAGCGCTCGTTGCCTTATTTCCACGTAGAACAAAAGTTTTGGCCATCGTCTTGGCTATCGAAATGATGGACCATTGAGTGTCTCTTGCACCTAGTTCATCATTGTGTACTTCTGTTGCAATAAAACAACCACAGCCACGTACACAGGGATAGTAAATACAAGTGAAATTACAGTAATTTCTCAAATGTCACATTTCCAGAGGCAGAATCAGAATGGTGTTGAGTTGTCCATTAATCGTAAAAGGGGGTAGATCTGGGAGAACTCAAGTGTTGCCGTTTGCTGAAGCCTTTGGGCCGCAGCAAAGAACTTTTTTTCTGGATGTCTAATGGGAGGCTTGCTGACTGCACCTGATCACAGCCTGGCACTTGTAACGGGGAAGCCAGGAGGAAAACAATTAGTCTTGCGCGTCACAGACAGCTCATCTGCTCTGCTGAACCGATTAAAACAAAATTAAGATAGCTTAAGTAATTAAATTTTCCCTAAAAAGAGAAGAACAAGAAATATAGGCTTGCTGTGATGGATAGTGCAGTGCGTGTGACTTATTTTAAAAAATAATCCTTTTTTTTAATGTAATTTTTATGTTTTTGCAGGAGTGTAAATTAAATGAAAGACTGAGTCAGTACAATATTATGATTGATAATGCCCAAAATTAGCTTTAGATATGACAGCTCATGACACCAGGGCATATCACATTTCTCAGGAACGGGGTGTTGTGTTTACCTCTGCTATGATGAATGGAAATTAATGGCTGGACTATTTTTCCCATCATTCCTTGTATTTAAAGGGATATACTGCACAGAAGAGAATGAGGAGCTTCTGATTGACTGAGCCACTTTCTGATCCTGGTGTTATGACTCCTACTACTTGCACTGCTATTATGCGTCAGTTCTTGCGTCCCTTCTACTCCCAATGGTTCTGGCAATGTCATTTCCTGTGACTGCTCCATTCTGTTTGACGCTGGATGGTCTGTGACGCTAGCCCATAATGATGACACCATCATTAAAGAGCGACATCTCCTAGAGGTCCTGGCGATTCACGCCATTCGTGGACCTTCTGGCACACTGATTTGTCTCTGAAAAATAGTAGCAGATCTGAAACTACTACCACCAATCACTCACTGTGCAGTGACCTGCCGTGGTTCTAGTTATCCATGAAGGCTCACCTGCAGTTGACTTGACCTGTCCTCACCCTTAGTCACTTTCCTCGGCACAGGGATAGCCCCTGATCGGACCAATCTCCTCCTTGTTAAGCCCAGGCCGTAGGAGCCAGGTGGTGTCTCAGATTTCAGGGCCATACTAGGTTAAGTAGGGGTGCACACAGGTGACTTGCCCCACTAATATGGTGGCCAGCCTGTTTCACGTGCCGGAGATGTCACCGGCATCCTGCATCACAATGGAGTGATCTCTAGGGCCATAGAGTATATAGACTCAGCCAGTAATATTGCTCTTTGCTCCAGTATTGCAGCAGTTTCCTAATAGTCCGTATATGTTTATCCTATTACCTGCCTGCAAGTGTACCGACCCAGGATACGTAACCCCAACTGTCACTTCTTGCTGCCAATCCTGACCTCTGCTCCTTCCCTGACTTTGCCTTCTTTTGCCATTGATACAATGTTCTGACCTTTGCTACTCCAAATAAACCGACATCTACCCATGGGAACCTTGACTTTTTTGGCAACTTTGTGTAATCTTACCCTGTTCTATTAAAAAACTGTGGTCATTTTCCATCTAAAGTGGACCTTTAACAGAGAACCTGAATATATTCAATGATATGGCCTCCATCATCCTGTCTTTGTGTCTCAGATTTCCCTTTCGACTTGTTGGCAATTAATGGCATCCTCTCTCCTTTGACATGGCTCACTGTAACCAACATATCAACTGTGTTTTATTAGCACTGGAACACCCAACCTACCGTTTCTGTACATTTCGCAAATAGTAATAATTGTTTTATGGCATCTGCCAAATCCCCTGTGAACCAAAGCCTTTGGTTTATCTCGCTTGACTAGCATTTTTGTCTGTATTTCAAACTTGCGTGTTTCTAGGATGAAGAATGGAACGACGGCCCATGCTTCTCAGTCAACAGTTGTCAAAAGTGCTTCGTCTTATATATGGGTTGTAGAAACTGGGAACATTTCCCCTACAACTTTGGTTCCCAACCATGGTCCCCAAGTACTATTAAAAGGCCAAATTTTAAGGATCACCTTGGTGAAATGCAGACTGAACACTACAAGTACTGAGCATCAAATCATATCATCTGTTCTGTGCTTCACACCTGGCCTGTTACAGGGACATGAGGATCAGGTTGTGAGGTGCAGGTCCCCCTTATCCACCACACCTGCTCAGATACTTTGGAGTGTTCCTGGCAGCTGGTGTGCGTTCTATCCGGGGAATGTCTGACTCGACTGCCCCCTCAACATGAGGCATTTGCATTGCGGGTACTAGGAGTTCCCAATACTACAGTGTTGCACCAGGGCAGCGGTTGCACGTCAACATGCGGAGGGGCAGAGCCCTGGTCTTTGTGTCACTGGGGGGGTGGTGATGCCTGGACATGATGGGGTTAGCTAGGTGGTTGAGATCTGACAGCTGGGGAGCTTTCCTTTGTCCACCTCTTCCTTCTGCCTGTTACCTGCCTGTTACCTATTGATCTCCTGGCTTGACCACGTATTGTCTTTATCGACCTCTCCTGACCTCTTCTTGCCCTGACCATAGATTGTCTTTACAGACCATGCAATAACTCCACCATGTTACGTCCTCGGCCCGTGGCGCTTCCTGGGGGGTCAGGGCGCCCAGTGACATCACTGGCTGGCCGGTTGCCAGTAGTTAGAGCTGGCAGATTGGCATCTCAGGGGGCAGGGCTTGGCATTATGATGAGTAGCCACCAGCCTTTAAAGCAGGGCGAGAGGATCTGCTCCTCGCCCTGATGTGGTGTAAAGTTCCTGCATCGCCTGTTGTCTGCATATTGCTATGATACTCTGTTGCATGCTGACCTGATTTTGTACAAGGACCCTGTATTCATTGTGACCTGGCTATTCCAATTGACTATTCTCTTACTTATCCCTATTTTGCTTTTGCCCGTGCGGTTTGGTTTTCATGTTCGTGTTTTGCTGCAAGTTTTCTGTTTGCTACAACCTGGTTTGAGGCCTAATCGCAAGGCATCCAGTTGTTTGTTGTTTGTTCCTGCTGGTTGCAGCATTAACCACAAGTTTTATGATTAGAGTCCTGCCCTACAGGTTGCTGAATATATATCCGTCAAGTATCTGTGTATTCCAAGTCGCTATACAGAATCCAATCTCTGATTGTAGGCCTGCCCTGCAGGCTACTGAACTCAGTGAGTTCTTACTCTGGATTCTGTATTTTCTCAGCTATACAATCTCTGATTGTAGGCCTGCCCTGCAGGCTGCTGAACTAAGTGAGTTCCTACTCTGTTTGATTGTTATAATACAGAATCCAGTCATTGACTGTAGGCCTGTCCTGCAGGCTGCTGAACTCAGTAAGTTCCTACTCTGTATGGTTCAAAACAAAAAATAAGGTGTTGTCTCTGTTTTATGTGCTTCATGTATCACGACCATTGATATCAGCAATCTGAAACATATCTTGACCACGCTTTTCTTGGATCACGTTTTAAGTCATTGTATCAATTCACAGAGAGTTAATGTGCTTTCGTTCAGCGACCTCTTGGTCACGAAACCATTTGGTGCTGAAGTGGTATTCAGGATTTTGTATTACCTCCCTGGCTTGGGATATACTGTAGGTATTACAGCCTTTATTGCTTTCTGTGTCGAAGAAATCTGTCCAAAAGGATCCAAAATACGCTATTCGAGGTGAGTGCCATAGCGCACCGTTACACACCAGCCCGACTCTTGATTGGTGTTTTGAACTGTCCCTGGATTGCCCCTACGACCCTTCTGCTCTCAGATACTGCCTCCCCTGTTACAAACCCTGCCATGTATGTGACACATGGCTTGGAACCACTTCTCTAAACTAAAGGACAGGTGGTCTTATGTGTAGAGGTAGGCCTTACCTATCTCTACAACCCACCTATAAGACAAAGTCCATTTTCCAACAGTCGACTGAGAAACAGGGGGTCAATGTTCCGTTCTTCAGCCTAGACACATTCAAGTCTGAAATGCAGACAAAAATGCTTGTCAAGAGTAGACTGAGAAACTTCTGGATCTTGGAACTCGACTCTATCATCAATTGACCTGCTACCCTATTTGTAGATATTACCCTCACGCCTGACCATGCAGCTTATGAGGCATCCTGAAGAACTTAAGCAGATTTCCTTGAGCGCGCTCTATTTCATACTTCCCCGTTCACAACACCGGAGCGTCTGTGGCAAGACGCCCAGGGGAATATTCTGCTTAGCAGTCCATTGATGTAGTCAATTTGCTAATTAAACTCTCATCACTAGATTCATTAGGTCACCTTTTATGTGCTCGGCTCAGTCGCAGCCTCTCTGCAGATGTCTCTTCAAACCTCAGTTTTCCTTTTTTTTTCGCCTCATCGATCTCACACCAGGCCCTAAAGAAATCAATCTCTGGTGTGCTGTGTGTCTCTCTCTCTCTCTTTTTTTTATTTCATTTCTTTTTTTCTCCAGCCAGCTGCAAGTGATAGAAAATAAATAAATAAAATACCAGTAGAATAATGTGATGTTCCCCACGGTAGGGTGCGGAATGGCGTATATCAATAAAGAACCATTTAAAATGCAAACTGGCAGGTCTACTGTCATTCTACATGTGTCGTCTTCCCTTCTTAACCTGCTGGCTGCCTTCCGGTGCACAGCAGAAAACTGAGACTGCAGTGGTTAACGCTTTGCACGACATAGGTTTTAATGTTTCACGTGTCAACTGATTCTCAGATGAGCACCCACTGACATGTGAAATATTAATATGGAACAAGTAGCTGTTGACCCTTTTGAAGACATTGGTTTTAATGTTTTGCGACTGGTTGCATGTTCATGGCAACGCCCACTGACTTGTAAAACACTAAAACGAAGCAGAAAATGGAGCAAGTAGTAGTTAAAGCTCTTTAGGGTTTTAAATTGGTTTTAAAGTCTCATGTGTCAATGGATACTTTGGTGGACATCCATAGACAGGTGAAACAATAAAACAGAACAAGTAGTGCTTGGTAGGGATGAGTGTTCGGTTCGGATCTGTTCGGAGTTCGATTCGAACATCGCCCGTTCGGCTGTTCGTCGAACTCCGAACATTTCCGCGGGTTCGCTGCATGTTTGCCCACAATGCACCACAATGGGCCACAATGCACCTTTCCACTGACCTGAAGCTTGTAATTGGCTACAGCCTTGCACCTGACCACAGGTCAGGTGCAAGACAGGTGCAAGACTATGCCAATCACAGCTCAGAATGCTGATTGGGCAAATTTTGCCCAATCATGGGCTCACAGAGCTAAGTCCCGCAGCACACTATATAAGGCTTCCCTGCCTGCAGCCCCAGCGTGTGTGTTTGCAGGAGTGAATCAGAGAGGAGAGGAGATTGTTCTGTCAGGGTCTATCAGTGACGTTGTAGGAGATTTCTGGGAATTAGAATCTGTGTTGGCACTGCCAGGCTATCAGGGACAGTGTGTTTTAGTGAGTTGTAGGAGATTTCTGGGAATTCGAATCTGTGTTGGCACTGCCAATATTTGGGTGCACTGCCACTGACACCTATACCAGATTCATATCATTTTAATATTGGACCGCAGGGTCCACCACTGCACTCTTCCACAATACCACAGAGGGGTTACGGTGTGAAGGCACTTGCTGCCAGTCCACCAAAGGTAAAATATTTGGGTGCACTGCCACTGACACCTATACCAGATTCATATCATTTTAATATTTGACCGCAGGGTCCAACCCTGCACTCTTCCACAATACCACAGAGGGGTTACTTACGGTGTGAAGGCACTTGCTGCCACCAAAGGAACAATATTTGGGTGCACTGCCACTGACGCCTATGCCAGATTCATAACATTTTAATATTGGACCGCAGGGTCCATCACTGCACTCTTCCACAATACCACAGAGGGGTTACGGTGTGAAGGCACTTTCTGCCACCAAAGGAACAATATTTGGGTGCACTGCCACTGACGCCTGTACCAGATTCATATCATTTTAATATTGGACCGCAGGGTCCACCACTGCACTCTTCAACAATACCACATAGGGGTTACGGTGTGACGGCACTTTTGCCGACACTAAAGGCCCAATTTTAAAGCACCTATTGTTACTTTCATCCAAAGCCTGCATAAGTTTCACCATAATTTAGCCCAAAAAACTCACTAAACTTGTTCTGCGTGTTTAAAACGTCTCCTCTTTTCATACAGGCTGCCGCCCCAAGCAGTTGTTTATGAATAGATTAAAGGAAAACCATTTACCGTCATTTGAAATGTCATTTTTTTGTTTTTAAATGTTTCTATACATCCTACAAATCCGCCACTTCACGGGCAGGTTATGGGGACCTCCTCGGCACGATATTTGAAGGAATTTTTCGTTTTTATTCTTAACCTTTATTTCATGGAAAACTCACTGTTCCTTTAAAAACTTTTTTTTAAAACTTTTTGTCCTTGTTTCCTGTCCCCCAGGGCACTACCCGGACCCCCATACACCTTTTATGGCAAATATCTAGCATATATGCCCTCTTGGAGGGCACTCTAGAAATCAAAAGTTCAGGTCCCATTGACTTGCATTGAGTTCGTATCGTGTTCGCGTCTGAACTCGAACTATTGAAATTGTTCGAGTTCGAATGCGAACCGAACACGGGGGTGTTCGGCTCATCCCAATTGCTTGGTTCTTTCAGCTGCATTGATTTTGATGTTCCATGTGATTGGAGCACCCCTTGGCATGGGAACTATGGAGCAGAAAACAGCTCAAGTAGTGGTTAACACTGTCGACAGCATTAGTTTCATGTGTCAGTAGATGCTTAGGTGGACACCCATCGACAGGTTAAACATTAAACCAGAACAAGTAGTGGTTGGTGCTTTAAGGGACATTGATTTTAATGTTCCATAAGTCACTGGAACACCCATTGGCATGGGAAACATGGAGCAGACACAGAGTAGAAAATGGCACAAACAGTGATTAAGGCTGTCGACAGCATTGGTTTAAATGTCTCATGTGTCAATAGATACTTAGGTGGGCACTCAATGACAACAGAAACATTAAAATGTTATGATGTAAGTAGAGTTGACCATTTTGAAGGCATTTGGTTCAAGCACAGGGTTGCCATCAGAAATCATGAGACCCCTTACTGAACAACTGGTCAGGGCCCCCTCCCTCAGCTACCCATTTTAGAACATTGATTAGAAATAAAAAAAAATGCCTTGTTGTCTGCTTACCTGATTTACATCGGGTGGGCCAAAGCCCTGGTGGTCAGGCAAAGGGATAAAAAGTGTCCCCAGGTGGGAGCGTGAGTCAGACTACTCTTACTGGATGCTGTGACCCATTTGGAAATTTGTTGATATCTTGGTGGTCTGGTCGTGGGTGGCTTGGAGCGCCTCTTATGTCTCTGGCACTTAGAGAAGCTGCACAGGGTTTAGTAAGGGTCAGCACCCCCTGGAGGCACTGAACCCCTGAACATATCGTGGGCTGCTACCCTTCCTGGTGGCAACCCTATTCAAATGCTTGCAAGTCATTGGATGTTTAGGTGGTGTCATGTGCATGGTGTGGGGAGGCAGGTTAGAGCACATGATGCAGGGAATGCACAGCACAAACATGCCGATTGCAGAGGGTTGTTCAGAGGCACAATAAACAGCAGGCAGTTATAAAACAATGCAGGACCACATGGAGCCTCGCAGAAGATAATCGCCGATGGTAGGGGGTCACGATGGGGAACACTGGATCATGTCAGACTCAGGGCAAGACAGGAACATACAAGTATATAGTTTTCATCCAGCAGTTTCAGTTTGCACCATCACCATGCACAATGATATGTAAAGGCGAGTCTATAAGACGGTGACTCCCATAAATAGGAAGTCCACGGAGAACAGAGATGAATTATGAAGCAGCTGGAGGCTTCCATCAAGTGGGGCAGAAGGGAAAACAGGCACAAGGTTCAACAAGGCAAACCTGGAAATGTGCTATCAGGGTTCATGTCACAGCTGGAGTAGTATGGACACAGGTCTTTCTGTAACCCTTCCATGCTCTTGGGCATGGGTCATGACAGGTGGACTCCCATTGGTTTGTGAGACATTTAAATGGAGCCAAAATGGAGGAGGTAGTAGTTGATCACTTCCATGATCTTGGTCTTAAACACTCTATTCATCCTGACCACTTTATATTTATAAAGTTGTCAAGCTGTGAGGAGTGCCCCATGCCCCCCTCCTAAGTGAAGTGGATAAGTTTCCTCCACCCCACCCAGCTTCACCAAGAGCCGGGATTTTCGAATTTTCCGTCTGCTGGTCACCAGATCATTCACTAGTGATGCCGGCCTGCAGAGAGCATGCCGATGTCACCTTCTCTGAGACCAATGTTGGTAGCGACTGTTCTCAGAGAAGCAACCAATGGATCGAATCTGTGCATGCGCTCCAATTAGTACGTAAATGCCCAAGTCCAGTAGCACTGCACAATTTACGGGTCCTACGCTACGCAAGTAGCATAGGAGGGAAATTGCACAGAAAATCTTTAAAGCCTTCCAGGTTCGGGAGACCTTGAACCGAAGAGGAGGAACTGCACATGGCGCAGGAAAAAAGAGGTGTAAAATCAAAATCACCCCAAAAATGAAAAAAATTTAAAATAATTGGGCAGAGGCTGCCAGAAGGACCTGACCAGATATTTAAGGCCAAAAAGGACCTCCTTTTTTTTTCAATAGTGTTCCTTTAATGTGTTTCTTGTCTGTGGACAGTGTGCAGTAACGCTTCATTATGGATAGTTTGACGTCAATATTCTGATTTATGAAATCAATAAAGTTATTATCAGTAACACTATATACCCGTACTGCTTCCCTTTGGTGTTTCAGGTGATGTGCGCGGTGCTAGGGTTACTGTCTCATTCTCCGTAACCGAACTTGGCTGTGCGAGTAACTCCATGTTCGAGTTAATGGGTGTGACCGCGCCACGCGCCTTTCATGTCCTAAGGCGTGAAATCACAGTGTGTAATGTCAGATTATATAGAACAGGCTCAGCGGGGGGAGAAAAATGCTGCGGATCTTAAAAGGTCAGTGGTTTAATAGAATAGAACACTTGACCTCTCAAGCTACGTATGGAATTAATAGGAGAGCTCGGAGGTTTCAAGACACGGCAGAGAAATTCAGATTATACTTTTAACAGCGGTTGCGTAGTTGCGCTCCCAGCCGGAGATGGACCTTAATTTTTTTTTCTTTACGCCACAGTGGCAGTGGGTGGCACCTTGTTAGCTTTAGATGAAAGACACATTTAATGCCAGTGATTGGGCAGCAGATGCCTAATGGACCTGAGCGGCCTTAATTTTGGTTTGTTTTATTAGATTTTCTTGCGTATCTGTATCAGGGTATCTGTGCGTCCACGTCGCTCAGCTTTTTCTCCTCTCTTTTGACGTGAAGCATGAATCCGATCTTCTATTTTCTGCTGTGATGGAGCCGGTGTTGTTTATCTCATTGCTCCATACTTTGTCACTGGACATATCAGGAACCACCGATGTGGAGTAGCTCATCGCTACATTTGTACATTGTTATATAGGCTTCATTTTTTCCGTTTAACCTTTAGCAAGCTCCAGCCCAGCTCCAGACTTTATCTGCAGGTCACAGTAGTCAAAGTAACACTTTGAGGACAGGCCGCCCTCTTTGGTTTTGCACTTTTCCCTGTCACCAGTTTATCATTGCAGGACCGATTTAACCCTCGTACTACAGAGAGCTCCAGGAGGACGTAAGTGGGTTAATCTCGTAAGAGCAGTCTTATGCTCCCATGATTTAGGATTTATTTATATTTTTCTGTTTTGTTTTGAATCTGCCTTTGCTGCTTACATGCTATTGATTTCTTAGCTATTTTGTCCCTGCTGGGTTTCCTTAGCTTGCTGTATCCAGCTAGTTTCCACCCTTTGCTCAGTGTCTTGTTCTAAGGGACTTCCTGGTTACATAGCAGCCATTCTCTGCTCACTGCTGGACAAAACTAATGTCTTTTTACTCGCATTGCTGTACACTATTACAAGATTGTCAGTCTGATCATTAAAGTCTTCAACTGGATTCATCTTTCTACGTGTCAGTTTTGCTGAGTTGAAACTATCTGCCGAACTTCATCGTGTGAGTACTGGTCAAATACAGAACTAGCTAGTCTAAAGCACCCACGCCTCACAGCTTTGCTTAGGGAAGCAGAATAAGCAGTCTTTTGGTTAGGAAGGATAGGACCTGCCATGATGGGCTACTGTCCTTCAAGTCAAAAGTCAAGTTTTGAGTTTCCAGTCACAATTTCGGAGGGATCCGTTGAAGCAATGCAGCTAAAGGCTCCTATGATTGGTGGAAAATGCAAGTGGCTAAGCAAAAAGTGCCACCATCAGCTAATAAGGAGACTTGAGGATCTCAAAACTAGGTTGAAGCAAAACATCAATGAATGAGTCGACAGGTCCATACAAGAAGAGCAAGACCAGCGGTTTGAACTAACTCCGATTCAATCCCAATAAAAAACCCTTGAACAGGGATGTCAACATCACAGCACCCCAGATGTTGATGCCTACATTTTCCAGCATTCCTTCAATGCAATTGATGGCATGGGGATCATCGGAGTTGTAGTTCAGGAACATCTGGAGGACCAGAGGTTGACAGCCCTGTCCTAGAGAGTTGAAACAATGATCCTTTTAGAAAAGTAATATTAAATAAAATATGGTTTATGCTGAAATCTCCAGAGTGCGTCCTCCTAAAATTCTTCTATTTGCCTTGGCCCTCCAGATGTTTTGACACAAGTACTAATTATCTTGGCCTAACCTCAAGAGAAATGTAGTTCCAAAACATCTGGAGGGCCTCAGTGACTGACCCCTATTCTATAGCTTGACATATGTATATCTGGAAAGTCTGTGCTCTACCAAACGCATTTGTCCATGTGAATGATGCTTAATTGCACTTTTAAAACTTTGTCTAGTGAACCTGTGGTCTTCTCTTCTGCAGTATGTGACTGCTCACCACTCTAGGAGACAGAAAGACAACCTGATCTCAATAAACCATGCCACTACTCTACCGAAATTTTATGGATCAACTGAGCCCATGTTTCAGATCTCATGTCAGAAAAAATGTAATCACATCCATTTTGTCCTAGACAACTGGCATTTTGCACACTTAAATACAAAGTAGTAACTTACAGCCAACTAGAAGATCCTGGACCTGCAAATTGGTCTTGGCCAAATCGAGACCTTTGGAATGTACCATTGAAAAGCTATATCTTGGTATCAGTTTATTGTAAACCCATAGGGGCCAGCTTTGGGAAGTGGCCGCCCTCTGGAATGATGGTTTAATGGATCTATTATGAAAGTGTTCCTGGGAATACAGAAAAAATAAACCTGATTTTCATCCAACTCTTAAAGCCGGGTTTGGGGAGATTAATGAAATATCTCACGGCTCTTATGAGGCAGTATTGTTATAAATGGTCGATCAATAGAATAGCTGTGCAGAATTCAGAATAATTTTTTTTTACCGTTGTACATTGAGTCCCGATTGAATCCGGTCATGTTTTCACAAACACCTTTCGTATTGACTTTGCGTTTAATAGTTGCGTTGGCCAAAGAGTGTCTCTAGGTTTTTCTTCCTCCATCACCGAGTTTTAGCATCTTAATTGATTTCTGTGTTCGTTGGCCTCCCCGGGGCCCAGAGCCCCCAGCTGTGCTTAAAGAGAACAACATCTTTTCCAATTTCTTTAGCGTTTAAAAGAAAATTGAATTCGTTATCAACGGTAGAAAGGAGGGGAAACAAGAGACAAGAGACCGCCAGACTGTAAATAGCAAAAGTAATCAGACGAGATCCCAAATTGCCTGGAAAGTTTAATGTAAATGGCCTTTGTTGAATTTGCTTCTTCCTTTTAAATATGATTATCAATTCATCACTTTTCAATAAAGATGAAAGAAGACCAAGGGGAGAATTGACTTACAACTGCCTCGGAACAAAGGCGGCCGCTGAGCAAATTCACATTCTTCAATATGATGGAATCTGGCTCCTGTTAATATTTGTGATCCATTTTCCAAGCTGAATTATAAACATCATAGATGTAATCGTTGGATTGTCGGGTTGAATTTGAGTTGTTGGGATCACGATGAAGGAAAAGTAACACCTGGAAATAAGTGTCAGATACAATTTAATTATCTGAAGTTATTCTGGGCTTTTGTGTTGCCTATTGGTGAAATCTGCAAATTTCGGCATGCGACCTGTCCATTAACGCCAATAACAAGGTGCTCATAGTGCCTAGGAACGCCCAGATCCAGCCAATTAGGACATGCAAATCAGTTTAAATGATCCATTAATATCAACCTTGGTATTATAGATTTTAAATTTTTTTGTTCCAAAATTGCTTTTAATTTTCTTTTAAGTCATCCCAAACTGTATCTCACTCATGAGATGCATGCTGTGTGTACGATTGGAGGTCCAATAGGAAGGTCATGAATCAATGATGCTAACACTTTTTGAAAGAAAGCATGTTTTCCAGCATTTCTCAACATAATCGCTTTTGATGTGCATGGCTGAAAAATTAGTTTTGTTTAGTTTTGTTTCGTTATGTTTTTAAATAATTTCATTTTCGGAAATTCATAACTAATCTTGTTTCGTATTTCATTTCGTTTTGTTTTTTTTCGTATAGATTTCGTATCGATTCAAATTTCATATATAAATTCGATAGTTGATATCAATTCGATAGGTCATTTCAAATTCGATAGTTGATATGTATTTGATAGTTCATTTCAAATTTGATAGTTGATATTAATTTGATAGTTCATTTCAAATTCGATAGTTGATATTAATTTGATAGTTCATTTCAAATTCGATAGTTGATATTAATTTGATAGTTCATTTCAAATTTGATAGTTGATATCAATTATTAAAATTTTTCTTTTATGATGATGACACAGTATAAAACGAAATAAATTCGTTATATACCATTTCGTTTCAAATTCGTATCGTATCAATTCGTAATTCGTAAGTACTTCCGAACTACGAATTAAAAAATTTCGTTATGAATTCCAAATTTTTCCGAAACGAATGCACATCTCTAATAATCGCAGCCAATTTGATAAGTCGAAACATCCCTGTGACGTGCGTTATTTGGACTTGGGGTGGATGGACCTGGAGATATATTTGGGAGGGGCAGGTCGGATGTTCTGTGTCATTTCCTTGCCCTCTCGAGTGTTTATGTAATCTGAGTTATGCATGAATAATGTTATTCGTTATGGTCCATATGTATCTTGTTATCTGCTGTATATTTGAGTTGTTTTTATCAATCTGCATTGTCAGGCAAACACTGCCCATTATCTGATTACTGTTACAATGGTTTATATAATGACTGTGTGGTCACTGATGGTCCTGGCTCTGGTTAACTTTTCATTGACCAGAGCCAGGCATTAATCAGCGCTGGGACATTGTAATACCAGCGCTGATTAACACTTTGCGCTCCCCATGTTAAGTATAGGGAGCGCAAAGTGCAGTGACCTTGCGCTGAGAAGCGCAAGGTACCAAACGCAAACATGGTACCTTGCGCGTGCAGAGTGTAATAGGGCCCATAGGTACCGTTAGCGTGCAGAGTGTAATAGGGCCCATAGGTGGTGCCACCTTGGAAGAACAAACTCTTCAAGAAGTCGAATGAAGAGAAAATGTGATGACAGCAGTATTCTAAGTTATCATGGCCTACATAAGGAACCTTGATAAGTCATTAATGTGAAATGACAAGTATATAAAGAGAATTAAGAGGGTTACCTTTATTTTTGTCTTACTTGAGGATCAGTGAAACAAACCATGATTCACTGAGTCATTTTACAGGAATGTAAAATTCCCAACATCATATTCCATGGTCTTTGAATCTTGTCTTTTGCCAGACTGGAGGATACCATTAACTCAGCCTCTCTTTGTTCTTGTCATTGACCATAGTCTTCTTTGAGTGCCACCTGTATCCTGGATTCCCCAATCTACCAATGGAAATGAAATATCTCACAACGAGTTTAGTTGATATTTCTTCTACATCTCATGTTAGTCAACCTTGAAAATGCCTTCCAGTAACAATTTGCCCCAAAGGCTTGTTGACTTTTTTGGCAAATGCAAAACATCACCCATGTAGACATGACGTTTATGTCTCATGTGCCACTCCATATATAACCTCTCGGATAATTAATCAGAAAATATTTGTTCAGATAGTTTTATCGATAAAACTATCTCTTTTGCCATGGTTTCATTATCGCTAAATGTTATTTAAGACATATACTACACTTCTTAACTCCGCCACCAAGTTGTTTTCCATTAAACCACCTCCAGGACCCAATGGATTTATGGAAAACAAATCTGCATAAAGTATACCTTGAAACTGTGCTTTAAATATATCAAAAACACATATATATTTTTGTGGTTTCTTGCATACGGCCCTGCACTTTCTTCTCTGTGGCTCATTACCAAGTGGTTTTCCATAAAACCACTGATAGGACCCAGTGTTTTTTTTTAACCCCATAAGGACCAAGGGTCTTTATATTCAATGCATTTATGACGGAACAATTACGTCATTGGACCTTAAAGGGTTAAACCACCTTATATTAGTTACATGGTTAAAAATCATTGTAAATGTGTACAATGTATTTTTTTCTGGAAGTAAGCCAGCGTCAGACACAGAAGGCGCCCTCTGCTGGCAAAATAATGCTCTTGCAGCTGGGACTCTCTAAAATCAGCTGGGGGCTTTGAGTTTCAGACGCAGAAGTCCCAGCTGTTCAAACTGATTCAGCACTTTGGTTCCTTTCCGAGGTGCTGAGGGTGCTGAATATTTAGGGACATTATCTGGTGCCCATTGACAAATTAATTTTAATTGCAAAAAACTCAATCAGGCCAGATCAATTAAACTCGATCCCAGGCCCCTGCAGCTGCTTTTGAAGATCGAGTTAAGACAATAGTGTAGGAGTTAACGGAAACATTCAACTGTATGTTGGAGCTACAATCTTGTGGTGACTAGATTTTTGCATCGGCGAGGACGGTCCGACAGACATACATGGTTTCAGACTCTCACGTTTGGGATGATATCAGACTGAAGAGGGTTAAATCCATTTCAAAGCACTTATTCATTTCAATTACCAACGTAAGCTTTTCAGTTCACTGCAAAGCAATTTTCTTTCTCTGTTGGGGGTATCAAGTCTTCTTCACCTTTCAGGACACAAAAGAATGCATTTTTGTAGCGTTAATGTGCCACCACCCCATCAAATTCATCCACAAATATATATAAAAAAAATAATAGATTCCTAGAGATCATTTAGGACAATGAGATGTTTATTTAAGACTTGAATGTATCTCTACTGGTAAGAGAAGGAGTCGTAGTTGACAATGTAATTGGATTTCCGCGTGTTTGTGTGCTTTATATGTCAGCACTAAAATACCCGCTGTCAATTATTCCTTCATAAATAATGGGTAGAAATATGCCAACTCATTCTGTTTTCTTGAAGGCGTCAAATGTTTGCAATGAATAGATTTCAACAAATAAGGGGGGGAGAAATAAAAAAGCCCCCGTATTTGTTTGCTACCGTATGGAATTATACAGCCGATAATTACTCCGAAACGTGGAAAAGTTAGCAGCTTCTTTTCTTGGAAGGTGACAATTGTCCTCCAGCTCTGTCTCCGAGATTTATCCACAAATACAATATGACACCAACACCATTTAGAATGTAAATGCTAATTTTGTAATTGTTCCTCATTCTCGATGTGTTCGGCGCCGAAGAATTTGTTGGCACAATAGATATTCATGATAATAAATAATAATGCAGGGGAAAAAAAAGGAACGTGCGGTGGGATGTGTAGGAAAGACAAGCCGTCATGCTTCGCTGCATCGTTTGACAAACACTCCCACAGAGTTTCTACTATTGAAGGTCTGAGCCATTGTTCCAGAGTCAGGACAATTTTTTATGTTCTTAGTCTAGACTATGCTAACCCTGTTGATGCATTGTTTAAAAAAATAGTATATACCTTCATTTTTTTGGGAAATCAGTGGATGTCACGGAAAGAAAAAAGCTACCTATGCTACCTACCCTATCGTGACGTGTGTAAGGAGAGAGTACAGGGGTTACAGCTCCAATCCTCTGGACTTACTAACGCTACCCACTCTCAGGGCCCCAGGTTATGCCAACCTAACCCCCTTAAGCCGTACACACCCTTCCAAATGTATACGTTGCCACCACGAAAGTCATAGGGCACTTTCGAAACCCCACTAACTGTATACCACCCCAATCCAGGAGTCCAGCCATATATAGCTAATATCTCTACCAAATGCTAAATACTACAGTAACGATACCCAAACGATTCTATTCGCAAAGCATGAATTATCTAGATCTAGACAGTACTGATTTTAAAGTTTTAATGGAAAATGATAAAAATACAAACTTTACACAGTGCCAGTATCACTTAAAAAAAGACATACAAAATATATGAAAACGTATAAAGAAATTGTCACGTTCTATGCTGGCAAACCTGTCTTCCTGCCCTCTGTATTTGTATATTGTGTTTTTTCCCTTGTGTTTCTGTTGCTGCCAATTCCTGGGTGGCCTCCCAGGGGTTAATTGGTGTTCTGTGTGCTGCTCACCTGTTGAGCCTTGCCTTGATTCCCCTGCCTATATTAGAGCAATGTACCTATAGGACATTGGTGGGGGGTCATTTTTCTTTGCCTGGTCTCCTTGCCACTTGTGTCCTGAGAGCTCCTTGCTGTGTTCCTGATATCCTCCGTTTGTTCATCCTTGTTCAGTTTTTGTCTCTATTATTTCTGTTCCAGTTTATGTCAGTTCCTTCTGTGTATTTAGTTCTGTCTATTGCTGTATTTTGTTTTGCTGTTTATGTTCCATTCAGATTCCCCGGTTACTGATTTTGGCTTGGCTGACTTCCCTTCTGGTTCCTATTCCTATATTCTGTATGACGTACTCTCTCTGGTTATGACCTTTGGCTTTCCTCTTTATGACTACTCTATTGTATATTCCTTGTCTGTACTGTTTCCAGGAAACCCTGTCATCTGTATACAACAAAAGACTCTGTACGGCTTCAAGGTAATACTTTCCTTTAGATTAGATCCGGCTATCCTAAAGACCGGTCTTTCAGTGCAGGGAATCTTTGGTATTGCCGTACAGAGGTCTTTTGTTAACCCTTTGTTGCTTTCACCTGTCCTTGCAGTTTACCCTGCATCTCTGCATATAGGGGCTTCTCTCAGGAACCAAGGCCTCACCTTCCTGCGAGTTATATTCATAGGGATATATATACAGACCGACCACTTCCAAGGATCGGAGGGCAAGTATAGGGTGGTGCGTGCCTGGTGGTACTGCCACCGTGACATAATGACCCAGCCATTACATAAGCCCGCAGAGATGTGTACCGTGTTGGAAACCTTATTGCACATGTTTGAGGAATTTGTGGTTCACCTCAAAGGGTTACTGAGCCTGTGTCTAGACTCTGGCAATCAGGTCTCATTTGAGAGCAGGGTTCGTGGTCCGCTTTCTCCTGATGAAAAGAACAGAAGACGTGAGTACAATCTCTGTTTCTATTGTGCCAGTTCGTTGCACTTTTTGTCTGGCTGTCCCCTCAAGCTGGTGCGTCCTGGGGCTGGAGTGCCAGTGTGTCCTGGTGCTGGAGTGCCGGTGCGTCTCAAGACTTGTGGAAGGTCAGTGCGCCCTGATACTGGCCAAGTGCCAACTGTGCCCATGTCCCACAGTAAGGCTACTAAAGCCAGACCACGTAGGGGATCTGATGGTGCCAAACCCTGCGGGGAGTCAGATGGCACCAGATCCCACTTTGAGTTCAGACCTCCTGAGAAATCCAGGTTTGAGAAAGAGGCACCTGAGTCTATGAAGGATGAATCCTTTTTGGCCACAAGGCCAGAGGATGAAGAACCCATGGAGGTTATGTCACTCATGGCATCCGGTAATAAACCTCAGACTTATGTAGATACATCTGATGGCTGTAGGGTTTTAAAGACACAACTGGCTGGCTATGAGCAGCGACTGGCAGCCAAAAAACAGTCCCTACGTATTATTACTGGTTGTATTACATGTAGAGCCGCAACCCCAGTGCCAATTGTCAAAAAGCCAGTTCTGTTTCTGTCTGGCAATGAGAAGCCAGTCCTGTCTCCGTCTGGCAATGTGCAGCCAGCCCTGTCTCCGTCTGGCAATGTGCAGCCAGCCCTGTCTCCGTCTGGCAATGTGCAGCCAGCCCTGTCTCCGTCTGGCAATGTGCAGCCAGCCCTGTCTCCGTCTGGCAATGTGCAGCCAGCCCTGTCTCCGTCTGGCAATGTGCAGCCAGCCCTGTCTCCGTCTGGCAATGTGCAGCCAGCCCTGTCTCCGTCTGGCAATGTGCAGCCAGCCCTGTCTCCGTCTGGCAATGTGCAGCCAGTCCAGCCTGGCAATGTGCAGCCAGTCCAGCCTGGCAATGTGCAGCCAGTCCAGCCTGATCCTGGCACGATGGCAGCGGTGCTGCCTGATCCTGGCACGATGGCAGCGGTGCTGCCTGATCCAGACGCGGTGACAGTGGTGCTGCCCGATCCGGGTGCGGTGACAGTAGTGATGTCTGGTAAACTGCCAGTCAAATCAGTCCCAAGCTGTGTGTCAGCGGTAACCCTCCCAAGCTGTGTGTCAGCGGTACCCCTCCCAAGCTGTGTGTCAGCGGTACCCCTCCCAAGCTGTGTGTCAGCGGTACCCCTCCCAAGCTGTGTGCCAGCAGTGCCAGTCCTAAGCTGTGTGCCAGTCCCAAGCTGTGTGCCAGCGGTGCCAGTCCCAAGCTGTGTGCCAGTCCCAAGCTATGTACCAGCAGTGCCAGTCCCGAGCTGTGTGCCAGAGTCAAGCCGTGTGTCAGCAGTACCAGAGCTACATTGCAACACCACTGTACCCATGCCCCACAGAGAGTCCGAGGTTTCCAACCCTCGTGGTAAGGCACAGGTAGGCGAGCCTACTCCCACTGTTGCCGTGTCGTGCGGGGTGGTCACCAGTTCTAGACCTCGTTCTAGGAGAAGACCTGTAAAGGTGTCTAACCCTGGTCCAGCTGGTTCTATGCCCGGTCTGACTTATGCCGAGGTCCCCCTACCCCGTCATGTCCCCGAGGGCTATGTGCAGTCGCCCTCTGGACTGGTGTTCGGGAGGGACCACTGAGTTGCCCTTCAAAGGAACCCTCATAGACGGGGGCGTCTTGTGGAGGAGGATGACGACTCTGAGTGGGACCTCAGGGGACTTTGGTGACTGGTGTTCGTGGTCTGGTTTCCTGATTCTGTCAGTCATGTTTGTTGTTTTGGGTGCCCTGGGGTCACCCGTGGAGGAGGGGATACTGTCACGTTCTATGCTGGCAAACCTGTCTTCCTGCCCTCTGTATTTGTATATTGTGTTTTTTCCCTTGTGTTTCTGTTGCTGCCAATTCCTGGGTGGCCTCCCAGGGGTTAATTGGTGTTCTGTGTGCTGCTCACCTGTTGACCCTTGCCTTGATTCCCCTGCCTATATTAGAGCAATGTACCTATAGGACATTGCTGGGTCATTTTTCTTTGCCTGGTCTCCTTGCCACTTGTGTCCTGAGAGCTCCTTGCTGTGTTCCTGATATCCTCCGTTTGTTCATCCTTGTTCAGTTTTTGTCTCTATTATTTCTGTTCCAGTTTGTGTCAGTTCCTTCTGTGTATTTAGTTCTGTCTATTGCTGTATTTTGTTTTGCTGTTTATGTTCCATTCAGATTCCCCGGTTACTGATTTTGGCTTGGCTGACTTCCCTTCTGGTTCCTATTCCTATATTCTGTATGACGTACTCTCTCTGGTTATGACCTTTGGCTTTCCTCTTTATGACTACTCTATTGTATATTCCTTGTGCATATAGGGGCTTCTCTCAGGAACCAAGGCCTCACCTTCCTGCGAGTTATATTCATAGGGATATATATACAGACCGACCACTTCCAAGGATCGGAGGGCAAGTATAGGGTGGTGCGTGCCTGGTGGTACTGCCACCGTGACAGAAATACAGTTCTTGAAATAAAATGGGACTTACGTAGAAAACCTAATTTGCATTAGGCCGCTTCCATGGGTATTCCAGATTTCTATTGTCCCAGAAGATTCTTTGGATGTTACCCACTCCAAGTCTTTTGGAGAATACCAATTGTACAGTGAGCGCTGGCTCTTTGTCCAACACCCCAAACCAACCCCCAATCCATTTGGTTCAGGTCTCAAGTTTCCCTTCAGCCCCAGAGAGCAGATCATATAAGAGGGTTGTAAATCCCAGTGGCCTTGCTTTGCAAACTCCTTTGCAAAGACAAGAGAAAAAAAACCCCACCAATTCTGCGTTTAAAATCTTATACACTGCTTGCAGAAAATGATGCCCGTTTGTGACAGTGGTCTTTTCTGTTTCTACCAGGTGAAGAACCAAGAGCAACCAATGGTCATGTTGTGGATGAGTTTTATGATACTCACCAACATTTTATTCAGTAGTCAATGTCATAAACAATTTACTTTAGTATTTGAGAGATAGCACTTTGACTTATTTTGGATATCCTCAAAACTTTTGGACATATATCCGTTGAACTGTTGTGTAGATGTCAAAACAATCTCTTGATGTCATTGCCACTGTACTTATACTTCACCTATACTTCCACCATTTATTTCCCTTTCTTTCAATGAGATTGACATCAAATGTAGCCTTTAGAAGGAATCAAGATTACGTACTTCAGCTAACAGGAAGCATCACATTTACGACCCTCAACTTGTAACCCCACCTGGCGGTCTACTAGGAGTACATGAAGCATATGCTTATCTAGCAGAGGAATGAAACACTCCAGTGACATCATCCTAACCACATTATGCCATCCCTAAATTGATAAGATTTTTTTCTGATGAAAGAAAATGAAGAGCTTGTTAAGGTCCATGTGGTTCTCAAACACAAAAAGTAGAGTGGCACTCTCCCTAACATGGGTCAACAGGAGCAAAAATAAAAGGAATAGATGGGTGCCGCAAAAGCTTGATTAATCACAATCGCCGCCAATCTAGACACACTTTTTAAATTGGTTCACCCACTTCTCAAAACAACCCAGAAAATCATCTGTCAATGTAGCCAACTGCTCCAGTGACAATTGCCTTGAAGTTGGCTGTCTTCCCTTTTTTTCAGAAGTGACAGGGAACTTTTTGTCGAACTCAACTGTTGGTGAAGTCTGGCTCGTCTTGAAGAACCCACAGCATGCTTATTTTTGGTATGTCAAACACTTCCACAAGCTTTTTGTGGATGGTTTGAGGTTCTTAATCCAGAAATTCCTTCACCTGTTAAACCATGGTCTCATCTGTGGATGTGTGGGGGAGTCCTTCTCTTGGTTCATCACAAGTGTCAAAATGTCTGGACTTAAATCGGCAACACCACTTGTGAACATTACGGAGACTTGGGGCTTCATCACCAACACGGTTTTTGAGGTAGTCAATGTGCTGTTTTTCAGAGAAACCACAATGAATTTGGTAGAGCGATTAGGTCAGTTTTTGCATCACCACTTTTTGAGTCACCTCGCGTTTCTATGATCATCTGCAGGGATATCATTTTTTTATAAAAGCTGTAGATTGATTCGGCTTTTAAAAAGAATTTTGAGTTAGCATCATTATTTCATTAATTTTAACCTTACTTTTGGACCTTCCCTCTTAAACACGGAGCCTACACTCAACGTATTTCACATAGATTTATTGGTGCTACATTACAAATTAAAATTTCAGCTTGAAAAAGGCTCAGGAGAAGAAACATTGCCTTTTAATGTATCAACTAATCTGCACTAAGTGGAGACCTGGAGTGCCCGCTCCTTGTTTACTTTGCACCCATATGGTCCTCAAAAACATTATATCATCAATGAAGTCCTGCTTGCTAATGACCATCAATTTTCTGAACCTGATGTTACTAATCAAGCTGGAGTTCCATTTTGGAATGGTTGGGTCAGATAGTACATGGACACAAATCAGAAATACTTTTTCTACAGTTGGGCAACCATTTTGCCCTAATATGTAACTACCCTGTGACAGGCCCAGGCTGCAGGGGTTAAATATTTCTCCGGGGATCTGTTTTGTTTTGGAGGGATTGGGAAAGTCCTCCAGGGTTCTAGGTATAATGCCCGGTTACCCCAGAAGCAACTATCTTTGGTCCATTAATGCCCTATCCTCTAATGTCTGTGTATTATTCCCTTTGTATTAGCTCACTTAGCTCTCTGTATAGTGTAGAATGTATTTCTTTGTTTAACCTGTTCCCCCCCTCCGCCACTGCTTCTCCCTAGCTTTAGCCAGAATCCCATTGTCCATTGTTTGAATGTCCCATCCCCAGTGCAGTTATTTGATCTGTTGATCTATCATTTTGTGTTCTTGAAGGGGGCTGTCTCTGAACTGTGCATAGCTGTATGTGCTTTTCAAATAAGAGTTAGTTCTTTTTTGCTGCTCTGAGCACTGGTTGTGCCTGGTAATTCGGGGAAAATCTTCATTATTTTGGGGCTGAAGTTGCTGGATTTTGGATGCCACCTGGAGAAAGCTAGAGGTTGACAGAGGCACACAGTCGGTGTGCCAGGCGGTCTGTCACATACCCCTTCCCGTTAACAGATTGCACCTTGTCTGGCAGGTCCAATAATATATAACTTTGAAAGAGAACATCAAGAATGGAGATGAGCTCCGTGCTGAAGACTTATTGTATCTTCCCCCCCCCAAAAAAAATGCTACATCTTGGAGTTTTAGCAGTATCCAAACCAAAGAGAACTCAACAAGGTTGTGGAAGATATACAAATCAAATAATGGGAGAGAAAAATCGGAACAATGTCCTGGGGATAAATAAAATGTTTGTCTGTTTGTTTGCTTCAAATCTCAAAAAGGGGCAAACATTCCTAAAGTTTACTGACAAAAATTTAATAACGGCAAAATAAAATCACTCTCTAGAGGAGTTTAACCTTTTGTGTAGAGGTGACTGGCCGTTGAATTTATGCTCCTGTACCCATACATTTCAGAGGTTATTGAGATAAAGAACCAGGTAGGAGAAGGTCAACTCTATGTAGCTCTTGGCTTGTGCCTTAAGGAAAACCCTTATTTTCGACAGAAGATTTTACAGGGTACTTCAGAGGAAGAAAAGAAAAATAAAGATCAACATTAGCTTAATAACAGACCATTGCACAGCTCTGAGTGGGTCAGCCAGAAAATTGTTGATTCGTGCCATGCTGCACGATTTAAAAGTCCATTTATAAAGGCAAGGGATCCAGGGCCGGCACATCATTTGTTTGGACAACGGATGTACGGCCGCGCACCAGGGGATGTTTGGAATATGGAGTTTGGAAAAAATATAATGTTTTAGTTATACATTATCAGTAACACATGCGTCTTGTCTTGGACAATATTCTTCTTCATATAATTTTTTAAGGTCTTGTGGGAAGTCCTGGGGGAATGACTATGGTAAACTTTTTCAATTAACCTGGTTTGTAGTGAATCGACAAGACAAATGAACATATTAGGCCAGAATTACTGTATCTGAACATCTCTCCAGTTCTTCCTCTCAAGCTTTTCCAGTTTCACTATCGTGACTTGAATGTCTCAAACCCTATGAGGGTTCCTCACATTTGGCAGCTTTTATGGGCCGTGCAGTATTGTCTCAGACTGATCCTGTGTGGTTGTCTGTACTAGAATCTCTAAACAGCACTGCGTCTTTTGGGGGTTTCAGCATTTTTGGTAACAACACCCTAGTTTTGATGACTTCTCAATTTGTTTGGTGGTACCATACGAGAGCTGAGATATATTGCTTTTACTCCTCAGTGCCACCATCTTTCTGGTCAGCTCCAAAGAAGTCATCGAAGTCATGTCACTGGTGTACTCTCAAAGAACCTTTGAAACCATAGGGTCCTTCACAGAACTTTTCACTCTACATCTTTTCAGGTAACCTGGATTTACACTCTTCGATCCAGGTGGAGGATGAATTCATTGACCATTCAAACTTCGGTCTACTGCCCTCTAGTGATCACCTGTATGTACTGATAAGCCGGATCATCCAAACTGACAGCTCTGCTGGGATAAAAGTAATAACCACGGGTCACTTTGGATGCCTTGACACATTTCTGACAGTCTGTAATTGCTTTTACCGCTACTACTCTTTTAGTCACCATGTTTCCAGACCAGGCAATTTGTTTTCCATCAATTCCAGTTTCCGACTTTATATCCTCCAATAAAAAAAAGTGAAATCATAACGCTCTGGCAAATCTGCGAATGAGTCCATATTCTGGATTTATTTAGCTTTCCGATATCCTTCTACCCAAGGCGTGTATTTAAAAAAAATTAGTTTTTTGAGACTTTATATCAGAATATTAGTTTGTTTTATGCTTCACGTTATGGGGAGAAGGACAGGCAAGAACTGAGTGGTGGCATAGAGAGCTCTATATTGGATATTGGGGGCCAACCTATAGGCTAATGGTCAATGAATACATATGTGATAGATATTCATGTATATGAATTAATGTTTCAACTCCTCAGGTTCCTGCAACATCTCTGACCCCCAGAATTATACAGGGTTATCCAAAGAGATCCGAATTACTTGAGAAAGGTAACCGAACGCTGGTTACCTTTCCTGGCCATTCGGCTATCCAGAGAGCAGGCAATTCGCCAAATCCTGGCGAATTGCCTGCACATACGGTGCCTGTTCGGTGCCTGTTCGAGGGCAGTGAAAACCCCATAAAAAAGCACTGCTTCGGCTATTCAGAGAACACAAACCAGCAGTGAAAGGTTCCCCTAATGCCCTGCCATTCGGTGGTTTAATTCGGCAAATTTATTCAGGAGAATCCCATAGGCTTCAATGTTAAAAATATTCCCGTTTTAATTCAATATCTAATAAACCGTTCATTATAGAATTCTGCAGCAAAAAGTCTCTTTATTTATAGATTTTTCTTAATTTTTTTTTTTTTTTAAAAGTCCGATTTTTTTTTATTGATTTTTTTTAAGTTTACTTATTTTTTCTGTAACAGCCCTCTTTATTATCATTCCCTGGACCTCCTGTTTAAATTTCAGACATTTTCGCTCAGTAGTTTCTTTGCAAACAGCTTTTCATTTTCACAGATTCATACAAATGGTTTTGCTAATTTATTCACTGCCTCCTCTGTGTCTCAGCTGCTTCAGCTCTGTGTGATTCGTCTCCTGTTCGGCTGCTTCGCTGCGTGTGATCGGCTCCTGCTCGGGTTTTTCGAAGGTTAATCCAGATGTTTTTGCTTGTTTTCGGCGTGCATTCGGTGGGTTTTGCGGTTAGTTTTCGTCAGGTTTGCGGTGACTTTTCCCTGCAATTCGGGGACCCTGTGGTGTTTGCTGAATACACCGCAGGGTCACCGAAATGGGATCGGCAAAAGTAACCGTATTGAAGAGAACGAAAAGTCACCGAATGTGCGGTGACTTTTCGAATCTCTTTGAATAACCCTGTATATAATGGGCTGCTTTGGTGACAATTAATGGGTAACAATTGATGAGTTACTTGGGTAACAATCAATGGGTGACAATTAATAGACACAAATTAGAAGTTCCCTTTAACTTATTTTGTAGAAACGGGTTTGAGTTCAGCCAATATCCATTGGGATTTTGGTCCACCACTCGATAGATGATTACAACGTTGTACATTCACTACTCACATATATGTGTGTGATGTCTGTGCAAGGTCTGGTTGTCTCTGGTTCTTTCTTGGCCTGCAACCATGAGTCACTGCTTCCATCACTTACCAGATACTGCTCAGGGGGTGGGGATGGCGTCAGTCACGCTAAGGGGAGTCCTTTGGTTTTGGCACTGCTTATTACTTCCTTATTGCTCAGCAGTGGATGTTCCACCACAGAACCACTCGCCCAGTCCTGCACTGGCAGACAGGTTCTCAGTTGCGGCGTGCCGCTACCCAACTGAGGGAGGTGTGTCCAATATGGTGCTGGGGTTCGAGACTCACTATGATGCTGTGGGGGGCATGATCTGCACCTAATCAGAGAGCCACAGGGCTGACTTAGGGGAGGTCCTCCTTTATGCGTGGACCAATAGGAGGCAGTAGGTGCCATAGGGTGCAGGTGTGGCCTCCTCATCTGTCTATATAATATGCACCAGTTCACTTCCATCTTGCTATAGCATTGTTACACGTATCCTCTGATCTCTGTACTAGCAGCTCTGTGTGTTTTTCGGTGTACCAGTTTATTGTACCATCTGACCTCCGCTCCTCACCATATGCCCTAACCCGTACCGTACTTGACTTATCCCTTTAGATTGTCCTCTTGTACCTTGCCTTGGATGCCCTCTTCTGTCAGCGCAAATTGGTGCATAACACCCCTCTCCGTGACAAGTTCCCAGTTCCTCTGCGCTTCCTATTGAAGGTATAGGAAGTGTTAATGTACAGTAACCTCCCAGCCAAGCTGAGACTCAATAGAAGTTGTGTCTCAGCTTACAATAGGGCGGAAGCTACTACGATTAATGAGTGGAGTCATCACACTCAACGTATCACTCGTTAAAGGGATAATCTATTGAAAATAGAATTCCCTTTAATTGCCCTTACATAATTGGGAAGAGGCTGCTGACAGCATTCGCCTAATTATTATTTCTTTTTCCTTTTTGGTGATGTTACTCGCCTTTTGTTCCTTCGCCACGCGCAGCTCTTCCCAGAAGTCCCCGAAGCTTTTCTGCGCAATTTGAGCTCTTAAGGAACCGTAAATTACCCAGCGCTACAAGACTTGCACACTTTACATCCGTACTTTGTAGAAATGGATTAGAGCTATGTGCACATGCGCAGATCCGATCCATCGGCTGCCTCTCTGAGACCGCTTGCCACCTTGAGAGGTCTCAGAGGGTGACGTCAGCACGCCCACTGTATGTTGACATCACTAGTGACTGATCTGATGACAGTCATCTGGGAAATACAAAATCGTTGCCACTGGTGGTGCTGGGTGGGGTGGAGGAAACTCCTTTACTTCACCCAGATCGGGGAAGAGAGTGAGAGGCACTCGTCACATCCTGACCACTTTTAAACCACGAAGTGGTCAGGTTGAGTAGAGTGTCTCTTTAATGTTAGCAGCTCTGGTGGAATAGGGCCCATCATGCCTAATTACCTATAATAATAGCAAAATTAGCCGGACATCATTAATCACTGCATAATCTGCTCGTTGCCCCTATGTATCCTAAAGGGGATATTTTTTGGGGAAAAAATTGACATCATGAAATATCACTTTTTCATAAACACAAGTCTTTGCCGAGAGCCTGAAAGGTGTTTGACTAGTCCTAATTGAAAGAGATTGTTAACATGCTGAAGTGCAAAGCAAAGGCGTATTAAAATATGTTTAATCTATTGCAAAAGAAACTCAACCTGCCAGCCATTAAATCTTTATTGCATACATTATAAAGAGGTGTTAGTGCTTCTGAAACGCGCAACTCCACGCATCGCCAGCCCCGTGATTCTGACACTTCCGTAATTGTTGGAGGTTGTAAATGTTCCATTAGTTTGGTTGTAATGGAATTTGAGACCAGTTCCGTAACTAAACTGTAATGGATAGGCTCATAAATAAAGAACCGGGCGCAAGGTGGAGGGGAACAAACATCACTTAAAATAGAAAGAGTGTTTCATCTGCAAAATTATCCTCTTTCTGACTCCAGTAATCCTTTTGTTTATGAGGTGTCCATGATCAAAACGACTTCTCAATACTGTAGTACCTAAATTCGTGGAACCATTCGAGATATCAAGATAATATTTTTAATTTCCATAACTATTGTACTTTAGAAAAATTTCCAGGTCAAACAATGTCAGCTACGTAGCCTAATGATATGACTCCATGGTTCTTTAACCAGTTAAAATTGCAAGACAGAACATCTGACGAGCACATCCTTCCTCTACAACCATGGAGAAGCAAGATTCAACTTTAAGACCATTGAGAAGTGGCTCAACCTCACCACCACATTGCTGCTCTATGATCATGGAAAGCAGACTCAGATCACACCAGTCCTTGGGCAACAGGGCCGGATTAACATAGGGGCTATTGGAGCAGCAGTTCTAGGCCCATGCCCCATAATAGACCCAGAGAATGGATAACTATCACGGTTATTTAGAGAGAGGTGAAAACCAGGAGAATGACTAGAGAAGTAAAAATTCGAGGTCAAAATATTCAAAAATTCTCCCATTTATCTCCGTTTCCAAATCAGCTATTTTGACCTAGAATTTTCCATTCTCCAGTCATTTTCCTGGTTTTCACCTCTCTTTGAATAACCCTGTATGTCTGCATTGATGGGCATTTGGAACTCTGCATCTCTGTCTCCATAGCAACTACAGGGACATGTGAGATAGCATTGGAAAGGCCAGAGCATCACCTTTCCTATAATACCAAACATGAACAGGATTTATGTGACAATAAAAAATTTAATAATAAGTATGTCTTTTTCTTTCTAACATAGCAATATTGTTCACTTTTCAAGTATAAAGTGAACAATGATGCTGCCCTAACTCACCATCTCTTTTCTCATGTCACCAACAAGTGTGGAGGCGATGGCACAATCCGTCATTACGCATAAATCTAATATCTTATTCCTTCAGGAAATATTTGTGATCCAATTACCCAGTTCCAGCGAGGGGAACTGCCATGCTCATCATCTGCAGGCGTTACTTACTGAGGGTCACTGCCTAGCGCTTCCAAGGGTTGGCACTATTCCTTCCATAAAAACATGCCACAAATACCTTAGCTGGTGTTCTGCATCAGCTATGGCTTCCTATACCCAGCTGGGTAAAATTCTCTTGCTGGTCCATTTAGACTGGCCTCTAATCTTCACTCCTTTAAATGGTCCCGGAAAACCCACCTATTCAGAGAAGCCTACAATCAAATGTCATAACTCAGATGTTGCTCTAGCTGTATTCTCTTAAAACACTGCTGGCCAAGCGCCTCCATCCCTCTCATCTCCACATCCTCAATTCTCATATCGATTGTAAGTTTCCTCTGGAATTGGGTTGTCTAATCCTATTGGATCTTTGCCAGGCTACTTGTTGCCTCACAGATCTCAGGACCCCAACTGGGTTACATCTGCTAATGCCTCTCCCTTGCAGGACATCCATTCTTCTGTCAGTGATCTTTCATGCCTTCCTTAGCCATTAGACGGACCGTAAGGCTGAGGACAAAGAAAGAGTGTTTATAGCAACCCCAGAAATGAGGCAGCACTGTAATAAAACATGAGTCAAATGAATACAGTGCAAGGAGGAAACTGGAGACCAATGGAAGATGACACCCCGGTTCTCCCATTCCTCCTCTTCCTCTGGTGATTCACAGTCTCCAGCCATAACCCAATCCATTCTTTAAACATGAAATAACAAAGTACCTTGTAATCACAGCAGGAGCATTAGACTGTCTGAATAAGTTAGATAACGGATAACAGAATACGCACACTACAGTGTGATAGAGCAGCAACGTTTGCCAAACAAAGACCACTCAATCCTGTCATAGCTATAAAGCATATTCTATATGGGGGGGGGGTTAGAAGGGGCTGTAGTGGCACATACAGTAATGATATAACCAATAATAACATTAACATATACATATAGACTATAACAATATTAACTATAACAATATTAACACATAACACAGACACCCTTTACCCATATAGGCACAGGGTGGCGTGGGCATAAAGGGCTATTTTACAAAGTTAGTGCTATCCTTTTTTTTTTAATTTAAAGTTTTTTATTATGTAACAAATGTCAGCATAGTTACAGACAGTTAAACTTGAGGGCCGCACTAGACCACCCTAGGCAATCAACAGTAACTCATCCAAAGGAAAATAATAGAAGCAGAAAAATAAGAGTCGGCTAATAACAATATGTCTCATCGTGGTGGGGGGGAATACAAAAGGTGGGGGGGCAGCAAAAGTCTGCAGATACAGTGCAAAAAAAATTAAATCGGCTTTTACTCGGCAAAAAATCAGGAAAACATCGGGGGGAACAACACGGCAGATAGGGTAGTGCAGTTGTCTCAGCCTGTGTCTCTGAATAAAAGAGGTGCCATGACACCCAGCATAACATGGGGAGGTATTGCAGGTCTCACTCAGGCCCCGCTTTCTCCTCTAGGGTGCCTGTTCTATAAGGTAGATGTAGGGGAGACAAGAGCATGCGGCGGGCAGCTCCAGCTAGAACGGTTCCTCTTTGGAGGGTACATCGTACAGGTAGTTTCCATGGTGGAGCTATCCCGGCCGAGATCATGCCGCTTGACCAAGTCACACTGCGCAGCTTCCCAAAGGGACGATCTCCATCGCCCGGCAACTCCTCCGCTCCAGCCTGCAGCAGTGGGTACGCAGGAGGCGCCTCAGGGACCTCAACTCCCGTTGTCTCCTCCACTGGTTCAGCAGGGATCTGCTCACTTCCCTTCCTTGGGGCTGTAGTCATCTCGTCAGGGCGTAAAACCACTCGCAGCGCAGCGACCAGACCTCCATCGACACAGCAGCTCCCGTCCGCATCCTGCAGTTCTCCCTCCATCGCAAAAAGGTCATCCATGCGGCCGGCAGGGTATACATCCCCTGACGCTGCTTCAGCTAAGGCCTCCGTCCTCTGGTCCACCCCCAGCGCAGCCATCAGTCGGTGCCAAGTACCTCGTGTAATTAGGGTCTCATTGTCTCCCGGCAACTGCTCCAGGCATGCCTCCAGATCGTCCAGCACATCCCCCAGGCTCCTGGTGGAGGGTGAGCAAGTTAGCTGCCACCAGTCCCTGCCCTCCTCCACCTTCCTAGTTATGGGGGCATCCGCTGCAGCTTAGGATGGGGGCCCTCCATCCAGGCGGCGCACAGCATCCGACGGCCTGGGTAATCCAGTCAAACGAGGAGCAGGCTGCAATTTAGGCCTTTAAAATGGCCACCGACAGTCCGCACCAGGCAGGGAACGAAGGCCTATTTCTCTGCTCGGCTCCAGAGGGGGGCCAAAACGAACTCCGGAGCCTAAGTTAGTGCTATCTTAACCAGAGCTGTTGTAAATTTACCTTTATAGTCTATGGAGTTGTTACGGTTATAACAGCTCCAACTTTGTAATATTGCCCAAAAGCAGGTGGGGGAACAATATGACATATCAAACCCACCGGAATCCACAGTCCCACACCTCCAAAAATCAATCTGGGGTCCAGGTACTCCCAGTTCCATTACCATTACATGTTGGTCAAATGTACTTACCTTCAGGGCTGGACAAATTTGCTTTCAATCTAGGAGCCAGCTACAAAAGTCAGGAGCCAGTTTATGCTTCAGTTCTAATAAAGCTTTACTTTCCACAACTGAAGATACACAATACCATTTTTTTTATATTTTATTTATTTTTTTGAGTACGAGTACCAATACTCTTTTTGCCAGGTACTCACCGATACGTTTATTTGATGTCATGTGACGCTTTCCAATAAAGTTTTTGCTGAAAGCCTGTCCAATTTATGATAGTATTGAAATGTATGGCCAGACGCCCTATTTACCCACTGCACACACACACACACACTGACACACAACAGACCTCATTTATAAATATATACATCATGGCTGGATATATTTACATTAAACGTAGGAGACAGGAAGAAACCATTGAAGCCAACTAGATGTTTAGATGCCAAAGACTGCTTTTAGATTGGTGTAAAATAAATTGGAATTTTAGGAGCCAGGAGTAAAATTCTAGGAGCCAGTGGCTACCAGGCTCCTGGCTTTGACAAGCCCTGTTCTATTGTATTATCCCCATGTGCTTACCTTGTACAGTGCCGCAAAATCTGCTAATAAAGTATAACATTGATGTAAAGAGTAACATCTGCTAATATCTTGTCTTATTACATCCCTCTCTAAATTGCCTCACTATGTCTCTATAACGCGTGAGCTCCTCAAAACCCTCCGTAAAACCCATCTCTCTCCAGCTTTCAATGCGAGAGGAAGAGCCGTTATTATTATGTGCGCTCCACGGCTATTCAGCAGCGCTTCAAAGTATGATAGATGCTAAAACTATTACAGTTGCCGCAGCGTCTCCGGGGCTCGGCGGAGCTCTTTAAAAATGCATTCTCCCATGTAAATTTCTGCTCCATCAATCCTTCTGACATGTCTAACATTGCTATTGTTTCCTGAACAAATTGTACAGCGTGCCCTTGTCTCCAGATTTGTGCACGAGAGCATAATCGCTCTGCAGCGTTCGCTTCCCCTCATGGGCATCTTAGCGCTGCTCTGCAGCTGCTCCTACAAGCGGAAGTCTCCTGGCTGTTGATTGGGGGGGGAGTAGTCGAGGCGATTCATGTTGTCTGCGCCTAAATGTTGCAGACACCTAGCATGGGTTGCTAGAAACAAACCACCGTGTCGACGATGTGCTTCAAGGAAATTTTTGAACTCGATGACAGGACTCGTGATAGAGCACAAGCAGGAGGAAATGCCTGCGGTGCAATGAATATTGCATATCAATGCCGAGTATGATGTCTACTTGGATCTTGCTTTAAAATAATGTGGTTGATTTCGATGTTGTGGTGAAGAAAATGCAAGGAGGGCGATAGCTCGACCCCCCTCGGGAGCTTTTCCACATCGTTTATCACCTACTGACTTCTGCCAAATAATTTCCAAGAGAGTTGACAATTGTTGATAATCGTTTCGACAAATGGTGGTTATCTAAGTAATAATAACATCTTTGGCCAGGGGAACATTGCAGGTTGTCTCTTCAGAAAGTGTTCATGTGTGTGTGTAGTATGAAACAGATGGGGACATGTAAAAGGCTTCTTCTTCTCCATGGAATGGCCAAGATGTTTTCTGAATTATGGAGATGTGGTGTTCCACCATGCTTCATTCATAACTTTTTTATTTTAATTGCTGAGGTACTAGCCAGACTGCAAACTTACTGGCCATTTCTGAGACCAAGTAGTCAACAACAAATTTCACAATTGCACAGGGCCAAATTTTCCTTAAATTACCACCCTCACTAGGCAAGAGGGCGAGTGGAAATTTTGAGCCATGTTCCCCCTAGTTGCCTGAACAATATAACACATGTAATACGTAGCTACATAGTCATATAAGGCATGTGTCCATCGATTTCTGCCTTCTCACACAACACCTACCACTGTTGATCCAAAAGAGGGCAAAAAACAATGGCACTCGCCAAAATGCAACATGCTCGGAATGTATTCCTCCTTGACCCCAGATGGCGGTCAGATTTCTCCTTGGATCATATTGATTGTAAGGCATGAAGGCATATATACTGCAATACCTCTGTGCTACCTGAATGTGAAGAGTAAAATTGGTGGGCCAGTGAACAAGGGCACAAGATGGAACGATGGACAACGCTGGTCAATGAATGATATGGGGCCCTATGGTATGCATTGCATTACTTGATAGATTAATTTTTCCCACAGATATTACTAAAACCTGGGAACAATGGATTGTTTAAGACTCATGTGAAATGGGATTGAAAAATTGCATGCGTGAAATGTTAGTGGCCTTTAAAGAGTTAATGAACAATTTCCCAGTAGATCAGCAAGCAGATTGACTGCTTTTAGGTCTTGTGGGAAATCATTCATAGTGACAATTGACTTGCAAAGTATGGGATTTGCCTGGTCCCATGTCATGAAGGGTTAAAGGTTTCAGCACCTAGACTGGAGACATTAACTAATAGACCAACATTTCTGACTGCCACTCCAGGGGTCAACAACTTGATGGCCTCCTGCTGCTGCTGATAAATGTAGTACCTTAGCTCTAGTCACCCTAGACCAGGCATCTCAAACTCTGGTCCCCAGATGTTTTCTGAATGACAACTCCCATGATTCTCTGGCCATATATTGAATTCAAAGAATTCTGGGAATTGCAGGCAATCAACATCTGTTGGACTGGAGTCTGAGGTCCCTCATCTAGACAGCTGTTTAAGAAAAGGTCATGCATTCTCACAGTCCGTCAGTTTGTGCCTCGGCCCTAATCCCAAAGCTACATTCATTGAACACTTAAAATTAAAGCTGTTTGCCCCTCCTTTTAACTATTTAATGAGGTAGGTGGCTGAGAGGAGTGGTGGATGCCGACCAGTGGTTTAGTAAAGGGCCCCAAGATGTCTGATGGCAACACAGCACATCGTCTTGATCCAGTTTTTTTATTTTAGTACTTATGCAAACATGTAAGTCTTAGGGAGATTGTCAGTCTTCTGTATTGTCATTTAAATGAAGCACACCTGCGATCCAATGTCCACATAATTGAGAAACGCTCTTAAAATGTTGCTGTTGAAGTCCTCTTCTGCACCTTTCACTTGTAAACCGGTGATTTATAACAGTACTAGTGGAATTTGTTACGTTGCCAGGCTTTATGTGGTGTTTTCTGTTGCTTAACTCGATGTTTATTATGAAATGATGGAATGTCATCAGAGAAAAGCATCCCATGAATATTGTGATTGAAATGGTTTGGTTCTGGTTGATGTTTATGAAGCTTAAAGTTGCACAGCAGGAGGGGGAGTAATCATTGGAGCTGCAGCGTCTGAAGTCAGAAAGTGCACTGAAGCACTCATCGGCAGAAGGGATATTTGTCCTTAATCTAACTTCTCTATCTTATGAGCATTATCATGATGTAGGAATCTCAGAAAATATTCTTTATTCATTATTATATAAGGGCCAAAAATCATCTTAGTCGCTACTTTATGCACACAAGCACCAATATGAGTGGCCACACCGAGGCATTTTGTTGTCTACTGAGAAATTAGAACCAATACAGTTAGAATTCCATGTTAAATTGCGCCGTTTGAATATTAGTTAAATATTTTATGTTTTTACTGAATAGTAACCATACATTTTGCTATTGGAAGCATTGTCGAGATTTGCATTTTGACAGTAAATTAAACTCAATCTATGGCTTAATTCCTATTGCTTGTTTGTTCACGGTCCAGATGAGTAAACCAAGGTTCCTCTGAACACAGATTTCTATGTGGGGTTCTTGGAAATATGAGAAGTTTTCACAAAATGAAATTATTCATTGAACTCTAACATCTCTTCTTGCTCTATGCACACAAAGGTCAACCAGCAGTGTAAGTGATCACGTTGGGACAATTTGATGTCTAGTGAGAATCTAGAACCAAAAAAGTCCAAATTCCATGCTAAATAGCATAGGTTGGTTATTAGTTAAATATATATTTTTTTATCCTTTAGTAGTCACAATTTTTGCTATTGGAGGCACTGTTGAGATTTGAATTTTGATGGTAAACTTAATCTATGGCTTAATTCCTATTAATTGTTCGTTCACTGTCCAGCTGAGTAGACAAAAGTCCCTCCAAACACTGTTTTTTTTATGTGGGGCTCTTGGAAATATGAGAAGATTTCACAAAATCTAATTATTAATTGATTTATTTTTTTAATAAAGTTTTTTTTACCAGGAAGGATACATTGAGAATTCTCTCAATTTCAAGTATGTCCTGGAATTCTCACAACCCTTCTTTTAGACTGGATGGAGAAAGGGGTTGATAATCAGTTTTGCCTTTAGAGTTATTCATCACTGAAATAAGTTCTTATAAATGCAATTACGAGCTGTGCAAGGCAGAAATTAGTTTGCTGGTTATGTCAATAGTCTGCTGTGCTGCTAAATGAGTAATATATCATTGGATCCAGTCAGGAGCAATAGCAAGAGCAAGGTATGAGCATAAGCAGTGGAGAAACCTTAATTCAAAGAGCTGTGGAAGCAATCCATTACAATGCTTATTATATTAAGGGTTTTGAACTAAGGTTGGTGAACTACAGCTCTTACAGTTCAAATGGTGGAAGCTTTATAGTTATTAGAATTAGTTAACATATGAATGAAAAGTGTGCCCCTCCCCCCACACATAGTATCTAAATGCCGGCATGTATCTGCTGGTTTTCTCAATTCTATCGAAATACAAAACACACATACAGATCTTTTCAAAAGCTCCATAATGAAGATCAAATGCCTGGCCTCCACTTTTTGATATTAATATTTATGTGTATCCAGAAGCCTTTCCTGCAGATGACATGTGTTCCTTATGTGTCTGACATACCTTTTTTTAGGTTGTGTCATGGTTCTATACCTGGCTCAACACTCAACCCACAGCAGAGAACAATGAAAAATAACTACCTGCCTTTGAAACGGCTGGGTAAAAGAGGCTACAGTAAGAATGGTCAAGGAATGAGCCAAGTCTGGGGCAGGAGAAATGACAGCAATGCGTGACAAAGACATGGTCGAAGGGTAGGAGACAGCAGGAAAGTCAGTAACAAAGCCAAGGTCAGGACACATGAAAGCGATACAATCGAGAAACACCTTGAAGGATATTGAAACCACAGCTGTCACAATACACAGGAAGGGACACCATTAAATACTCTGGTGAGGTATCCCATTGGCTAGGATATCAAAGGTGGGGACATCAAGGACCTGCCCTTGGTAGCATTTTACACTAGACAGATCATTGACGTAATGTTGTTAGAACGGTGCGCCGGAGGTGGTTCTCTGTCAGATTGACATAAACCATGTCAAAATGCAGGATGGTAGACCTAGACAATGATATTCTTCACCAGGGTATGTAATGGTGATGGATGATGTGGACCTCTCCAAATATAAACCAGAGGGTGTGACAGATTGCCTATAAATGACTGCCAACACTAGATCCATTGTGATAAATGGCGCTTTATTGAGGAACTTGTTGTCTTTTACACATCCTCAAATTTAAACGAGTAGATAGACAGTGACAACTGAGAAGACCTTACGGAGAACTAAGACCACAAACTGGAATGTCAGCAAACTCAACCAGATCTCTTATACAGCAATTGATACACACTTGTCTGGCAGGGACACTGAGATAAAGAATGACTTTGTACATAGGTCCACTTTGAGTCCATGTTCGTCCCGAGTTCATATCCTTTTAATGGTTTACTGAGAAACCAACACAAATAAAATTGACAGAGGCAGGACATTCTAGACTAAGGGCGCTATTACGTTCTCCGCGGAAATTCGTACGCGCAGCACAATTTTTTCTGCGCAAAGCGTTAAACATTAAGGCGCGGAAATTAATGCAGGTATTACGATCCGAGCGCATTTTTTCATCCATCAAAAAATAACGCGGGAAAAAAGACGTGCAAAAACGCACGCATTAACATTGCACGCAGGAATCGGCGGACAATCAGAATTAAGAACCACAATTGTCTCCCGTTCAGTTTTAGTGCCTGTCAAAATCAATCTGTGTATATATGCTGCTGCAGCAATAATAAAAACACGCACAACCTCTCTATATTTTATTGTTTGGGTATGTGTAGAATGTGTAACTATACTGTGCTGTTTTTTTTTTCGGGCTGGTGTATTTGGTTTCGGCCAGAACGTTCAGATCAACCGTTACCACCAGCTTTTAAAAGACGTTAAAATTATGCGCGCAAACGTCGGTTCGTAAAAAGTTGCGCATCGATTGTAATACCATCCGCGTACCAGCGCACGAACGCATTTGCGCTCACAATGTTAAGTATGGGATGCACGCACGAACTTGCGTTCGCGCAGGGTTTGCGCAGGGTTCCTCGCGTTAGACATTAACGTGCATCGTATGCGCGAACGTCGTAATACGACGTTCAGCGCAAAGGGTTTTGCCCCAGGCGTTAATGCGTTTTTGCGCACGCGCACATTTTTGCACGAACAGTGTAATAGAGCCGTAAGAGTGTATATTTTTCCAATGGAGACACTATGATAATCTAGAGGCCAATAAGTGGGAGAAATTGAATAATATGCATACAAGATCTCATGAAACATGTCTGACATGTATCTAGCTCAGCAACGTCTCTCGTTCGTTGCACAGCTACGCAAGTGCATTGTTTAAATAATTTAGTTGATTGCACGGGAGAGCTCTGTCAATGCCAAAATGTTGTTTAGAATGAGCAACAGAGGAATAGCCTGTCTGCAGAATATAGACTTCACAGGCAAGACAAATAGCTTGATGTGTGTATTTGTTATTGCCTGCTCTGCATTGACTTATACATGGTTTAGAAACATACATGGTTTACTGATCCCAGCCTCGAGATATTAGGTGATAAAGTGCTTTCATTGAACGTGGTGGTGTTTCAATCCATGTTGTTTGATGGCTCAGTTGTTAAGGCACTGGTTCTTTAGATCATGTCAGAGTCGGTCTGCAGACCCTAAGGGTATGAGTGGTGAGGTGGAGAAAGAACAAAGAAACCAAACACATACACACACGTTCGCAGTTTATTATGAGCACACTTTGTTCTTGCAGTAAGATGATTGTTTAATATCAAGTGGACGTAAACACAAACTTTATAGCCTCTCTCAAGCCTTCTTCAGGATAACACCACCAATTAATGGACCTTGTGGAACATAAAAAAACAGACTGGGTCAGCCAACATCCGGGCTATTGGAGCTTCAGCTCCAGACCCATGCTCCAAAATAGTCCCAGTGATAAATTAACTATCAGCACTGATTGCCATGAATAAAATGAGATTAAAGGAGATTGAGCACAATGGCGATATTGTCAGGGAAGCACCCGGTTTACGCCAAGGTGGGACACAACCTTCACAAATCTATAAATCCCAAGCACTGGGGTTGAATGGAGCATCTGTGGATGGCGAGACATGTAGTGTTGTTCTTGGTCTCAGGATACCTTGCATCTACAGATGGTGGAACAGGTAGTGCCGTACTTGATGGCAGGAGAACTTGTGGACAGAGATTGTGGGATGTGCTGCAGGTGAGGAGATGTCTCTGGAACAGCAGGCGGTAAGAAGAATGGGCAAATAAATAATATAGTTGAGGGGGAGCAGCAGAGGCCCATCAAAATCTTCAGCTCCATACCCATGATGTACTTAATCCAAGGGGTTAGCCTCTTACTGCCTTTCGGCGGTCAGTTGTGTAGACTTTTAATTGACTTTGAAAATGTAGGGCTCCAACTTGAGTGAAATGGAGGACCTGTTTTTTCCCCCCAAAATTTCCAACTCAGAGTCCTTTGTTTGATAATTAGATCACTTGAATGAACATATTGGATTCACCAGGGAATCATTTGTTGGTTCATTAAAACCATATTTTATGTCTCAACCTCAGAAATGATCCCTCAGGCAAAACCTAAACTAACAGGACTAAGCCCTAGACCGAACCTTAGAGTGGTCAGTAAAAAACCAACAACATCCAATGGCAAAACTAGAGAGTAACCATAAACATGCCTGAGGTCGGGGCTACAAAAGTAGACAGGACAAGAGAACGAAGACAAGGTGGGGATTGCAGAAATCAGCAGAGTCAATAAACACATCTGGGTCAGCAACAGAAATCCGCAAGGAGTATAGAGCATGCACTACAGGGTCTAAACAGCAAGAACCAAAACAGGGCAATGGGGAAAAGGGGTTGTAGGCTATTTAAAAGTCTGACATCATCATTGCGAGACGCAGGCTACATCATATGGCTGAGGTGTCACTGAAAATGATGAAGGGTGGAGTTAGTATAAATCACAGGCATAAGCAGGAAGAAAGAATGGTGCATGGTAGCTGGCTGGTGTCAATCTGGCTGTGAGCTGAGGAGCTAAAATAATCAGTTCGGATCAATTCAGGATATTTTTATTTGAAGAACGATTTGGTTTGGATACCAGCAATTCGGCATTCAAATCAATCCGAATTGGTGGTAATTCGGCCGAGTAATGATACAGACTGAATTGAATCGTGCATGTCTAGCCATGACATGATTCTACAGATCCCAAGAAACATTTCTGGGCTCAGTTTACCAAACGCCGAGTCGCAACCACTTGTCAACATCAGATTGGGCACTCGTGTAAAGGAGCTTCAGCTAATTTATTTATTTATTTATTTATAAAGGATTTTACCAGGAAGGATACATTGAGATTTCTCTTGTTTTCAAGTATGTCCTGGGTTCAAGAACATTGAAGTGTTACAGAAATACAAAGTAATAAATGCAAGATATTACAAACAAAACACAAATGTACAGATTAACACGGAAAATAAATATGTAAGTTATATAGTCACTATGTTACATGTTTACAGGTGCATTCTGTATATAGTCACTATGTTACATGTTTACAGGTGCATTCTGTATATAGTCACTATGTTACATGTTTACAGGTGCATTCTGTACCGAGGTATGCTAGTAAGGAGCTCTTGAGTGACTTAAGACTGGGGGAAGATTTGATGGTGTCTGGGAGGTTATTCCATAATTGTGGTGCTCTGTAGGAAAATCAGGATCGAGCCACTTTCTTTTTGTATTGTGGTATTGCAAGTAAGTCCTGGATCGGAGGTTATAGGATGAGGGAATTGCTAGGGGAAGCAGACTATTCAGGTAGGGTGGCAGCTTCCCAGAGAAGCTCTTAACCACTTCGCTGTGGAGGACACGCTCAGCGCGTCCTGCCGCAGGAAGGGTTGGCTGCGGAAGACGCGCTGAGCGCGTCCTCCCGAAGCAGCCTGTGATCGGCCAGATTCCGACCGATCGCTGTGCCCCCCAGTGCGGGCTGACATCTTGGATGTCAGCCCGTCAATCCGGGACCGCCGCGGGCACAATAGATGACATCGCGGCGGCGATGGTACCTGGCATTAACCCCATGGGGGCCGGATCACGAATCGGCGCCGAAAAGCGCCGGTTCGTGATACTTTCCCGGAGCTGGCCGACATCTTGGATGTCGGCCAAGCCTCTGGGAACTCCCCCTGAGGACTGGCGTCATCGTGCATAGCACGATGACGCTAGTCCTGGAGTTAACCCCTAGCTGCCACCAATGGTGGAGATAGGGGGTTCCAATGAACCCCCTATCTCCCGATCTGTGGCAGCTAGGAGTTAATGTTTGATATCGTAGGATCGACCAGAGCATGGCCTTTCCAACGATATCAAACATGACCGTGAAAAAAGTTTTTTAAAAAAAAATTAAATTAAAAATTAAAAAAATAAAAAAATAATAATAAAAAAAATAAACAAGTTTTTTATTTTTTATTTGTTTTGTTAATGCAGCAATATTGTTCCCATTTAATTTATAATGTGAACAATGATGCTGCACTAACGATTTTTGTATGGGGTGCGTTTGTTAAAAATAGCGACATTTTCCCCCAAAAAAAAGTAACGAGACCCCATTTCTAATTTTTTTAACAAGCGCACCCCATACAAAATATAACCGCAAACGATCGCATGTTAAAATGTGAAAAAAAAACACTTTACACGTTGTAAATTTTTGAAAATTCTAATTTTATTGCATATTTTGTTATAATATACAGACAGGACATAACGTATACATATAATAATGACATATTATGAATCTTCCGAGTCTGCCGGAAATAACGATATATAATATGTCTGGGTCATATAATAAAATAAGGCTTCAAAACGCGGTTAAACATGATGAGCGAAACCGGTAAAAATGACCTCAGCACACAGGCGGGAAATGCCTCAGCAGCGAAAGGGTTAAACACCAGTTTGGAAAGGTGCGTCTAGATTCCAGCGACGGCCAGTTTAGTTCTTTTAACATGTCACAATGGTGGGTCATGTAGTTACATTGTAGCACAAAGCGGCAGAATGAGTTATACAATGTAGTAAGTTTCTGGAGGTGTGTTTGCGGGGCGGCTGCATACACTAGATCTCCGCATTCAATAGCCGGCATAAGCATTTGTTGTATAATCTGCTTTCTTAACGTGGGACTCAGGCAGGATTTGTTTCTGTACAGGGCACCTAGTTTGGGGTAAAGTTTTGATGAGAGTTTTTCTATGTGTGGGCCAAAAGATAGATTTGGGTCTAACCACATACCTAGATATTTGAGAGAAGTGACCATTTGATTTTGTCCTGACATGTAGATGGGGATTTTGCAGTTTATGTAGTTTAGGTGCTGTTCCAAAGAGCATTGTTACAGTTTTGTCAGTATTTAGAAAAAGTTTGTTATCTGTGATCCACTTTTCTACCTCTGTGAATTGTTCTTGCAGCACGGCCTCCAGCTGTGGGAGAACTGGTTTGCTAGCATAGAATAGATTACGGTGTCATCTGCATACATGTGTACATCTAATGATACTTTACCATTAAATTTGGTATTTTTTGCAAACTACTGTGAGCATATAGTATAATACTATAGATACTCGAGTATACCGCTAGATTTTGGTGACAAAAATATACCTTAAAATTGGAGGGGTTGCGTTATATTCGAGTGTAATATATTCGCGTGTAAAAAAAGAAAAACCCAAGTCTCCTGGAAGTTCTGGTAGTCTCGCTGAAGTGAATGTGGGCTCCCTGATGCTTGCAAACACTACAGAAACTCCCAGATTCAGGAGAGGTGGGTTCCATCACGGCCTGAGGGCACGCCCGGTTTAAGCCAATCTTTCACCCCCACCGGCGATCTAATCACTAGTAAAGAAGGACAGGTGGCCGGAGGCTTCATACTTAGTAACAACTGCAATCATTCTAGAGCAGAGCACCCTGGCCTGAGGGGGAGCCAGACTGTGTTAAGAGAACCTGGAAGGATCTTAATTGTTTACCGGTACAGTAAAATTTTGCTCCTCGCGTTATATTCGAGTCTTGAGTATTCTCTCATTTCCATAATAAATCTCTATCCATCGCGTTATATTCGGGTCGCTCTTTACTCGAGCATCTACGGGTATCTGAAATCACAGTAGTCTAGGATCATGCCTTGATTCAAAACATATAAAAGTTAACTGTAGAACCAAGAACAAAATTATAGTATATTAAAAAAAAACATAAACCAGGTATGATAAAGATGAATAATCCATGGCTTCCTGTGCCAACGTACACTTTATTCTGAGTAACTGCAATGCGCTGGTTTTTCATCTCTAAAATACCAAAAGAAGCGTTTAGAAGGTGTCCACATAATTTAATATCATGCAGCTATTAGCATAACCGAATAATAAATCACTTAAACAATTCCATTAGGGACATTTCAATCTGTTTTTTTCGGAAAGCACATTTAAATGTTCACTTTTGTTACTTAATAATGTATTATTTTAGGTACTGTAAGTGTCACGTCTATGCTTTTTAGATGTTTCTCTAATTTATATGGACCCCTTTCCTGCAGGAAGACAGTTTGTATTCATAATAGCTGTGTTATTGCTCCTTATCCTGTCTGTTGGGCCATTTTTGATGATTATTGTCCTCGGTTTTTAAGGTATTTTTTAGGTGCCAAGGATAAGTCATACTTAACAATGACTCTGTAAGGGAGGATGGCAAAGAACAGTAATGCTGCGGAGATATACGGTATATATAAAGAAAATGATCATACAGATGAATAAGAAAATAAACCGTTGATCTGTGTTTAATGATCCATACTTGTCGACATATGGATTTCTGCCCGATGGTGAAAATAAATTGTATTAAAATATATAATCCATCATGTGATATGAATAAAATATAAATTCAGATGAAAAATTGAAAATAAAGAACAAAAAGAACATACATGCACGGAAATACTGTATAGGTCTCTGACATCCGGTCCTGCAGAATATTTGGGGATTTCCAAGTGATACATTTTATGGAATTCTGTCATACTTGGATCAGTGCCAGTAGACTAATGCACAATGTGTAAAAAGTATATTTGTTTCAAAAAAGAGGCATCCAAGTTATCTTGTTCATGGCATTTCCTCATTTTTCATGTAGCTCTTTTGCACACATTGATCAGCCACAACATTAAAAAAGGACAACCGGTGAACCAGTGTAGGGGACATAGGCGCCCAAGGCTCATTGATGTATATGAAGAGTGAAGGCTAGCCCATCTGGGCTAATCACACAAAAGAGCTACTGTAGGTCAAATTGCTCATATTGTGTAGGTCCCGCTCATGCTCTGATGTGTTGAGGCATGGACTCTCCAAGACCTCTGAACGGTACTGTGGTATCTGGCATCAAGACATTAGCAGCACATTCTTTAAGTCCTGCAGGTTGTGAGGTGGGGTCTCCATGGATCGGTTTTGCTATTCCAGCACATCCCGGAAATGGTCAATTGGACTAAGATCTGGGGAATCTGGAGGCCATGGCAACACCTTGAAATCTTTGTCATGTTCCTCAAACCATTCCTGAACAGTTTTTGCCGTGTGGCAAGGTGCATTATCCTGCTGAAAGGGGCAACTGCAATCAGGGAACATAAAGGGGTGTACATGGTCTGCAGCAATCTCTAAGTAGGTGGTACATGTCTTGTGTGTGCTGACACCTTACAACCATGGCCAGCATTAACTTTTTCAGCAATTTGACCTACAGTAGCTCTTCTGTGTGCTTAGCCCAGATGGGCTAGCCTTCACTCTTTATGTACATCAATGAGCCTTGGCGCCTATGTCCCTGACACCGGTTCACCGGTTGTCCTTCTTTGAACCACTTTTGGTAGGTAGTAACAACTGCATACTGGGAACACCCCACAAGACTTGCTGGTTTGGAAATGCTTTGACCCAGTTGTCTGGCTATCACTATTTGGCCCTCATCACAGTCACTCAGGTATTTTCGTCCTTTTTTCCTGCTTCCAACACTCAAAATTCAAGAACCGTCTGTTGACTTGCTCCTAATATATCCCAGCCCATGATAGGCACCATTGTAACCATATAATAAATAGTATTCACTTCACCTGGCAGTGGGTTTAATGTTGTGGCTGATCATTGTCTATGCCTACAACTTTAATTACTTTATAACTACCTTTACTTTTACCAGACTAACCCTAACTTTCGGATAAGTCAATAAATTGAACTATATAAACTAGAGCTCTGTTAGGGATCAGCCTCAGTGCTGGTGGCCAAACTCCTAATTCTAAACGTCCAAAAAAGTAATGCCAACAGTGGAGTCACAGGACGGGCCTGATATTCACTCATGGATTCCATAGGGCTTCATGGAGTATTGTTGGGGTTTTACACATCCAATCTTGCAAAATCACATTGGGGCCACTGTTCTCCTTGTCCTTCAAGGTACAGCAGGGGAAGATGGCAGACCGTGCTCCCTCATGTCACTTGCAATTACTAACAGCTCAAGTTAAATATAGAACCGAAATAGTGTTTGTTACCAACATCAAACTTCAGAATCGAAATGAACTTGCGTACGTTAGATGACAAAGTCAATTCACTTTGCTCCATCTAAAACCATCTTGATCTTGTGAAGAACGGACTTAACGCTGGATGTTTGCTCAACATATTCAACAAGAGAATGGATGCCACCATTAAATATGTTTTTAATGTTTGAAAGCAAAAAGACCATTTTTTACATCATCCTCATGGTGACCTCCAGCATTAAAATAGGTAACTCAGCTGTCTCTGCCCATGCCACCAATTACTTCAGAAGAAATTATGAACCAAATGAAAGTAACCTTCTGGAACGATTTCCGATTATGAAAAAAGTGGGAATAAACTTTCTCTTGGTGCAGATCAAGCTATCATATTTAAAAAAATATGAGGCAAAAAATTCTAAAGGTAATAGGTCTACTGTGAAAGGGTTCATGAGCATTTTAAGACCTTTTACCAAAGGTGTAAATTCCTCGTTATGCTAGTCTTTCATTCCCTTAGTGATAGAAACTCAAGATAAAAACTGAAGTGTAGAAGCCAACAGCATGTGTGGATTTTAAAGGGTTTAATCTGTAGGGTGCATTGATTTTTTTTCATCTATATATTTTTTATGAGTTGTGACTGATTGCAGACACGATCTGAAGGGCTCTCCGTTTCTAAAAGGACACAGCTGATGAGTAGTTGAAGACTTGATTCATCCCGCCATGAACATTATACTCTTTGTGGGGCTAAAAGCTAAGTTTGATACTGACTTGACAATGCACTTTGTCCCAAGTTGCAGGTGAAAAGAACCTTACACTTTATGTGTGCTAAAAATATCAAGGAAAAATAATTGTTTATTCTGCTTCACCACATATGTTAACTGCATTGCTCTTCTTTACAGGTGACTCCATGAGTCCTCCATGAGTCCTCTATGAGCTCCTCGACTGCCGCTCCCGTGATCTGTCAAGTACGTGAGGACAGTGCATCCTCGTGATTTAATTATCACTGGAGCCGCGAGTAAATGAGAACATTACTACTGACAAATCACTGCATAAATGCAAGTGGGAGCATAAATGAAATGGGGCAAAAAATGAAGTAGTCTGGTACAGGAGGTGGTCCATGGGTTGAGTCCATGGATTACAGCACTTGGTGACACAACCCTAGTAACAACAATGGATGGTCATTTGTGGTGTGTCACCTCACTGGATGATGTCAACTGGTGTGTTCCACAGATGGTACATCACTGTTTGGCTTTAGAAGAACACCCAACAAGTCAAGTCAAGAGTCAATTCTTAACCTCCTACCAATGAGTAGCTATGAGTCCATTTTTGTCTCTTCAGCTTCAAAAAATAAACTCAGATTAGCTCACCTTTCACATTTTGACTGTGGCAGACATGTTTCCAGCTAACCCTGTAATGGGGTTTGTATGTGGAGGCATAAATAAAATGGCGGCATATATGAAATGAGGACACATATGCAAATGGGTATGTAAAATGACATGGGAAGCTGTAGGCAAATGAGAGGGTATAAAATCAAACAAGTGCATAAAATAATGTAATCTTGTACAGGAAGTGGTCCATGGGGGGGGGAGACACCATGGGTTACAGCACTGGTTAACACCTACCCTAATAACACCAATGGATGTACATTTTTTGTTTCATCCCTCTGGATAATGCCATCCGGTATGGTTCGCAGTCTGCACCCCCACAGTGAAGTCACTGCTTGGCTTCAGAAAAACATCCAACAAGCCAAGATCAGGATCCAATTCTAACCCTCCTGCCAATAAGTTGCTATGATACCAGATTTGTATCTTCTGCGTTGAAATTCAAAATCAGAATAGCTCACCTTTCTCTTTGACAGACATGTTCCCAGCCAACCCTGTAATGAAGATGGCATGTGGAGGCATAAATAAAGTGGTGGCATACGTGAAATGGCGACATATAGGCAAATGGGCATGTAAAATGAAATGGGAACTTGTAGGCAAATGGTAAAGGTATAACATGATATGGAGATACTGTATAAAGGGAAGTAGTCTGGTACGGGTGGAGGTCTGTGGCGTTGCACCATGTGTTACAGCACTGGGTGACACCAACCCTACTGATACCACTGGATGTACATTTTTGGTGTCGCCTCTCTGGATGCTGTAACCCACTGTGGTCCAACCTCTGCTGCAGCCCTGATGTGATACCAGTGCTTGACTTTAGAAGAACACCCAACAAGTCAACAGCAGGAGCCAATACCTAAACTTCCATTGAAGAGTAGCTATGAGACCAGTTGTTTCTCTTCTGGTTCGAAAAATAAATTCAGAATAGCTCACCTCTCACATTTTGGCTGTGAAAGACATGTTCTCAGCCAGCCCTGTTATTAAGGTGGCAAGTGGATGCATACATAAAATGGGGGAATACATGAAATGGGGACATATACGTAAATGGGTGTGTAAAATGAAATGGGAACTTGTAGGCAAATGGTAAGGGTATAAAATGAAATGGCATAAAAGAATGTAATCTGGTATGGGAAGTGGGTCATGGGGGTGACACCATGGGCTTCACCACTGGGTGACACCAACCCTGGTGCCACCACTGGATGTGCATTTTGGTGTCCCCCTGGATGAAGCCATGCAGTATGGTTCTTCTCATTCTACAACCCCACAGTGAAGCCACTGTTTGGCTTCTGAGGAACACCCAATAAGCCTAAAGCAGGAGCAAATTCTTTTTCTCCTACCAATGAGTAGATATAATACCCGATTTGTATCTTCTGCTTCGAAAAACAAATTCAAAATATTCAAATTCAAATTTCACTCTTTGGCTGTGGCAAACATATTCCCGTCCAACTCTATAACGAAGGTGGCAAGTGTCCTAATTTGTTTGGAGCAGTAAGAATAACACTCTGAATATTTTTCCAGCATACAGGGCTGATATTAAGTATTATTATTATTTATAGAATTGATGAGGGTCTACGCAAACACAAATGAGTTGGGGTGGGGCATCCACTGCAGATGGCACTTATGATATCAGGTTTGTGATGTTACCATTTTTTAAGGTTTGCCTCTGTAGAAACAGTGTCTTTATCTCCATTCCTACAGTACTGAGAGGTTTATATAGGATAAGCTGTATTACGTTTAATGCCTAGAAACAATTTATAGGTGGATAGTAAAAATAAAATAGAAGACTCTCATACGGTCGGTTAGGCCAACATACGAGAATGGCTTATATTGACCTGCATGTGATACAATGTGTAAGGATAAGGAGATGAAGCCAGCACTTTTTGTTGTGGTTTGCCATGTCAGAAAGAGATGATTATCAATTTTAATTATGGGGTATTTGTAACTTTTTACGGTCTGTCGTACTTTGTCATTTTTATCGTACTGTGTTGTCTTTTATGTTGGTACAGTGTCAACATGTCGTCAACTTGTATCGAATCACCAGTAGTTTGAGCCATAGGTTGAATGGGCATTATGCCACATACACCATCTGGATGTCCATGGACAGCTGCAAAGGCCATATTTGCTTCATGATCCCATTCTCTCAAAGCATTCTAAAGGGAGGCAAGTCATGGCATGGGTCATATTGGAAAAAAAAACAGGAGTATGGGCTGATGACATCTCTCGTTCCTTTCCCTAATGGGGCAGAACTTATCTTTGCCCAGGTGGCACCAAAACCCGTATGAAGCAGTAACAACCCAAGCCAAGTCAGATCAAAACATACTTAAAACTTCATCTCAATTTAGAAAATGGAGATCTCACATCACTGCTGTTACGGAGGGAGGGAAACCACCTGGAGCCTCTTTACGGAATATGAAGCTTTCTGAATTTAGATTTACAGGGTCCATGGATTAAGGAGGAACCGAAGGCTATTAGCTCATGATACATCATATGCCGGAGGTGAATGTGCAGGAGAGAGACATAACACTCTACGAGGTGACACTGATAAAATATAAAATCTCAATTAAATGTAGATGAGCTGGCTGAAATTCAGAATAGGAGTCTTGGGACATAATATGATAATGATGTGACATGATAGCAAAAAATATATTGACAATGGCTGATATGACTTAAATACCAGCATTAATGTTGTTGACTAATAATTTTTGTCAAAGACTTAGTCAACTAAATATTTTTTGGACTAAAACTAAATAAAAACTGACGTGACGACTAAAACATGACGAAAATCATGTTGACTAATAAAACTAGACTAAAATTCTGGTGAAGGACATTTAGGTAGAGCTATAACATGTATATAATAATGCCTAATGCACTTTTAGTTGAATAAATCTACTCTAGATTTAGTCGACTAATATCAGGTGACATTTAGTTAACTAAAACTAGACTAAAACTAAAACAATCCAGGGGACTAAAATACTAAACGGCATTTTAGTCAGAAGTAGGGATGTGCATGGCTGAAAAATTTGTTTAGTTTAGTTTTGTTTCGTTATGTTTTTAAATCATTTCGTTTTCGGAATTTCTTAAATAATTTCATTTATATTATTATAAATTATTTCATAATTTTCGTATGAAATTTCGATTCAATTTGAAATTTTGCATCGATTCGAATTTCATATATCAATTTGATAGTTGATATCAATTTGAATTTTGGATCACTAAAAAAAAAACAATTAATCAAATTTTGCTGTTAAAATTAAAGCTAGGGTTAAAGTTTAAGCTGGGTTGCGGATTTAGTATTTCAGTCAAATTAAATAGTGAAACAAAATTTATTTGTTTCATAAAGTCCTTTGCTGACTATTACTTGTATTGTAAGTTAAGGTCATTTGATAGTTGATATCAATTTGATAGTTTATTTCAAATTCGATAGTTGATATCAGTTATTCAAATTTTCCTTTTATGATGATGACACAGTGTAAAACAAAATAAATTCGTTATATACCATTTCATTCGAATTCGTATCGTATCGATTCGTTATTCGGAAGTACGTCCGAACTACGAATTATCAAATTTCGTTCCAAATTCCGAATTTTTCCGAAACGAATGCACATCTCTAGTCAGAAGACTACAACTAAAACAAATAAACATTGTTTACCAAGGTGTTAACCATTTTTGGCATCTGACCATAAATTGTAGAAAACTAGCATTATGTAGGATTTTTCTTGGTGTAAAAGCCATTATTTGGATTGGAAATAGTCAAGTGGAAATTTAGGCGTAATCTTTGTGCCTTTGAAAACCAATATGGGCATATTTCTTCTGTTATTATTTTCTGGTATTTGTTTGAGGGGGGGGCTTCTGTCTGATACTTCATAGTATTTGTATTTTGTTTTCCTTTTTCATACTGTTCTCTTGTCGATACATACCGTATGTCCCGCGGCACTCTGTAATGATTTGGTCGAGGACCATGACATTAAAAATGGTGACCAGGGTTCCGGTTAGCTGCAACCTCAAAGCTGTTGAGTAGGTTGCAGAAAAAATAAATCTTCAATCAATCTTCATAAATCTTCCAATGGAAATGAAATATGTTGGCAAAAAAGGAGGGGAAAAAGCCAACGCACAATCCATGTACAGTATATTGTCACAAAGAGAACATTTGAAATGATGTTCGAGGAATATAAAAGTTATTGTGCATTTTTCCCTGCCAGCAGTTTCAAAAACCTTTGGATTTTCATTCAGTGGTGGGTATACGTACCCCATAGACTTTTGTGAGTCAGGCTTTGATCTGTTGTGGGTAGAATAAGTGAAAGCCTAGGTTTGATGAATGTTCCGTTACCGAGCTGAGGATGCAGGAGCGAAATTACAATGGTGGTCTGGGTTGCGGAAAATCTAAAGAGTTAGTCCAAAGAGGTCAAGCAGTAGGCCAAGAGTAGAGACAAAGCAAGCGGGATCAAGGCTAGAATCGGGTCAGGCAATGGGTAAACAAATCAAGAATGTAGGAGCAGTGTTATAGGGAAAACGTCTTTGGCAAATCACTATCCAGGGCAAACGTTGGTTTATCTATGTCTGGTAAGTGCCCTTTAAAAATTATACTCTTGGCCTGGATCGCATCAAAAAATGGAGCAGAATCTGTGGACTTGATGTGAAGAGAAAGTCATAGAACTTTGGTGATGCTGACATTGAAGAAGTAAGCAGAATCTGTTGGTTTGGGGTAGTTTATAATTAAACATTAGGGGCTCTATTACATCCTTTGCGCAAAAACACTCACGCAGCGCTATTTTTTTTGCGCGTAGCGTTAAACGTCAACACGTGTAAATTAACGCTGGTATTACAATCCGCGTGCATTTTTTCATCCGTCAAAAAATAACGTTGTAAAAAAGACGCGCAGAAACCCGCGCGCATTAACGCTGCGCGCAGAAATCGGTGTGCGGACTGTTTTTTCACGCGATTCAGCCAATCAGAATTAAGAACCACAATTGTCTCCCGTTCAGTTTTTGCGCCTGTCAAAATCACTCTGAGTATATATGCTGCAGCAATAATATAAACACGCACAACTTCTCAACTTTATTGTTTGGGTATGTGTAGAATGTGTAACTATACACATACCCAATACTGTGCTGTATTTTTATTTTCGTGCTGGTGTATTTGGTTTCGGCCAGAACGTTCAGATTTGCCTTTAACACCAGCTTTTAAAAGACATTAAAATTATGCGCGCAAACGTTGTCCGTTAAATTTTGCGCATAGATTGTAATACCTTGCGCGCACCAGCGCACAAACGCATTTGCGCTCACAATGTTAAGTATAGGATGCGCAAAGTACATTACGCTCGCAAAGGGTTCGCGCAGGTCCACCCACGTTAGACATTAGGCCTGTTGCACACGGGACGTTTTCTTTAAGGCACATTACGTGCGTTAAAGAAAACCAGTGTCGCACTCGACGCCCGCCCACCCCCCCTTGCGCAATCCTCAATAGGAGGATCGCGCAGCCCTGTCGACGCACATCCTAGTGCATTGACAGTGATGATGCGCTAGGATTCGCGTTGACGGGGCTCCGCGATCCTCCTATGGAGGATCGTGCGAAGGGGGGTGGGCGGGCGTCGAGTGCGACACCGGTTTTCTTTAACGCACATAATGTATGTTAAAGAAAACGTCCCACATGCACTCGGCCTTAATGCGCATTTTTTGCGCTGACATTGTGCGCAAAGGGTTTTGCCCCTCGCTTTAATGCGCTTTTGCGCACGCGTTAACGTTTGCGCGAAGAATGTAATAAAGCCCTACATTTCCAAGAATATTTCTATTTTTTTGTGTCATTTTTCTGATACTACAGTAGTATCATTTTGTAATACTAGCATTGTTATTAACCCATTCTCATATCCATTTCTGACACGAGGTAAGGCTGTGTTATTTTCTCGCCGTACTCGCGATACTATTGACGTGAGTTAAGGTCTCGTCCGTATTCAACCTCTTTTCCGGCACCAGAAATAGGCGTCCGTTTTACTTTCTAAGTCCACTTTATGGTGGTCGCCTTCTAGGCGTTGACTTTACAATTGGATGCCATTTGCATGTAGCTCTTCTGAAATGAAAGGTCTATATTAAGCTGGTAAATGTGAATATAATGTTGCTGTGAAGCTTGCTAGCTCTCGGATTTCCACTTACTGACTCCATCACTTTAACATCTGTTCTCTGTAATGTTTGGTAGTTTTTCCTAAATCCCTTTACTTTTCTGTCTTCCTCCTTAAATTCATTGTCTTTCCCATTGTGACTTCTAGTTTGTCTCTTTTTTGTCTATCAATAAGAAGAAACCACCTAACCCCACATGTCTTATTCTCCTCTTTTGCCTCACCATTTTTTTTTGCCAATCTTGCCATGTTTTATGTCTCCTGTTATCCTCAACTCCTAATGTCTCCATCACTTTCCCAAATCCCATGTCTTGTGCTGAGTAGTGCAGGCTCGATAACATTGTTCCTCAATGTTCCTGTCAGTCACGTCTCTTCTAAACAGACTTATCAGTGACATTTTAGGGCTCCATTGGTACCATACTGTTGGATGATGTTTGGGCACATCATGACCATCTGAGCTTCTCAGCAGGAACATAAGCTTACCAGTTGCTATAAACCCACCAGACCTTGAGACCATAAGCTTATCATCCGAATACCCAGTCCTATCCCTGACATAAAGTATTTTTGATTTGTCATTTGGTTCCCTGATATTTTCACACCTGAGATGTGTTAATTGTTCTATTAAACCCATGCACATTTTAATCATCACATGTCCTGAGCAGCTGCCTTATTTTGCCAATACTGTCCGGACACATTCCCCATTTTCACAATATAACATATTATATTCATCGTCAGTTTAGGTCCCATGTGTTTTCTGCTATGTAATACCATTCCTTTTCACTATTTCCATAATGATTGACCTGCAGTCAGCCTGCCACTTAGACTTCAAACTATGGATGACCTTAGGTGTCCTTGAGTGAGTTTTATCATGCAGTGGAATTCCCAGATGTATTCTATATGTAGGCTGGTTGGTACACACATATGCGACTTTCTGTTTGCTGTTCATTAGGAATCATATGGGAAAGATATACAACAAGAAAAAGGCCACTTTGCTAGTTTGACTGTGGTCGGAAGTAGAAAATTAGGATTGGTACCTTTCATTTCCTCAAACAATCCTTTATATTTATATTGTTATGTGAACTTCATAATCCAGAATTATCAATATTTCATGAAAAATTATTAGTTGTATGAATTGATAGCTGCTGGTCGCTTGTGGTGGCTTCCCACCAGATGTTGGAATGTTACTATGGTAGAAGCCGTGTCTATTCAGCATTATCAAGAATATATAGCAGGTTGGACCCTGGTTTTGGGCCAGTAGGCCTCCTTCATTACCCAGATCCAGTTTGTCCGAAAGGTGTTAGATAGGTCTGAGTTTTGGGCTCTTAGTCCATGGTAAAAAGACAACCGGAGATTCAGTCTTCCAACAACAGCCAATTTATTGGAAAAAAGAATTAGCAACGTGTCTCTAGGGTAGTGTGTTGGTCCTGCTTCGTGTTTGAGCTTATGATTCGGTCCTGGAGAATTAAGTTCTTCTTTCACCGGCTTCAACAAACCTCATATCTTAAAACCTTGCTATATACACCGGGATAGTGCCATGCAGACGTCATTTCACAAATTGTTCCTAAAACATCGAAAACATAGTTTAACCACCATGCATCCTGTAATGTTTTATGTCCTGCTCCTGGAACTGAGGGACCTAGCTTTGAACATGAGAAACATGTATGGGAATAATATCAGGAAGGCTGCGTCTTTTTGGCATTTATCAACCTCGGAGTCAACCACCCATCTGACTATTTGGTGTGGAATAATTATGGCTGTATAGGGCAACCTTCTACAGCAGACATGTACAATGGTACACTTCACAGTATCGTGCAGTTTGTTTGTATTGCATTGTGAAAGACAGCCATGGTCTTGCATGGCTCCACCATCAACATCCAGTTCTTATGGCTCCCTAAAACATTTTCTCATCTCAGATATTGCTTCCAAAGCCAATTTTCATTCTCTGTAATGGGTGCTGCGACCAAGAACAGATTATTTTAGTACTCTGTGTGCTCCAGTACTCAGCTGTCTCATTCTTCAGTCTTGTTGGACCTTCCACTTCATAGTAAATCTAGTGTAAATCCAAGACATTTCCACTTTAAATGCATGTCACTTGCAGTGCCATGATTTGGTAAGGCAGGGCTCAAAATTTCAAGTCCAAAGCTACTAACCAGGCCATAAGAGTTACTCGCCACCAGTTGCACCACCTAACCCCTACCCAGCCCTTAACTCTGCCCCTAAACCCACCCCTTAAATTATTTTATGAAATTACAGTGTTAAAGGTTTTATTTAGAATAAAGTTAGAAAAATAACATTAATACCCAGATATCAGACCCCAGATACATGTATACCCAGTCATCAGAGCCCAGTGTGAGCAGAGTGAGGAGGCAGGGAAGCTCCTCTCCACCCCCCTGGCAGTGACTGAGATGAGCTGGGTTAGGTTAGGCAGCTGATTCCTGCCACCGTGCAGCCTTGGGAAGGGGGGGCTGCATGGTGGCACCGCTGAAATACGCAGCACAAAATAATTTATTGTGCTGTCTCCGTGTGCATTTCCACTCGCCCTCACTTAATTTCCACTCGCCAAATGCTAGTAGGCGAGTGGAACTTTTGAGCCCTGTGGTAAGGTATTAGGAAAGTGAATATGAGTAAGTTCAAAATAATCACCTTTATTATGGGGTAGTCTTGGGTGTCCTTACAACATAATCTGTGTAAGGACAACGAATGGTCAGAGTGCTTACAGTGACATGACAATTTCGGTTAAAGCACAATTGTCAAACCTAGCTACAGGGCCCCGCCATCTTGGTAATAGCATTGGAATATGTAGTGCCACGATCGTCGTTGTGGTTCGGATGGTTTTTATGAAATGTGCAATACAAAGCATTTTGTATGATCTATTGGCACAGAGGCGCAATACGCCAGTGCACTAAAGCTATGTAAACACATAAAACACAATTCAGCCTTTTATTGCTTCTTCAATTTTTAATTTAACGTCTGTTTTACTTTAGCAAAACGAAAAAAGGACAAAATGAGACCAGTTTTTCACTGTGCTTCTTGTAGTGCAACGGAAAGTTTAACTTTGAAGCAACCTTAACTACGAAAAACTCCCATCTTTACACAATGTACCCACAAAGCGTTTACCGCTGAATGTCTGCGACACATTGTCATGCCCTGTTAGTAACCGACTGTGCTTCATCGGCTTATTGAATGCCGCTCTCCCATCGCTGCACTTGAAACAATGGAGATCGTTGCTTAAATAAAATTAGTAATTGATTCTCCTGGCAGTCGGTTTTTAGAAAGCGCGGCCAATAGCCGGTCTCAGGATTGATTAAATGAACGGCTATTTAGGCAATAGTTAAAGGGAAATTGAAATTATAGGTCGAAGAAAAGCTGTGAATTCGACCGTGTACCAGACGTTTTTAGATACGATCAACAAGGGCGATGCATGTCATGTGTAATGGTCATGGATAATGACAAGGAAAACAAGTCATTTGATGTTCGGAGAAATGGCTCTCTGAAGACTCTAGGGATGGTAAAGCATGTATATATGTCATGTCTCACCTCGGGGAGGGGAGCATGACATGCTGGGTTCCATAGCAGCAGATCTTCAGCATGGCTCCTTTGACTACTGACACCAGTTTCTTGTGGTAGCCAGGGGGGTGTGTCCTCTCCCTGAGGGGGCATGCCTACCTTTCGGGTTGGCTGGGAAGGTCTCCATGCCAAACAGGTACACCCTTGGCTTATGGAGTCTCTGGCTGGAGCCTAAGGGGGTTTACCTTGCCGGCCCTCTCTATAAACTCACTGCTCCAGTGGTGTGGTGCTAGGTTGTCCTCAAGTGTCCCTACTGTTGAGTACTATGTTAGTGAACCCTTGTTTTCCAGAACCCTTTGGATTTTCTCTTTGATCCTGCAAGAATGCTGCCTGCCCTGATATTTGGCTTTTCTTGACCATGGTTTCCGGATTATCCATTGAAATCCCCTGTAACCTGCTTCACATTCTGTATATTGGCCTCCAACAGTGGCAGGCATGACACTATGAGTATGCAGAGGTATCTGTTTTAAGCATGTGAGGTTTCATGGAGAACAAGGAGAACAAGCCCAAAAAATATATCTAGGAATTCTGTGTTATGCATATTTGTTGGTCTTAGATGATACAATGGATGTCAAGTCATAGGTGTGTGTCGAAGATCAAGCAGAGACAGAGAAGCCATGCATGTGTGTTGTTTATGGACCATGCAGAGACAGGCAAACCAAGAGCAGAGGGTGGGTGGCTATACATAATGTAGAAAATATTGCATCAAGCAGGTGTAGTGTGGTGCTCTACACATGCAGAAGTGGACAGGCCAAGCATGAGTGGTGGTCAAAGAGTATGCCGAGAAGGACAATTAGCACAAGTCTGGTCAGTGATCATGCAGAGGAGGACAAGTCATGTACGGATAGTATTTTTACAAATGTAATGGTCATAGACTATACAGAGGAGAACAAGTGATGCATGGGTGGTAGTGGCCAAACATGCCAAAAAAGGGCAAATTGTGGCATTACTGATGAGGTAAATCCCATCAATGGGATGGTCCACTCCTCAGGTGCTCCCTAACCAGATTTTAAGGATTACCTTAGGGAAATGCAGACTGAACACTGCAATCGCCGAGCAGCAAATCATATCACCTGTTCTTCAGATATTTGGCAAACCTGGCCTGTTACGGGTACTTGAGGACCAGGGTTGGGAACCATTGGGGTAAATGGCTAGCAAAGGAAATAGCTTACAAGCATTTTATAGTACAAATATACCAATAAAAAATAATAATTAAACAGTGTGGATCCTATAGACCAGGGATCGCGAACCTTGGTACCCCAGATGTCCCATCTTGTCCCATGATGCTCCGCCAGTCTTACATGTCACTAGACAACATGGGACCTGTAGTGCAGAAACATTTGGGGTGACAAGGTTCGCCGTCACTGCTACAGAGCATAGGCCATACTTGAGTTGCCGTTTTTGTTGGAAGGACCCATACATTGCATGGGATGAATCAGTCACAGTGATGGACACAGCGATTGACGTGATACTAGTGTGAGGAAAGAAAGAGACTTGTCTTCCCATAACATGCCTATCAGAAAGATCCTAATCCTGCCATTTTGGATGCGTTATTTGCCCTGTAATTATATTTTTTTGTAATAACAGGTATTTATTATGTTAAAGTAATAATTTAAGCTGTTTTGCAATTTTTTTGTAGGCCACTGACAACGACATTGGGTCATATGGAAAAGTCAGCTATTTCTTCAGCGATGACCCTGACAGGTAAGGAATTAATGAATCTGGGTTTGTCATTTGATTTTCAGCCTTAAATGATGTTGTTCGTAGATGTTAGTCCACTGTAAAACTCATGATTGGACATTCACGTGCCCTTTCCATGACTTTTGGAAATAGTCCTAACCCTAGATACTTTGACCTCACTCACATGTTCACACTGACCGTTGGACATGTAATGAGAAAAAAGAATCACTTAGATGCATTATGGGTGCTTCTGGGGTCCAAACCTATGAATATATACATGTCACTAACAGAAATGTGAGATTAAATGCTTAGGTTGGACATTCATGCTGGGAACGGCATGGGTTCTTCTTTTTTGTTTCTCACCTCCATGAATTTTCAACCATTCATTAACCCTCATGTTGCTTTCACTCCTTCTTATCCTGCCCCTCACAAGTCAAAATCAAAATGTTTGGCACTTCTAGAATAGCTACTGTACATACATATATTAATAAAAAGTGTTGTGACAAGAAAATGTTTAGTGGGTTTGAGGATTGGGGTTTTTAGGATGACGTTGAATAAAGGGACATAGGGTGACATTTTGGTTTAGGTAAGAAATCGGTTAAAGAGAAAAGTTTTAAAAGGTTATTTATAGTTTGGTGCACAATCCACCTTTATCCCTCACTCACTGCTGTACGGGGATACGATTCAAGGAGTTAGAATGACTGAAAATATCTGTACAGTACAGATACAAGGCTTTGCTGTAATTGCCATACACAGGCATTATGCAGCACATACAAATACAAGGCGTTGCTGTAATTGCCATACACATGCATTATGCAGCACATACAGATACAAGGTGTTGCTGTAATTGCCATACACCGGCATTATGCAGCACATACAGATACAAGGTGTTGCTGTAATTGCCATACACATGCATTATGCAGCACAGATACACAGTGTTGCTGTAATTGCCATACACAGGCATTATGCAGCACATACAGATACAAGGTGTTGCTGTAATTGCCACACACACACACAGGCATTATGGAGCACATACAGATACAAGGTGTTGCTGTAATTACCATACACAGGCATTATGCAGCACATACAGATACAAGGTGTTGCTGTAATTGCCACACACAGGCATTATGCAGCACATACAGATACAAGTTGTTGCTGTAATTTCCATACACAGGCATTATGCGACACATACAGATACAAGGCGTTGCTGTAATTGCCATACACAGGCATTATGCAGCACATACAGATACAAGGTGTTGCTGTAATGTCCATACACAGGCATTAAGCAGTACATACAGATACAAGGTGTTGCTGTAATTGCAATACACAGGCATTATGCAGCACATACAAATATTGCATTGCTAATAATCTCATTCTGATCACTACAAACCCCCATAAGCAGGAGATCTCACCATTTTATTATCATTTACTGTGTCTGATACAAAGACCATTTCTGTCTGTATGCTGATAATGCAGATCCGTGTGACATTGTGCAACATAAGGGACGCCATCTAGAGTTTAGAACCTTTCATCCCAGTAATATTTCTGTAAAGGATAAACAAATACATGAAAAGTTAAAAATGAGCAAATTTACATTATTTTAATGTTTTCAGTTTCTCGGAATAACAATTTCCATGCAAAATGTTTATTTTATTCCACATATAATAGCTTACTTCCGATTCCATGTTATGATAATATTTCTTTCAACAAAACAAAGTGCTTGGTAATGAAGGGGTTAAGAGTTCATTTACTGTTTTAAGGAATGGTTTATGTGGATTAACCCCTTTGCTGAAGCGGACGTGTGGGAGTTGTCCTTGTGGCCCTGGTGAATGTGAAGAATGTCACACACACCATCTCTTAAACTTACCTGTTGTACTCTCTTCCCCTGTGCCAAGATTGTGAGCCCAATATGAAGCTGATAAATGAGCTGAGCCATGTCGATAGGTTATATTGGGCGTTTATTGTAATCACAGACAGCAGTATTGATGGTGAGGGACGGGGCAGGAATGGAGCTGACTAAGGAGGTATTGTATGGCAGGAACAAGACACAGGGAGACACTGAGGGTACTACAGCAGGAGACTTTTGTGAGGCGGGACAGGTAAAGGGCTGACAGTAAACTAAAGTAGCAGGGGCACGAGAGACAGGGAACCAGGATGACAGGGACACAGGGGACTGGGAACAGCAGTAGACAGCAATCATAGTACAGTCCAGGCAATGGGTCGTGGCAGGCGGCTGGCAAACATAATCAAAGTCAAAGCAAAGGGCCGATAACCAGGAATCCAAATAAAAGGGAAGGAGCATATTAAAGCAGATGATGGAGCAATGCACCATGGGTACTCCACTCTTATAAAGTGAAACACCTCATTAGTGTGAGCACCTGGTGTGAGCACAGAGAGCCAGAACAGGCCTGAGAGAAAACAGGGCGGCTTTGCAGGAAGGATGCTGCCAAGGAAACATGGAACAGCGCTGGTTTTGGCCTTCCTATGGCAGCGTGTTTCATGACATTACCATACAGGGGGAAAAAAAATATATAATTGGTCTGGGTTCTGCAATAAAACATGGCTTCAAATAGTATCTAAATGCAATAGGCAAAAAATGGTAAAAATGAGCTCAACAGGGTTGAAATGGCTCAGCAGTGATGGGGTTAAGGTCGACATTTCATTTACAGTTGTACTTTTACTTTATATCGACTAATACTTTCGCCTCCATGTGCAATGACTTTTTATGTAGCCTCTCTATCTTTGATTATTTCATGTAGGTTCTCTCTCGACAAAGACACAGGCGTTATCACCCTGATTGCTAGGTTAGATTTTGAGACCACTCAGCGATACACCCTCACAGTCATTGCCAGAGATGGAGGTGGTGAAGAGACGACAGGTCGAGTTCGAGTCAATGTTTTGGATGTCAACGATAACACCCCGACCTTCCAGAAAGAATCCTACTTGGGGGCGATCCGTGAAAACGAGCCATCAGTCGTCACCGTTGTGAAGCTCAGGGTGAGACCAGAACACAAACAATTTCGTTCTCCAAGAACATCATTTCCTTACCTTCTTCACGATCCATTTGATTTGTATTTATTTATCAGTATCACACGTTTACGCTGGTGTGATGATTGCTCACCACAGGGCACAGCAGCCCAGTGAGTTACTTTTATGAATATTAATTGCCCTAGATTAGTGTCAACACTAGCGGCAAATGTTTCTAATCAACAGTCAATTACTTAATCCTTCCACCGCGAGTAAATGGTAATTGTATCTATCTTGCAATCTTCACCTTCCTTTTCCGATGAATTCTACTGGAATTCCCACAAGCAGAGGACATCGTTATCAGGGGGTGTCCCAGCCAAATTAAGATGCAAAGAAATAACTAATGAATTCCTCCAGCTGATCTCCATCTACCCATCCAGCATCTCAATAGTTGTAGATCAGAAAACATTAGACTCATTCTACAGGAGATCGAAGGAATAAAAGAGAACAGAAGACGTATGATGACCTCACACGGTGGTATCAAATGACAAAGGTCATCATTTTAAAGTCATACATTTGTGCTGATAACCTCCGTTGTGCACATTAGCCCATCTGACATAGACTATATATCAAAATTAAGATGAGAACAATGGAAATTACCAAGTACAAAATGTTGGCCAACTGGACGATTCTTCCAGCTCTCGGTTTGTGGCCGACGTTTTTGAAGAAGAAATCTTGGTCAAAATCAGAAACTTTATTTTATCTCAAGGTGGTTATTTTGGCTTTCAGTTCATATCAGCCATAATAACATCAAACTTTAACTATCATTCTGAACAAAAGCATCTATGGCTTCAGTGGTCTTACTCCAACCTAGACATTAGGAATGGGGTCATTCAGTAGGGACATTTGCTTAACTGCTTCACTTGCTAACTTAATGGCTTGAGTAGCTATTCTGACCAAAACATAAGCTTTGCTTGTGGCTCAGCTCTAGACACTGATCACTGTAGGTTAAAGGCTTCCATACCTTGTATAGGAATGGAACTGTTAAAATTACCTAGTTCCTGGCGCTAGCTATTTATGGCTCTAGACTGTATTCAGGCATGAAAACGTACTCGGAGGCACTGATGTTAGTCACTTAGCACTGTAAAATAAGTAGACCAAAAAATAGTTCTCTTACCTTTGGTCCAGATGTGCCAAGGTGACACGATCTTCTGCCTCCTCTGGTCATGTTCAGTAGAGCATTGGAATCAAAAAGCAGGGTCAGCGTGGCCCTCCTTGAAGTCCTATGTATTCCAGGAGATGATACCAGTGGTGGCGCAAAGCTGGTGTCTGTTTCCGACTCCCTATTTTTACGACTCAAGCTACTAGTAGAGTGGCTTGGCCATACTAACATCGATAGCAGGAAACCACTAATGGTTATTGGATATTTCCCCGTAGCAGCTCCCTCTTACTAACTAGTATCTTCTATGTTTCTAATGAACTTACCTGGCTTTTCAGTGATTACTGTAGATACTCGAGTATACCGCTAGATTTTGGTGCCAAAAAATTACCTTCAAATTGGAGGGGTCACGTTATATTCGAGACATCTGCATCGCGTGTAAGTTAAAAAAAACTTGCCCAGCTCTGGATCCAGACTCTCCTGGAAGTTCCAGTAGTCTCGCTGAAGTGAATGCGGACTCCCGGATGCTTGCAAACACTTCAGGAACTCCCGGATTCGGGAGAGGTGGGATCCATCATGGCCAGAGGGTGTGCTCGGTTTAAGCCAATCATTCACCTCACTCGCCTCCGCCGGCCATCTAAATGCTAGTAAAGAAGACGGGTGGCCGGCGACTTCATACATAGTAACATTCTAGAGCAGAGCACCCTGGCCTGAGGGGGAGCCTGACTGTGTTAAGAGAACCTGGAAGGATTTTAATTGTTTGCCGGGACAGTAAAATTTTGCTCCTCGTGTTATATTCGAGTCTTGAGCATTCTCTCATTTCTATAATAAATCTCTTTCCATCGCGTTATATTTGGGTCGCGCTATACTCGAGTATCTACGGTATCACCGTGCTCTTGGCCTTCTTTTTCTTTCAACATCTACATATTTTAGTTTGGTGTAGACCGGCGTACAACCAATGCAGGCATTTCAGAATGGGTTTAGATGAACTAGATGTCATCGATAGAACTAAATTATTTCAAGTAACATTTTTCATTTGCTCTTAAAATTATTAAGATTTAATTCAAGTTTATGGCCAATTTTGGTGGACCTTTCTTCCACCAACAAAGACTGGCCTTCATTCTGTGATGTACATTATGCTATCTCTCATTGTTTTGTTCTTATTTTAGGCCACAGATGAAGATTCTCCACCAAATAACCAGATTAGATACAGCATTGTGAACGCCTCGGCCTTTCCAAGCTTGTTTGAAATTTCTGTCTCAGAAGGTTATGGAGGTGAGTGACGAAAATAAAGCACAAAAGCAACACAAAGCCTGTCTGAATACCAACAATGCAGTATTTCCTCTTTTCCTATAATATTTTCCCTATTCTGAGGGAGGGGCAGCCAGTATTTGATTATTAGAAGTAGCTTGACCATCTGATAACAAGGTTCTTGGGAGCGGGTGGACAAATACTTTTCCGGAAAATGATCCCACAGTGGAAGAATCTCCTTGATCACTCAGGGTTTGCAGTGAGAAACAGAGGTTTGTGAGGGTCCTGAGAACAAGCAACAGCAAGAGTGGTCTGCTTTATGGTGGGGGCCCGCTCAGGTCTCACAAGGTTTTAGCTCAATTGTGCCATTACAGGGACAACTGCTCCATATGGAAATCAGACTGCTACACCCAGAAAGGGTGGTCAGTGGGGATGAGCCGAACACCCCCCGAGTTCGGTTCCGGCCCGAACCCGAACTTCCCATTTGCTCGGGTCCGAACCCGAACCCCCATGCAAGTCAATGGGGCTGAAAATTCGTTTTTTAGAGTGCCCTCCAAGAGGGCATATATGCTACATATTTGCCATAAAAGGTGTATGGGGGTCCGGGTAGTGCCCTGGGGGACAGGAAACAAGGACAAAAAGTTTAAAAAAAAAACGTTTTTAAAGGGACAGTGAGTTTTCCATGAAATAAGGGTTAAAAATAAAAACGAAAAATTTCTTCAAATATCGTGCCTAGGAGGTCCCCATAACCTGCCCGTGAAGTGGCGGATTTCTAGGATGTATAGAAATATGTAAAAACCAAAAAATTACATTTCAAATGACGGTTAATGCTTTTCCTTTAATCTATCCATAAACAACTGCTTGGGGCGGCAGTCTGTTTGAAAAGAGGAGACATTTTCGGACACGCAGAAAAAGTTTACTGATTTTTTGGCGGTGAAAAGCAGGAGAATGGAAACTTCTAGACCAAATAGCCGATTTGGAAAGTGAGATAAATGGGAGAATTTTTCTGGTTTGGCTATTTTGACCTAGAATTTTCCATTCTCCAGTCATTCTCCTGACTTTCACCTTTCTCTGAATAACACTGTCATGGTTATTCAGAGAGTGGTGAAGACTGGAGAATGGAATGGAGAAAGCGGAGAATGACTGGAGAATGGAAAATTCTAGGTCAAAATAGCCAAACCAGAAAAATTCTCCCATTTAGGCTAGGGTCAGACTAGTGAATTTTTAACGTGCGTTTAGGCGCACTTAATCACGGCCGCACTAGCAGCAAATGACGGGCAATGACGGCCAATATACGAAGTATGGTCGCACGAAAGTCCGGCTGCGCAACGCAAGTGTAAAATGAACGCATTTTTTTGAGTACGCAGAACCGCTAGTACGGACGTACAGAGTGCGCTGCGTCCACTAGCGGCGTGTGTGCGTGATTTGGAGACGTCAGACCCTGCTCATGTCCGGCCAACATGACGTCCAGACACCCAAAGTTTCCTGGTTTGGATCCGTAAAAAATCACGCACAAAAATGCGCATCATATGACCGTTTTCGCGCAATCCGTGAAAAAATACGGCAATGCGTTCGGACGCACTTTTTGACGGTCGCTATGAAAAATGCGTTAGTCTGACCCTAGCCTTATCTCAGTTTCCAAATCGGCTATTTGGTCCAGATTGTTCTCTTTTCCTGCCATTCTCCTGGTTTTCACCTTTCTCTGAACAACCCTGAGAGACAGGTGAAAGCCAGGAGAACTGGCAAGAGAAGAGAACAATCTAGACCAAATAGCCGATTTGGAAAGTGAGATAAATGGGAGAATTTTTCTGGTTTGGCTACTTTGACCTAGAATTTTCACTTCTCCAGTTATTCTCCTGCTTTTCACCGCTCTCTGAATAACCCTGTGAATGTTTAATCCCGAGGTGAAAAATAACATTGCTTTAGATTTTTTTCAAACACCAGTTAAATGCAGCATATTAGGATGTTTTAGGAGGGAAATTAATTCTCAAATCTCAATCAGAAACAGACACCACCCCACCCCCTCACTATATTGTACAATGTATCAAATTGATTACCAGACTAAAAACACCCGGTGTTATGCCCGTTTGTGAACAGAGGTCATTTAGAGTTGATAATCTTTCCACGTACACATTAGTTTTTAATTCAATATGTAATAAACCGTTGCTTATAATATTCTGCAGTAAAGAGTCTCTTTATTTCTAGATTTTTTTGTATTTTTTTAAGCATTTTCTATACTTTTTTCAAAATTTCCTTTTTTTTCCGAACCCGAACCGAACACGCCCAAAAAGTTCGAAATTTGCGAACTTTCGAACTGCCAAAGTTCGGGTCGAACTCCGAACCGTCCGAACCTGAACAGCTCATCCCTAGTCCTGAGAACAAGCAACAGCACGAGTGGCCTGCTCAAGGTTACTCAGGGTTCGCAGTACCAGTTGGGAAACCAACCGAGGGCCCTATTCCATAATTGTCGATAAGATGACTACAGGAGACGTTACAGGTACCGTTACGCATAACGTTTCACATAGCATCTCCTGTCGTTATCTTACTGATGGGAATTTCTATTCCACTCTTGCTGCAAACTTCGTTTGCAGCTCAAATGTAGTGATTCCCAATGTGAGGGTACTTTTCTCCTATACTTTTTATCGGGGACGATAGTTTACACCTCCACTTGGCAGCGCTGTATTCCAAGGTAGCTTGTGCTTCCACCCGGGAGATGTTATTTCCCTGTGATACGTCTCCTTGAAGCTGATGTTAAGTGATTCTGCATTTGCAAAATCACAGAACACTCTCTGAAACCCCCCCCCATTATATTTTGATAAAATACATAACAATGAACTTGTTTGCGGCGTGGGAAATGAGAAGGTGAGTAACGGCAGTGGTATTGCTCATTTTATATGTGACAAATGGACAATGCCATTGCTTTCTAACTAAAAATAGCTTTTCCTTTTTTTTTTTTAGATTCTACATGGTCATGTTTGGTATCAATGCAAAGGCCAACCTCTATCCTGTCCTATGACGCCTCACTTGACCTTGTGCTGTGTAAAGATTAGAGTCGCATGGTTCCAAATTCCCCCCCAGTGCTGCAGTGCGGCGGTTTAGGTTTTTGATGGAACAATGCGTAATAATACATAATAGGATTGTGCCATCGCTTCCACACTTTTTGGTGACATGAGAAATGAGATGGTGAGTTAGTACAGCATCATTGTTCACTTTATAATTGAAAGGTGATCAGTATTGCTCTGTTAAAAATAGATAAAAATAAAGAAATATATATTTTTGGTTACATAAAATTTGGTCATGTTTGTATCATTTGAAAGGGCATACCCTGGCCTTTCCAATGATACCTCACATGACCCTGTGGCTGTTATGGAGTCGAAGATACAGGGATTCAAATGCCCATTAATGCAGATATAGTTATCCTTTCTCTGGGCCTATTATGGGGCATGGCCCTTACTCCAATAGCCCCTATGTTAATCCGGTCCTGGGTCCATGGAGTCCTATGGACTCCACGAGTCAATACTTGCGCGACCGCTGCTTGAATTAGCCAGCCTCGCATTTTGTTCCAGGGCCAGGCGTTAACAAAGCACCTATACCGGAACATGGACAGTACAGTGGAGAAGACAAGTTTGCTGACCCCTGCTGTAAGACATCGCGTGCACGGGGGCGTAGAAAGGAAGCTCTTTCTACCATAGCCTGTGCATAAGGAGAGATGTCTTATAAAGAAAAGTCTTTATAAGCAGGATCGCCCCAAGCCCTTGAGGAACCCCAAGCAGGTAACATCCGTGGAGCCCTCACAATATAACTTTCTCCCAGTGTATGTGCAATTACATTCCCAAATGCACATATCTCTTGCGAAAGTGGATGGGTTCTCCACCTTTAGTATTTCTGGAACATCGTACCAGCAGAGGAAATATTATTCTCCTTGATCCTCTCTATGATGACGTCTCTGCGACATTAGGTCCACAAATTCCATCTGCCTACCAAAGCATGTCTGATTGAGGACATTGGTCCGAACGGCTAGACTGGCTGCTCTATGTAGGAGACTCGGGGAACACAGCATCTCACATGGAGGGTGAGGGGTTATCAACCGGTTTTCCAAACCAATTTTACACTAAATGGGCTCTAGATATTACACCCCCTAAACTCAATTTATTCATTTGTGTATAATCAGACTCAAATCTGTCCTAGAATTAAATTTTGTCTTTATTTTTTAATCTTGTGTTTTTGGGGGAGTTTGCTTCTTGTCTCTTTTTCCTCCTTGCGACTCAATGTCACTTTTGGCGCTGTTGACCCCAGATCATAATGATGAGGCCCTAAAGAACTGACACAAGACCAGGCACTGAATTCTATGTTCACAACCATTGATTATCTTTTTTTCTCCACAGTCATATCCGTGCTTCGACCGTTGGATTATGAACAAATCTCTAATGGAGTCATACTCTTAACCGTCATGGCAAAAGACGCTGGTGTTCCATCCCTAAACAGCACAGTCCCTGTTAGCATCGAAGTGTTTGTAAGTACATGTTTTGTAGATTCATCTTGCCTAAATATTTGAAATAATAGAATTTTCGATAGGGGTTTCACCCTCAGTTGCCTCCATGATTGTTTTGCCTTTGAGATTATAGGCTGACAGGGCGAGATTTAATTCTATTGGCCGATTTTTCAAAAAAAAAATATGGACTGTATACAAATATTTTTTTTCTCTAAATATCGATTGATTAATTTGAAAAAATTCACCCGAGCCATAGGCATCAAAGTTGGCCAGCAAAATGCCCCAAAAATGCCACCACAAATTACAATCCAAATGCTAACGGGTTAAGTAACCCGTTTGCGTTTGGTACCTTGCGCTTTTCAGCGGGAGGCTACTGTACTTTGCGCTCCCTATACTTAACATGGGGAGTGCAAAGTGTTAATCAGCGCTGGATTACAAAGTCCTAACGCTGATTAACGTCCGGCTGCGGTTATCAAAAAGTTAACCACAGCCTGGACTTGGTGCTAACGGATTCCGCTGCTGCAGAATCCGTTAGCACCAGCAGCAACCCCCCCCCCCCCAAAAAAAATTGAGATACTCGCCTACTATCCCACGGCGAGGACCGCGACTCCATCTGCCTCCTCTGTCCGGCAGGAGCAGGGAGAGTCTGGGGGTAAAAGTCCCCCAGTCTCCCCCTGCGGACCACTACAACGACCTGCCGGATCTCGTGAGGCGAGGTCCAGCAGGTCATGTGACCGGCAGAGGAGAATCTCAATGGAGTCCTATGGACTCCATCGAGTGGATGCGCGCGGCGGTGCTTGTTGCTGCTGAGCGCATCCTGGGATGTAGCGCCCGGTAACAATGCAGGCGCTGTTTTTTCTCCCTAGCGTCCCCATTTTAATGTAGAGTAGGTATGACAGTCCAGGAATAAGGATTGCTGAAGGTATGCAGCGATAAGGGGTCCACAATGGAGTGTAGCAATGAGGGGGTCACAGCGATGAAGGGGTCTCAGCAGGAAACAGCGATGAAGGGGTCTCAGCAGGAAACAGCGATGAAGGAGTCTCAGCAGGAAACAGCGATGAAGGAGTCTCAGCAGGAAACAGGTATGTGCATAGCACGTAGGTCAGGCTTGCAAATGAGACTTCTTAGGAAGAACGATGCAGAAGCTTTGCTTGAGAGGTGAGGCAGGATTATATGGGCATTGCAGGCCCAGCCCACACCTGAGGCTGGAGAGGTGAGGGGAAAACAGGAACGGATCCCTGAGTGCCTGGACACCAGTCCAGGCAATGGCAAAATCAGGACTGGAACATGATTGAGACAGTGGAAGGGCACCTCACTTGCCCTTTCTCCGGCACCTACGGCGTTAACCATGGCAGGATGACACAGGAGGAAGAAACAGAAACTAAAGCAAATTGGTAAGTCCTTGGCAAAGGTTCCAGGCAGGGGGGAGCAGGCAATTGGTGTAGCCTGAGTTTGTGACAAAGGGGTCTTGGCAAGCGGCAGGCAATAGAATAATTCAGAATCCATGGCAAAGGGGTCTTGGCAGGCAGCTGGCAAAAAGAATAGTCCATTGCAAGGGGTCTGCTACACGGGAATTCCAGAAGCAATGTAGGACACAAGGAACAGTTGACGGTATCACTGGGTTTCTCGGTGGGGTGTCCAGATAGGGTTCTCAATAGGATTGCAGATAGGGTTACTTGATGGTTTGCGATAGGATACTCTGGTAGGATGGGAAAACAGGGGTCTTTAGTGGCTGGAGATCAGGGAGCTTCAGAAGGCAAGTCTGGTTACATGCACAGCCAGGACTTTAATGTTGAAGCCCCGAGGAGAGAGCGTATCTTCCTTTTAAGGAGGCCTCATTAGGTGGGATGGAGTACACCTGAGGCTCCATAGCATGAGCAGGACATCCGGGCAGGGAATTCAGAAACCTGCATATACTATAAGGCAGAGGAATAACCTTGAGCAAAATCATGCATGTGCGGGGCAGGAATGGGGTTGCCAGGGGTCAGATTGCATAGGTCATGACAGCAAAGAACCAAGAACAAAGAAGAACTGAGCACTCAGACTTCAAAAAAATTACAGGTTTATTGGACAATAATGCCAATGTTTAGCTCAACACGAGACTTTCTCAAGCCTCTTGTTGAGCCGGACCATTGCCATAGTTTCACAATAAACTCTTTGTCTTGATCTGCGTTGTGGGGTTTGACCTCTCCAGGCCTTGAGTTACTTGTTCCTCATGTACATTTAAAGGTGGTGTGCTAGTCCTACTCCGTGTCTGCACGGAGAACCAAATGACAAGCCTGGGCAACCATTCAAACCATCACCTGCAAATCAGAAGATAAGCAAGGCAGCCATTGTGACAAACTCACTGATGCTCTCATACCTATGAAATTCCTCCAGAAGAACCCGTCACTGATCACGCCGTCACACATGAATACCTATAGAAAACCCTGACACGTGGAAAGGAAGCGGTAATTGATTTTGCCCGTCATATATTATTAAAGCTGCAACACTCTTCAGCACAGACTGCCTGAGAGTGTGTCATAATTAATCGTTTCTAATAGAAGAACCGGAGTTAGAGAGCAGATTACTGCTGGAGCGCTAATGAAAGGTGCCGTAGATCCGAGAAACTGTTTCCCGAAGAGAACATGCTCTTAATTTCTGGCGAGTGGAAATGTATATACGATACAGGTAGTTATCTCCTAAATCCAAATCGGTTGACGCATCCTGATGCTTGACTTCTCCCAACCACTCATCCGACGTAATTAATTTAATCTGACACTGGCTCGGGGAACCGACACATTTGACCTTCATAAACTGGCTCCTTCCGACGGCGCAAACGTGTAACCGAGCATTAATAACGCGCGACACCCTAAGGGGAAATATACAGATTTAGTCGCAATAACCAATAACATCTGGGAAAGGAAACAGTCTGCTTTCTCGCGCGTTTCTTCTGCTGAGACAAATTAGCGCTGGGATCGTTGAAATAAAATGAGTGGGTGGAGATAGAGTAGAGAACGTAGGAGGTTTGGAAGACTCTAAAATACCTCCCCCAGTGCTCTTTGAAGAGCATAATCACTCGAGACTGAAAACATGACTTGAAAAGGTCACTGGCTTCTTTTAGAGTCTACGTGCTTTTTTATTATTTTTTATATAGTCATTTTTTATTTAAATAAGTGTCTCCAGCCTGATGGGGGAAAAAAAATCGAGCGATGATGTCAAAGTGGAAAATAATACCACAGGAGGCCATTTTTCAGTCTTGTTTACTGGTTTGTGCTCTTGGCTTGTCCCGTGATGTTTAAGGATGACGGAGAAGTTTGAGGAACACGTTCGGCATCCTGAAGAGCGAGATTCTCAGTCAGAATTATCGTGTGGTATAATGACACGGCACAGTCATCACGGCTAGTGGTTTGTGACCGTAGCTGAGGACTTACTCGTGGTTAGACGCAGATACTTCTCAGAATAATGAAATATTATGATTTATTAGTGAGCAAAAACAAGGTTTGTGGGGATCCTGAGAACGTGCAACAGCAGTCTACAGTGGGGTCCACTCAGGTATCACAAGGTTTTCCATGATGGTGCCATTACAGAGAATACATTACCATATGCAAATCAGACGTTATCTCCCAGAACGGGCAGCTTGTTCTGAAATGCCAAGGACGTCATCTCTGTACAGCACAGAGATACAGCAATCCCCAACCATCGTCTCGGCCTTGTTAGGCCACATCATTAAGGTATAACTGACACCCCTCTAGGCACCTCAAGCAAGTGATCCACCTCTGGATTACCCTGTATACTTTTAGTGAGCAAAAACAAGGATTTTGAGGATGATCCAGATGTGGACCACTTGCTTGAAGTGCCTAGAGAGGTATTGCTATGCCACCTAAGAAGGCCAAAACGATTGTGATGGCCTGCGGTTCCTCTTGAGCAGAGGCGGTTGCCGTGGCATTTCTGGCCACCCTGTCTGGCTGATAGACTGATTTGCGTTTGGTTCAGCCTCTTCTGTAATACCATTGAGGTAAAACCTTGTGAGACCTGAGCAGGGACCCACTATAGGTCAGGCCACTAGTGCTGTTGCCCATTCTCAGGACCCTCACAAATTGCTGACTATTAGGTTGTATTGGATATCCCACATAGAGACATTTCAGATCAGATAAAACAGGTTCAACTAAGGATGTATGTCAGGGCGGTAAATGTCAACCTGCTGAGAATGTGGCCAAAAATGCCCCCTTGTTCACTGATATTGGCCTCATGTAATTAATACAGTCATGTAGACCCAAACCTAAAGTTTTCTTTATAGATCATATACGAAGGAAAGGAAATTAAAGAGGAAATTTATCTCCTCTTATATTGAGCAAATTCCATCACAGCAAGTGCTTTAAGTGGTGGCAGCACAGCCATGAGAATAGCACGTTCAAGGATCAAAATGGCTTACTTTTTGGAAGGGTACTTTGCAGCAAGACAGCGCTATGTGCCACACGTAACGTGGTAGTCCATCACACTCACCTTGCAGCCCATCACTCTCACCTTGCAGCCCATCACTCTCACCTTGCAGCCCATCACTCTCACCTTGCAGTCCATCACTCTCACCTTGCAGTCCATGACTCTCACCTTGCAGTCCATCACTCGCACCTTGCAGCCCATCACTCTCACCTTGCAGCCCATCACTCTCACCTTGCAGCCCATCACTCTCACCTTGCAGTCCTCTCCTCCTGTTTCCACCTCAACCTTTCTTGATTGTAAGTTCCCACAGGACTAAGACCCTCATTTCGTCCTGTACTGGTTTGTCAAAATGTTGGTCAGTCTCAATGCATTTTGTACCCCTTGTTCAACCCTGCTGAATTTGCTGGCGCTATATAAGTAAAGAATAATAATAAATAATAATAATAATAATAATATGGAGAGATACTGTAGATACGGATACATAGATACAGATAGAAGGATAGATACAGTCAGGTCCAGAAATATTGGGACATCGACACAATTCTAACATCTTTGGCTCTTTACACCACCACAATGGAGTTGGAATGAAACAAACACAATGTGCTTTAACTGCAGACTGTCAGCTTTAATTTGAGGGTATGTACATCCAACTCAGGTGAACGGTGTAGGACTTACAGCAGTTTGCAGATGTGCCTCCCACTTGTTAAGGGACCAAAGGTAATGGGACAGAATAATAATCATAAATCAAACTTTCCCTTCTTAATACTTGGTTGCAAATCCTTTGCAGTCAATCCCAGCCTGAAGTCTGGAACGTATAGACATCACCAGACGCTGGGTTTCATCCCTGGTGATGCTCTGCCAGGCCTCTACTGCAACTGTCTTCAGTTCCTGCTTGTTCTTGGGGCATTTTCCCTTCAGTTTTGTCTTCAGCAAGTGAAATGCATGCTCAATGGGATTCAGGTCAGGTGATTGACTTGGCCATTGCATAACATTCTACTTCTGTCCCTTCAAAAACTCTTTGCTTGCTTTTGCAGTATGCTTTGGGTCATTGTCCATCTGCACGGTGAAGCGCCGTCCAATGAGTTCTGCAGTATTTGGCTGAATGTGAGCAGATAATATTGCCCGAAACACTTCAGAATTCATCCTGCTGCTTTTGTCAGCAGTCACATCATCAATAAATACAAGAGAACCAGTTCCATTGGCAGCCATACATGCCCACGCCATGACACTACCACCACCATGCTTCACTGATGAGGTGGTATGCTTAGGATCATGAGCAGTTCCTGTCCTTCTCCATACTCTTCTCTTCCCATCACTCTGGTACAAGTTGATCTTGGTCTCATGTGTCCATAGGATCTTGTTCCAGAACTGTGAAGGCTTTGTTAGGTGTTGTTTGGCAAACTCTAATCTGGTCTTCCTGTTTGTAAGGCTCACCGATGGTTTACATCTTGTGGGGAACCCTCTGTATTCACTCTGGTGAAGTCTTCTCTTGATTGTTGACCTTGACACACATACACCTACGTCCTGGAGAGTGTTCTTGATCTGGCCAACTGTTGTGAAGGGTGTTTTCTTCACCAGGGAAAGAATTATTCGGTCATCCACCACAGTTGTTTTCTGTGGTCTCCCGGGTCTTTTGGTGTTGCTGAGCTCAACAGTTGTTTTGGCCACGCCTAATGTTCTTGCTATTTCTCTGATGGGTTTGTTTTGTTTCTTCAGCCTAATGATGGCTTGCTTCACTGATAGTAAGAGCTCTTTGGATCTCATCTTGAGAGTTGACAGCAACAGATTCCAAATGCAAATAGCACACTTAAAATGAACTCTGGGCCTTTTATCTGCACATTGTAATTGGGGTAATGAGGGAATATCACACACCTGGCCATGGAACAGCTGAGAAGCCAATTGTCCCATTACCTTTGGTCCCTTAACAAGTGGGAGGCACATCTGCAAACTGCTGTAAGTCCTACACCGTTCACCTGAGTTGGATGTACATACCCTCAAATTAAAGCTGACAGTCTGCAGTTAAAGCACATTGTGTTTGTTTCATTCCAACTCCATTGTGGTGGTGTATAGAGCCAAAGATGTTAGAATTGTGTCAATGTCCCAATATTTCTGGACCTGACTGTATATATGGATAGATATGGATAGCTAGATGATTGATAGAGATATATATAGATACAGATAAATAGATAGATATGGATGGATAGATAGATAGATTGATGGATGGATAGATAGATAGATATGGATATATAGATACGGATAGATAGATATGGATAGCTAGATGATAGATAGATAAATAGATAGATAATTGATAGAGGGATAGATACAGATAAATAAATAGATATACAGGGGTCAAGTCCTACAAAAAGAAGTGAGGGAACTCAACTAGATTTGTCCCACAATTAGCAATTATCTTGAACACACAATCAAAATCTGATATATTTATGTATAAACGTGGATATTAGCAAAAGCATATGCTATACCCTATATTTACTGTAACTTAGCAGGGAAAGATATGACAGAACACCTGTATAGTGTATGGAACCAATGGGAACTCTGTTCTATTTGGCAAAAATACTGGAGGTACTGCTTTCCCTTGTGTTCTCCCTCAACTTTACACCAGCACACAAACACTGTGCATAGTCTAAAGGGGTTTTTCAAAGAGAGCTGAACTTGCCGCCGAATTGCACCGGTGAATTTCATGGCAATTTGGGCATTCAAAAAGCTGGTGATTTGCCAAATATTGCCAAATTGCCCGAAACATATAGTGCTTGTTCGAAGGCTGTGAAATCCTCATAGAGAAGCAATCGTTAATCTATTCAGAGAATGCCGAAAAGTTGGTGAAAAAAACAGATTGTCGGTGGTTTTGCACATTAGCGTCGCTAGGGGGGGCAGGGGTGCGACTCGCACCGGGTGGCACCACCCCCTAGGGTGACACCCTTTTAAAAAAAAAGTTTTTTTTTTTTACACAAAACTATTTTACTTGGAAGGATACTTTGAGAATTCTCTCATTTTCAAGTATGTCCTGGGTAGGCAAGGCCTAGGCTGGCACTTTCCAGGGGGCAGCAAAAAAATCACCACTAAAGGGGATATTCACAGAGCACCGAAATGACGCAGGCACTTTGGGGAATCAAAATTCCCTGGTGAATTCACCACAGGGTCCCTGAAGTGCAGGGAATCAGCCACCAAATGCCACCGCGAACCCGTCACCAGCTGTTTTCAAAAAAACTATTGAACGAAAATGTCTGGAATTAACACATAAGATCCTCTGGATGATAATAAAAGGGGCTGTTACAGAAAAAAAACCACTATTAGAAAGAAAATTTTTTTTTTTTTTTAAAAATGCCTATTAGATACTAAGAAACCGTACTTGCTGGCAATTCACCAAAATTTGTGTGTGAGTATATGAGAGAGCTCCACAGCAATAAACCTCACAGTAATGTGCGCCGTGTATTATGAGCATTCAGTGTTATATGGGAGTACTGATTTATGAGTAAGAGTAGTAAAAAAAACGTAAAACTCGGGGGGGGGGGTGACACCATGAGTTACCGCACCGGGTGACACCAGCCCTGGTGACGCCACTGGTTTTGCGCAACAGGTTTAAGCAGACAAATCCTATAGGTTTCAATGTAAATAGCATTCCCAGTTTTACTAAATATTTATTAAACCATTTACTCTTTTCATTTGCAGCAGAAAGTCTATTAATACATCTTTTTAGGCATTTTTCCGTGACTTTTTTATCTTTTTTTTCTTTTCATTTTTTCAAATGGCGTTTTTCTTTTTTCTGTAACAGACCTTTCTATTATTATTATTATTATTATTATTATATTATTATTATTCATAGCACCTTATACATTATTTCCATGCATTATTTTCCTTTTCTAATGTCTTTTAAAAAGGTGTCATTTTTTTTACCCCGTCCAGCAGCTGGTCGGAGTCGTTCGGCGGTCTGTTCGGTGGTTTGTGGCTGTGTTTGGCGATTGTATTGGCTGCGTTTGCCGGATCGATTCAGCGCATTTTGGGGAGCCTGCAGTGAATGCTGAGCCCCGTTCAATACCTCAGCAGCTGCTGAATTGCTGCAGCGCAGCAATTCAGTTTGCTGCAGCAGTGTCATTGAACGCTTTGGATGCGAATTTTGAAGTAAAATGGCCGCCGATTTCTTAATGAAAGATTCAGATTGTTTTTCGCATGACTTGGACAACAGTTGAGGTATATATGATAAAGCAAAGCAGTCAGCACAATCCCGTTTTGTATGCACACACCACAAATGATAGTTTTTAATGAATAAACGTTATGTTTACTTCTGAAACCAAATATATAATTGAACTTTAATATATGTCTATGTGAAGGGGTAAATAATAAAGAAATATTTTGTGCTTTGGTGAACAAAAACCTCAAAATTAACATTGCCGTACGGAATTGTTACTTGCTTCCTGGCGGCGGCCATCTTTAATACGTCACACTTAGCTACTCGCAGCATCTCCGCGGGTCGCTACAAGTGCTAAGGTAGCAGCGCTGAGCGGCAGAACGCCGTTCAATGGCATGTTGCTAACTTAGCACTTGCAGCGGCTGAGGTATTGAACAGGTATGGAAGCAGGAAGATGGATCATTTATTTTCTTAGTTGTGATGTCTCCAGCAATACTGCTATCAGTGCCTGTTATGAGCTGGACCTGTCAGGTTAAGTGATTTATTGCCCTAGCAGGACCTCAGCACTAGTTTTATTAAAGGGACACTCTAAGCAACATGACCACCTAAGCTATTTTAGGTGGTCATGATGCCCGGAGTATCCTGCCCTTTGTCCCCCCTCCTCCGCTCAGCCGATCTGCAGAAAAGGCTGAAAACAGCTGAGAGAGGCGGAGGACTTTACTCCGCCCTCCCAGCTGTCAGTCAGCAGAGCGGGAATCATATTTCCCGCTTCTGCGACTTTTGCCGAGTAGGAGACGTCATCGCGCTTTCAGCGCGATGACGTCTCCTACTCCCCGCAGAAGCTGGCGGCTCCCTCCGAGGGTTAGTGTTGCGCGCATCCTCTTGCGCGCAACACTAATCCTCAGAGGGAGCCGGGAGGAAGCCTGCCGATTGGCTGGCTTACGTGAGAGGCGCGCATGCGCGCTTCTCACGTAAACCAGAAGCCAAGACGCAGCAAGAAGAAGGACGGGAGCGGAAGAGGAGGGAGGTGAGTATAAAAAAAAAAAACGCCGCTGGAAACCAGAGGATTTTAAGGTAAGTATTGCAGTTACAAGAAAAGAAAAAAAAAAGAAGGTTTTATTAAGGGAATAGGGATAGGTTAGGAAAAAAAAACGGAGGGTGATTTTTTTGTTGGAGTGTTCCTTTAAGCACCGAAAACCCATCCACAGGAAAGAGCTAATCAAATCAAATCAAAATAAGCTTTATTGACAGGACCAAATACATTTTAGCATTGCCAAAGCATACGGAGAGTCTATAGTTTTTCATTAGAATTAGATCTGCTTCAGATGTGCTCACCAAAGCAGAGTTTATCCCTCTCACGCAGCTCCACCAGATCCCCAGCAAACACCAGGCTCAGCAGTAGTTTCAGCTTTTCAGCAGCCAACATCACGTTCTCTGGAGATAGGAGTCACCTGATGGGGCAGGCAGAGAGGGGTCCTCAGAGCCTGTCAGGGTCAAGCTGTTTGAACTCACGCAGAGTTCACATGTGATGCGCTCTTTGCCGGACCGGCAGCCGGCCACAAAGAGGACATCAATTACACTGAGAGGTGCTTGTCAGCTTAATGAGACTATGTTCCTACTCAGTTCTTGCTGTGCGAGAAGTGCGGGAATGCAGTTCCCACGCGTTCCCGCAGCACTCGAGCCCTGTGATATGGATAGATAAATGCGGATAGATAGACAGATAGATAGATATGGAGAGATAGATATGGATAGATATGGATAGATAGATAGATAGATAGATAGATAGATAGATAGATACAGATAGATAGATATGGATAGATAGATATGGATAGATAGATATGGATAGATAGATAGATATGGATAGATAGATATGGATAGATAGATAGATAGATAGATAGATATGGATAGATAGATATGGATAGATAGATATGGATAGATAGATAGATAGATAGATATAGATAGATATGGATAGATAGATATGGATAGATAGTTATGGATGGATAGATAGATATGGATAGATAGATAGATAGATAGATAGATAGATAGATAGATAGATAGATAGATAGATATGGATAGATTGATAGATAGATAGATAGATAGATAGATATGGATAGATTGATAGATAGATAGATAGATATGGATAGATAGATAGATAGATAGATAGATATGGATAGATAGTTATAGATAGATAGATAGATAGATAGATATGGATAGATAGATAGATAGATAGATATGGATAGATAGTTATAGATAGATAGATAGATAGATATGGATAGATTGATAGATAGATAGATAGATAGATAGATAGATAGATAGATATGGATAGATTGATAGATAGATAGATAGATATGGATAGATAGATAGATAGATATAGATAGATAGATAGATAGTTATGGATAGATAGATATGGATAGATAGATAGATAGATAAATATGGATAGATACGGATAGATGGATATGGATAGATACGGATAGATTGATAGATAGATAGATACAGATAGATACATAGATATTGATAGATATGGATAGATTGATAGATAGATAGATATGGATAGATTGATAGATAGATAGATATGGATAGATAGATAGATAGATAGATATGAATAGATAGATACGGATAGATAGATAGATAGATAGATAGATAGATAGATAGATAGATAGATATGGATAGATAGATGATCGATAGAGATAGATGCGGATAGATAGATAGATAGATATGGAAAGATAGATAGATTTTATTTTATTTATTTATAAAGGATTTTACCAGGAAGGATACATTGAGATTTCTCTTGTTTTCAAGTATGTCCTGGGTTCAAGAACATTGAGTGGTTACAGAAATACAAAATAGTAAAATGCAAGATATTAACACAAAACAAATATACAGATTAACAGAAAAATAAATATGGAGGAAATAAAGTCATTATGTCACATGTTTACAGGTGCATTCTGTATATAGTCACTATGTTACATGTTTACAGGTGTATTCTGTATATAGTCACTATGTCACATGTTTACAGGTGCATTCTGTATATAGTCACTATGTCACATGTTTACAGGTGCATTCTGTATATAGTCACTATGTTACATGTTTACAGGTGTATTCTGTATATAGTCACTATGTCACATGTTTACAGGTGCATTCTGTATATAGTCACGATGTTACATGTTTAAGGTGCATTCTGTATATAGTCACTGCGTTACATGTTTACAGGTGCATTCTGTATATAGTCACTGTGTTACATGTTTACAGGTGCATTCTGTATATAAGTCACTATGTTACATGTTTACAGGTGTATTCTGTATATAGTCACTATTACATGTTTACAGGTGCATTCTGTATATAGTCACTGTGTTACATGTTCACAGGTGCATTCTGTATATAGTCACTGTGTTACATGTTTACAGGTGCATTCTGTATATAGTCACTGTGTTTACATGTATACAGGTGCATTCTGTATATAAGTCACTGTGTACATGTTTACAGGTGCATTCTGTATATAGTCACTGTGTTACATGTTCACAGGTGCATTCTGTATATAGTCACTATGTTACATGTTTACAGGTGCATTCTGTATATAGTCCACTGTGTTACATGTTCACAGGTGCATTCTGTATATAGTCACTATGTTACATGTTTACAGGTGCATTCTGTATTGAGGTATGTTAATAGGGAACTTTAGACTGGGGGAAGATTTGATGGCGTCTGGGAGGTTATTCCATATTTGCGGTGCTCCGTAGGAAAATGAGGATCGAGCCACTTTCTTTTTGTATTGTGGTATTGTAAGTAAGGTGCTAGTCCTGGATCGGAGGTTATAGGATGAGGGAACTGCTGAGGGAAGCAGTCTATTCAGGTAGGGTGGCAGCTTGCCAGAAAAGCTCTTAAACACCAGGTTGGAAAGGTGAAGAGTGCGTCTGGATTCCAGCGATGGCCAGTTTAGTTCTTTTAACATGTCACAATGGTGGGTCATGTAGTTACATTGTAGCACAAAGCGGCAGAATGAGTTATACAATGTAGAAAGTTTCTGGAGGTGTGTTTGAGGGGCGGCTGCATACACTACATCTCCAATGATTGATAGAGATAGATAGTTAACTGTAGATAGATAGATACATAGATAGATAATCTATAGATAGATTAATGCAGTTTGTGATAGTCAGATATATGGTGCATATTTGTATATATGTATAATGTGTCTGCTCTGGCTGTCAGCAGCTGCTTTATACGCATTGTCCTTCTTCATGTATCTTTCCTTGAGTGTGTAGCTTGTTACTGCACTATATCTGACTTAAAGGTTAAGGACTCCCCGTTGTAAGGTTTCTGCTGGTTTTTTTTTCCGGCCAGCAGAAAAGCGACAAATTGATATTAGATAGAAAAGAAAAGCAATAACCCGGCCGGTATTATTTCCTTATATCCCGAGCGCGTGGCCTCCTAGACTCAGCTCATGCCTTGACATACACACTATTAAATGTGCGCCTGCAGAGTGATTCCATTCACCGCTTTACAAGGTTGACCTTTCCCGTACTTAGTTCTTTGCCCGACCTCAGCTGCCATTGATCCGTAAATGGACATCGTATGACCCATATACCAACATGTTCCCAAGCTACACCTTACATCAAATGTGTTTTAAATAATTCCCATTCTCTTATTCATGGAAACTTGGGGCTTCATTTAATTCGCCCGATCGGCAAAATCTGCCAATTTAAAACTTGGCCATGTTTCAATTTGGGAGATTTAAAGGGACAATATACTCATCCTGACCACTTTACAGCTTTAAAGTGGTCACCACGTGAGGAATGCCCACCCTCCCAGCTCCCCCGATCTGGAGCAAAAGCAGGATGAAGTGAAGAGGTTTCCACCACCCCACCCTACGTCACCAGCAGCTGGGAGTTTTGAAATTCCCGGCTGCTGGTCACCAGTGACATCAGTACGCAGAAAGCATGTCAACATCACCCTCTGAGACCACCCGTTGTAGCCATCAGTCTCAGAGAGGCAGCCGATGGATCAGATCTGTGCATGGTCCAGCTGCGACCCATCGTTCTGCGCAGATGCTATGGTCTTGTGTTCGTAAAGTCCCGTAGCACTGCGCAATTTGCAGCTCCTACACTAGGCAACTAGCCAGGGCCGGATTTATAATTAGGCAGAGCAGGCATGTGCCTACATGCCATTAACTGACCAACACCCCGGAACGAGCATAAGAATACACTGACCAACACAGACAACAAAAGTTTCCACTCTGCACCCCGGAACCAGCATAAGCATACACTGACCAACACCCCGGAACGAGCATAAGCATACACTGACCAACCCAGACAACAATATTTTCCACTCTGCACCCTGGAACGAGCATAAGCATACACTGACCAACACCCGGAATGAGCATAAGGTAGCAGGAATTCAGAATGCCGTCCAACGCTATCCTCCAAAGAGCCCCATTCTTGCAAATGTATTTTATTTCTAAATGTATTAATTTCTGTCTGATTCCATCTTTCAATGTTCCCTCCTTTTTACTTAATCTTTTTTTCCTTGGTCTCCACCTCTGCCTCTCACCTTCCCCTCTCTTCCTGTTCCTCCTCCTCCCCCTCCTGCCGTGTAGGTTTTTAAAAGCACACTTAGCAAATCTCCATTCTATTTTCTAGCATACACTGACCAACACAGACAACAAGATTCTCCACTCTGCTGTCCCACCCACCCAGGCCTGGTCCATAATTTAAGGGCTCCTTTACAGCTGTTTCCACTTCTCTCTCTCATTACCTTTACTCAGCCTAACCTTCTGGTCCTTCCCATGCAACCATCACAACATTTGTTCTAGCAACCAGCTTCACCTTCCCTCTGCTCCCATCTGTTTCACTTACCCCGTCCCTTAGATTGTAAGCTCACAGGATGTCTGGCAGAGCACTTGGTTAAAGTGCTTTACTTCCTAGACAAGCTATCCTTTGGGCAGGGTTGTCTTTTCCTTCTTTATCATGTATGTCTCATGTTTGTGCTTCCCCATTGTACAGCGCTACGGAATATGCTGGTGCTTTATAAATAAAGGATAATAATAATACAGGCGCCTGCCTGTACAATTATTTAGACCCATGTATCTCTGGAGCTGTACAAGCTTGAAGGCCATATAAGGTATCACTGGAAAGGCCAGTCAGGCCTTTCCAATGATGCTACACATGACCAAGTTTGTTTAAAAATAAAATAACAATAAACAAAATACACTTTTTATTTTAATTCTGGGTTCCGGATTCCCTGAGCTGAAGAGGAGAAACAACATATGGTGAGGGAGAAAAGGAGAAAAAAAACCACCTAAAACTAAAAAAATTAAATAGGGCAGAGGCTGTCAGCAGGATCTGCCCGATGTTTTTTTAGGCTAGGGTCAGATGAGCGCGTTTTGTACGGACTGTGCGTCCGTGCAGTACGGACGTACTTACTGACTGACAACAAGGTAGTGGCTACACAGTTCGTTTTTTTCACTGATGTATTTTTTGACGGATGTAGGAGGGAAAATAAATTACAATGAAAAAACATTCTATCCGTCAAAAATGCTGGACGTATAAATGCAGTCCATCTGACCTCGTTTCATCACTCACACACAAAGCTACACGGACAATGCAGACGTGGCGCACTCCGCACGTCCGTTCTAGCAGTATTACCTTCTTGCGTAACCTGCGTCCGTTTGCCGCGTCCGCCATGCATCCGTGCGGACGTACTTTGTGTGTGGGGCTCCATTGGTCAGAATGCTATGCTGCCACAGACGTAAAATGTGCGGCAACACGGACGTGATAACTGCGCTCGTCTGACATGGGCCTAAATAGAGTGTCCCTTTTAAATAATGGCTTACTGACATTTTGACTCGCGATAAAAATTTGGTTCAAATATCGGCTCTCACGGCTAACTACAGCTTCAACCCTTCAATCAAAATATCTTGGTGAACTGATTTTCCAAAAAAAAGTCCTGAATGAAGTCGATAAATGCATTTTAAGGCGGGAAACAGGGAAAATCCGACTGAAACCTGTTAAAATCTGATTTCATTAATAGACATTCTTAATAGCAAAAATCGATAGAATGTTGGCCGAGATTATGATTTTTTTACGGCTTTGGCTGAATTTTTTCCATTGAATCAGCCGCTATTACGGAAATTAAATTGTGTTAAACTCGTTGATAATCGCTCCGAAAAATTGTCCGATGGAATTAATTAAGCCTATAGTTACAAATATATGAAACCATATTTTTCTACTACTTGTATGGTCACTTGGAATAAAAGTATATTGAAATGTATGTTGTTAGGCCAAAACTGTCAATCACAGTACAGGAGCCAATGGGAAGAAACTCTTCACCCTGCAGATCTACAGTACATCCAATGTCCACATACTGTGTATATATGTATAAAGGTCGGGTGCCGGACAAAATCCCTACAGCCAGATTCCCTAATGTCAACATCCCGACGGCCAACTTCCAGACAGAACAAGTGCCGGACATACCAAGTTCCCTACACGGCCAACTTCCAGACATCCAAAATCCCAGCGGCTAACCCTAATACTAACACCCTAACCCTTAGGGCGTTAGGCTTAGGGGTTAGGGCTAGGTTTAGGGGGGTTAGGGTTAGGGCTAGATTTAGGGGGATTAGGGCTAGGTTTACGGGGTTAGGGCTAGGTTTAGGGGGTTAGGGTTAGAGCTAGATTTAGGGAGTTATGGTTAGGGGGTTAGGGTTAGGGCTAGGTTTAGGTGGGGTTAGGGTTAGGGCTAGGTTTAGGGGGGGTTAGGGTTAGGGCTAGGTTTAGGCGGGGTTAGGGCTAGGTTTAGGGGGGTTAGGGTTAGGGCTAGGTTTTGGGGATTTAGGGAGTAGGGTTAGTGTTAGCCGCTGGGATTTTGGATGTCTGGAAGTTGGCCACCAGGGAGTTGTCTGTTTAGGGAAGTTGATCGTCGGGATTTTGGCATTAGGGAACCTGGTTGTAGGTATTTTGACCCAAACCCATAAAGGTCATTATACTTGAAGAAGTTGGAGTGCACACAGCATCTTGAGGTGGCCCTCCGACCTATCCCTTTCTGCTACACGTTCCTTCTTAATTTTACTTCCTGGCTGCCCCTCTTTTTCAGGCCTATCGATCCGTTGGTCCCAGCATACTTCAACCAAATTGGTTCAGGGGTTATCGCTATGACTAGGGGCCCCGGACACAAATTAAACTATATACTATATTTAAAAAATAATATTTATGCATGAAGTTCTTCCACCTTTTTATCACCAATCACGATGAAACTTTGTGACCCTCTACCTTACTTGACCCTCTACCTTTTTTGACCCTCTACTTTCCTTGACCCTCAGCCTTCCTTGACCCTCTCCCTTCTTTTTCCTTGACTAGATAAAAAAAAAAATTGGATATAGTTCTTACTACATATTCTGTATGCCCACATTATTTTTAATAAAGTGTTTTTCATTTCCAGGATGAGAATGACAATCCACCCACGTTCAGTCGCCCGTCATATATCATTACGGTGATGGAGAACATCATGGCAGGTGATGCGGATCCCAGACGTCTTTTGTTTTCTGTAAATAAATTCCCTATATTATCAGAATGTGAATGATTCTATTTCTTATCATAATTTATGTTCTTATAGGTGCCACCGTGTTGTTTTTGAACGCAACTGATCTGGACCGATCCCGGGAATACGGCCAGGAGTCCATCATATATTCTTTAGATGGCTCTCCTCAATTCCGAATCAACGCCCGGTCAGGTGACTGCTAGTTTTGTCTATATATTAAGAGCACATTAATGAAACTCTTAGTTTATGCCAAGGGTTCCACCGGCAACAGTACCTAGGGCAGGGCTGTCAGACTAAAAGCTCCCCAGATATAGATGCCTACAATTTCCAGAATTCCTTCAATGAACTTGATGGCCAAGGAATCATGGGAGTTGCAGATCAGAAACAACTTGAGTTTGACAGCTCTGGCATAGAGGGTTTTAAACTGCATTGTTATGGAAAACTGAGGCCGAATTGGAGCCTAAACATTTTAGGGTCTGTGCAAGAAGTGATCAGCTACAACATCAAAGCCACCTGCCTAATATTGTGTAGATCCCACATGCTGCCGAAACAGGCATGGAACTTCTGATCATGTCCTGTGGCATCTGGCACCAAGACATTATCAGCAGATCCTTTATGCTCTACATGTTTTGAGGTGGGGCCTCCATGAATCGGATTTATTGTCCCAGCACATCCCTCAGATGCTCAGTCGGATTGAGATCTGAGGAATGTGGAATCCAAGGCAACACCTTGAAATTTTTGTCATGTTCCTCAAACCATTCCTGAGCCTTCTTTGCCATGTCGCAGGGTGCATTATCCTGCTGAAAGAGGCCACTGCCATCAAGGAACACCATGGCCTTGAAGGGGTGTAGATGGTTTGCAATATCTCTAGGTAGGAGGTGGTACGTGTCACATCTGTGTTGACACCTTTCTATCATGGCCAGCATTAAGTTTTTCATCAGTTTGAGCTACGATAACTCTTCTGTGTGATCAGACCAGGAAGGCTCACCATCACTCTCCATGTGCATCTATGAGCCTTGGGCGCCCATGACCCTGATGGCGCTTCATCGGTTGTCCTTCCTCGCACAATATTTGGTTGGTACTAACCACTACATACCGAGATCACCCCACAAGACTTGCTGTTTTGGAGACAACGTATCCCACCTCGTGATAGTATATCCCACCCCATGGCAATATATCCCACCCTGTGACAGGCGTCATTGTAACCATATAATCAAAGTTATCCGCGTCACTCATATATCTAGTATTTGGAATTTACTATTTAATTTTAAGAAGTGAAACCCATACATAATAAATAACTAAAAGAACACAGGTTGCAGAATCCGCTCGTCAGTAGACATTATGGAAAAGAACATTCGACCTGCCATCAGTTTAGTGATTCATACTTCACAGTTCTATGCAGAGTTGTAGTGTGTTCACCCCCCGTGGGACAAGCTATTATCTGACGGTTACAATGCAATCCCTCAACCCACCCCCTCCCCACGGTAAAAGGATTATCGTTCTGAGGTCCGTGTGGCATGATAGGACGGTAAATCGCACTTTTAACATTCTCCCCAATGCTCCTTGGTGACATTAGCACACGTCTTTGGAACAATGCCGATGGGCAGAACATGTGAGCTGGGGAAACGATTATGAAAATGACTCCTTGATCCAAATAGTATTGTTGGCAGCGAGCGCGATGAAGAATGGAAACCAGCTGATTCCGAAGCCTTGCCGCTGGATTAAACCCTTTCAGCTGCTCCTCGAGGTGTAACATGACAGCGTTGTAGAGCGTTCCCTCAGCTTAGACGTCTCCGGCTGCCGCTTTGTAAAGACATAAGTGGCGTCTGTGGGCGTCGCAAATTAGTTGAATCCGCGTTGTTAAGGCATATTGTTAATTGGCGGTAATTTCCGAAGATGGGCGGCGAGATCCATGATTACCTTATTTTAATATTTGAAGCATTTTAAAGATTATTATTATATATATATATTTATAATTATTTGATTTAGCTAAACTTTTCATATCTCAAGTGGTCCTTTCGGAATTCATAAAATGCATTCTTTTTTCCATCAGAGATCATTTGTTACTCCCGTCGGGTGTCTCGCCTTCAAGAGCGGCCTTCGTTTTGTGCCGTGGAAGGTGGCTTGTGAAAGAATTAGCTTCTATTATTTTTACGTCCTTTGTAAGACCTTTTCAAGTATTGTGTATCAAACCGGTATTGTGTGGCATTGAAGGGGATATGAACTCAATTAAACTGCGCACACTGTCCGGCATTGCTGGCACCAGACAAAGAACTCTACTTGTGGTATTAACGTCAGCATCCAGTAGCGATGATTAGCATGTTAATAGAGGTACTTTTTTTTTCAACCCTTTCACTGCTGAGGACGTGTGGGGAACGTCCTCATTGACTCCTATGGAAAGATAGGGGAATGATAGGGGTTCCTTTGAACCCCGATATTGTGACTGTTGGCAGCTAGCAGGGTCATGTGTGGTATCATTAGAAAGGCCAGAGCATGGCCTTTCCAATGATATCAAACATGACAGTGTTTAAAGTAAAGCAAAAAAATTATAAAAATAAAAAAAAAAATTTAAGATGTGAAATGGCTCAGCAGTGAAGGGGTTAAATTCTTTATTTTTGAAATTTGCAGTTTCACAAAGTTTAAACAGATTTGGTCTCGTGGAGCAAAACAAGTCAGCGATGAGACAGCGAACAAAATAGAAACAGAAACAAAAGTCGTCGTAAAGGAGTCACATAAAAGGGGGGGGGAAACAAAAACATCCCCGACTGGGGGATCTTGTCAAAAATCAGAAGCTCTAGGAAAAGTAGCCATGTGGCGGTGACTCTGAGAGATCAAAAAGTTAACCCCAGCCAGGGAATATCATCAGAAAAGCCAGCAAGATTAGCTGAAAAAAGGCATAAAAATAGGTCACGCAGGGCTGTCACCTGAACTCTAGAGGAATAAGTAATAATACTCTCAGAGGGGGATCTCAAAATCGTGCATGTAAAAAATAGTGGCGTTGGCAAAATGGAGTCTCATCTAAGAATTAAAGTCCTCAAAAAAGGGTCGTAAAAGCAAAGTCCTCAGAAAATGTCACAGAAACGTTAAGATAAACTACGAAAAATAAAACATGGGATATATGTAAAACTTCTCAAAAAAGTTTGCAAAGTGTCAAAAACCGGGGGGGGGGGGGACAATAAAAGTCAGCAGATACCTTCCTGAAAAAATAAAAAGTCAGCTTTATCTCACCAAAGGGAAGTCCCAACGCATAGGCAAGGGGGGGGGGGTCAGCGAAGATGTGTCGTTGGGGGGGGGGAACCAGGCCAAGGGGAACCCGGAGGGTGAGGAAAATAAATCAGCAAACCTCCTCATCCCGTATCCAGCCAGACAACAGCATGAGCTACCCACGAGGGTCTTTTCATCATGTGGAGAGCCCATTGGGTAAGCCAGGCTCTAACTGCTCCGTCCACGGCGCAGTTGGCTCTGCTGGACTGGGCGCGAGGTCGTACCTCTCCAAGGGACAGTCCACCGCTGCCAGGAGACTCCACCACCATGGATACTATAGGAGGACTGGCGTCAGGCTGATCTGCTGTCACCATCTCAGTCGAAGGTACGACGATACTCAGCATGTCCTCCCCGCACTGCTTAGCAATCACCACCGTAGACGGCAAGATCGGCATCCGTGCGGCAACCGGGACTTCGATGACAGTGAAGGTTGCAACCGCAGAATTCTCCACCTTCCCCCCCCCCACGGTAGCCTCCGCTCCTCTGCATCGTCGTAGTGCGGCAATCATCCGGTACCATGTGCCCCGGGTAAGCGGCGCTGAGTCCTCCTCGCCCAGTATCTCCAAACAAGCGTTGAGGCCCAAAAACAGACCCAGTTTCACATCAGTGGGTGGAGGGGGAACATCTCGTTGCTGGGTTCCATCTATGTCCCCGCCAGGCCGACATCCAGAGCGGCCAAGGGATGGGGGCCCTCCATCCCAGTGGCTCGCAGCGGGTGCCCGCCTGGCAGTAGGTACCTCATAGAGATGAAGGGAGCCGCGAGGCTGAGTTCCAGTGAAGCCTCAAAGTAGGCCTCAAGATGCGGCCACGTGTCGCAGAGAATGAAGAAGCCGCCCAAACTCTCTTCCCAGCTCCGAAGGGGGGGGACAACTCAGGCTCCGTAAGTGCACGCCTGATGGCCGACTGCTCAGGGGACTCAAAAAGGGCAAACAGCAAAAAAGGGTCACCTTATAGACCCTGCACAGCAAAGTTGTAGATGGAGGTCCATATAAACATGTCCACTTTCCTGCACAGCCTGCCACACCCCCCCCCCAATAGAGGTACTTTTTTAATGAGACGTTACAATGGCTTCAATTCAAGGTTCCTCTGTTTCAAGTACGAAGAATAATAAAACAGGAATGTCCTAACAATCAAGTTGATAGAAGCCTTAAAGTGGCATATCCGAATATCACAGGGACCTTTAGAGTGAATCAGACATAGCATATACATTTTAGCTCGAAAGAATGATCTAATGATAGGTATGTGGTCAAAAATGGGTTAAAAATACAGTCCTTTTTCCCAAAACGTAAACAGTTCAGCATCGGGGTTTGAGCCAAAACATGTATGCCGAGGATTAAGTGACAGCAGAGACCTTTCTTAGGCTCTTGATCTCTCTGCTGGCCAGTCCAGAGATGCTGATGAGAAGGGATGAGCTGTTCGGGTTCGGGCGGTTCGGAGTTCGGCCCGAACTTTGGCAGTTCGAAGGTTCACGAACTTCGAACTTTTTGGGTGTGTTCGGTTCGAGTTCGAAAAAAAAAAGAAATTTTGAAAAAAATCTAGAAAATGCTTAAAAAAATACTAAAAAATCTAGAAATAAAGAGACTCTTTACTGCAGAATATTATAAGCAAAGGTTTATTAGATATTGGATTAAAAACTAATGTGCACGTGGAAAGATTCTCAACTCTGAATGACCTCTGTTCACAAACGGGCATAACACCAGGTGTTTTTAGTCTGGTAATCAATTTGATACATTGTACACTATACTGAGGTACTAAGGGGGTAGGGTAGTGTCTGCTTCTGATTGAGATTTGAGAATTAATTTCCTAATTTCCCTCGTAAAACTTCCTAATATGCTGCATTTAACTGGTGTTTGAAAAAAATACAAATAACATCTAAAGCAATGTTATTTTTCACCTCGGGAATTAAACATTCACAGGGTTATTCAGAGAGCGGTGAAAAGCAGGAGGATAACTGGAGAAGTGAAAATTCTAGGTCAACATAGCCAAACCATAAAAATTCTCCCATTTAACTCACTTTCCAAATTGGCTATTTGGTCTAGATTGTTCTCTTCTCCTGCCAGTTCTCCTGGCTTTCACCTCCCTCTCAGGGTTGTTCAGAGAAAGGTGAAAACCAGGAGAATGGCAGGAAAAGAGAACAATCTGGACCAAATAGCCGATTTGGAAAGTGAGATAAGGCTAGGGTCAGACTAACGCATTTTTCGCAGCGACCGTCAAAAAGTGCGTCTGAACGCATTGCCGTATTTTTTCACGGAATGCGCGAAAACGGTCATACGATGCGCATTTTTGTGCGTTATTTTTTACGGATCCAAACCAGGAAACTTTGGGTGTCTGGACGTTATGTTGGCCGGGCATGAGCAGGGTCTGACGTCTCCAAATCACGCACACACGCCGCTAGTGGACACAGCGCACTCTGTACGTCCGTACTAGCGGTTCTGCGTTCTCGAAAAAATGCGTTCATTTTCCACTTGCGTTGCGCAGCCGGACTTTCGTGCGACCGTACTTCGTATATTGGCCATCATTGCCCGTCATTTGCTGCTAGTGCGGCCGTGATTAAGTGCGCCTAAACGCACGTTAAAAATTTGCTAGTCTGACCCTAGCCTAAATGGGAGAATTTTTCTGGTTTGGCTATTTTGACCTAGGATTTTCCATTCTCCAGTCATTCTCCTGCTCTTCGCCGCTCTCTGAATAACCCTGACAGGGTTATTCAGAGAAAGGTGAAACTCAGGAGAATGACTGAAGAGAAAATTCTAGGTCAAAATAGCCAAACCAGAAAAATTCTCCCATTTGTCTCACTTTCCAAATCGGCTATTTGGTCTAGAATTTTCCATTCTCCAGTCATTCTCCTGCTTTTCACCGCCAAAAAATCAGTAAACTTTTTCTGCGTGTCCGAAAATGTCTCCTCTTTTCATACAGACTGCCGCCCCAAGCAGTTGTTTATGGATAGATTAAAGGAAAAGCATTTACCGTCATTTCAAATGTCATTTTTTGTTTTTTACATATTTCTATACATCCTAGAAATCTGCCACTTCACGGGCAGGTTATGGGGACCTCCTAGGCACGATATTTGAAGGAATTTTTCGTTTTTATTTTTAACCCTTATTTCATGGAAAACTCACTGTCCCTTTAAAAACGTTTTTTTTTTTACTTTTTGTCCTTGTTTCCTGTCCCCCAGGGCACTACCTGGACCCCCATACACCTTTTATGGCAAATATCTAGCATATGTGCCCTCTTGAAGGGCACTCTAAAAACCGAATTTTCAGCCCCATTGACTTGTATTGAGTTCGAGTTCGGGTTCGGATCCGAACATTTGGAAAGTTCGGGTTCGGACCCGAACCGAACTCGGGGAGTGTTCGGCTCATCCCTACTGATGAGTGGGCAGTAAGGTCAACACATCAACATGTGGTAGTCTTGAGGAGGTTTCCAAGTCTAATTGAGGCAAATCTTTACCCGATATGAAGAAAACTGAATTTATACAAGGATTTTGTGGAGGCATCGAGCACTGAAAGTCAAGTCAAAAAGTCACTGGCCAAATCAAGGGGCCAAGTCAAGCCACTGGCTAAGTCAAAACCTGAGACCTCTAATGACTAGGAGAGGACATGGTGCAGGCATCAAGCCACTCAAAGTCAAGTCTAAAAGCCACTGGCAAAGTCAAGTGGCCACGTCAAGCCACTGGCCAAGTGAAAAGAGACTGAGACCTTTAATGGCCAGGACTATCACAGTACGACATACCAAACTCAATGCCAGGCTTATAAATAAAAGACTATGGTAGTAACATCATGTCCACATATCCAAGTCAACCTGAATAGTTTACTATGGAGCAACAAAGTTGTGGGATCTTGGTAACCAGTGGATGTTCCTTCATATTTCTCGACATTCAGCGTTAACTTTGTATACATGTTAACTGTTCTGAAGGTTCTCAAGCTCACTCAAATATGACATCTTATGATTACATATGGTCTATAATCTATATATAGGTTCCTACAACAGTGAATCTAGTCAGTCTACCAGCCAATGTCTACATTTTGGGGAGTTCTTCTTGAGTTCTTTGTGGGGGAAGGGTGGCTCTTATTTGTAAGAGAATTAGCTTTAGACTATATTTGATGATGCACGTAATATTGCTGTCTGAAATGAAATTCATATTCTCTCCTCCACCAGGGGAAATCACAACGACAACTCTTCTGGATCGAGAAGCTAAGTCGGAATACATCTTAATAATCCGAGCCGTTGATGGAGGAGTGGGACCCAATCAGAAAATTGGTATCGCCACGGTTAGTTTCCTGATTTTATAATAGCAAATACCAAATGCCCAGATGACCCAACATGTTAGAATTCTCTATGTACACAGTTCTCAAAGTCTTCTTCTCCGGAATATATACATGTGTTTACCGGGAACATTACGGTATGATCGAAGATTCTCACCTGAGATAGCAGCCATATATCATCATCATTTCCTTCTGCTGTCATCAACACTTCATTTGGCCTCTCATGAGCCAAAATGCTATCTCCCATGAGTGTCGGGGGCAGATATTTGAACTCTGAATTCTTGGCGAGTAATAGGTTTTTACGAGAAATAAAAAATTTTATGAGATTCAGTTGGCGACACATATTTCTCCATATAATGAAACGTATCTCTGAGCATCATCGCTTATTAAAAATAAGAAGATTCCTACGTGCGGTTGGATATTTTGTATGCGAGAGAGAGTTTGGGATTTTTTTTCTCGTACCAGCCCACTGTCTTGTAGCACAAATTAAAGATATATCCTCTAGCCCTGCTGAACTATTTAAAATCTCATTAATGTCCGCACATGGAAGACTAAAAAGCAGTGAGATATTAATAGCAATTAACCTCCTGGCCAGATGAAAGCAGCTGAAAAGTGTCAATATTCGGAAAACACTAGGACAGTGATTTTTACCAGTTTCCATTTAATAGTATATTTAAGGTGACAATGGAACTTTTACACTAGACATGTGCGATTCGTTACGTTACCAATCGTATTTCGGACAACTTTTCGCGATTCGGAAATTCGGAGGCATTCCGAACAACCAAAACGCAATAGGAACAAATGCTACACATCTTGACCACTCAAAAAAAGGGAAGTGTCATCAGGTGTGGGGATACTGGTCCAGAGACCAAAGGTTCGGTGTCCAGGAGCAATGGTCTCGGCAGAGTCATTGCACCAATGAAGAACTGCAGGAATCTGAGTTTTGTGGCAGACAGGACCAGGAACTGGAGAGGAATATTGAAGTTTAGTTTTTCAATCCCAGTCAGGTCTCCTGAAAGAGAAGCCACACCTTTGATATTCCTTGACTGGGATGCAGCCGTTGCATCCTATTCCCAGTGGAAACTCAGGTGTGCCACCCTCTACTACAGTTATGGTGGCCTATACTGAGGTAGTCTGTTACCCATTTATAAATCATGTCTTGGTGAACAGACGCTCTCATTTCAGGTCAAAATAAATAAATAATAAACGTGACAAAGCACTGCTGTTATAATGAAATAGTCTTAGGTCAAAAGATGGCATCTATCATGAATATTGTCAACTATATTTGAATAAAAAAAGCATTAAAATATATAGTTTTAGGCTTTCTGGTGCAGTGATAGACCCAAATGTTTGCCGGTGGCTGTGGCCAGCTCGTGTGGTGCAATGGAGGGTCCAAATGATACACAAGTAATTATGAGTCTCAGTGATAAAGTCCCAAATACACAGTAGTAAATATGAGGCACACAGGGCTACTTGACCCACACCAGTCTGGCTTTCGCTCCCAGCACTCTACTGAGACTGCTCTGACCAAGGTGACTAATGATCTAGTTGCCGTTAATACCAAAGGCCACTTCTCTCTGCTTATTCTTTTTGATCTTTCCACTGCATTTTACACTGTTGACCACCCTCTTCTGCTCCTCGTACAGCATCTACTTGGCCTCGGCAGCACCGCTCTCTCCTGTTCTCTTCCTATCTCTCCCTTCACTCCTTCAATGTCTCCTTCGCTGGTTCCTCTTCACTTCATAACCCCCCACTGTACATTTCTTGCCCCATATTCCTGCACTGCCCCATGCCGCACTACTTCTAATGCCCATCTATATACCCTCACCTGGTGTGTCACCCCCTCTTCTTGGATTGTGAGCTCTCGAGCAGGGTCCTCCATCCTATTGTTTTGTTTGTGTAACTTGCATGTATTTTTGTTCCTCTGACTCTTTATGTATTTTTGTTCCTCTGACACTTTATAAATCCTTGTAACTGTACCGAACGTGCTCCCCAATATTACACTAGTGATGGCGAGCCTATGTCTTATAACGGAGAGCCACAATAACGTAGTGGTGATCTTGTGAGAACTCCAGTGGTATAGTAGTGATGATGGTGAGTGAAGGATTGGAATGGACTAGAGAGTCTCAATAGTTCAATGGTAGTATCAGTACAGGAGGATTGTGGTGATCCACATCGTAAAGGGGTGGGTGATGGCCTGCATCAGTGTTTTGCTCAGACCTTGAGTACTGCCATGATAATGAGCCGATGTGTTTCAGAGGAGACCCTCAGCAGTCCGTTGTTGATGGCGAGTCCATCTGGTTCAATAAAGATCTTCAATAGTAAAAAAAATGTCATGATGGTTAGCCCATGTGGTAGAGTGAAGAGTCTGAATACAATAGTTTGATGGGTAGCCCATGTGGTGCTTCTGTAAGTCCTGATAGTACGTTGGTGATCCAGAGTTCCAGTAGTATTACAATGATCCTCATAAGTAGAGTGGTTGTGTTACATCCTCAGCCCCTTCTGTGCTTCCTGGGGGGTCTGGGCATGGTTCGGTGCCATGGGCTGGTCGAGTGCCAGCAGCTTGTAATGGCCGAGCAGCGTCCGTGGGGGTGGGAACGGGGCCTGGCGTTGTCACGACTCGAGGAGCCGCCGGGTTTAATGTAGGGCACGAGGAGTTGCCTCGTCGCCCTGATGTGGAGTTCTGTTCCCGCATCGCTTACTATTGCTTTCATTGTTATTCCAGTTGCCGACCCGTTTACGATCCCTGCTCCTGATTTTGACCCGGCTTGTTTTTGACCATTTTTATGCTACGTACTACAGCGGTTGCTGGTACTGTGCGTCGTGGGTTTAACCATATGCAGGCTGCTCAGGGTTTCACTCAATTTATGGGGATATTCCCATCACATTCTGGTGTACTATCTGCAGCCTTATCAGGGTTCTATTCCAGGCCCAAGGTTCATGTAAGGTCGTGTATTTCTGTACAAACCGCAATAGCGAGACACTGTTTGTTTCTGCATATAATTGTCGTGCTCAGCTTGCCAAGTATACCCGGGTTTGTACTAGCTTTATACCTTTATGTGTGTCAGTAGACCCTGGTGCTTACAAGGTACAACATACCCGTTTGAGCTTATCAGAAAACGTTAAGTCTGTAAGGTCGGTGACTGCCCTGCAGTCTGCACAATACGTTGACTGTCAAACATACTACCTCGGTTCACCCACTCAAGTCTTGAAGCCCTTTGTATTGTTGTGTGTTCTAAGTTGTCCATTTGTCTCGAAACCTTTTAAATTTAGTAGCAGATCAGTTGTCCTGTTATACTCCTTGGCTTTGGAGTATAAGTCTGAAAATACTGTGTATTTTCCTACCATCAAGCAGATATTTCTGTCCAACATGATCTCAACCTCGCTACTCTTGTGTGGGCACCACTGCACCCGTTACAGGTTGATGATAGACTGCTGTAGTGTTGTGCTCAGTCCTTGACTACTGTCATGATGTTGACACCATATGGCTCAGTGGAACGCCTCAACATTGTGGTGGTGATGTTGAGTCCATGTGGTATAGTGAAGATCTCCAATAGTAACATTTTTTGTGATGGTGAACCTCTGTGGTGCAATGAGCAGTCTTAATACTATAGTGTTGAAGGTGAGCCCAAGTGGTACAGTGAAGAATCAGAATACTATAGTGTAACGGTTAGCTCATTTGGTTCATCTGTGAGTCCCAAAAGTATATTGCTGATTCTGGGTTCCACTAGTGTTGTGTCCTCATAAGTAGAGCGGTTGATGATGGGACCAAGAAGGGATGCGTCAGCCCATGGGTACTTTGGTGATGGTGGACCACTATAGTCCAATGATAAAAACACATCTGAGATTCCACATCGTGTGCTGAAGTATTGAGTGCCTTGTAGGAACAACTTTCGAAATGTATTCTGACCCTTCAAAACCCAGATCCGTTTCTCCCACACCTGGCTTCTTGTGCCAATAGTATGCACGTAATCACAGTACATTCCGTGCAGTGGGGTTTATAAATATGGATGTGATATCGCAAAGCCCTTCACACATATGACTGTAACCACTATGTGTTAGATCTAGGGCATCACATGATGCTAATCCATTAAGTGTTCTCCGAGGGGAGGGGGATGTGTAAAGACCTCTTAATTATATAAGGAAATTAATTTACGCAAGTGAGAACTCGAGTTAGAACCTGTCGTTTATTAAATTATTTGCATAACCAGAGATAATTAAGAGATGAAAAAAAATCGAGGCAAATGTAATGCATTGGAATAAATATTATCACAAAGCCTTTTGAGTTCCGAAACACCTGGTGTTCTCCTGCCATAAGAGGAGTTAATGGCTAATTGCATACTTGATGCAATTTTTCTCCGATGGCAATTGTCTAATTACATTTAATTAAGCGTAATATTTTTTTTATTTATCTTATTAGATGTATTGACATGGCTGTCTATCCGGCTCTCAGTCGACGAGGTGGACTTTAATTTATTTATGTAGCCTACAGCCCAATTAGCTCGCCATTGTGTCCCCTTGCAAGTGCTTCTTATTGTTTCTAAAGCTGTGCTTTTAACGATATGCTTTATTATCTTAATTAAAAGTGTACTTCTTCCCCATTAAATAAATGAAACCATTTTATAAGGAAATAGACTGCAGGGATGAGAACATTACTCCTATCAGATTTGGTTTACAAGGAACTAGACACGTGTGCAGGCGATAATTTTAATACGGAATTCAAAAATTTCGAATTCTGAAATAACGATGCTCCACAGCTAGTATTGTGTGGTAGGCAAGTAGGTACTGTTAGGTGTCTTGCTCAAGGACACTTACTAGAGAGGTGCTCTGGCCAGGATTCGAACCTGGATCTTCACAGTTATAGAATAGTGATGTTACTTCTACTCAATCCAGCCTATCAGAAAATATGTCCGTCCAGTGGCGTAACTAGAAACCTGAGGGCCCGGTGCAAGAATCCATGAAGGGCCCCCCCCCCCCCCAAAAAAAATCTATATTTTTACTTTTTTTTACCTGCAGTATAAAAAAGATAGTATTGCCCCAGCTCACATGGATATATTGCCCCAGCTCACATGGATATATTGCCCCCAGCTCACGTGGATATATTGCCCCATCTCACGTGGATATATTGCCCCCACCTCACATGCATATATTGCCCCCAGCTCACATGGATATATATATTGCCCCAGCTCACATGGATATTGCTCGCAGCTCACATGGATATTGCTCGCAGCTCACATGGGTATATACAGTATATTGCCCCCCAGCTCACATGGGTTTATTGCCCCCAGCTCACATCGGTATATACTGCCCCCAGCTCACATGGGTTTATTGCCCCCAGCTCACATGGGTTTATTGCCCCCAGCTCACATGGGTATATACTGCCCCCAGCTCACATGGGTATATTTGCCCCGGGTGCCGGACAAAATCCCTACAGTCAGGTTCCCTAATGCCAACATCCTGATGGCCAACTTCCAGACAGAACAAGTGCTGGGCATCCCAACTTCCCTACACGGCCAACTTCCAGACATCCATAATCCCAGCGGCTAACCCTAATACTAACACCCTAACCCTAGGTTTAAGGGGGTTAGGGCTAGGTTTAGGGGGTTAGGGTTATGGCTAGGTTTAGGGTGGTTAGGGTTAGGGCTAGGTTTAGGGGTTAGAGAGTAGGGTTAGTGTTAGCCGCTGGGATTTTGGATGTCTGGAAGTTGGCCGTCAGGGAGTTGTCTGTGTAGGGAAGTTGGCCGTTGGGATTTTGGCATTAGGGAACCTGGTCGTAGGAATTTTGACTCAAACCCATTTGCACCCCCAGCTCACATGGATGTATTTGTCCCAGCAGCTCACCTCTGTGGTCATTCTTCTTCCTACGAGCGGCCGCCAGCATGCAGCTTGGCCGCTCGCCAGGAACCTGACCAGCGCAGCCGCGTTCTCGCATGAGGATCTTGAGCGCTGGTCAGGTGGTTCCCATCCCAGACGAGCGGCCAAGCTGCAAGCCAGCGGCCGCTCGTAGGGAGAGGAACAGCCGGCGGCGCTACTCCCAGATTCCGGCGCTGATTGCCGGAATCTGGCAGCTGCTTGGGCCCCCCCTCCAGTGGCGGAATGCCAGGGCCCGGTCGCAAGTGCGACTGCTGCGACCCTGGTACTTCCGCCACTGTGTCTGTCCATTTCTGACATTCGGACGCATGATGTATTATATTTCGAAGAGCAATTTAGGTTGGCTATCAGCGATTCAGAATTCTGATTGGTCCATATTTCTGAATCGTCGATATTTCGGCCAACAGACTGAACTGAATCAAACGTGTCTACAAGAAACCATTCGGAAATGTATGTGTAATGTGCTCGTTTACTGCCAGAACTTTAATGCAATCCTTCTCTCACGTAGGTAAATATTACTTTATTGGACATTAATGATAACGCACCCCAATGGAAGGATGAACCGTACCTCATTAACCTGGTGGAGATGACGCCACCGGATTCCGATGTCACCACGGTACGTTGATAATATATAGAGATATGCGATGGTGGAAAGTTTAGCATTACCTGGGCTTTAGGGTGGCCACTATCCAGTTAAAGAAATATAGTTTGCCTTAACATAAAACCATGGGAGAGTAATACATGTTGATTTGACACTATGTTATCCTGTAATGTCCAGAAGGGGAAAGATGACAATCCACTGGAGGAAACGTGAGATCATATGCAATGACAATCTTATTGCCTTGGAGCACATTTTCTTATATAGATTATTCTTATTTGGCCATAAAAAGGGTAACATTTGTTACATGGTTGCAGATCGAACCTTGTCCATACCAAGCCAGTAGCCCTTTGTCAGGTTTTGACGACGTTGATTCTTCATGATCGTTTGCCCCAGGATTGAAAATGTGGACTTTGTTAATTTTTCATTCTAGGTATGCTTATAAAATGTTGCATTTATAAAGTGTGTGTCCACTGGAGAAAGGGAGAAGGGAAAATACTTATTTCAAGCTGTTAGGGTGACTATCTTCTTGGTCTTCTCCTTGCATGCCAGAAGCTACATTATGCAAGCTAGTACATGACTAGTGCTGTGGAACATCTCGTACAACAATGAATTCACTGCCAAAAATTGAGTCGACATGTATTTTTATGCTAACTTGTGATGTAGGAGATAAGCATTTTTTGGAGTCATCCCACCAGGAAACACGTAGACTATTGGTGGCATCTGGAAATAGAAAGAGATGGAAAATATATGCACTTCCTTTTCCCTTGTCGCACTTTGTCTACTTCTCCTGACATAGTGCCATAGTGGGATTTCTAAAGTGAATGTCCAACATTTCTTCTGAATCGAGGTGCCTATGGGGAAGGGAGGCAAACCTGTCTTAAGTTCCTCCTCCTCAGGCCATCCATTTTCTCCCCCTTTCTTTTGGCATGCCAGAGTCCACATCATGGCAGGGTACATCTGAGGAAGATCCTAAAAGATATATGTTAGACAGAGCTGCCTCAGGTGTATCGGTTCTTGGAGTCCACAAGACTCCATGAAGTGAATCAAGACTCTGCATGTGTGGGGTCACACTGCAGGTGCTGAAGGACACTGGAAAATATTTGTTTCCAGTGTTCTGCTGGTTGCAACCAGAAGAGGTGGTGGATATTAAAGCCCTCTACACGTGGGATCAGAGGTAATTTTATGGAAGGGTTTTACTCTTTAACTAAAGTGTTGAACGCAAGATCACTAAGGCCTGGTTCACACCTGGGCGTTTTACAGCACGTTCCTACACACTGTAAAACGCTCAAACACTGAAATCCCATCATTTCCTATGGGCCTGGTTCACACCTGGGCGTTTTACAGCGCGTAGGAACGTGCTGTAAAACGCCCTACGCCCAAAGAAGTACAGGAGCTTCTTTAGGGCGTACTACAGTGCGTTTGCAGCCATAGACTTCAAAAATCGCACGTACGACGCGCGTTTCTAATTGTCAAAAACGCTCCTAAAACGCCCAACAAAAAATGCGCGTAAACGCCCATATGAGATACGCTCAGGTGTAAACCCAAGGGCTACTCTACTCTGGCGACTTCATCTTTTTAAGTATGTCCTCCTCCCCCTGGATTAGCTTTAAATGCTGTGTGAAAAGGAGAAAAGGAGGAGTTTCCTCCATCCACACAGCCATCACCAGGCCTGCCGGTTACCTAATCGGTTACTGATGATGTCAGCAGTCTCTGTGTGATGACATCATCCTGTGTCCAAACGCTGGCAGCAGCGACCTTTCTTGGAGGCTGCAGTCGAGGATTGGCGTTGCACATGCGGAACGTCCATTCAAAATACACAAGTTCCGAGCCTTACACAATATGTGTTGTGTACACTGTATAAATTGCGACAGAAGCATTTTGGAAGCCCTGAGCTGAAGAGGAGGAGCTTTGCGCGGTGAGAAAGATACTTTCACCGAAAATAAGAGTTCTAAAAGAGATAATTGGGCAGAAGCTGTCAGATACGAATTTCTTAAATCCTGCACATTCATACACCCACTTATATACAGTTGTGTTCAAAATTATTCAACCCCCAATGCTGTAAAGGGTTTTAGGGAATTTAGTGTACATTTGTAATTGTATTCAGAATGAAATCCTACAAGGACTTTTTAAAGAACCATATGCAACTAAAATGACATCAATTGTTTTGTAATACAGTAGTAAATGTTTCTTTTGTGAATTCTTCATTGACACAATTATTCAACCCCTTAAAGACTACCACTCTGAAGAACAGAGGTTCATTCAAGTGTTTTCTATCAGGTATTGAAAACACCTGTGGATGTCACGGAGCAGCAATAAAGCAGAATAAGCACCAATTAGGCAGCTTTAAAATGACTGTGATACTCAGCTCCTTCTAGACATTTACTGGTGTGGTTACAAACATGGTGAAGTCAAGAGAATGGTCCAGGAAGACAAGAGAAGAGGTGATTACTCTTCACAGGAAGGGCAATGGCTATAAGAAGATTGCAAAGATGTTAAACATACCAAGAGAGACCATAGGAAGCATCATTCGCAAATTCAAGGCAAAGGGCACTGTTGAAATGCTACCTGGTCGTGGCAGAAATAAGATGCTGACTTCGACTGCTGTGCGCTACCTGAAGCGTAGAGTGGAGAAAAGTCCCCGTGTGACTGCTGAGGAACTGAGAAAAGATTTGTTAGATGTGGGTACTGAAGTTTCAGCTCAGACAATACGGCGCACACTGCGTAATGAAGGCCTCCATGCCAGAACTCCCAGGCGCACCCCCTTGCTGTCTCCAAAGAATAAGAAGAGTCGACTGCAGTATGCCAAAAGTCATGTGGACAAACCACAGAAGTTTTGGGATAGTGTTCTGTGGACTGATGAAACAAAATTAGAACTGTTTGGACCCATGGATCAACGCTATGTTTGGAGGAGGAAGAACAAGGCCTATGAAGAAAAGAACACCTTGCCTACTGTGAAGCATGGCGGGGGTCAATCATGCTTTGGGGCTGTTTGGCTTCTGCAGGTACAGGGAAGCTTCAGCGTGTGCAAGGTACCATGAATTCTCTTCAGTACCAGGAGATATTGGATGACAATGTGATGCAGTCCGTCACAAACCTGAGGCTTGGGAGACGTTGGACCTTTCAACAGGACAATGATCCCAAGCATACCTCCAAGTCCACATGGTTGCAGATTAAAGGCTGGAACATTTTGGAGTGGCCATCGCAGTCACCTGACTTAAATCCGATTGAGAACCTCTGGTGGGACTTAAAGAAAGCAGTTGCAGTGCGCAAGCCTAAGAATGTGACTGAACTGGAGGCTTTTGCCCATGACGAATGGGCGAAGATACCCGTAGATCGCTGCAAGACACTTGTGTCAAGCTATGCTTCACGTTTAAAAGCTGTTATAACTGTAAAAGGATGTTGTACTAAGTACTAAGATTGAATGTCACTTGGGGGTTGAATAAAACTGATAATGATGTGAGCACAGAAAAGGCATTTGTGGTTATTTCATTATAAATGTTATGTTATATTTGTCTGACCTACACGTGCCTCTTTGATTTAATTGTAAGCAAGATGACTGAATGATCAAAATCAATGTCAAACTGGCCAAAACACTCAATTTCAGTGGGGGTTGAATAATTTTGAACACAACTGTATATATACAAATGGGGGTTTACCTACTTGTTGTTTTCAGCTTACCTTGCAGCTGGAGTTTATTTATTATATGTTTTTTATTCTACATTTCTCCGTTTTTTTTTCCTTTTTTACCCCTTTTCAAGTCCCTAAAAATATTCCATCTTACTATTTTTTTTTCTCACCACTCAGTGAAAACCTAATTCACGTAGCGAACATTTTTTAACAGTCTCCTCCTCTCGCCATTAAATTTGATTGAATATATGTTTGTCTGTGTCTGTCAAAGCGCAGAGCGCGGGCTGCAGACTTAATAGAAGTCTAATAACGCATTAAATGAATTTTTATTTTCGTCCCGATCAAACCTCATTAATTCTCCTCCTAATTATGTTTTTGTTTTGGGTCTTCGGGTGTTTTTGTTTTTTTCTTTAACTGAACAAGTGCTATTTACTGCTCGATTAGTTTTATTTTTATATATTTATTTACTTTTGCTATTTTTAAGGGCACGTCGATGCAAGGAACACAATGTGTTGTCACGCTATGCGGCTGATTATGCCGGTTCAGGTGCATCGCGCGTCGTAGAATTCAGCACCCCTTATTAGCGGTGTCATACCTTGCCCGAGAGATGTTCTCATCTCTGCCAGAGAGATTGCTTTTGTGTAAACAGGAGGCAATTATGCATCTTATATTTATTCTAACAGCCACGATTTATATATATATATATTATTATTTATTATTTATTTATTTTTTCCTATTTATTATTTATTTTTTATTTGTATTTATTTATTTTTATATTCACCCGATTTACGCTGCCAATTCCAGAACAAACCGGCTGCCAATCAAACAGTATTAGCCCGATACGTCTGTTTCTCTATTATCTATTCGCGTGTTAATGTTGTGTGTTTTGGGTGTATTTTTTTATTTATTTCCCTTTTTTTATTATTTATTTTTATTTATTTATTAATTCTTTTTTTCCTATTTATTATTTTTTATTTGTATTTATTTATTTTTATATTCACCCGATTTACGCTGCCAATTCCAGAACAAACCGGCTGCCAATCAAACAGTATTAGCCCGATACGTCCGTTTCTCTATTATCTATTCGCGTGTTAATGTTGTGTGTTTTGGTGTATTTTTTTATTTATTTCCTTTTTTTATATTTATTTTTATTATTTATTAATTCTTTTTTTCTATTTATTATTTTTTATTTGTATTTATTTATTTTTATATTCACCGATTTACGCTTCCAATTCCAGAACCAGCTGCCAATTAAACAGTATTAGCCCAATATGTCTGTTTCTCTATTATCTATTTATGTGTCAATGTGTATTTTATTTATTTATTTATTATTTATTTATTTATTTTTATTTATTTATTAATTTTTTTTCCTATTTATTATTTTTTATTTGTATTTATTTTTATATTCACCTGATTTACACTGCCAATTCCAGAACAAACCAGCTGCCAATTAAACAGTATTAGCCCGATACGTCCGTTTCTCTATTATCTATTCGCGTGTCAATGTTGTGTGTTTTGGGTGTATTTTTTTATTTATTTCCTTTTTTTTATTATTTATTTTTATTTATTTATTAATTCTTTTTTTTTTCTATTTATTATTTTTTATTTGTATTTATTTATTTTTATATTCACCGATTTACGCTTCCAATTCCAGAACCAGCTGCCAATTAAACAGTATTAGCCCAATATGTCTGTTTCTCTATTATCTATTTATGTGTCAATGTGTATTTTATTTATTTATTTATTATTTATTTATTTATTTTTATTTATTTATTAATTCTTTTTTTCCTATTTATTATTTTTAATTTGTATTTATTTATTTTTATATTCACCCGATTTACGCTGCCAATTCCAGAACAAACCAGCTGCCAATCAAACAGTATTAGCCCGATACGTCTGTTTCTCTATTATCTATTCACGTGTCAATGTTGTGTGTTTTGGGAGTATTTTTTTTATTTATTTCCTTTTTTATTATTTATTTTTATTTATTTATTAATTCTTTTTTTCCTATTTATTATTTTTTATTTGTATTTATTTAGTTTTATATTCACCTGATTTACGCTGCCAATTCCAGAACAAACCAGCTGCCAATCAAACAGTATTAGCCCGATGCGTCTGTTTCTCTATTATCTATTCGCGTGTTAATGTTGTGTGTTCTGGGTGTATTTTTTTTAATTATTTTATTATTTATTTTTATTTATTTATTTATTAATTATTTTTTTCCTATTTATTATTTTTTAGTTGTATTTATTTTTATATTCACCCGATTTACGCTGCCAATTCCAGAACAAACCAGCTGCCAATTAAACAGTATTAGCCCGATACGTCTGTTTCTCTATTATCTATTCGCGTGTCAATGTGTATTTTATTATTTATTATTTATTTATTTATTTATTTTTATTTATTTATTAATTATTTTTTTCTATTTATTATTTTTTATTTGTATTTATTTTTATATTCACCCGATTTACACTGCCAATTCCAGAACAAACCAGCTGCCAATTAAACAGTATTAGCCCGATACGTCCGTTTTTCTATTATCTATTCGCGTGTCAATGTTGTGTGTTTTGTGTGTATTTTTTTATTTATTTATTTATTTTAATTTTTTAATACTGTTTTGGATACATTTTTACATTTCTGCTTCCAGCGAAATCTATTTCTGACATTTGGGAATGCAGGTAATTGAGTTTGTTGAACAAATGAATGTCTTCCGATAGGAATATATTTGCAAACATTTCCCGAATCCCGAGCACGAATGGACGGGTCTGTGCAGGGGCGCGCCTTCGCTTCTTTTGGCATTTCCGCCGTTCTGACCCAATTACTCTTGCTTTTGCTGTCTAATAAAATCCTGTAATTTTAGGTAATAAGTAAAATATAATTGTAATAGTTGGAATAAAATTTACTTCATTAACCCCTTCACTACTTTTTATTTCTTAAAATAAAAATTTTGATAAATAATACATAGTTTATGCGTCAACTTAGAGCGAAGTAGTCAAATGTCACGTGTAAATTGTTTTTCAGAAAGGTTTCTTCTAAAAATGGTATTTATTGACATTTATATTACCTGTTTTTTTATTTATTTGTTGAGAATATGTTGTAACGTGTAGCTAGTGTTAACGTGGAGGATACCGACCCCTGTATTTAATGCAGTAAATGTAGTATATTTTGGTCGAGAAACTAAAACATGAATAATGCAGAGAAAAATATATATATACATATTTTTTTTAAGTATGATTGCAAGAATAGATAACCAAAATGATGCTAGAATGTGACATTAATGTCTACATGATGGGAAATTAAACCAGGCATTTCTGCTTTCTTATCCTACTGCAGCCTGCAAACATATCTTCTTTAGGAGCCGGAAAACAAAAGGGGTTATTAAGAGACAGCCGAACTGGCCCAGGGAATTTCCCCGTACGGTGCAATTTCGTGGCCATTCGGCTATTTAGAAAGCAGACAGTTCGCCAAATATTGGCGAATTGCCAGCAAATACGGTGCCTGTTCGGCGGCAGTGAAATCCCCCATAGAGAAGCAATGGTTAATATATTCACAGACACCGAACAGCAGAGAAATGTCAGAGAAATGCCCTGCTGTTCGATGGTTTCATTCAGCAGGTTTAATCAGGCGAATCAAAATATCTCTGAGTATGCATAAATTCAGTGTAGGAAAGAAAAAAAATCCTGTTTACTATTGCTGTTTAGCACATTAACCCCTGCATGGCGGGGCGCACTAGTATTGGCTGTGTAGTTGGTCGTGCACTGGTGGGCGGGACTGTTGCGTCCCAATGACGCCAAGGGGCGTGCTATGCTGCCTGCGACGCTCAGTCCCACCCAGGGACAGCATAGTATACCCCGCGGCGGTAAAAGGTTAAGGCAAATGTGGCTATGCATTCTCGGTCATTAAGGGGTCAAGGTAGGCTTCTGCTGTGTGGCGCAGATAAGATCTACAATGAAGCCTTAGATTCTAGTTTTGGCTGGGTTTGTTTGACGACCATCAGCGTTCAATAAGCCAGTAGCAGGAGCGTAAACACAGTTGTGGTCTGTGAAGACCTTCCATAGAGCCTTTATCAGATTTCTGGACAGCCGTCCCAGACAAATGATCAGATTATCTCTCTTTTTTAAACTCTGCCTAGCAACAGTTGAGAAGACAAGGACGCTTCTTAAAGCGACACAACACATTTTATCAATCAGGCACATGTTAAATGACACAAGAAAACAACAGAAAGAAATTATGTAGTTTAAATTTTTTATTTTTTTTTTATTGTAAAAAAGAAGGTAGGGCGCTGTCCCATCTGACCCTGTGGACGAGTCTCCACCGCGTCTTGTGCTAAGGTTTGTGTGTGCAGTCCCTTTAGGACAGAACTTCAGAAAATCCAAAAATAAAGTAACTCGTATAGAACTTCAGTCTTTCCCGCTCCCTTGAAATAATTGGACCATTTTAAGTGCTTGAAAGCCCACGCAAGCCTGAACCGCTTGCAACGGAATTTATAAAGTCTGAATATTAATTAAAGTGCTTGTTTTTTCCTCTTGATCTATTACTGTAAAAATAAAATAAACAGCTTATTTTAAGTGCTATACGCACGCTAAACTCCTCTGCGTTCTCGTGTTCCAGAGGGACCTAGCTGCTAGGATATCAGATCGTGCGTAGTAATATGGCATCTGATGATAAAAAAATAGCTGTAGTAAGTAACAGGTGTTGATAACCTGCGCTATCAGCCGTCAGATTCATATTACGGCTCCAGTAACATAAAATATAAAGATGGGGGGGGGCATAAATGGACTTCTAGCACCAACAAACAATGGTCTGGCTCAACTCTATATCTACTGTTATGCCATCCTATGTATGCCTCCCTCAGAACATGGATTCTTGACCAATGATGTTTGCGTCTATGCTAGATATTTTTGTCCAGCATTATAAAAAAAAAATAATGGTCTGGTGCCAGAGCTACCCCTCAGTGTTTACATGCCCTAGGTTTGAAGATTTCGAGGAGCCCCTGTCAATTCTTTCAATGCCATGCCTCGTTATTCTCCACCTTTGTTTCACATGGAGTTACACAACTGACCCTCCGCATTGATCTTCACAAATAGCCAACCCCTTTCCACCAGATATACACTCCTCCACCCCTTAGATAGACACCACCCCCTTTCAGACAGTCTGTACCTCTCCAAATAGACACACCAACACTCCCATGTTGTTGCTTACTTGGAGGTAGGGGCTCTCAGAGTCAGGCAGTGCTGAAGGAAGGTTGAGTTCCATGTTGGGCATTGGCTCTGTGCATTTACATGGCAGGTGTCAGCAGTGGCGCGGGACCACTCAAAGTGCAGGGCCCAGGGTGTACGCCCTGCTCACCCCACCCAAAGGGCAGGCTTCGCTATGGGTTACATTCACTAAGAGTCATTTTCTGAACAGTGTGTCTCAATATTGAATTGAAGGCGCCAAAGTGGTGTCACGGCTCTCGCTGACAGCGCTGTAAAAAGGCCAAATAAGGTGCCGTTCCAGCTTCATGGACACTCCAAACCGTGTTTTCCGTTGTTCCATGTCCAGGTGCCCAGGAATCCATGCCAGGTTTCACCGATGATTCCCAACCTCAGGTGTGGACTGGGCCTGGGGATCCTTTATAGTGGCACTCCACCCTAGATGGAGTGCTTCTGCATTCACTGAAGTCCCTCAGTTCCCTTGAACCAGCGTGCTTTGCACATCCCCTACCAGACCTGTCCCAAAGATCCTGCCTAACCTTAACCATACCCATTGCCTTTGGATACCGCGTGTATGACCGCTTGCTTTGGACTCTGATATTCTCTTGCCTGCTGCCCGCCTCCACCTATGCTTGAACTTTGACCATGCCACTTGGATTACTCCTTTATGGAGACCTTGATGGATTCCCCATATTGCCCGCACTTTTACCCATCGTGTTTCCTAGTCCTCACTCCTCAGCCTCCTCTTCTGTTCTGTCTCATTCCCAGTAAGTGTCTTGTGTTTCTCCAGTTGCCCTGTGTTTCTGTCAGTTGCAGTCAGCCCTCTCCATGTCCTGCCTCTCTGTCTCTTGTTATAGCATTGTGTTTATATTCAATCCAGTCCAGTTCCTGTCCTGTCCACCTGGTGTATCCTATCCTGTGTCTTGTGCCTTGTACATCAGTCCCATTCCTGTCTTGCCCAGCCACCTGTTATAATTTATACATTATCCAGTGTTCCTCGTTGGTTTACTCCTTCTGTGATTTCCCTCGTGTAATAAACCTTTACCCGTTTTACCCCGTAAATCTGCCTCACTCCACATTTGTCACCGCACCTGGTCTCGACCCTGCAACCCCGGCACAACCCAGTCGTGACAGGTGGACCCTATTCCAAGATGTTGACGTTAACGAATGAGCTTTTAAGAATATAATATAATATAAATTAAAGGACACGGAGAACAAATAGTTCTCTAATTTTCTTCTGCCGGGAATCATACCATCCCACTATCGTGTACACCAGGTCTTTCACACGGCTGTCTAGGAGAACATTCAAGTAGTATCCTTTGTTGACTCTAACAGTACGAGCGGAAGTACTAATATAGGAACTGTTGACCCATAACTGAACCAATGATAGGTAGAAGCTAGGACTTGCTTGCCTGCACAGGTTTTTTGTCTTAGTGGCTGCCTACTGCTGGCTTAGTCGTGATATGGGATTGTGATTCTAAATCCCAATTCAAAGGTTATTATGAGGACATCACAATGCGGTTGTGACTAATAATTATCATCGAGAAAATGAAAATTCACTATGTAGACAACATTGAGAATTTCCACAACTTCAGAATCCTGTTATAGAACCGCATTTTGAGCTTACAGTTCTAACACGCTGATGTGTCATTTTTAAGACATCTGTCCTGCTTTCTGTTTGACAGGTTGTAGCAGTTGACCCTGACCTGGCTGAGAACGGCACTCTGGTTTACAGCATCAACCCTCCTAACAGGTTCTATACCTTGAACAGCACGACAGGGAAGATTCGGACAACTGGCATTGTGCTTGATCGAGAAAACCCAAACCCACAAGATGCCGAAATGATGAGAAGAATTATTATCTCTGTTACTGATCGTAGGTATCGTGTTATCACCACGAGGTTCATTCAGCTCACGTGACCTTTTTTAGGTCTATTTTCTACTTTTCTGCATGCATCTTCTTGCCACTATGGACTTGTGTGAGGTTGATGGGTTTCCCTTCAATGTATTATTGAGCACTGGTTTCTCTGCTACTACGTGATATCCTGATATGAGCTGGAGATCGATGTGCCAAAAGTGACAACTTGGAAGGCACCTTCCTAGGTTCTAAAGTGGCTCAGTCATAACTTCGGAATAATGTGTGAAATATTCTGATTGGATAACAAAGACCACTTACCGGAGTTACCAGTTACCAGTACTCAATATTTTAGATTAATTGTGGCCATGAAGGTAGTGTCCATCCCTGATTTCATAGATCATTTCAGAGGAATTGACCAATGGCAAGGAACCTAGAGGTTCTGTTTTGTGTTTCTTGGACTAAACCTCATGGACACTAGACAGGACCACATGGAAGATAAGTATAGAAAGATATTCACTGCACCATTTACAAATCTCTCATTAGAAGTTTAAATTTAACGGAGGGCCAAAGCATTTCATTCTAACAAAAAAGATGAAGGAAACATCACTGGGAAGAGTGAATATGTCACCCATAACCTATGCTTGATCTATCCTTACCAGTCATGTGCACACACCTGATATATGACGTGTTCATTGTGAGGGATGGGAGTCAGGAGCTCTGATTTACAGCCTCACCGTTGGTCATGATTGGTGTATAAAAGTGGAAAGGTATTCCCTTCTGATCCTAATGACGTCATCCCACAGCCCATGGCAGGTAGGCTGCTATGGTGGGAGAGGAACAAGGGGAATTCCATTATCCTCCCTATGTCCCTCATCAGAGTCCAGGATCATGAAATCTGATTTAACCGCTCAACTTCTGGCCATGGATATTGACAATGGTTGACAATGGTTGACATGGTTGACAATGGTAGTTTTGTTTGTGTGATATCAATTTAATTTTTGTTTCACTTCATAGGAGGAAACCCACCTCTGAGAGCCACCAGCAGCGCCACGGTTTTTGTGAACTTGCTCGATCTCAATGATAATGATCCCACGTTTCAAAACTTGCCATCTGTTGCTGAAATCTTAGAGGGTACACCAATCGGGTCGTCTGTTTTTCAGGTGTCTATTATATGCACCCAACTATTTGGTTTCTCTTCCATCAACCATGTGCATTCCAACACTGCATAGTTAACAGTAAAAAATGGCAGCACACTTCATATGACTATGCCATGTCTGAGACACATTATATTCTGATGTCAAACTGTATATCAAGTTTGTGCTAACAGAGGAAGCCAGGGCTGTCAAACTCATGACGTTGACCCCAGATGTTGAGACGTTCAATTCCCAGAATTCTTCCAATGTAATAGATTGCCAAGGAATTATGGGAGTTGTAGCTCAGAAACATCTGGGGGGCAGGAGTTTGACAGCCCTGGTGTAAACATTGGAAAGACAGGTTTGAACAATGATTGGGAGATATGTTTGTTCCTCGTTTCTTGGTTGCCGTCAAAAACTTTTCCCTTACTCACTTTCTGTACTTCTTGACATCTCTTCTCTTTGATAGGTGGTGGCTATTGACCTAGATGAAGGTCTGAACGGAGCGGTGACCTACCGCATGCAGGTGGGCATGCCACGGATGGACTTTGTCATAAATAGCACTAACGGACTGGTCATATCTACAGCTGTACTGGACAGAGAGAAGACAGCAGTGTATTACCTCCGAGTGGTGGCCAGTGACTCGGGAACACCACCCAAAAGTTCAACCAGCACACTTACAGTTCAGGGTAATGATTAAATCTTGGGCTCCGTCATTAACAACCCATTATTATTTTGATGTAGGCAAAAAAACAGAAGTGGGTGGGAACCAATGGCATTGATTATTAAGTCTTTCTGACCATCACCTTGCTGTTTTAGCCAAATAAATGTCATCTTCATTTCAGCACATTCTCCCTCAGTTCTCTGCCGGATATCTGGCACCTTCTGCAAGGAGCAGTCTGGTACTGGTCCCCTTGCGAGTAATATTGAGAAGCATCAGAGATTCTGGTGTTTGATTGATAAAGTCAGTCAGTCCGCACTAACCCCACTTCCGGAAGAATGCCCAGCAGCTGCTGACTGACTTCCTGACAGAAATACCACAACTTTGAAGAGCTGCCACCGGGAGACCGAGGGGGAAGGATGAAGATACCCATCACACCACGACAATTTTGATTCACTTAAATGGTCATGGTGGCTATAGTGTCCCTTTAAGGACACACCATGGGGGTCTTTAGCTACCTTTGTTTTCATGATGTAGTAGTGTGTGGGTTCAACAGGTTTCCCCAACCTTGGCCCTCCAGATGTTTCGAAACTACTACTCCCAGAATTTTCAGCCACTCAATAAATTGATTAAGCCTTATGGGAGATGTTGTTCCAACACATCTAGAGGGCCAAAGTTGTCGACCTCTGAATTAATAGTCCCTGTGTTGAGTAGTGATTCCTGGAATGTGATATCGCATAGCGTTGCACTACAGAATGAAGTGTTGATGCACAGACCAGGCTGTTAGTAAAGCGTACATGTTTTGGTCAGGAACCAGAAGTCCACAGTCACATTGTTTAATAGCATTAACTTTAAATTATAAATTAGGAAAATGTTCTTTATTAAATGCTCAATTAATTTAGGTAAAGATGAGAGCCACTATAAGGTCCCTTTAGGATAACGTTTGGATACTCTTTTTAAAAGGTTCTTCACCTGTTATTTACCAAAGTCTCTCATTTGCAGTGACAGATGTTAACGACGAGACCCCCACATTCTATCCTACATTCTACAATGTCTCCATGGCTGAAAACGTCCCTCGAGATTACGTGGTGGTGCGACTCAACTGTACCGATGCCGATGCTGGACTAAACGCGGAGCTGAGCTATTTCATAACTGGTATGTCAACACTTATGGGATCTTTGTTGCTGAGGTGGGAACAAAAATGTGCGTCTTTTCCTATGGTTAAATTCTGCCGATAATGGGCCATATTACATAGTTGGTGCTAACTTAACCAGAGCTGTTGTAAACTTCCCAGAGCCATTATAGCCTATGGAGGTTTTAAGTTTACAACTGCTCTGGTTAAGTTAGCACCAAGTATGTAATATGGCCCTATGCATCTTGATCAGACTCTTAAAAGGTTCATTGACTGTTGTTTCACCAAGTCCTCCGTAGTTGCAAATAATGGTAAAAAAAAAATCACTATTATTGCAATTATGGTGTCCTTCGGATAACCAGAGCAACAAAGTTCTACAACGGCAGAGTTTGTTGTTTCATACAACCATTATTCTTCTGTAGAAAAAGTCAACTGCATCTATTCTCCACAAATGTGGAATTATTTGGAACTACGTTGAATATACTTTGATACTAAAGTGGTGGTCGTCATTGAGTTCTGAATGAAACAACTGTCAATATAATGCAGGACAGCTCAGACTGAAACAACGGTGAAATTTATGTTGATCGACTTCGGCAGAATCTACAGTGGTAACATTGGTGGAAACCACAGTGAACACTACGCCAAAAAACTGCGCAGAACAAGTTCACTAGACACAATGTTGGAAAAGAGGTGAAAACTATGGTGAGCTATGGTAGAAATTGGGTGTCGGACAAAATCCCTACAGCCAGGTTCCCTAATGCCAACACCCCGACGGCCAACTTCCAGACAGAACAAGTGCCGGACATCCCAACTTCCCTACACGCCCAATTTCCAGACATCCATAATCCCAGCGGCTAACCCTAAAACTAACACCCTAACCCTAGGTTTAAGTGGGTCATGGCTAGGTTTAGGGCTAGGGCTAGGTTTAGGGGGGTTAGGGCTAGGGCTAGGTTTAGGGTGGTTAGGGCTATGTTTAGGGGGGTTAGGGTTATGGCTAGGTTTAGGGGGGTTAGGGCTTGGTTTAGAGGGGTTAGGGGTAGGGCTAGGTTTAGGGGGTTAGGGCTAGGTTTAGGAGTGAGGCCTAGGTTTAGGGGGTTAGGGCTAGGTTTAGGGGGGTTAGGGCTAGGTTTAGGGGGGTTAGGGTTAAGGCTAGGTTTAGGGGGGTTAGGGAGTAGGGTTAGTGTTAGCCGCTGGGATTTTGGATGTCTGGAAGTTGCCCGTCAGGGAGTTGTCTGTGTAGGGAAGTTGGCCGTGTAGGGAAGTTGGCCGTCAAGGAGTTGTCTGTGTAGTGAAGTTGTCTGTGTAGGGAAGTTGGCCGTCGGGATTTTGGCATTAGGGAACCTGGTTGTAGGGATTTCAACCGAAACCCGTAGAAATTCCCTAGTTGGTGAATTTGCCGTAGTTGACCCCACCATAGCTCGCTGAAACTCACAGAAGTGAGTGAACAGGCTCTTCAGTATTTTTGTCTTTATAAAGATCTTTAAAAACTAGATTAATGGCTACTTGTCCCTCTTTCTGTAAAGCTTGGCCTCTCTCTCTGGATGCTTCTCCTGCCCCTTCACGTTTCACTTAGACTTACCCTCTTTTCTTTCTAACCCTATCCCTGCGGTCTTCTTCCCTTTTTCTCTCCCTGCCTCCGGTTTAGAAACTTTTAATACTTTTATTAAATTTGTTTATGACTTTTATAAATTTTTTCTTTTTTTTCTTCTCTTCTCCTTTTCTTCTTTTTCCCTTAGGCTATGTCCATTTTTCGAATTTATTCATTTTATAGACAAGTGTACAGAGTTTTAGGGGATCTGTGTACATGGTATATATTTTTTTTAATTTCCATCACTGGAGTGTCCCCCTTCACTCTTAGGTCCCACTACATTTACTGATGTTATGTTTTCATGAACTGTTCGATATCGGTCGACTGTCAGAATAAATATTCATTTTTCTACATGTTCATATATCTTGAAACTAACTACAGCTGTAATGGCAAAAAAGGGTCTAGAAAAACAATTTAGGAGCCAAAATTGTGATTTAATGAGTATTATTTTGTTTGTAGAACTTCCAAGAAGTATTTTTTAAAAAAAAAAATAACTTTATTTATCAAGATGTAGCAGACAGTACGCTTAATCAAGGACAGTATAATACCAGTCTGCCACACAAATACGGCCCCTGTTTTCACACTAAATAAACCAACCAACAAAAGCAAAGTCCAGTGTTGCAACACGAAAAAGGAGATAAAGAAAGATCGAGATGAAGGAAAAAGAAGGGGGTGAAGGATCCAGTCACAGTACATTAGAGTGCGCCCTGGTGCGAGGCCCATAGATCCCAAATTTTGTGGAAAGCAGTGGTAGTATTCTGTAAGGTGGTGGTGTCATCCATCAACCTGGCTTCTCGATCGAATCCTGAGGAAACCTCTTGGCACTTTAAGGAGGAAGGGACACGTCCATTGCCAATCTAGTTTAGTATGGTCATCCTGGCTGCAAACACTCATTGTCAGATCTCCTATGACAGGGGTCGGTAACCATGACCCCAAAGATGCTCTGAAACTACATCTCCCATGATGCTCAGTTACTTATTACATTGGATGATCCTCATGGGAGATATAATACCAAAACATCTGGAGAGGCAACTTGCCGACCCTTGTCCTATGAGAACTGACAGCTCTCTCTCACAGTGACGCCTGCTGGTGCTGCCAGAGATGTGCAGAACTATACTTCAGTCCGACATTAAAAAATATATAATTCTATAGCATCAAGAATAATAAGAAAGCACCTATAACTCACACCAACATTTTTATATTTGAAGTTTTCTTGTAGTTCGAGAATAAACACTCTCAGCAGTTGACTTCGAGAGGTGGTCTAGTTTCGAAACACCTTGAAAGTTGCTGTCAGGGCTGCCATCATAATTATTGGGGCTCCCCGTCCCTCAGCCACCCATTTCAGTAAATTAATTAAAAATTTATAATTTTGCCTCCTCTTCTGCTCACAAGGGGTGGGCTACTGTAAATCCCTGGTGGTCCAGCAAGGGGATAAAAAGTGTCCCCTGGTGGAAATAAGTCACTCTGCATCTCTTCCTGGGGCAGACCATATTAATCGCTCCCTCAGTGAGGAGTCAGAGTTCTTTCTGGACCCAGATGCTACAGCCCAAGTGGAAATTTGTTGGTATCTTGATGGGCCAGTCCTGGATGGCATGTAGGGACACTTACTTCTGTGGCACTTAAACAAGCTGCACAGGGCTTGGCCAGGACTCCCTGGAGCCACTGGGACCCTGAAGATGTCATGGGCTGTCACTCCCTCTGATGGCCGACCTGGTTGCTGTGCTGTTAGAAAGTCCATGTAGGGCGGCGTTCTTGGCTGACACCAGCCTATACCTAGTTCACTATTCATGTCTGTGGATGATGAACTTATTTTGAGGTTTTTCTCATGCGCACCAGTCGTTGGCAGCTCTCCATGTTTATGCGTTCCTTGACATAACTGCAGGTTCCTCCAGTTTTACCTGTAATAAAACTGACATGTTCTTGGTGACACATTCTGTAAAACTCACAAACATACACATTAATATTTTCATGCCTAAATAGCTCTGGAATAATTAATGTTACATTTTTTACTTCTAAGCAGACCGCAGCAGGCAAAAAAACTTCTCCATGATTGCCTTCCAGCCACATGTGGTGTGACGCTGCCCTCTGGTGGACACATCAGAACAGATACAGATACAGCAGCATTTATATACAGTCAGGTCCAGAAATATTGGGACATGGACACAATTCTAACATCTTTGGCTCTATACACCACCACAACGGAGTTGGAATGAAACAAACACAATGCGCTTTAACTGCAGACTGTCAGCTTTAATTTGAGGGTATGTACGTCCAACTCAGGTGAACGGTGTAGGACTTACAGCAGTTTGCAGATGTGCCTCCCACTTGTTAAGGGACCAAAAGTAATGGGACAGAATAATAATCATAAATCAAACTTTCCCTTCTTAATACTTGGTTGCAAATCCTTTGAAGTCAATCACAGCCTGAAGTCTGGAACGCATAGACATCACCAGACGCTGGGTTTCATCCCTGGTGATGCTCTGCCAGGCCTCTACTGCAACTGTCTTCAGTTCCTGCTTGTTCTTGGGGCATTTTCCCTTCAGTTTTGTCTTCAGCAAGTGAAATGCATGCTCAATGGGATTCAGGTCAGGTGATTAACTTTGCCATTGCATAACATTCCAGTTCTGTCCCTTTAAAAACTCTTTGGTTGCTTTTGCAGTATGCTTTGGGTCATTGTCCATCTGCACTGTGAAGCGCCGTCCAATGAGTTCTGCAGCATTTGGCTGAATGTGAGCAGATAATATTTCCCGAAACACTTCAGAATTCATCCTGCTGCTTTTGTCAGCAGTCACATCATCAATAAATACAAGAGAACCAGTTCCATTGGCAGCCATACATGCCCACGCCATGACACTACCACCACCATGCTTCACTGGTGAGGTGGTATGCTTAAGATCATGAGCAGTTCCTTTCCTTCTCCATACTCTTCTCTTCCCATCACTCTGGTACAAGTTGATCTTGGTCTCATCTGTCCATAGGATCTTGTTCCAGAACTGTGAAGGCTTTGTTAGGTGTTGTTTGGCAAACTCTAATCTGGCCTTCATGTTTTTGAGGCTCACCAATGGTTTACATCTTGTGGTGAACCCTCTATATTCACTCTGGTGACGTCTTCTCTTGATTGTTGACTTTGACACACATACACCTACCTCCTGGAGAGTGTTCTTGATCTGGCCAACTGTTGTGAAGGGTGTTTTCTCCACCAGGGAAAGAATTCTTCGGTCATCCACCACAGTTGTTTTCCGTGGTGTCCCGGGTCTTTTGGTGTTGCTGAGCTCACTTTCTTTTTGAGAATGTTCCAAACAGTTGTTTTGGCCACGCCTAATGTTCCTGCTATCTCTCTGATGGGTTTGTTTTGTTTCTTCAGTCTAATGATGGCTTGCTTCACTGATAGTGACAGCTCTTTGGATCTCATCTTGAGAGTTGACAGCAACAGATTCCAAATGCAAATAGAACACTTGAAAAGAACTCTGGGCCTTTTATCTGCACATTGTAATTGGGGTAATGAGGGAATATCACACACCTGGCCATGGAACAGCTGAGAAGCCGATTGTCCCATTACCTTTGGTCCCTTCACAAGTGGGAGGCACATCTGCAAACTGCTGTAAATCCTACACCGTTCACCTGAGTTGGATGTACATACCCTCAAATTAAAGCTGACAGTCTGCAGTTAAAGCACATTGTGTTTGTTTCATTCCAACTCCGTTGTGGTGGTGTATAGAGCCAAAGATATTAGAATTGTGTCGATGTCCCAATATTTCTGGACCTGACTGTAGCACCAACAGATTCCACAGCGCTTTACAATGGAGAAGCGCAAACATGAGAGATAATAACGATATGTGAGGAAGAGACGACCCTGCCCATAGGATAATTGTCCTGTTGATTCAGCACTTTATATAAGTGCTCAGCCAGACATCCCATGAGCTTACAAGCTAAGGGACGAGGGTATGTGAAACAAATGGGAGCAGAGGGAAGGTGGGGCTGGTGGCCAGAAAGAATTTAGCAGGGATTGCATGGGAAAGACTAGAAGCTTGGACTTAGTAAGGATGATCAGAGTGAGAAGTGAAAGCAACTGGAAGGGAGCTGAAATTTAGGATCAGGACTGGGTGTGAGGGCAGGTGGGAGTGGAAAAATGGAGATCTGTGTCTGTGAGTGTAAGGAAGATGACCATTATCACAGGGTTCTCTTTTCTTACCTATAAAAAGTTGTTGACTTGAACTTCTGAACCAATTAATTACAAAACAGATAACCTGTTAGCCACTCACCCGGAAAGTCTCCCAGAAATCTCCCAAATGTCCTACGCAAACGCATGAATTTGTTTTTACTTTTATTCTTTTGAAACACTCTAAATGTCAAATTTGTACAGGAAAATAAATGTCTAGTGACCTGTTTGTTAACAGGACTAAACAAGGGATAATCCCTGGTGAACTGTTCAATAACAGGACTATATAAAAGGCAAGTCACCCACTGGAAAATCCTCGAAATATATACTATTTACAGTTTGAAAAGCAACGTTGGAAAAATGTTTAAGGTCTTCACAATCAAGTTGTTTCCCATTAAACCACTGCAAGAACCCAGTAGGTTTATGGAACTCAACTTTCCATTTGCAGAAATGGAATGGTAGACTGTAGGAAGTCCTACCAAGGAATGATAACGCGCAGTGGTTCTTACCAATGAATATCAGAGTGTAGGGGTTCTTACTAATGCTGACAGAATGTAGACATTCCTACCAAAGAAAGGCAGAGTGTAGCTGTTCTTCTAAGGAGTGGTATAGATTCTGGAATCCTACCAAAGCTTGACAGTGTTGAGGCAATCCTACCGAGGGAATGAGAGTGTATAGATGTTTCTACCACTGTGCGATAGCGTGTCGGACGTCCTACCAAGTTAGGATAGACTGCATGCAATCCTACCAAGACATGGGTGTAGAGGGTCCTTTCAAGCATTGAAATAGCGTATAGGGCTTTTCCAAGGTCTAACTTATGTGTGGGAGGATGTACCAAGGTATTATATGTTTAACATACTTTTATAGGTTTGTAGGTTCTGGTTATGCACATTATTTTGTGCTGAGCAAGTTGTCTATGTCTTCCTCTAGGAGGGAACCAAGATGGAAAGTTCATGGTCGGTTTTCGAGATGGTGTTCTACGAACAGTTGTGAACCTCGACCGGGAAACGATGGCCTCTTATAGACTTCACTTGGAAGCAATTGGTAAGATTCCTTTTCGGCAGGTTGTATAGAGACTCATTGGCCACATCTATGATTACCTTGGAGATGTCACCTTAAGAGGGCAGTTAGACAGCAGAGTAAATGGCATGTTGACAGCTTTCCACAATCTATCATGAATGTTAGTTACTCTGGAACACTAGTGATTTTCAGTATGTAAGATACTTTAGTACATGATCTCCTTAAATGTTAGTTTGGGGAATTCTCCACATTTTCTGACAGTTGGAGGGTAAATAAAGCACCAAAAATAACCCATGTATCATGAGAAATGTATAACCACTCTTGTGGGGGTGTTCACCAACTGCAGATGTTCACCAATGCTGCAAACATTGGTCATAATCAACGCTGCTGCAACTACGGTGAACGTTTGGCAATCCAGAGAGGCAAAGTCCAACAATGTCAGGCCAAGTTGATGCGAACAACAGCAAACAACTCTGAAGACCAGCACCACCATTATTCTTCCATAAAGGGAGTAAACCCGTGGATATTCTCCATTTTTTTTCGAGGTTTGCGACTCTGATGGGTGTACTTTGGAAATTTTTATGTGGTGATCTTCATCCAACTACAGTGGAAACACTGATGGGAACCTCAGAAAACTAATCGACTTCAGGAGAACCTATCGAGGAAAGAACGGTGAAAAGTACAGTGAACAACGGTGGATGTTCTCAAGATGATACACCAGTTCCACTATACTTAATCCACTGTCGTTTATTGAAGTAAAACCACCAGTCTTTCAATGAGTAAATGACCCATTCAGTTCTGCACTCCAGGAACGACATGGATTCTTGCCTGGTGCTCTGTCAGGCATTGGTTGCAGGAACCAACCGGACGGCACTCAAGGTCTCTCTTGCTTCTGGTCAACTTTTCAGTTTCATAATCTAAACTTTGTTTCCTCTGAGCAAACTTACTGTGGACCACATCCTTATTTATACGAAATGACCAGTGTACTCTCCACCACCAGTGCTTGTGGATGCCACCGCTGGAACGCTGGTGTGTGCAACTTCTGTATCGCATCCAGGGCCGGTGCAAGCTTTTTTGCCTAGTCAGGCGAAGGTCTGTTTTGGTGCCCCCCCCCCCCGTCATGTCAAGCCAATCAGGATAGAGATGCATAATAATCTCTATCGTGAGTGTTCGGTGTCGTCACGCAGAGATTAAAGGATGCTTAAAGTTGGTCTTGCAAGGACAACCTTTAGCAGCGTTGTGAGTCACTGATTGGGGGGACAGCCACCAGTGCTGTCTTTATGGACTTATATAAACACGGTCTTTCTTCTGGAAAGGCAGTAGTTACATTTGTCAGACTGTAGGAACAACATATTTGGGTATATATTTGCGGCCCCCAGCTCATGTATGGGTATATATTTGCGGCCCCCAGCTCATGTATGGGTATATATTTGCGGCCCCCAGCTGCTCATATGGGTATATTGCGGCCCCCTGCTCATGTATGGGTATATATTTGCGCCCCCAGCTCATGTATGGGTATATATTTGCGGCCCCCAGCTGCTCATATGGGTATATTTGCGGCCCCCTGCTCATGTATGGGTATATATTTGCGGCCCCCAGCTCATGTATGGGTATATTTGCGGCCCCCAGCTGCTCATATGGGTATTATTTATGGTATAAATTTTCCCCCAGCGAGTCTCTTACCTCTCTGCTCAGCTGACTGTGTCTGATTGACTGTGACAGTGTGCACAGCACTGCTCACTGCTGCCTGCTGACTTCTGCTGCCTCACCTTGGCACTGCAGGCCCCCCCGTCGCCCGCTGGCGTTCTAGTTCTACTCAGTCCACACTCTCAGGCAGTCAGGGAGGGAGTGAGACGAGAGACCAGACCACCAGGGACAATCAGGGATCAGACCAGGTAGTAGGTTTTTTAGTAGCAACAATTTTTTAGGCTTAGCTTAAGCTAGGCACCGCCACCGTCGCTCTCTGCGTCCCCCTCGTGTGACACGTGACGTCACGTCTCGAGGCGACTGGTGCGAGCGGCCGCTGGCGCTGGCCAGGCATGTGATGCACACGTGCACACGCACCTTTCCCGCTCGCCTGTGATTGGATTCGGGAAGCAAGGCCAGGCAGGGAACCACGTGGTGCTTGTTGTCCCCTCCATCTCATTGCCCCCTTCCAATCCCAGGCAGGGGCGGATCCAGAGACTAGTCTCGGGAGGGGCACTTACAGAAAATAAGGTGTTTTAGCAGAGAGCCCGACTCACGAGAATTTACAGAGGGCCCGGCTCACAGGAGTTTACAATCTAGAGGAGCAGAGGGTTCGGCTCACAGGAGTTTACAATCTAGAGGAGCAGAGGGTCCGGCTCACAGGAGCTTACAATCTAGAGGAGCAGAGGGCCCGGCTCACAGGAGTTTACAATCTAGAGGAGCAGAGGGTTCGGCTCACAGGAGTTTACAATCTAGAGGAGCAGAGGGTCCGGCTCACAGGAGTTTACAATCTAGAGGAGCAGAGGGTTCGGCTCACAGGAGTTTACAATCTAGAGGAGCAGAGGGTCCGGCTCACAGGAGCTTACAATCTAGAGGAGCAGAGGGCCCGGCTCACAGGAGCTTACAATCTAGAGGAGCAGAGGGTCCGGCTCACAGGAGCTTACAATCTAGAGGAGCAGAGGGTCCGGCTCACAGGAGTTTACAATCTAGAGGAGCAGAGGGCCCGGCTCACAGGAGCTTACAATCTAGGAGGAGCAGAGGGCCCGGCTCACAGGAGTTTACAATCTAGAGGAGCAGAGGGTCCGGCTCACAGGAGTTTACAATCTAGAGGAGCAGAGGGTCCGGCTCACAGGAGCTTACAATCTAGAGGAGCAGAGGGTCCGGCTCACAGGAGTTTACAATCTAGAGGAGCAGAGGGTCCGGCTCACAGGAGCTTACAATCTAGAGGAGCAGAGGGTCCGGCTCACAGGAGTTTACAATCTAGAGGAGCAGAGGGTCCGGCTCACAGGAGCTTACAATCTAGAGGAGCAGAGGGCCCGGCTCACAGGAGTTTACAATCTAGAGGAGCAGAGGGCACCCAGGAGCTTACAATCTAGAGGAGCAGAGGACACCCAGGAGCTTACAATCTAGAGGAGCAGAGGGCACCCCGGATTTTACAATCTAGAGGAGCAGAGAGCCCCCAGCTCACACATGAATTTGCCCCCAGCTCAAGGATTTGCCCAGCTCATGGATTTGCCCCCAGCTCAAGGATTTGCCCAGCTCATGGATTTGCCCCCAGGTCATGGATTTGCCCCCAGGTCATGGATTTGCCCAGCTCATGTATTTGCCCCCAGGTCATGGATTTGCCCAGCACATGGATTTGCCCCCAGCTCATGGATTTGCCCCCAGCTCATGGATTTGCCCCCAGCTCATGGATTTGCCCCCAGGTCATGGATTTGCCCCCAGGTCATGGATTTGCCCCCAGCTCTCACCTGGATTGTTGCCCCAGCTCCGGCAGGGGGTTGAGGGACCCAGATGCCGGGCAGCGCGGGAGCGCCTGCCCGATCTTGAACAGTCCGTCCTGTGAAGTGGATGCGGCTGTGTGCGTGCGCAGCCGGTCACGCGGTCCGGCCAGTCAGGTGGTACTGAGTCTCAGTACCACCTGATTAGCCGGACCACGTGACCGGCTGCGCACGCACACAGCCGCATCCACTTCCAAGGACGGGACTGTTCAAGACCGGGCAGGCGCTCTCGCGCTGCCCGGCATCTGGGTCCCTCAACCCCCGGCCAAATCTCGGGGTCGGTCATCCGAATCGGATGACCGATTACACCCTGGGCCGGCGCCCCTCACACTGGCAGGACGCCAGACAGTAAGCGGCCGCCTGTGCCGCCTTACGTTAGCGCCGGCCCTGATCGCATCTGTAAATTAATTTGTGTTGTTGTTGCTATGTAATCCAGGGATCGGGGACCTGCAACTACATTTCCAATGAGGTTCATCCAATCTGATGAGTACCTGAGCATCATGGGAGATGTAGTTTCAAAACATCAGGGGCCAAGGTTGCGGAATCCTGATTTAGCCTGTTGTTAGCGCGCATGGCAACACTGCCCCCTAGTGGCGACTGGTGCAGTGGTTTAACCACCTTTTTTTTTCGTGTTCGATTCTTGGGGAATCACTACTACCGGGGACAGCAACATTGGCCCTCCAGATGTTTTGGAATGACATCTCCCATGATGCTCCGCCACTCATTAGGTTGACTGAGCATCATAGAAAATGTAGTTCCAAAGCATCTGGGGGGCAGAGGTTACAGACCCCTGCGGTACCAGCACAAAATGTAAATCTAGACTGTTTGACACTGTTCTACGGAGTATGTAATGCTGAACTGATGTCTTGTACTTTGTGGGTAGTAGTGGTCGCAGTGCAGATAGATCGGCTGAGGTGGCCGATGTGTTAGAGCACTCCATAATTAGGTATATGAAAGATTTTACCTCACAGACGCTGGTATAATGTTTATTCAGTGTTTATTCATGCTAATACACCCCAGGATTGTTCAGTTACTGTTTTCAGAGCCCTGTTTTTACTGCTGAATTACCGGCAGCGGCATTTGGTTGCTATAGCAACCACATAGGGAGCATGCTGCGGGGTGGGCTGGCCCTGGAGTGGCGCACGCCAACAGTCATGACAATAATAGTGTCCACAAGCAATAGGGGGCGAGTACACTGTTAATTTATGCTTTTGGATAAGTAAGGATGCTATCCGTAGCGAGCTTTTTCCTCATAAAAGTTTTTACTTTCCGCAATAAAAGTATTCTTGACTCATCAAAGACCTCGAGGGCCCTCCAGCGGCATAACTACCATGGTCGCAATGGTGACTAAGTCCAACAATCTGGATGGGACTGGTAGAACAACCCCAATAGAAGAGAAATTACTGTCCACTGGCCTGGTTTGCACATTTCAAGTCTATGGCAGTCAGCGTGCTACGAGGCCAGAGGGACAGGGTGGCAAATCCTTTCTTGGGTAGCCGAGGGGTCCTCAGCATGACTCAATGGGACTCCTCCATGACTGCCCAGGGAATGCCTGATTTGGGCACCGCCAGGGTGATTGCATGCTGCCCGTAATGGCAGTGGTCCGAAATGCAGACATTCTGACACTGAGGTCAGGGTAATAGGGAACATACATTAGGACCAATGGTATCGGGGTATTGGCATTGGGGTGGGGGGGGTAATTGATCATTTGCATTAGAGAGGGGGGTAACAGGACACTGAAACTGGAGGGAGACTGAGGATTGTAAAGAGTCATTCCATGTAAGAGTAGCACTATTTATTAGGTATGTAAATGAGACTTATAAATACTTGCTGCCGGAGGTGGTTGCCACCATAAACCAGGGTTGGCCAATTCCTCGGAAGCCACAGAAAATCATATAAGGAACAGACACTGCAAACCCCTTCAAGGCAGTTCTACCTCGATAAAGGTTGCAGCTGCAGACGAAACAAGTAAATAACATCCTTCTTCTTATTTTTGCTGTGCCGGACTGCCATATTTCTATTTTTGAAGTTATTGTCGAGTTGGCTAATCGAGCTACTGGAGCACCAGCATGTTATTAAGCTTATGGAACCAGTTTTTCTCCAATAGTCACGCTTTACCTCTCTTCATTTTTTAAGGTTGACAAGAGGCTGACATTAGAAGGTGTCTTTGAAGGTGGAAGTGGACTTATATTAGGGAGTCGGGGGGGAGTGGAAGGGAACTAACGGATCTGGGGAGAGAAGACTGACGTAGGGATCTGGTGGCAGAAGCAGACTGATATTGGAGGGTCTATGTGTGTAAATTCATGGAATGTGTGTCCATGTGGGATTATAAAGTGTTTGGGGTCAGGGGTTGAGCCCAGGACAAAGACGTTGGCCATGGCCCTGTAAGGTTTAGTTACGCCCCCAGTGCTGGTCTTATACGGTCCCTGTAATCTGAAATTCGTGTGTAATGCAGACGTTCCTCTCCCTGGAGAAAAAATTGTTTATTACAGTATATTTTTGTTCTTTCCGTTGCAGATAATGGACCTGCCGGGAACAGAAGAACGGGCACTGCCACGGTTTTTGTTACCGTACTAGATGTCAATGACAATCGTCCCATCTTTCTCAAGAGCAGCTATGAGGCCAGTGTCCCCGAGAGCCTGCCAGCTTCCAGTAGTATTGTGCAGGTATGTTTACGTGTCCCCTGTAGCGATTGCTCACAATGTGTGCACTCTGTAATGAATGCCATGTCTGTCCGCTATAGTGTTGGAACGATAAAATAATGCGCTATTTGTGGAGCTGCTTTAATATGTAAAGGAACATTTCAGCAGGGAGTACATTGCCATAACTGACCAGGTAATGACATGAGTTTAGGGTTAGAGGAGTCTTAGGCCGGGTTCACTCGGATGCACTAAGTGTAACCACACGGTGTAACAAGCATACTTTTATCGCACTTTACAAAGTAATTTTACCTCCACATCGAGACACTACGATGGTCAGACAGGTCTGCAAAGTGCAAGCCTCCATACAAGGCTCATGCTGTGTAGAGCTCTGTGCACAAATGTATGCACACCGAGGTGGCCACATGGGCATTCGGGTGGAAAAAATGTCTGTTCTCACCGACGTCCTTTCTGTGCTCCTGTACGTTCATGTGGCCCCAGCCTTAGGGGTAAACAGAGTTTAGGATTAGGGGATTGTTAGAGCTAAGCAGAGTGTGGGTTACAGGAGGTTTAAGGTTAAGCAGAGTTTAGGTTTAGGGAGGTTTAGGACTAAGCAGAGTTTAGGGTTTGGTAAGGTTTAGGGCTATGCAGAGTGGGGTTACACTAGGTTTAATGCTAAGCAGAGTTTAGGTTTAGGGAGGTTTAGGACTAATCAGACTGCGTAGTTAGGGAAGTTTTAGGGTTAAGCAGATTTTAGAGTTAGGTGAATGTTAGAGCTAAGCAGAGTTTAAGGTTAAAGATGTCTTACGGCTATGCAGAGTGCAGGTTACAGGAGGCTTAGGGCTAAGCAGAGTTTAGGTTTAGGGCTAAGCAGAGTTTAGGTTTAGGTCGGTTTAAAGCTAAGCAGAGTGTGGGGTTAGGGAAGTCTTAGGGCTAAGCAGAGTTTAGGTTTAGGGTGGTTTAAGGCTAAGCAGAGTGCAGGGTTAGGGAAGTCTTAGGGCTAAGCAGAGTTTAGAGTTAGGGTAGTGTCAGAGCTAAGCAGAGTGCAGGGTTAGGGAACTCTTAGGGCTAAGCAGAGTTTAGGGTTAGGGGAGTGTCAGTGGAAAGCAGATTTCATAGTTAGCTGAGTCTTACCGCTAAGCAGAGTTAGGGTTAGGAGAGGTTTAGGGCTAAACAGAGTGCATTGATAGGGTAGTCTTAGGGCCAAGATGAGTTTAGGGTTGCGGAGGCTTAGGGCTAAACAGAGTTTAGGATTAGAGGAGTCTCAGAGTTAGCAGCGGTCAGGGTTAGGGGTGTTTTGGGACAAGCCTACTAAGAGTTAGGGGAGCCTTTGGGCTAAGCAGAGGTCTGGGTTAGGAGAGTTTTGCCGCAAGCAGAGTTTAGGATTAGGGAAGTTTTACGTAAATTGAATTTGACCTATATTCTATAACTTACCAATAAACACACAGACAGTATCAATTTATACCTGTCTTTCTATGGTTCCGCATTGGATCTCTTTTTCTTGGCGGCAGGAGAGCTAGATCATCTAGTCCTTCGAGGACATATGGTTTGTGTAATGTGAAAATTCTCTTTGACGGTCGACTAGTAAACATCTTTATCATCCATTGGAACTTTGATGGGCATGTCTCGGCTTCTTTTTAGCATCACTTGTATACTGAGTTGCTTATTGTAATATTAGGTTCAGGGCAGCCTTCCTAACCTCCACCCCAGCCCCATAAAAAAAGAAGACTCAAAAATAGGATAAAAAATATTTGAAATCATTTATTGGGTACAGCTAATAACACACCACCCTCTGAAGTTCTCAAAATATGATTTATATTTGTTAAGGTGAGTGTGAAAACATATTTTGATGTTCTGTGCAATGACATAATGTGATAATCATAGCTCCTAGGACCAAAGGATTGAGTAGAGCCCATTATCGTGCCTTTTGTCCATAGGGCTCCAGGGCCCGAGGCCCTGCGAGAGCTCACATGAGTAGGATCACACTCGGGCAGTGGAAATACACGGGGAAGTATTTGTTCCCAATGTTCTACTGCTCAAGGCCAGAGGAGGTGGTTGATCGATCGCTCCGCCCTCCTCACAATGAGACCAGATGTAAGGGATTTTTTTCAAGCAGTTTAAAATTAAATGTTAAGTGGTTTTGCAAAATGAGCCAGTATTAATGTCTGAATAACGTCTTGAGCCGAGAAGAATGAGAGAGTTCCTGGAATAGCTCATTATTCTCAGGCTAGCCAGTCCTATACAAAGTATACAAAGTATAGACTTTTGTGTAACCTACCACAACATTTGAGCCACAAGCAAAGTTCAGAACAGAGGCTCGAGCCATCAAGCAACTAGCAGGAGCCGTACGTTTAATGGCTTAGCTGGAGTTGAGCCCTAAAATCTGAGGCAACCAAGGGCAGAGGAGCTAGTCATTCCCAATACAAAATAGGAACAAAATATCTGAAATACAAGGAAAGTCGAGAATTAGCAAATGGTGATGTTTGGTTGTTGATAGATATGAATTTGATGGAGGAGGTAGGTGGTTTTTACACAAAGGCTCCTCCACTGTCCAGAAAAAAAAAACTATAAACAACCAGATGTCAAATCCAGATCCTCCAGAGCAAAACTTGAAACATTCAAAGTATGGTGAATGATTATTGGTTTCTGAATATGATTTTGTCAACAACAAAATTTCTGAAGTGTAAAATTCCTCAGTTTAGAGAAATATGTGGTGAATGGCAAGTCTTCTTCTTTCGCGATATAATAGTCACTCATGTTTGTTTAACATTGCATTTACAACATACGTCACATCTTGGTGGACTCCATAAATGACCAGTCTTGGGTGGATGGCGGCCGTCTTGGGAAAGTCCTTTGATGCTGTGAGATAGGTCGACTTCTTCTGAAGCTACTGACTGACCGTCTGAGCGAACCCAACCTTTTCCACAGTCTAAGTTGTGGCTCGCTGGCATCTTCTGCATGATACGGCATACATTCGTGAGGACCATACAGAGATTGGTCCAGTGCAGACGGTTTGCATAGAGTTACAAAGATAAGACAGGTGGCGAGAAGTAGAAAAATACAAACGAGAGAAATGATAATGGGCAAGGGGTTTGTAGTAACCGAAGGTACATCCGTTGAGTTCACCACCACATTCTCAAAGGTGGCATTGAAAAGACCAAAAACACTGGTGGCGACCAAAGTCTCATTGCCAAACTGCTCTGTTCCTTCAGCGCTCATTTTCCTCCCTGAAATATAATTTAAAAAAGTTATTATATTGAACTTAATATTTATCTTTATGGGCTAACAGGTTTCTTCATATCTGTAGGGATCACTTTATGAGAACAGAATTATGGCCAATCGTACAGAGACATACAATTTATTTCTCCTGTTAATCGATACGTCTTCAAAAAAGTCACAGAGATTTAAAAACACATGAAACAAGCAGATAACCTATTTGCTTTATTGTGGTTACACACAAGGCCCCATTCCAACATAGCTAATAACAGAGAGCCGATAAATGGAAATATTGGTGCGAACCGAGAACCCTTGGTGGTTCTCTCTTACTCACTCTCCTCTGACCAACCTGCTTGAGTCGTAACAGGAGAGAACTGCTAAATGATAACATTGACGCATGTCACCACTGTTATTTGATCTAGGCTTGTGCAGCGATTTTTTTTTCGGTTCGATTCGGTTCGGTTCGTTCGGATTTTGTAAATTTTCGTTTCGACTCGTTTCGGCCGATTTTCGTTTCGGTTCGTTTCGTTTTTCGTATCAGCTTTTTTTTCGTGATTTCGGAAATTTTCGTGTTTTTCGGAACGTCTGTTCTCCTCGTTTCAAAGTGTCTATTCGTTTTGACGTAAACTAATGGTTTTTCGGATACGATAATTATACGATACGATAATTGTGCTGATACAATATACCGGCTGGGTGGAGTAGAGGTAATGTCACTGCTCTGCATGGAGAGAGCCGGTGGAGTCATGGGTTCGATCCGGCGAGCAACCTCTCCAGTAAGTGTCCTCGGCAAGACGCCGAACGGTACATACTCGCCACCCAGGACATACTTGAAAACGGGAGAAATCTCAATGTATCCTTCCTGGTAAAATCCTTTCTAAAAAAAAAAAAAATCTGCCATTGAGATTTCTCTGGTTTTACAAGAAGGATACATTGAGATTTCTCTGGATTTCCAGGAAGGATACATTGGAGAAATCTCAATGTATCCTTCCTGGTAAAAATCCTTTATAAATAAATAAATGTATCCTTTTTGTAAAAAATGAGAAATCTCAGTGTATCCTTCCTGGGTTAACCAGAGAAATCTCAATGTATTCTTTTTGTAAAAAATGAGAAATCTCAATGTATCCTTTTTGTAAAAAATGAGAAATCTCAATGTTTTACAAGAAGGATACATTGAGATTTCTCTGGTTTTACAAGAAGGATACATTGAGATTTCTCTGGTTTTACAAGAAGGATACATTGAGATTTCTCATGTTTTACAAGAAGGATACATTGAGATTTCTCTGGTTTTCCAGGAAGGAAACATTGAGATGGGAATGATACAAAATTTAATTACAGAATCAGCGATATAAATACGATGTCCGAAATTACTGAAATGGAACCGAAATCAGGAATGGAGCCGAAATCACAAATGGAACGAAAATGAATTTTGATTTTACACATTTCTAGTCCATTCGAAAATTCCAAAAAGTTTTCGTTTCGGCTCGGAAATTTGTTCGGATCTGCCGATTTCGGATCTGAAAATTTTCAGAAAATTGGCCGAATCCGAATGAACGAATCGGGAAATTTCATGAAAATTCCGAAATTCCGAAACCCGAAACGCACATCCCTAATTTGATCCAGGAGTCCACAGGATTCCATGGAGACAAGTTTCACCCTACTTGAATTTACGAACGTTGGAATAGCGACTCGAGCAGGTAATGGTATGGCTGTACCTGTAAACACTAAGCTTAAGGCAACATCGGAGTAGGGTAAGTGGCCTTTAGGACTCATCCGGAATTCAGCCTAACAGCTACAAATTGCAGTTATGTTCTTATAAATAAATATAATTAAGAGAGAGAGGGAAGATGTGTTATAAAGAGGGAAATTCATAAAGCAAACCACTGTCTCTATGTATGTATAAGGAAGTTAATGTTGTCAAAACTTCCATTAAAATGCCGGTCACAACGTGTGGATGGTCAGCTTTGATAAAGCATTTACATAGAGTGATTTCTCCCCCTTCCCATCTAGGAAATGAAGCTCAAATGCTCTCAGCCTGGGGAAATTGTGTTAGCTTTGTAGTCATGTGTGGATGTAAATAGAGATAAACCCAGCAGGGAAAGCGCCATGGAATTAGCATACATTAAGCAGAGAGAAGTCAGAACTGTGTTGCTGGTGGCAGGTACATGGGCTCAATAAATATGAATTCATCTGATGTATTTCTGGAGTTAAGAGTAAGTATTTAAAGAGTCAAATCGGAGATTTTTGTATGATGGGCATATACTAAGTTTATAGCACCATTACCAATGTATGAATAAGGTTGGGTTTAGAGCTCATAGGGTGGTTAGGATGTGGGTTATGGGCTTTAAGTCTTGAGTATTGGGTTGGTAGAGTGGTCAGTGTTAAGGAGAGCATATGGGAACTAGGGATGTGCGTTTCGGGTTTCGGAATTTCGGAATTTTCACGAAATTTCCCGATTCGTGTTTTCGGATGCGGCCGATTTTCCGAAAATTTTTAGACCCGAAAACGGCAGATCCGAAAAGTTTTCCGAGCCGAGACGAAATATTTTCGGAATTTTCGAATGGACTTGAAATGTGTCAAATCGAAATTTATTGCTTTGAAACGAGGAGAACAGACGTTCCGAAAAAACGAAAATTTCCGAACTTACGAAAAGTCGATACAAAAAACGAGCAAAGTGACACGAAAATACGAAAAATGGTCGATATTCCGAAAAAAAATGTACCCGAAAAACGAGTCGAACCGAACCGAATCGAAACAGAAAGCGGTCGAAACGAGCCGAATCGAAAAGTTTAAACATCCGAAAAATCGAATCGAATCGAACCGAAAAAAAAATCGGTGCACAAGCCTAATGGGAACTTAGGGTTAAAGTGGGCTCAGCATTAAAGTGATGTCTGCCTTCAGGATTCAGTTGACCAGGGCTGCTCAAACATGGCCCTCTAGATGTTTCTGAACTACATACCCCTTGGTGCCCAGCCACTCATTAGGTCAATAGAGCCTTGAGGGAAATGTAGTTCCAAATCATCAGGACGGCCAAGGTTGAGCTCCATTGCTGTAGACCAGTGCTTCCCAACCCTGGTCCTCAGCTCCCCTCCCCCCATAAGGCCAGGTTTGCCAGATATCTGAAGCACAGCACAGGTGATAATAATTGCTGCTCAGTGATTGCAGTGCTAAGTCTGCATCCAAAATGCTCAGGACCAGAAGTTTAATCCTGCAAATGTATTAATAAATACAGTAGATGACCATGTTTTAATAAATAGATAACCAGGTCACTGTCACATTGAATGTATCCATTGAGCTCTAACCCCATAACAACTGGATAGCACTGGGAGGCAGGCAGACCTGAAACCCCATGGGAGGCAATGCACGCCATGTGGCTCGTCAGCAACTTCCTCGGTCAGCCTCCCTTCCCTGCGGCTGATCACCATAATTGACTGCACAGCCTGAACGTGAGCAGCCCTGCTGCATCCACTTGCGACGATTGGCTGTAGGGAAGTGATGCGGGCCAAGGGAGTTGTCGTGGAGCCATGGGGCGTGCTTTGCCATTCCTCAGCATTCAAGCCCACCCACCACAGGGATGGCACAGCACGCCTGGGCGGTGCTAAGGAGTTAAACCCTTTAGCGGTAGCAGAATAAACAACAAAAAATGATACCTTTTGTATATTTACAGCACATGCATCTGCTACTCCCACGTTAGTATATACTCGACACGTGCGATTCCTTTTGCTCTGAATCGATATTATCAACAATTTGGCAATTCAGATCGATCCAAATTGAGAATTTCTGATGTCCAAACCGAATCGCTCTCCGGATAAAACTGTCCTGACTTGATCCGAATCAAACCAATCCAATTATATATTGGCCGGATTCGAATATAATCTGATATATTCAGATTGATTCAGAATGCTCCACGTCTGTGGCACATCATTCTGTGTCATTTCTAAGCATGTTTGCGTCATTCTGTGCATCATTTTGGAGCATATGCCTCATTCAGTGCATCATTTTTGGGGCATATGCTTCATCCTGTGCATCATTTTTGAAGCATACTCCTCATTCTGTGCAACATTTGTAGGGCATATGCTTCATCCTGTGCATCGCTTTTGGAACATATTCCTCATTCTGTGCATAATTTCTAGGGCATATGCCTCATTCTGTGCATCATTTTTGGAGCATATGCCTCATTCTGTGCATCATTTTGGAGCATATGCCTCATTCTGTGCATCATTTTTGGAGCATACGCCTCATTCTGTGCATCATTTTGGAGCATATGCCTCATTCTGTGCATCATTTTTGGGGCATATGCTTCATCCTGTGCATCATTTTTGGAGCATACTCCTCATTCTGTGCATCATTTTTAGAGCATATGCTTCATCCTGTGCATCGCTTTTGGAGCATATGCCTCATTTTGTGCATCAATTCTAGGGCATATGCCTCATTCTGTGCATCATTTCTGGAGCATACTCCTCATTCTGTGCATCATTTTTAGGGCATATGCTTCATCCTGTGCATCGCTTTTGGAGCATATGCCTCATTTTGTGCATCAATTTTAGGGCATATGCCTCATTCTGTGCATCATTTTTGGAGCATATGCCTTATTCTGTGCATCACTTTTTGAGCATACGCCTCGTTCTTAACATCATTTTTAGGGCATATGCTTCATTCTCTGCATCATTTTTTAGGGCATATGCTTCATTCTGTGCATCATTTTTGGAGCATACCTTTCATTCTGTGCATCATTTTTGGAACATACATCTCATTCTGTGCATCATTCGTGAGCCATTCATGCGTCACTCTTTAGGTTTTCATATTTTATACATCATAGTTCCGGGTATCAGAAATGCCCAAATATATCAGGCACTTTCGATATTCCTATTCGGCTGATTCTATTTCTGAATCTGAATCTTTTGGATCTTCAAATATTCCAAATCGAATGTTTTGCCTGTCTACAAGTCTAGTGTAGAAGGGTACGTGAGGACAGAAGGTACATTTTATGTAGACATGTTTTAGATGGAGACATTTGCTGCCCAGTTTTAACATTTTGATTGCAGGAAATACTGGCTTTTACGCGTCAGTGATATGAGCTTTCATCCATCATTTCACTATTCCTAACACGCTGTAAACGTGTAGATTTTCTAACCCAGGGACTTGCCTTACACACACAAATCAAAACATCGATTTGTCCAGCGAATAAACAGAACAATGTGTTTGGGGAGAAAATACGGAGAAAATCAATGGGAGGTTCAGGCCGGGGCGGGAGTGACAAAATGAATTCCGTTCTCGTTATTAAAACACTCATCACTCACGCACTATTTAAATCGATTTAATTCGATAAAAATACATTTTAATCAATTTCAATAACAAGACCACAAAGTTTTCATTGCATAGTTTCCCTCGTGACCATTCATCTACATCACTTTATGGTTGCTTCCAAGCTCCACTTTTTGTGGTTGCCCTGATGGGACATAATGAGGGTTTGTAGATGACCTTAGGTTATTGACTGTTGTTTTGGTAAAGAAACTCCTAATGAGGGCACTTTTTGGGTTTAAAGTCCTGACATCTCCCCGAACAATATATAGGTCCTCCACTGGACCTACTTGTAGTAGAATACTCACCATCAGCATTGTATGGAAGGATATACTTTGCCCGGCCTGGGATTGTCACGGATGTACCCTCAGACTGGTACCTGCACCGATGTTCATATCCCTTAGCTACCATGTATTGTGGTGGTTCTGAGTGCTGTTCCATATTTGGTTGCCTCTTCCAGCTCTTGAAATTCCATGATCATCAATTGCCCAAACCATTTAAATTCATTCTAGATTCAGTGGGATGGGAGCTTGCTGTCCCTTCTGTTTCTACATCTCATCAAACCTTTCCACATTTCATGAATTTGATGCATTCTCTATGACATTCTCTATGAACTTAGCATTCTCTATGACATGTTTTTCCTTTAAATTCTATATATAAGTTTAGAACTTGATGGCACCAAGTAGGGCTAAGTGATTCCCATGATTTTGCGTGACTAAATAGAGTTAGAGATCAACCCTGATTTTACTTTCACAAAAATTTAGGAATCTGGATTTTTTAGTTGATGAAGCATCTGGCCTAGCATCGGCAGAGCAGAGGTTCAGTAGGTGCCTGGAACTCAATTTAATCATACAAAATTCAGGAAATCGCCACGCTCTAGCTACATGTATATGACGAGGAGGACTCATATTGCGTCTCTTGGATGTCATAAAAACGTGACTCTCAAAGTTTGAAAGCTATAATATACATTGGGTTTGCCTGGATAACATTTCAGGTTTGTGGCTTCCCCGGTACTTTTGAGAAATGTCCACATATTAGGACTGTATTCACCGAGACCAAGACAGATCCGGCTACTCTAGAAGCTCTTCTGTGCCGATTGACTGGTATCAAATTAGGAACCCAGGCCTTGTAGACTGCCATTACTTGCCATCCGGAGCCCAACAACCCTACCATGCAAGCCATAACATGGTAATCCATAGAGGAGCCCATTAAATCCAGTGAAAAAATACTGGTCAATTAGAGGCTCAAATTAACTGCAATCACTGAGGAAAGAAATTGAATGAAGCCACTACTGACTTAATCTTGGATTGACCAAAATTACAGATTAGTTTTGGACTAACTGTTCAGATTTTACTTAGGAGCTACTACTTAATAGTCAGACACATTATACCAAAAAGTTAAAAGATGATAATAATCAGAAAAATCGTAAATGAAAGGGAAGGTAGAACTGTTGAATATCAAAATGAAGCCTTTTTCTTCTTCTCGTGGTCAAGGAGATACTTGTGGTGGGATCAAAAGATCTCTTTGGCCAGTCGTGTCTTCTTACTGATGCACAGTGGTGATTCTAGAACTTAAAATTTGGAATTGAGGTTAGTGGCTAACAAATGTCTCCATGGCACCTCACCATTAAGACCTTTTCCTCTCACTCATCCTATCTGCCCCACCATGTGCCCCATTTCTTGTCTTTAAGTCTCTATAGTTCCTGTCCTTTTTGCTACTCTTCTACCTTTTCCCTATTGTTGCTCTCCATATCTCATCCCTTATTTTATCTCCCTTTTTATCCCACATCCTAATGCTCCTCTCCTCATACACCTTGAACCCTACTCCCTCCTATCTTAATATCTCTGCACCAAGGACCCATTTCTCATCCGATCTGTCACATCTGTGTTCCCTTCTTTTCCAGACACCCAGTTCTCACCTCCTACTGTCTCCATTGCCAGTTACTATATCCATTGCTAATGACCCTCTCTTCCCTGGCTCAATGGAAGATCATAGCACCCTTCAGCACCCAAAGAACGTCATGGCTGGCGCGTGTTATTCATGACAAATCTTGATGTATCATAACAATGCTCTAATTAGCCTTCGATTTCTAAAATGATGGACATGGGCATGGGGGGGGAAATGGTTGGTAATTTGAAGCAATGTACCCACAGATTGTACTCACAGGTCCACAGTAGACACAAACCAAAAAGAATCAAGCAAGCAAATATAGTCCCTGTGTAAATCATTTTACGGTTCACTCAATGAGGCGTCCTCTCCATGATTCGTGTTTCAGGTCAATCGATTATTTGGCCAAACTCCAGACGAACCGAGATTTGTCTGAATATATGGTGATTCATTGATTGGTCCAAAAAAGGAATGAATGCATATATCTATAAAAAGACATTCAAGGGCATCCGAACCTATAAAGTGGTCATACGGTGGTTTACCACTTGGCTTACGCCAAGCTCTTCCTTCTTGCCAAATACAAACTGAAGGCCAAATCCATCCCCGGTCCTTCAGACAAATGGTACAGACAGAGCTGTATATGGAGCATCCTAGATGTGTGGTGAGTGCCAGAGGACAAAACAATCATGGGCCATTCCCATCAGTTCCTGTAATTCAACACACCATGCATATCTCAGAGCTGGTGGGCATTTAGCAGGACGCCTACTGCAGGTACAACCTGGGCCAGATAGTTTACAGTCCAATGGACATATATTCCGTTATCCTCCATCAACCATGTAGAGATAGTACCAAGGGGAATACTAGTTCCCTGACATTTATAGCTCTAGGCTCACCAGTATGGCACTTATCGGAAATGGGGACACACATTACCCGCTGGCAGCTTCTGCAGCTGGTGAGCTGATCATTAAGCTATTATTTCAGGGGGTTTCAGGCTGAAATGTGGGAGTCATTTCCACTAGCTGACAAAATTCAGGGGACCTTTTTAACCACCTGACCTCTAACAATAATTCATCAAAAAAATCTACATTTCTCATCAACAACAATTTTCCCCAAAATATGCAAATTCCAAGAATCCATAGAAAACCTGGCTTTGGTACACTACATAACATTATGCTTTTTTTTTTTTTCTCTTGTTTTAATCAAATTTAGCTTTTACACCAGCAATTAGAAAAGGGTCAAGTCCTAAAAAAGAAGTGCGGGAATTCGCCAAGATTTCTGTCACCCCAATTAGCATGTATCATCTCGTACTTAACACAAACACACACTCGAATCAGATATATTTATGTATAAATGTGGATTTCAGTGAAAAATATATGTGACTTACACAATAGATTTATTGTGACTTACAAGGAAACAATATCATTGAGCACCTGAATACAAAGGTTTATAGTGTGTGGGACCAATGGGAACTGAGTTCCCTCTGCAAAAATAGTGGAGGAACTGCGTTCCAAAGCATTCCACCAGGACAGGACCCTTGAACTAGAGTGGAAAACAAAATTTTTTCAGGGTAACTCATAGTATAGTTGATAATGGGGAGATCTCCTCAACCGTAATCTTGCAAGTTAGCTTTTCGATGCCCCATAATTCTCCATTTCTATCTGATATCTTTGTATTTTTCCCTTCCCTTCCTCTGAAATGATAGGGGAACATAGTGTCCGCCATCGTCTTGGAGACACAGCAGGATGGGACACTTTGTTCTACGCTTTACTAGCTCCTTTATACTTGTTTTCACTCCCCTTCCATTCACTTTTACAGCCTGAAGGAAATCAATTAAGAACACTACTGCTGGTACCCCTAAGAAATGCCTTGGCCCCCCCCCCAACTTTACATGAATTCTGCATCATGCTGGGCAGGACTATTCATATAACACCCAACAACATCGTCCAGAAAAGCACAGTCCTGTTTATAGCAGGTGTCGTCCTGTCTGTCTGTCCTGTTTGTTGTGCGCAATGTGTAGTACAGAGCCAACCATCAGGTCACAATCCTAAGCTTGAAGCCACTCTGCAGACTCGGAGTTGTAGTTAAGACACCATGTGATACTACAGGAAAATAATAAGCAATATTCTTGTGAAATAAATACCAATTTTGTGATCAAATACCAAGTTTTCCATCAACAAAATCATAGGTCAACAGGTCAGTTTTTCTCTTTATTCTTTTTTACTAAATACATTTTCTTATTTTTAAAATCCAGAGGGAAAGTCCCGAAAAAATCAATGTGTGAGAGAAAAAAATGCAAATTTTTAGCCTAAATAATTGGTTTTGAAAACAGTTTTAAATTCATCTTTTTTATATTTGTTTTTGGTGTAAAATGTACAATAGCTGATAAAAATCTGAGCGTGAGGAGAGACAACTTTTTTTGGGCTAACTTGGAACGCAAAGGCCATTCTGACTGGTTCTCACCTATATAATATAATAAAATTCAGTATAAAATCTCCTCGGTCCGCCATAATTTTTGCGCACGCATCCCTGCGTACACACATGTACTCACACATCTAACCTTAAGACATTGCATACACATGTCGTGCATTTATATATATGGATTTTTTTGTTTGAAATGCAAACTTTATTGTAAACGAGCAAAACAAAACGGCGATTAAATGAATACCATTGAAAAAAGACATTAGTTATATTCCAAATATACACATAAAACTCCTTTTGCTATAAATGTGTCACCCTGGCTTTGCTGAGGCTTGACATACAGGGGAAAAAAAAAAAATCGATGTGGAGGGAGGTTTATCTCATTTTACACCCAACGTGTAATTTCCTGAGGGGATATCCGCCCCTCCATAACCCCCTGTTCTTACACCTGCAGAAACCTTTGTGTTTCTCCTCCAATTCAATTCTAGGTGAATATCCTCTTGTATATTTTTCCATTCTGAGCCTGCTAGAAAAATCCCCATTTCTAAGCAACAGACCCTTGAAGCATCAATGTTCGCGAACATCCGTCCGCATGACCCTTTTATCTTCTCAAAGGAACCGATCAAGGAGGCCTAAAATAGACGGAGTGCCGCGCAGTGTCGGGTCACCCGGGTCACACACCAACACGCTATTGGACTTTAAAAGAAGTCACACGGTGAAAGTTCTGAACTAGATCCATTGTATCAGTGCACCTTCTAACTCAGGAACTTTTTAAAGGTTTATATATATATATATATGTATATATATTTTTTTTTCATCCAATAAAGTTTTATTAAAGTTTTGAACAGGTTATTACAATGCGTTAATAAGAAGACAATAAGATTTGTGAGTTAAATGTCATACATAGGTGCATCCATACACATATATATTTTTTTATTATTATTATTATTTTTATTTAGCAGTAATTTCTTTTTTTTTAATTTAATTTAAGCATTTTTTAAATTTAAATGGTTTACCTGAATCTTCGATTTTTCTCACTCTATCCGAACCCTTTCCATGGTATATTTTTTTAATATAATTTTAATATAATATAATATAATTTTATAATTTTCTTTTTAATTTAAAAGCAGTAATATATATTTTTTATTTAATTTAAATAGTTAACCTGAATCTTCGATTATTTTTTTTCCATTCGATCCGTACCCTTGCCATGGTATATTTTTTTTAATATTCTAAAAAAAAAATTAAAAAGCAGTAATATCTTTTTTTTTCTTTAATTTAAATAGTTTACCTGAATCTTCGATTTTTCTCACACGATCCGAACCCTTGCCATGGTATATTTTTTCTCTTCCCCCGTGCACTTGCCGTAAGGCCAGCCTGCTCCTAGCACGGTGCTTTTTGGTGGAAATGGGGGGATGGGGAATTATAAGAGAATGAGAGGGGAGGAGAGGTGAATGGGTAAAAAAAAAAAAAGAATTAAGACAAAAGGGAGAAAGCAGAAAGACTTTTTTTTCTTCTCTGTAGAAAGCTTGAAAGCCTCGCCTGTGACGTCCATTCCGTCTTCGGGCGAACGCATGATTAATATTGCATTTAGAGGAATCCGAAGGAAAAAAACATTAAAAAAATGAATAAAATATGTTCTATGTAAACAAATCCTCGGTGGGTTTAACGGATAGGTTTCCCCCGCGGGTTGTTTACATGGTACGGTCTGGTAACTGGATTTTTTTTCTTTTTTGGCCTTTGAATGCCAGCCTTCAGGTCCTCCTGAAGTTGAGATGGGCTTAAAGAGAATGAGGAGGAGGAGGGAGCGGTGGGAAGGTTTGTATAAAAGGACTTCTTTATATTCTCCTCTCGAAACGGATTTTCCAACCTTTCTCAAAGTCCTGTGGCTTCAGAACAGCCTCCACGCTCTTGCGCTCGCACGCCTGACATTGTGTATGTGTCTGCGGATGCTGAGGATAGAAAATTGGGTAAATTCCTAGTCAGAACGGGACGTAACGTCTCTGCAGAAGCAGGTGTATGACCTAAAGGAATGGACCAGCAAGTGTTGGATGAGGTTTAACACAGAGAAATGTAAAGTTATGCATTTTGGAACCAGAAGTAGTCAACAGCCTATAATCTAAAAGGGACTGAGTTGGACTTGGAAGTGAATGGGGAGGATCTGGGCATACAGGTTGAGGACTCCATATCTGGAATGCTTTGAACCCTGAGAATTCTGGATCTCAGGAACCTGGAGAATCCGATGTCATAGAGGAAGGAGATCAAGACAGGAGACCCATCATCCCCTTTTGCAGCCACTAGCATGTACACATGCTGGCAGTGCTGTGCGGGGTTTCGCCGTGGACATGATTGTGACGGAACGGCCGCCACTATACCGTAGCGCGGTACAAATTTTTAAGGCTAGGGTCAGACTGAGGCAGTGCGAACGCGCGTTCTGGCGCACATAATCACGGCCGCACTAGCAGCAGATGACGGGCAATGACAGCCAATATACGAAGTACGGTCGCACAAAAGTCCGGCCGCGCAACGCAAGTGGAAAATGAACGCATTTTTTCGAGAACGTTAAACCGCTGCTACAGACGTACAGAGTGCGCTGCGGCCGCATAGCAGCGTGTGTGCGTGATTAGGAGATGTCAGACGCTGCTAGTGTGCGGCCAACATAACGTTCAAACAGCCGGATTTCCCTAGACTTCTTTTCACCCCATCGTCATGAAATACGTCCAGAATTGCGCATCGTCTGACCACTTAAGCGTATTCCGTGAAAAAATGCGTGCGCACGCATCGACGTACATTTTGACGGTGGCCGCAGAAAATGCGCTCATCTGTCCCTAGCCTAAAATGTTGATTTGGTGTGGTGTATTAAAGAATTCGTTAGGTTGTATTTTTATAAGTTCCCCCTGTAATTCTCCCCATTGTTGACCTGTTCCCCGCCTGTCCACAGCCCCGGGAAGACGCCTGGTCTGTGAATGCCTCGAGCCGCCACTAACTGTCTCTGCCAAGCCGCCCAAACTTGCCCGCCTTGCCCCGCGGCGTGGAAACCACGCAGAAGAGCGCTTCTTGGCCAGTATGTTCCTAAAAATGGGTTCTTACGGGGGTCTGAATTTCAGAATGAAGCGCCCCGGGAAACCCGAACGTCAACCAGGGATCCCTTGCCGGGAGCGCGGCCGGCACACAGTGACTCTTGCTCGGGTACAGCCGCCGGACTTTCCCCCTCCACAGCTCGGGCTCCGTTTATCCGATCAGGGCGCTTTTTGGACTGAACCAGCCCCCGGACCCGAGCTACCAGGCTGTACCCCCAGCGTGCCGCCGCTCCCAGGGGATCACCCCGAAATCCCTGGTAAAACCCCAAACTCGGGCTGAAAGCCACAGGGAGCCGCCAGGACAAAGGAGTGCTCACACCACAGGGGGGCCGGGCGCTGGCCAGACAGGGAGAGGTTCTGGGAGGGGGGGACAGACGAGCTGACGCTGAGACCTGAGATAAGGGCTGCGCACCGCAGGGGTCCCCCAGGTTAACCAAGGCAGATTGGGCAATGGCTCGAGGCAAAGGTAAAGATCACCGCAGGAGGACTGAGGGCGGGTCAGGGGAGAATAATGGTTTCATTCCCCATAAATACCCCTGTATCCCCCATGTTAAATAAACTGGTCAATGTAAAACAGAAATTGGGATGTCTAAGGAATAATGACACAGAAATACAATCATTGTGCATTATATCTACATTAGGAAGTGAAATGCCCCCTTTATACTGGTCGCACTCACAGAATGCCAATTCTTTATAGCATATAAATATGAATATACTCGCTGTTAGCCCACTGCTCTGTCCACTGGAAAGTCTGGATACTCAGCTCGATAGCTCCCACCGCCACAGGAACACAAGCGAGGCTTAAAAGTGGATGGTAAAAAGTTTAATAAAAGGGTAACAGACAAGTACTCCAACGCGTTTCGTGCATATACTGCACTTCCTCAGGGATTAGTACATAAAAATAAACATAATGGATCAAATAATAGTAACCAAGGCAGATTGGGCAATGGCTCGAGGCAAAGGTAAAGATCACCGCAGGAGGACTGAGGGCGGGCCAGGGGAGAACAATGGTTTCATTCCCCATAAATACCCCTGTATCCCCCATGTTAAATAAACTGGTACCTGTTTGAACCTTTACTCCTGCCTCGGCTAGTAATTGGGGATAACAGGGCTTGGGGAACCGCGACGCTTCAAGGATCGTGCAAAAGTGCTTAATCACCGCCGAATTCATACAGCCCGCTACCCCTGACTCTACACCTCCAGACAAGCTCGGGGCTGACGGCGGATGTACCTGTGCAGGGTAGCGGTGATCCGTTACATTGGCTGGCAGCGCTGGGATCGGCTGAGACCAGACAAGCAGGGGGAAATACAGCCGCTGGCTTGACCCCGGTCTCAGCCACCGCGACACGCCGAGCGTCTGGAGTAGACATCATCCGGGGGAGAATCTGAGACCAGCCCAGCAGGGGGAGATACAGACGCTGGCTTGACCCCGGTCTCAGACACCCCTGGGTTCGAGAAGTGGACAGTACCAGCAACGGCGGTGACCCCATATGGCACAGCGCTACGAAGAGCTGAAGCGCCCAGTCCTGAAAGAACTGTTAAAAGCCAGAGGCAAGGCACCCGGAGGCAAGGCGAAAGCAGTTATCATCGGAGAACTGATGGAGGACGACCGCAACAGCGTGGCTCCCTCTGAGGGCTCCGAGACCTCGGAATGGAGGCGAGAGGTGCAGTGGCGGCTGGCCCTATACGGAATGGACCCCTCCGCCAACATCATCGGGAGGGTCCTGGCTGACAGGGACAAGCTCCGCCAGGCAGAGATGCAGCAAAGGTCCGGGGGTCGCTGTCCCCACAAGGCAGTACCGGACCCCCCAAACAGAAAATACCGTTCGCGGCGTTCAAGCTCTTCCCAGAGGGGAGTGAAGACATCGACGGGTTCCTGCAGGATTTCGAGAGGCAATGTGCCCTGCAGGAGGTGGCGGTCCGAGACTGGGTACCCATCCTGGCAAGCAAATTGACCGGCAGGGCGGCTGATGCCTATCGGGCGGTGGCGGACGAAGACTGTATGGTGTACGAGCGGGTCAAAGAACATCTGCTGGCCCGCTATGCACTTACCCTGGAGGCGTATCGAGTCCGATTTCGTGCCTTAAGAAGGGGCACTCAGGACTCTTATGCGGAGTGGGGACACAGGATGCAGCAGGCGCTCCGTAGCTGGATACAGGGGTGCCAAGCTACCCAACCGGACCAGATCGTCCAGCTGCTATTACTGGAGCAGTTCTACAACTACTCTCCTCCAGAGGTCCGGGACTGGGTACGAGACCGGTGCCCCCTCACCCTGTCTGAAGCCACCCGCCTTGCCGACGAGTACCAGGACGCCAGGTGAGTAGCCCCTCCGGTCATCCGAGTCCCACCTCCCCGCTTCCATCCAGTGCCACAGTTACACCCTGCTCCCCTCGAAAGACCACCCAGGCCACCGGCACCCCCCACCCCGGCTCCTCGGGTAGGACCCTGGTGCTATGGGTGTAACCAGATCGGACACATATGGGACCGTTGTCCCCTGAACACCCATCGTCCAGCACCGTCCCAGGCAGCGCACCCACCGAGCTGAGCTGCGGCATACTGTTGCCATCAGGAACCGGAACCCACAGCCACCCTCGAGGAAGACTGGGGCATCCTGCATGAGGCCGACCCAGTGCAAGCAGCCGTGCAGGACAACCGTCAACACCATTGCCAACAAGTCCGGGTGAATGGACAACTTGCCAGCGGTCTGCGAGACACCGGTGCAACCCTTACCCTGGCACAGCCCCATCTTATCCACTCGGCTGCTTCAACCGGGCATTCTGTGGCCGTCAGAGTCGCTGGCGGCCATGTGTATCGGATCCCTACGGCCCGTGTCCATCTAGATTGGGGCGCGAATGCCTGGGATGTGGAGGTCGGGGTCATGAAGAATCTACCGTCCGAGGTCTTACTTGGCAACGACCTGGGACTGCTGACCTCCACCTTGGAGGACCCTCATCCTGGCGGGGTATGCCTCGTTACCACCCGCAACCAAGCGCGGAAGGCTCTACACACCGACTCCGAGGGGACCACGGTAAGCCAGACCAGACCAACACCCCCCCTTGACCCTGACAACACCCCTGCCCTGACCTGGGATTCCCCGACGGACTTTGCCCAAGCCACCCGGGACGATATTACCCTTGAGCTCCCCTGAGACCCTTGCCCATAGTGGGAGAACCTTTTAGACGGGTGGCGGTGGATCTGGTAGGACCCTTGGCAGTGCCTAGCCCTACGGGCAAGAAGTATATCTTGACCGTAGTGGACTACGCCACCAGGTACCCCGAAGCCGTGGCCCTCCGGGATATCCACGCAGAGACCGTTGCCGGAGCTCTGCTGCAGATATTCTCCAGGGTCGGATTTCCCCAGGAAATCCTGTCTGACCAGGGCACACAATTTACGGCCGAGGTGACCCAGCAGCTCTGGAGACTGTGCGGGATTAAACCCCTGTACAGCTCCCCTTACCACCCGCAGACCAACGGGCTCTGCGAGCGGTTCAATGGGACCCTCAAACAGCTTCTCCGCACCTTTACCATGTCCCATATCGACTGGGAACGCCATCTGCCCCACCTTCTGTTCGCGTACCGGGAGGTACCCCAGGAAGCCACAGGCTTCTCTCCCTTTGAGCTACTGTACGGCCGGAGAGTCCGAGGCCCCTTGGACTTGCTCCGGGAGCACTGGGAAGGTGCTCTGGCCGAGGAGGGGACCTCGGCCATAGATTATGTGCTTGAGTTTAGGGACCGGCTGCAGAAATTGACCGCCCTGGTACGGGACAATTTCCAAGCGGCCCAAACCAAGCAGAAGAGGTGATATGACCGGTCGGCTAGGGACCGCACCTTCCAGATAGGGCAGAAAGTGTTAGCACTCCGACCGGTCAAACAAAATAAGTTGCAGGCAGCCTGGGAAGGACCCTACAAAATCATAGAAAAGATCTGCGATACCACCTTCACCGCAGCCAGATGTTCAGATGAAAGGATACACAGAACCTTTCATGTGAACATGCTGAAACCGTTTTTCAAAAGGGAAGAGGCAGTAGCCTCCATCTGTGCGCCGGACGCGGGGGATCTGGAGGATCTCCCCCTGCCGGTACTGCCTGGGGATCCAAGCGGCCAGGGGGTAGCCGATGTCCGGCTGGGCGAGGGGCTCACCCCCCCGCCACAAGGAACAGGTTCAGCAGGTGCTACAGGAGCACCGAGACCTGTTCCCATCCCGGCTACACCTCTGTAGCCCTGCATCGGGTCGATACCCAAAGTCAAGCCCCTTTGCGGCAGACGGCGTACCGAATTCCCGATGCAGTGAGAGACGGGATGCAGAAAGAGATCCGTGAGATGTTGGATCTAGGGGTAATAGAACCCTCCGAGAGCCCCTGGGCCTCCCCGGTGGTTCTAGTACCCAAGAAGGATGGCACTACCAGGTTCTGTGTGGACTATAGACAGTTAAATGACCACACTGTCACTGACGCATACCCCATGCCCCGAGTCGACGAGCTCCTAGACCGGATTGCCCAGGGAAACTTTCTCACCACCATTGACCTATGTAAGGGGTACTGGCAGATTCCCCTTGCCAAGGAAGGTGTGCCGAAATCGGCATTCATCACTCCATTTGGCTTATACCAAATTCGGGTTATGCCATTCGGGATGAAGAATGCCCCGGCCATTTTCCAACACATGGTGGATCGGCTGCTAGAGGGGATGCAAGACTTTACTAGCGCCTACCTAGATGACATAGCCATCTTCAGCAACACCTGGGAGGAACACTTACAGCATTTACGGGCCGTACTGGACCACCTTGGCACCGCCGGTCTGACCATAAAACCAGACAAGTGCCACGTCAGCATGTCCGAGGTCCAGTACCTGGGCCACTGGGTGGGCTGCGGAAGGCAGCGCCCAGAACCCACCAAGGTTGAAGCTGTTGCCCAGTGGCCCACTCCCCGCACCAAGACTCAGGTGTTAGCCTTTCTAGGTACAGCAGGATACTACCCCCGCTTCGTCTCCAACTACAGCGCTATTGCCAAACCCCTGACTGACCTGACCCGCAAGAACCTTCCCCGACAGGTACTGTGGTCCCCTGAGTGTGAGGAAGCCTTCCAGCAGCTCAAGCGAGCCTTGGTGGAATCCCCCGTGTTGACTGTTCCTGATTCCACTAAACGTTTTGTTGTCCACACAGACGCATCTATGTTCGGATTGGGAGCAGTGCTGAGCCAGGTCGGTGAAGACGGGCACGACCACGCAGTTGCCTACATCAGCCGTAAACCTTTACCCAGGGAGGTGGCTTATGTGGCCATCGAGAAGGAGTGCCTTGCCCTGGTATGGGCACTGAAGAAATTGCAACCGTATTTGTATGGGCGCTCCTTCACGGTCCTCACGGACCACAACCCCCTGGTATGGCTGAACCGGGTGGCCGGGGACTGGCCCTCCAGCCCTTCAATTTTACCATCCAGTACCGGCCTGGGAAGCAAAATGGCAATGCGGACGGACTATCCCACCAGACTGAGCTTGAAACTTAGGGTGGGTGGGGGCCATGGACATCCCCAAGCGGACCCGAAGAGGGTCTCACCGGGTCTGCCATCTGGCGTTTGGTGTGGTTTATTAAAGAATTCATTAGGTTTTATTTTTATAAGTTCCCCCTGTAATTCTCCCCATTGGTGACCTGTTCCCCGCCTGTCCACAGCCCCGGGAAGACGCCCGGTCTGTGAATGCCTCGAGCCGCCACTAACTGTCTCTGCCAAGCCGCCCAAACTTGCCCGCCTTGCCCTGCAGCGTGGACACCACGCAGAAGAGCGCTTCTTGGCTAGTATGTTCCTAAAAATAGGTTCTTACGGGGGTGCGAATTTCAGAACGAAGCGCCCCGGGAAACCCGAACGCCAACCAGGGATCCCTCGCCGGGAGCGCGGCCAGCAAACAGTGACTCTTGCTCGGGTACAGCCGCCGGACTTTCCCCCTCCACAGCTTGGGCTCCATTGATCCGATCAGGGCGCTTTTTGGACTGAACCAGCCCCTGGACCCGAGCTACCAGGCTGTACCCCAGTGTGCCGCCGCTCCCAGGGGATCACCCCGAAATCCCTGGTAAAACCCCAAACTCGGGCTGAAAGCCACAGGGAGCCGCCAGGAAAAAGGAGCGCTCACACCACAGGGGGGGCCGGGCGCTGCCCGGACAGGGAGAGGTTCTGGGAGGGGGGGACAGACGAGCTGGCGCCGAGACCCGAGATAAGGGCTGCGCACCGCAGGGGTCCCCCCAGGTTAACCAAGGCAGATTGGGCAATGGCTCGAGGCAAAGGTAAAGATCACCGCAGGAGGACTGAGGGCAGGCCAGGGGAGAACAATGGTTTCATTCCCCATAAATACCCCTGTATCCCCCATGTTAAATAAACTGGTACCTGTTTGAACCTTTACTCCTGCCTCGGCTAGTAATTGGGGATAACAGGGCTTGGGGAACCGCGACGCTTCAAGGATCGTGCAAAAGCGCTTAATCACCGCCAAATTCATACAGCCCGCTACCCCTGACTCTACACCTCCAGACAAGCTCGGGGCTGACGGCGGATCTACCCGTGCAGGGTAGCGGTGATCCGTTACAATGATGATGAGTCAGTCTGCCTCTGAGCAGCAGATCACATGCTGGGGCTGCCCAGGGGCTGCAGCGTTCAGGAGCCAGGTTCCCAAGCGACAGGATGCATCCACATCATCCCTAATCCGGAATTATTCAATTCTGGAAGGCTCTTAAAATTCCAGTTTTCAGCGTCTTACGAATTGTAGAATTCTGGATGAAAGGTGCTCTACCTATACTCAAAGACAATAATCTCTGCAACGGTGTACACAGAGTCAGGCAGTGGCTGCAAAAGCCAGCAAAATACCATCATGTATAAAAACAAAGAGGCACTAGTTCATGTGATGAAAAAATAAATCTGGTAAAGTCTCATCCTGAACATACGGTGTGGTTTTGGGCACCAGTACTGGAAAAGGATATTTTGGAAAGTGCGGAGGCAGCTGCAAAGCCAATAAAACAATTTTACATACGAAAAGAGATTAAAGAAACTGCATTTGTTTAGCCTTGGAAAAAAGAATCTGTGAGAAGACGTGATCACTAGGGATGAGTTGTTCGGGTTCGGACGGTCCAGAGTTCGGCCCGAACTTTGGCAGTTCGAAAGTTCGCGAACTTCGAACTTTTTGGGCGTGTCCGGTTCGAGTTCGGAAAAAAAAAAGAAATTTTGAAAAAAGTATAAAAAATGCTTAAAAAATACAAAAAAATCTAGAAATAAAGAGACTCTTTACTGCAGAATATTATAAGCAACGGTTTATTAGATATTGAATTAAAAACTAATGTCTAGGTGCAAAGATTCTCACCTCTAAATGACCTTTTTTTTCCAAATGGCATAACAACAACAGATGTTTTAGTCTGGTCTAATCAATTTGATACATTTTATGTAGAATGAAGGTGTGGGGTGTCTGCTTCTGTACTGAGTGAGTAATTTCCCTCCTAAGGCTGGGGTCAGACCAGCGCACTTTTAACGTGCGTTCTGGCGCACATAATTACGGCCGCATTAGCAGCAGATGACGGGCAATGACGGCCAATATACGATGTATGGCCGCACAAAAGTCCAGCCGTGCATCGCAAGTGGAATTTGAACGCATTTTTCTGAGAACGCTGAACCGCTAATACTGACGTACTGAGTGCGCAGCTGCGGCATAGCGGCGTGTGTGCGTGATTAGGAGATGTCAGACGCTGCTAATGTCCAGCCAACATAACGTCCAGACGCAAAAAGAGTTTTATTGACGATCCGTACAAAATCACGCCCGCAAATGCGCGTCGTCTGCCCGTTTTTGCGCATTCCATGAAAAAATACGTCAATGCGTTCGGACGCACTTTTTCACGTTCGCGGGGGAAAATGCTTTCGTCTGACCCTAGCCTTAAACTTCCTAATATGCTGCATTTAACTGCTGTGTGAAAAAATACAAAATTTTCTCATTGCCCGCTTTTAACATCTAAACAATGTTATTTTTCACCTCGGGATTAAACATTCCCAGGGTTATTTAGAGAGCGGTGAAAAGCAGGAGAATAACTGGAGAAGTGAAAATTCTAGGTCAAAATAGCCAAACCAGAAAAATTCTCCCATTTATCTCACTGGTCCCACCATGGCCGATATTGAGGTTAGTTTTGCCAGCTATAATGTTGCAAGTCGCTTGTTGCTTGCAGATCTTTATGCTTACCTGATACAGCCTCATGTAACTGACTTGGCGTTATCTCGTTCTAGACACGTGGTCACGTTCTGACGCAGACCAATACGCCTCATTCAGTATCTATTTAATCTCGACCTGGTCAGGGGTGTTTCTTGCCCTGTTGTGGTTATTAGGGATGAGCTGTTCGGGTTCGGACGGTTCGGAGTTCGACCCGAACTTTGGCAGTTCGAAAGTTCGCGAATTTCAAACTTTTTGGGCGTGTTCGGTTCGGGTTCGAAAAAAAAAAAAAAGAAATTTTGAAAAAAGTATAGAAAATGCTTAAAAAAATACTAAAAAATCTAGAAATAAAGAGACTCTTTACTGCAGAATATTATAAACAATGGTTTATTAGATATTGAATTAAAAACTAATGTGTACGTGGAAAGATTATCAACTCTAAATGACCTCTGTTCACAAACGGGCATAACACCAGGTGTTTTTAGTCTGGTAATCAATTTGATACATTGTACAATATACTGAGGGTAGGGTGGTGTCTGCTTCTGATAGAGATTTGAGAATTAATTTCCCTAAAACATCCTAATATGCTGCATTTAACTGGTGTTTGAAAAAAATCTAAAGCAATGTTATTTTTCACCTCGGGATTAAACATACACAGGGTTATTCAGAGAGCGGTGAAAAGCAGGAGAATAACTGGAGAAGTGAAAATTCTAGGTCAAAATAGCCAAACCAGAAAAATTCTCCCATTTATCTCACTTTCCAAATCGGCTATTTGGTCTAGATTGTTCTCTTCTCCTGCCAGTTCTCCTGGCTTTCACCTCTCTCTCAGGGTTGTTCAGAGAAAGGTGAAAACCAGGAGAATGGCAGGAAAAGAGAGCAATCTGGACCAAATAGCCAATTTGGAAAGTGAGATAAGGCTAGGGTCAGACTAACGCATTTTTCACAGCGACTGTCAAAAAGTGCGTCCGAACGCATTGCCGTATTTTTTAACGGAATGCGCGAAAACGGTCATACGATGCGCATTTTTGTGCGTGATTTTTTACGGATCCAAACCAGGAAACTTTGGGTGTCTGGACGTTATGTTGGCCGGACATGAGCAGCGTCTGACGTCTCCTAATCACGCACACACGCCGCTATGTAGACGCAGCGCACTCTGTACGTCCGTACTAGTGGTTCTGCGTTCTCGAAAAAATGCGTTCATTTTCCACTTGCGTTGCGCAGCCGGACTTTTGTGCGACCGTACTTCGTATATTGGCCGTCATTGCCCGTCATTTGCTGCTAGTGCGGCCGTGATTAAGTGCGCCTAAACGCACATTAAAAATTCGCTAGTCTGACCCTAGCCTAAATGGGAGAATTTTTCTGGTTTGGCTATTTTGCCCTAGAATTTTCCATTCTCCAGTCATTCTCCTGCTCTTCACCGCTCTCTGAATAACCCTGACAGGGTTATTCAGAGAATGGTGAAACTCAGGAGACTGACTGAAGAGAAAATTCTAGGTCAAAATAGCCAAACCAGAAAAATTCTCCCATTTATCTCACTTTCCAAATCGGCTATTTGGTCCAGAATTTTCCATTCTCCTGCTTTTCACCACCAAAAAATCAGTAAACTTTTTCTGCGTGTCCAAAAATATCTCCTCTTTTCATACAGACTGCCGCCCCAAGCAGTTGTTTACCATCATTTGAAACGTCATTTCTTTGTTTTTAAATGTTTCTATACATCCTAGAAATCCGCCACTTCACGGGCAGGTTATGGGGACCTCCTAGGCACGATATTTGAAGGAATTTTTTGTTTTTATTTTTAACCCTTATTTCATGGAAAACTCACTGTGCCTTTAAAAACGTATTTTTTTAACTTTTTGTCCTTGTTTCCTGTCCCCCAGGGCACTACCCGGACCCCCATACACTTTTTATGGCACATATCTAGCATATATGCCCTCTTGGAGGGCACTCTAAAAACCGAATTTTCAGCCCCATTGACTTGTATTGAGTTCGAGTTCAGATTCGGAGCCGAACATTTGGATACCCAGGCGTATTCGGCTCATCCCTATTGATCACCTTTTTCAAATGCATTCATAGCTCGGATGTCTCATGTTGCTTAGTCACACTTTAGACTGACTGAGCATCATGGGACTTGTAGTTCAGAAACATCTGGGGTGCCGAGGCTCGCCATCATCTAGGAGATGGCTCAAGTATATAAAGACACACAAGTAGATTTGATGGACTGTCTATATCATGTGAGACCCTCATAAAATTGATAGTTCACCCTAGAGGGGTTATTATGTCGCCGACATTTCGGTGCTTTGTTGTTTCCCGCACTTCGGGGAAGCAAATTTCCCCCACCCTGCGGGGAATTCAGCATTCACTGCAGGGTCACTGAAGTGCAGCGAATCAGCCGCCGAATGGTGCCGCAATCCCGCCGGTCGCTGCCGCCATCCTGTTGCCCGCCCACCGGACAGCTGCTGCACACACGCCAGACAGTCGCCAAATGCAGCCTATAAGCCGCCGAGCACAGCGCCGACCAGCCGCACAAAAAGCCGACAAGCCGCCGGATGGGTAAAAGAAACAATACGATTGAAAGTGTCAAAATTTAAATGTTTTAAAAAAAAACTACTGAACAAAAATGGCTGGAATTTACATATAAGATCCTATGAATGATGATAAAAAGGTCTGTTACAGAAAAATAAAAAAAAACACTTAAAAAAAAAATGTTCCTGAGAAAATCTTTAAAAATGCCTAAAAGATCCTAAAAAAATGAATAAAGAGACTTTTTGCTGCAGATTAAAAGACTAAACGGTTTATTCGATTTTGAATATAAACGGGAATATTTTTAACATTGGAGCCTATGGAGTTCGCCTGAATAAACCTGTCGAATGAAACCACCGAACAGCAGGGCAATTCGGCAACTTTTCACTGCTGTTCAGTGTCTGTGAATAGATTAACCATTGCTTCTCTATGGGAGATTTCACTGCCGTCGAACAGGCACCGTACTGCCTGGCAGTTCACCAAAATTTTGCGAATGGCCCCAAAATGTCACCGTACGGGGAAATTCCCTGTTCAATGAGATTTCGGGGCCAGATCAGCTCTTTCTGAATAACCCTGTAGGAATTTTCGGTATTCTGCTTTTAGATAGAGAGACAGATAGATAAACATGGAAAACAGACAGACTCCCCTCCTGTGTACTCTCTAGGGTTGCCAGGTCGGCCATGTTTTCCTGGACACATATTACTACTTCATGCAGAGGGGAGCACAGGGAAACGTGTTGCCCTGCAACATGTATAATTCATATGCTGCAGGAAGGAACTAAAGCCAGTTCACCTGGGATTCCTTTTTGATCTCTTACCTGCAAGCAGGGCTCGAGTCGAGCGGGAACGCGCGGAACGCGCGGGAACGGCGTTCCCGCACTTCTCCCACAGCGGGAACGCTGCGTGAACGCAGCGTTCCCGCTGTGGCCCGAGCCCGAAAGGCTGGAGCAGGCAAAACATTGCCGGCGGCCGCGTGCTTCCTGTTAGAACGGCCCGCTGACAGGAAGTGGAGCCTCTCGCCTGGCTGTTTCATCGATCCCAGGCGAGCGGCTGCACTTCCTGTCAGCGGCCGTTCTAACAGGAAGCATGCGGCCGCCGGGCGCAGAGAGGTGAGCTGGGGGCACTATCCATGAAACGCTGGGGGGCATTCCATGAGACCTGTCCTGGGGGCACTATCCATGAGACCTGTCCTGGGGGCACTATCCATGAGACCTGGGGGCTATATCCATGAGACCTGGGGGCATTATCCATGAGACCTGGGGGCTATATCCATGAGACCTGGGGCATTATCCATGAGACCTGGGGGCAATATCCATGAGACCTGGGGGCAGTATCCATGAGACCTGGGGGCATTATCCATGAGACCTGGGGGCATAATCCATGAGACCTGGGGGCATTATCCATGAGACCTGGGGACATTATCCATGAGAGCTGGGGCATATATCCATGAGACCTGGGGGCAATATCCATGAGACCTGGGGGAATTATCCATGAGACCTGGGGGCATTATCCATGAGAGCTGGGGCATATATCCATGAGACCTGGGGGCATTATCCATGAGACCTGGGGGCAATATCTATGAGACCTGGGGGCACTATCCATGAGACCTGGGGGCACTATCCATGAGACCTGGGGGCACTATCCATGAGACCTGGGGGCATTATCCATGAGACCTGGGGACCTTATCCATGAGAGCTGGGGCATATATCCATGAGACCTGGGGGCAATATCCATGAGACCTGGGGGCATTATCCATGAGACCTGGGGGCAATATCCATGAGACCTGGGGCATTATCCATGAGAGCTGGGGGCATTATCCATGAGAGCTGGGGGCATTATCCATGAGAGCTGGGGCAATTATATCCATGTGAACTGGGAAAATATATCCATATAACCAGTGCCGTGTATATTATTCTGGGGGTCCAGTGCTGTGTATATAATTCTGGGGGGTCTGTGCCTGGATATATATATAGATTATATATAAAACGCGTTGGTCCAGTTGCCAAAATCGCGAGTATACCTGTACGTAGTGATACCTTTCACTGATCAGTATAGTTTCCAGTTTACACTCTTGAAAGCTTGTCTTTTAAATGTAAAGTTAACCCAATAAAAATGGTATCACCGGCTCGTCCGGCTATACTCGTGATATACATATTTTTTCTTCAGGTAATAGGGGTTGTGGAATTCGTGGGTGAGTTCCCTCACTTTTTTTCCCAGGACTTGACCCCTGCCTGCAAGCGTATGGATTATACATGTTGCATGGTGGCATTCGTTCATGCACTACCCATCAACATGAATAAATTATATGTGTACAGAAAAACATGGCAGATCTGGCAATCCTAGTACTCTCCAGCCACTGACAGCTCTGTCCTCCAGGCTCACAGTTCCTCCTGCTGCTCTCTCTCCTCTATAGCAAGAAGTTCTGGTCACATGACCTTTCCTAATAGCTATAAAGTGGCAGTGCATAGGCTACTGTTTGTTAACCCATGCACTTCCAAAAAAGTAAAAGCGCTGCATTGCAGGCAGGATTATTTGTTTCTCTGTCACTAGGGCACACAGGGTCGTTACAGCAAAGCAGGTTCCTGTGCATCAGACGCAGAGGACCTGTTGCTGTCAGGAGTGAGGCCAGGCCTCCACGCGACTGGTCACCTTCTTCGTTTGCCAGCAATGCGGGGCTCCAGCATTAGTTCATGGATCTCAAACTCCAGCCCCCCCCCCCAGATGTTTATTGCCTACAATTCCCAGAATTCTTTGAATCCAATAGATGGCCAGAGAATCGTGGGAGGTGTAGTTACGAAACATCTGGGGGTCCGGAGTTGGAGATCCTTGCCAAAGCTGTTCTATGTCAGCTGCTAATCAAAGCAAAACGGTAAATCCTGTTGCAGCTCATCTCGTACGGCAGGCAAGACAAGCAATGCCCGGTGGCGCATTATTCATGTTAGAGGCGGTAAAATAAAGGTACAGGTGTCATGCTAAGGTTGGTTCCCTGTAATATTTGGTTCCCGGGGCTCTCGTGCACGTGCACGCTCTGCTTTAGCACGACAACAAAGATATATGACTATCAAATTTAGAGGCCAGTAACCTTGGCCCTCCAGATGTTTTGAAACTACATCTCCCATGGTGCTCACTCACTCATGTGCTTGACTGAGCCTCATGGAAAATGTAGTTCCAAAACATCTGGGGAGCCAAAGTTGCTGAACCCTGATCTATCAACTCCTAGAGAAGTGATGGCGAACCTGGGCCCTCCATATGTTTAGAAAATACATATCCCATGATGCTTCGACAGGCGTATGGCTTGCTACTGCTAGGCATCATGGAACATGTAGTTCCAAAACATCTGGGGTGCCGAGGTTCGCCATCACTGTCCTAGGTACTCCAGTTGGGAATACCAGTGGCAGCGATACCAGTTTTTATGTGAACGGAATAGGGTTTGCACACAAAATATTAATAGTGGATATAATGTGTACCCAATAATAAGCAGGTAGCCGTATTGCTCGACTTGTAAATAATTGTTATGTATTCACTACAGTAACATATTGAGTATGAAATTGATTATATAGCCACTGGTGTATTTTGGCCTAGGCCAACAAGGCCCAGGCCTAGGGTGGCACTTTCCAGGGTGCGGCAGCCCGCTGGGTGGCCCCACCCCTAAAAAAAAAAAAGTTTACTTTTGCAAACTATTTTACCAGGAAGGAAACATTGAGATGTCACTAATTTTCAAGTATGTCCTGCGTAGGCAACAAGGCCTAGGCTTTCACTTTCCAGGGGGCAACTAAAAAACCTCACCACTAATTAGGTTACTCACAGAGCACCGAAATGACGCCAACATTTTGGTGTTCTGTAGTTCCCTGCACTTCGAGGAATAAAATTTCCCAACCCTGCAGTGAATTCACCATTCACCGCAGGGTCCCCAAAGTGCATGGAGTCGGCCGCTGTATGCAACCACCGCAAACCCATGGCCTGCTGTTTTCAAAAGAACTACTGAACGAAAATCTCTGGAATTTACATATAAGATCCTATGATTGATAATAAAAAGTTCTGTTACAGAAAAAGGAGAACCGCTATTAAAAAAAAGGGGGGGAATTTAGCCCAAAAAATTCTGAAAAATCACTAAAAGGTACAAAAAAATCAATAAATAAATAAAGACTTTTTACTGCAGATTAAAATAATAAATGGTTTATTAGATATTGCATAAAAAACGGGAATATTTTTAACATTGAAACCTATGGGGTTCGCCTGAATAAACCTGCTGATTGAAACCACCGAACATCAGGGCATTTCACTGACATTTCTTTGCTGTTTGGTGTTCTCTGAATAGATTAACCATTACTTCTCTATGGGGATTTGCACTGCCTTCAAACAGCACCGTACTTGCTGGCAGTTCGCCAAACTTGTGTGTGAGCATATCACCAGAGCAGTGGTGTACTTAGAGGAGTGGTGGAGGGTGGGCCGCCCCAGGTACCAGTGATTATTGGAGTGTCATTAGGGGGTACTAGGAGGTGCCACTGTCACTGTGTGTCAGCTTTGAGCTGTGTTCTCAAACAACGAGCAGCGGAGCATGGCGTTTGCATACGGAATAAAATCGAATAGAATAAAAATCCCCCTCTCCTCCCTCCATAGCTCCTCCCCTGCCCCGCAGCAGCTCTAGGAGAGGGGAGGGGGATGTGATTTGTGTCCAGAGAGAGAAGATGACAGTAAACGGCAGGTAAAGGGGGGGGTTTCAGCAGAATATGAAGCCCTGTCTGCTTACTGCTGTTTAAAGTGGACCTTTCCTTAACCAGCACTGCAGTGATAGAAATTTCTCATTGAGCTGCCTGGCTCCTGGTGAGGCTGCTTGCGTAGAGGTCACACTCGGTCCGGCCAGTCAGGTGGTACTGAGTCTCAGTACCACCTGACTGGCTGAACCACGTGACACGCATGCACGCAGCTGCCCGCCCTTTCGTTAACATGGACTGTCACTCTATTCTGGACTGAACACCCACTGGGAAGGGAATCAAAGCCACGGTGCACCCTCTGGCAGTGGCACCCCACTGCTGACAAGATGGCTCCACGCACAGGCACAGCCGTGATCCTAACGTGGCCTGGAGGGACCTCCTGCTGAGTCTGTACACAGTCCCTGCTGACTCTGCACACAGCCCTACCACGGACAGAGGCCGGTAAATGTAGAATAAATAATTGCTGTGTGCTCATATACACTCGGTTTGCTGGGAGTTTTATTGCAGTGGATTCTGATGCACTCATACACACCGCACATTGCATTGCTGGGAGTTTTATTGCTGTGGATTCTGATACGCTGACACACACCACACATTGCATTGCTGGGAGTTTTATGCAGTGGATTCTGATGCACTCAAACACACCGCACATTGCATTGCTGGGAGTTTTATTGCTGTGGATTCTGATACGCTGACACACACCACACATTGCATTTCTGTGAGTTTTATTGCTGTGAATTCTGATGCACTCATACACACCACACATTGCATTGCTGGGAGTTTTATTGCTGTGGATTCTGTGATACACACTGCATATTACTGTGAGTTTTATTGCCCTGGAGCTCTGGATACGCTCATACACACTGCACATTACTGTGAGTTTTATTGCTGTGCAGTTCTGTGATATGCTCATACACACTGCACATTTCTGTGGGTTTTATTGCTTTGCAGCTCTGATATGCTCATACACAGTGCCCATTTCTGTGGGTTTTATTGCTATGCAGCTCTGTGATACGCTCATATGCAGTGCACGTTTCTGTGGATTTTATTGTTCCACCAATTAGAGCGGCTGTGATCCCGTTTACTTGACATGCGTGGCTGTTCTTTGTAAAAATGCTTGAATTTAAACATTTCATAATTTTCTTTATCTCAATAGATACATTTGAAATGGTATACAAAATATACAAGTAGGCACTTGGTATCCACTTTTAATATAAAGAGAGGAAAAGGCGGAGCTCTAAGAGGAAAAGGTGGAGGTTAAAGAGGAAGGGTGGGGATTAACCCTTTCGCTGCTGAGGCTTTTCACACCTCTGTGCTGAGGTCATTTTTACCGGTTTTGCTCATCATGTTTAAACGTATTTTGAAGGCTTATTTTAGTATATTACCCAGACATATTATATATCGTTCTTTCCGTCAGACTCGGTAGATTCATAATATGTCATTATTATATGTATACGTTATGTCATGTCTGTATATTATAACAAAAAATGCAATAAAATATGTATTTTCAATAATTTACAACGTGTAAAGTGTTTTTTTTCACATTTTAACATGCGAGCAATTGCGGTTATATTTTGTATGGGGTGCGCTTGTTAAAAAAATTAGAGATGGGGTCTCGTTACATTTTTTTTTGGGGAAAATTACGCGATTTTTAACAAACGCACCGCATACAAAAATCGTTAGTGCAGCATCATTGTTCACATTATAATTGAAATGGGAACAATATTGCTGCATTAACGAACCAAAAAAAAAGAAAAAAAATGTTTTTTTTTTTTTTTATAATTTTGTTTTTAAATATATTTTTATTTTTAATTTTTATTTTTATTTTTTTTTAAAAACTTTTTTCACATTCGAGTTTGGTATCGTTGGAACGGCCATGCTCTGGCCGATCCAACCATACCAAACTTTAACCCCTAGCTGCCACGGATCGGGAGATAGGGAGTTCATTGGAACTCCCTATCTCCACCGTTGGTGGCAGTTAGGGGTTAACTCTAGGACTGGCGTCATCGTGCTATGCACGATGACGCCAGTCCTCAGGGGGAGTTCCCGGATGTCTTGGATGTCGGCCAGCTCCGGGAAAGGATCACGAACCGGCGCTTTTCAGCGCCGATTCGCGATCCAGCTCCCCAGGGGTTAATGCCAGGCACCATTTGGAAGGGCAGGCTGTGCCCTTCCAAATGGTGCCTGGGTTAACCCCCGCAACGCCGCCGATCGGGAGGGAGAGAGGTCCGAAGGACCTCCCCCCCTCCCTTTCAGGCGCCTCCTCCGCACATGCGGGGGGGCGCCTGAATTAGGTGTCATCGCGCAGCCGCGATGACACCTAATTTCAGCGGCTGCGGTTCTGGATGCTGGGCTGACATCGAGGATGTGAGCCCGCACCGGGGGGGCCAGCGATCGGCCGGAACCCGGCTGAACGCTGACCCCAAAGGGAGGACGCGCTCAGCGCGTCCTCCGCATACCAGCAGTTTAAATTTGGGGTGCACGAGTTTAGTCAGGCCTAGGGCAGCACGAAACCTAAATACACCACTGTATATAGCACCATTAACTCACTGGTTTAGTTTCTTCATGTAGGCGGGTTCAGTTCCTCAGCAGCTGCTGAATTGCTTCAGTGCAGCATCTCACTGAACACTTTGGCTGTGAATATGAAAGCGAAAGGCAGAGAGATTGCTCAAGTCTCAATGAAAGGAGCTGTTTCTGCAAAATCCACTTTTTTCCATTTTATTACCACTTTAGTGTTAATGTTTACCATGTTCCAATAAATATTTGTAGGGTTATTCAAAGAGATCCGAATTGGGGCCGAAAGGGAACCGAACGCTGAAATTCAGCGTACGGTTACCTTTCCTGGCCATTCGGCTATCCAGAGAGCAGGCAATTTGCCAAATCCTGACGAATTGCCTGCACATACGGTGCCTGTTCGAGGGCAGTGAAGCAATGGAGAAGCAATGCTTCAGCTATTCAGAGATCAAAAACCAGCAGTGAAAAGTTTCCTAATTGCCCTGCCATTCGGTGGTTTAATTCGGCAGGTTTATTCAGGCGAATCCCATAGGCTTCAATGTTAAAAATATTCTGGTTTTAATTCAATATCTAATAAACCGTTCATTATAATATTCTGCAGTGAAGAGTCTCTTTATTTATAGATCTTTTGGATATTTTAAGCATTTTTTCTGGATTTGTTTTCAAAAAACTTTGAAAGTTTTTTTTGTTTTTCACTCCATTCGTCTGCGGTGTCGGGTTTATCCGGCGTCTTCGCTGCGTGTGATCAGTTCCTGCTCGGGTTTTTCCAGCGTTTTCGGCGGGGTTAATCCAGATGTTTTTGCGGGTTTTCGGCGGGTTTTTTCGGCAGCCTTTCCCTGCAATTCGGGGACCCTGTGGTGCTTGCTGAATACACCGCACGGTTGCCGAAATGGGATCGCCAAATCGAACCGAATTGAGGAGAACGAAAAGTCACCGAACGTGCGGTGACTTTTCGATTCTCTTTGAATAATCCTGTTGGTGTTTTGGTCCACCAACACTTCAAACTGAACATTTCCTTATTGGATTATTTGCTTCGTGGAGGCGGCCATCTTTCCTACGTCACACAGAGTCAGCTAACCCCGCAGCACCTCTATACTCGACTGCAAGTGCTAAGTTAGCACAGCGTTCAGTGGCAAGTTGCTAACTTAGCACTTGCAGCGGCTGAGGAACTGAATGCGCCTCAGGACTTTCAAACTTCACCCCCCCCCCCAAATGTTTCTGAACTACAACTCCCATGATTCCCTGGCCATCTAATGCATTGAAAGAATTCTGGGAATGGTAGGCATCAACTTCTGGGGGGGAGGGGGCGTGAGTTTTACAGCCCTAATATATATATACTGTATATGGAGAATAAAAAGTAAAAAATGGAAGCAGGTTCTCTCATGAATTGGTGCAGGTGTAGACAATGAAGCAACGAGCGGCCAAAAAGTATAGGAGACCCACAAAAACACAAGGAAGCAAGCTGCGGAAAAGAGGAGTTAAAGTATCTTTAGCAAGGAACAAAAATGGGGGGGGGCTGCTGCAGAATAAACAGCAATATACAGCGGGACAGCTGCCGAACAGAGCAGAAAAAAAAGTCTGTCAGGGTTATTCAGAGAAAGGTGAAAACCAGGAGAACTGGCAGAGAAGTGAACAATCTAGACCAAATAGCCGATTTGGAAAGTGAGATAAATGGGAGAATTTTTCTGGTTTGGCTAGAATTTTCACTTCTCCAGTCATTCTCCTGGGTTTCACCTTTCTCTGAAAAGAACTGTGTATCTTTTTGGCTGCTGCCGCCCACCATCTAATTACTTCCTTGTTTACACCTGCGGATTTGTTTTTTTTGGGGGGGGGGATTATGCCTTTTATTCGCTCTCTCTTATATATAGATATATATTGCTACCTATCCTGTTTATGGGATGTACTGTTACTTCAGGCTGAGGTTTCATCCGTGTTACCTCCAATAAAGTTGCCACTCTGTGCCATGCGTGCCTAGGTTTGCTAGGTCGGCCATGTTTTCCTGGGTGCATAATATCATTTATTCATGCTAGTGGACTGCGCATTAAAAAATGCCACCCCGCAGCATGTAGAATCCATACGCTGCAGGTGAGGAATCCCACAGCATATGAAATATACATGTTGCAGGGCAGCACTTTTCCTGGTGTTCCTCACTGCATGAAGTAGTAATATCATATGTGTCCAGGAAAACATGGCCGATCTGACAACCCTAGTGCCTGGCCTCCCTCCTGTTACTGGTATTTTTTTGATGTCCAACCAAAACAATCATAATTTCGTGCCCCTAATGAAGCATCTGACTCGCCGCCGAGCCGGTATTAAGGAGGAATGAATTAATGGCTTTGTGACTTATACAGGATGAGCCCTAACAGAGGCATTTATGGGCGCTTATCTTTAAATGTCTAGATTTTAAAAGCCAGATTTCATGCAAAATGCAGTGTGGTGACAAAGGCACAAGGGGGCGCCACGGTCCTATAACTGGGGGAAATGTTCCTGTATGCTGGAGTGTGATTCATTCCTCAGAGGCAGGTGAGGAGTTAATCTGCAGAAAGGCAGCTATGCCTTCCTATTCCATGTCCCAGCTAGGGCTGTCAGATCAGTCATGGAAACCTAATACTATTTCATGCACAGTGAAAAGTGCTGCCCTGCAACATGTATAATTCATATGTTGCAGGGAGGAAATCCAGGTGCTTGTCACAGTGTTCCCTGGGGGCCGGTACACATTTGGGCCAGTGTACAGTTTGTTTTTACCAGTTGCCTCAGAGGCTAGAAACTGGAACATCCCTCCATCCATCTCTTCTGTCCTACAATCTTTTTAGGGGCTCCTCCATATATTCAGGGTGTGTGGGTGTCTTTTTAGGGGCTCCTCCATATATTCAGGGTGTGTGGGTGTCTTTTTAGGGGCTCCTCCATATATTCAGGGTGTGAGGGTGTCTTTTTAGGGGCTCCTCCATATATTCTGGGTGTGCGAGTGTCCTTTTAGGGGCTCCTCCATATATTCAGGGTGTGCAGGTGTCTTTTTAGGGTCTCCTCCATATATTCAGGGTGTGTTTTTAGGGGGTCTTCCATATATTCAGGGCATGCGGGTGTCTTTTTAGGGGCTCCTCCATATATTCAGGGTGTGCGGGTGTTTTTTAGGGGCTCCTCCATATATTCAGGGTGTGCGAGTGTCTTTTTAGGGTCTCCTCCATATATTCAGGGTGTGCGGGTGTGTTTTTAGGGGCTCCTCCATATATTCAGGGTGTGTGGGTGTGTTTTTAGGGGGTCTTCCATATATTCAGGGTGTGCGAGTGTGTTTTTAGGGGCTCCTCCATATATTCAGGGTGTGTGGGTGTCTTTTTAGGGGCTCCTCCATATATTCAGGGTGTGCGGGTGTCTTTTTAGGGGTTCCTCCATATATTCAGGGTGTGTGGGTGTCTTTTTAGGGGCTCCTCCATATATTCAGGGTGTGCGAGTGTCCTTTTAGGGGCTCCTCCATATATTCAGGGTGTGCAGGTGTCCTTTTAGGGGCTCCTCCATATATTCAGGGTGTGCAGGTGTCTTTTTAGGGTCTCCTCCATATATTCAGGGTGTGCGGGTGTGTTTTTAGGGGCTCCTCCATATATTCAGGGTGTGTTTTTAGGGGGTCTTCCATATATTCAGGGCATGCGGGTGTGTTTTTAGGGGCTCCTCCATATATTCAGGGTGTGCGGGTGTGTTTTTAGGGGCTCCTCCATATATTCAGGGTGTGTGGTTGTCTTTTTAGGGGCTCCTCCATATATTCAGGGTGTGTGGGTGTCTTTTTAGGGGCTCCTCCATATATTCAGGGTGCGAGGGTGTCTTTTTAGGGGCTCCTCCATATATTCAGGGTGTGAGGGTGTCTTTTTAGGGGCTCCTCCATATATTCAGGGTGTGCGAGTGTCTTTTTAGGGTCTCCTCCATATATTCAGGGTGTGCGGGTGTGTTTTTAGGGGCTCCTCCATATATTCAGGGTGTGTGGGTGTGTTTTTAGGGGGTCTTCCATATATTCAGGGCATGCGGGTGTGTTTTTAGGGGTTCCTCGATATATTCAGGGTGTGCGAGTGTGTTTTTAGGGGCTCCTCCATATATTCAGGGTGTGTGGGTGTCTTTTTAGGGGCTCCTCCATATATTCAGGGTGTGTGGGTGTCTTTTTAGGGGCTCCTCCATATATTCAGGGTGTGTGGGTGTCTGGTAAGGGGCTCGGCCATATATTCAGGGTGTGTGGGTGTATTTTTAAGGGTTACTTCATATATTCAGGGTTTGCGGGTGTCTTTTTAGGGTCTCCTCCATATATTCAGGGTGTGTGGGTGTCTCCTTTAGGGGCTTCTCCATATAGTTGGGGTGCATGGGTGTGTTTTTAGGGGCTCCCTCATATATTCAGGGTGTGCAGGTGTTTTTTATATGAGGTATGGATCCGCTCTATGAAGCCCGTGATCACAAAGTCCAAATCACTGTCAGGCGACACCTAACGTATTAAAAAATAAGTGATGTTGACATAAAATATGTCATTTATATATCTCTTTTTTTTTTCCAAGCTGGAAGCCACTGACGACGATGAGGGAGAGAACGGCAGAGTGTGGTATCGTATTATTAGCGGTAAGTAAAGCCGTCCGTGTGCTAGATGATAATCTGGTCTCTTCTTGGTGGCCTTTGATTCCCTGTCCATTGTGTTTCTAAGCTGTACGTCTTTTCATCTTGAGTTTCATGTCCGCGCAAACCACTTATACGCATGGAATAATGGAAGGAACCTGCAGAAAGCAATCTTTTATCGTGCAACCTCTTGTTCCTCTGAGCAAAGGGCTAAATGGCAGGGACTACTTTACCCTATGGCTCTCGATGACAGTGGATCATCGCTCATAAGTATGTAGAAGACTTCATGTTGCTAGGCAACCTATCATGCCAATATACTGGTATTCAGGTACCCGCGATGGTTTCAAAGGCAACATGATGTAGGAGTTTGCCGAGCCATCACGTGACCCAGTTAGTTTGTGAATAATAAGAAGTATCGATATTGGAAATGATCTTGATCGGCTTGTGCCAATTTTTTTACTTCCCCTTACCATCTCCCTTTTATCAGCAAGAGGGCAATAGGACTCCATGTTTTGCCTGAAGAGGAACTAGAACTTTTATTCTGGACACGGTTCCTCTTTCCTTTATCCACAGAACACTCTGAAGCTCTTCTTGGGGTTGGGCGTCTGTGGTTAGTAAACATGAAACATAGCTTCTGGTGCGACATATTCCCAAGATATTCTACACGTATGCACGTATCTCAGTTATCATCATCTGCACTTAGAACTCATACACAGTATAGCAAACATGTCACACGATGCAAGGACACATGGTTTCCCTCAGTCCTATTGATCACCTAACAGCCATAGTCTGTCACCCGGTTTTGTAGAAACATCCCTGATTGACTGCTCAGTGAGGTAGTCAATGATCCTGCCATGCATGTGTGCCGGATGAAAAGCCCCCTGTGTGGCACTCAATGTCAATGCTACAAGTGCATTATGACCATGCCCTCACCCCCCAATCTCAGACATGTCAAAGTTGGTAGGTCTGGAATTGTGAACACACATGTGATGCAAGGATGTGCCACAGCAAGGATTTTTGGTGCCACGAGAAACAAGCAATTTGTTGACTCTCTTCCCTCCCACAAATCCAGTTAATGCATCAATTACGAATTACTGGGAGGAGGTGCTGCACAGGATGCCTAAAACAATTTCATGAGAGAATATTGGCTAATTACTACAGAAACATTTACCCCCAACCCTATCTAATCTCATATAGCCAACCTACATCCATCCCATCGCACACAACCAACCTTACACTCAATCCCAACCCACACAGCCAGCACTGCACTCAATCCCAACCCACACAGTCAATCCACCACTGGGTGGAGTAGAGGTAACATCACTGCTCTATAACCATGGAGAGAGACTGTGGAGACACAGGTTTGATCTCGGCAAGAGCACCTCTCCAGTAAGTGTCCTTGGGCAAGACACCTAACGGTACATACTCGCCACCCAGGACATACTTGAAAATGAGTGAAATCTGTATCCTTCCTGGTAAAATCCTTTTCTAAAAGAAAAAAAAAGCCCAACCCACACGGCCAATTTTACACTTAATCCTAACCCACGTGGCCAACCCTACACTCGATTTCATCTCACACGGCCAACCTTACACTTAATCTCAACACACACTGTTAACTCTACACTCAATCTTACCACACACGGCTAACCCTACAGTAAATTCCAACCCACACGGCTAACCCTACAGTAAATTCCAACCCACACGGCTAACCCTAAACTAAATTCCAACCCAAACGGCTAACCCTACACTAAATTCCAACTCACACAGCTAACCCTACACTAAATTCCAACCCACACGGCTAACCCTACACTAAATTCCAATCCACACGGCTAAACCTACACTAAATTCCAACCCAAACGGCTGACCCTACACTAAATTCCAACCCCCACGGCTAACCCTATACTCAATTGCAACAAGAACGGCTAAACCTACAACTCCATTCAAAGCTAACCCAAAATTCAATCCCATCACCAAGCACTAACTATACATAAGATCCATTACTGCCTAGCCAACCATACACCCAATTCCAGCCTGCATGGCCAACCCTAAACTCAATCCCATAACATTTAACCAATCCTACACTAAATCCCATCCTGCTCAGTCAATCCTATGCTGAATTCTATCGTTCAAAGCAAACCCTACACTCAATTCAATCCTGCAATCTGGCCATCCTACAATATCAACTCACCTCACATCTACCCCATGCCTCACAACCAATCCTGCACTAACACCTCTTCAAATGCATGTGTACCTGGGCATTTCCTTGCACTGACCAGATGTAGAAAAGAGGACATACGTGTGCTATAGATCTATATACAGAGGAAAGGGGAAATACAGTATTTTCCAGCTCCTTGCCAGCAAAGCTTACATTCTAAAAAGATTTCTATATTATATGTTTTTATTTTAAGTTATAGCATTATATATGTTAACAGACAATCCTTCTGTATTTATCCTAAAACTATACATATTTTCACTTGCAAGGCTTCTTCTCACTTCTCTATTTTTTCAGTAAAAATTAAGTCGGGTGTTTTTAGTCACTACTATTGTAATGAAGAAGTACAATCCGCAAACTACAATTAACAATCTGTAAATCTGAAAAGGAAACAGCAGTAGGCTTGATCCCTCTAGGCTCAGGACATGGAGTCTCCATACATTGGCCAATGGCTGTACCATGATGGTGTGTATCATAGAAGGACATCAAGGAAGTTCAACCAGTTATCTTAATAACACATAACACCACTCGTATCCGTTTGATTATTGTAATGGATAAGCCTACACAAGAGAAAGAAGATTACTTTATATGCCATACTGATATCTTTAGATCGGGGTCAACAACCATGACCCTCCAGATGTTTTGGCATTACACCTCTCATGATGCTCAGACACTCGTTAGATTGCCAGAGTCTCATGAAAATGTAGTTCTAAAACATCTGAAGGACCAAGGTTGCTGACCTCTGCATTAGCTGACTTTATAAGTCATTCAGGTATCATCAGTCATTATCACACTTCTGATGTCATCAGTATAAGGTGAGCACTGTGACTGCTGATTTTAGAAAGGTTAAATTATTTTGGCAATAACTTCATAACCTTGAAGTCCCCATGAAAACTCTCGAGTCCTTTCATTTAAAGATTTTATCCTACAGGCAAATTTTGGGATGACTTCATGTTTCAAAGCCATAAGTCACCAATGACCTCTGAATGATTCCAGGATGACCATCCCATTTACATGATGTTTCCTTTGGCAGTTGATGTCATCGTCTTCCCGTTCTGGCTTCAAACGTGACCATGGTCCCTTCTCTATACAGGGAATATTAAACTGCTACATAGCTTTCCTAAGACTTATGGTCAACAATCGCCTCTGCTAAATTTCTCATTATCTAGTAATGCAATGCTCCCGATTTTGAGATTTGAAAAGTTCCTGCACCCCGGCATGCTCAAAAAAGGGTGACGTAGGTCTGCTATCCCTTGTTAACCACCATGTTGGTCTCTGCGTAGACCTGGATAGTTTTGCTGTAGAATGATGATGGGTGTGAGACTAATGGACACAAGCAGGGTGTATAGTCTGTTCCCAGCAGACTATTGGAGTGACCAAGCCAGTCAAGAGGACTGGATCCAGAGAGGAACCCTGTCTGAAGGATTTACTGTGCTGTGGACTGTTATTGCCAACCTAGGGCCAGATCACAACCTGGCCGTAAAGTACAGCGCTCGAGCCATACAGCGTAATGACTTGAATGCTGTGCTTATGTTTAACCCATCCTATTCTATCCAAGACACAAGCTGAGGTTGCATCTCGGATGTTGCTTCAGGTTACTATACATTAACGTCTCCTTATACTTTGTATGGGAGATGATAATATGGCCCCAGAAGATTGAGAACGAGCTATTCCAACTAGTTCATTCACATCTGCGTAAGACATTATTCTGAAATGAATACTGTTTCTCAGACCTTGGTGTTATGTGATCGTGCTGAAGCAAAATCACTTAACACACAAACCTAAACCCACCCAAAAATCCCATAGTCACCTCATATCCTCGGTGGAGAGAGTGGCATGATCTGCTGCTTCCACATTAGTTCCCAGTGTTCCTCCACATATCCCTCCATGGCCCCAACTGGATCTCATTCACCCGAGTTCTCCTCCGACTCCATGGAGCAGATAACTTGTTACGGCTCAGCAGTATTACGCCTCGAGCTGTTGCAAGAGCTGCTCAGTCGGAATATGGACATTAAAGGCGAGCCGCAAATGGAAAACGGCAGACGCAAACGTTTTCCATTTGCGTCTTGCCTTTAGCGTCCAGGTTGTGATAGGCCCCTGCATGCGCAAAATAAAGAAAATTAAAGGTAAGCTTGCGTTTATTTTGCCCTAGAAGACAGTGGCAGTGAAGGATAGAGTCACAACCCGTAAAAGAACTGTTTAGCATTACTGTATATAGCAGTGATGGCGAACCTTGGCACCCCAGATGTTTTCTGAATTACATGTCCCATGATGTTCTGTGATCGTTAAAGCTGTTGGAGCATCATGGGACATGTCGTTCAGGAACATCTGGGGTGTCAAGGTTGGCCATCACTGGTCTATAGCACGCTCCATATCAGTTCCTCCATTGTTCCTTCATTAATATAGAGTTAGCCTCTGGCCGTGAACCATGGAAAGTAACTTCTTGCCTCCATTATTGATGTATGACCTGAGAGCTAGATACTCTTCCTTAAATGGTCGAAAATGTGTTTATAAAGGTTTCTCTTCTTCTGCTTCCAGGAAACAGCCAAAACAATTTCAGAATTGATAGTAGCACTGGGCTGGTCATGCGAGGAGCACAAGCTCTAGATCGAGAAACCAACTCTTCTCATGTTTTAGTGGTTGAGGCCTACAACAGTGACCAAGGACTGATGAGAAGCTCTGTGAGGGTAAGATGTACATGTCATACTCCAAACGTGAATTCATTACGTAAAGAACTGACACCTTGAGTGCTGGATACATAAATCAATAATGTAAAATCTGATTTTCACTAAATAAATATGAAGAACATAATAAAACCATAACAAAATATCAACCATCTACAATACTGAATCCAGCTCTAACACAATTTAAAACATTCAAATTCTAGCTTTATTTATATTAATAGACATAGGTATTCCACCTGTTTTGGTGATTAAACCTCAGTACTGGCCGCCCACCTGAAATTATTTAATGTACAGTAGACTTGTGCACAGCAGTTTTTTTTCGTTTTGGAATCTTTCGTCCCATTTTTTATTTTTTTCGTTTTGGGTGATTTTTGGGCCATTTTAAACAGTTTGGTTTCATTTCAGGTTGTTCGATATTTCACAGCGATTCGTAATATCGGATCGTGTGATTTCATTTTCAGATCTGATTCATCCATGGGATCAGATCTGATTCATCCATCGGGTCGGATCCGAGTCATCCATCGGGTCGGATCCGAGTCATCCATCGGGTCGGATCCGAGTCATCCATCGGGTCGGATCCGAGTCATCCATCGGGTCGGATCCGAGTCATCCATCGGGTCGGATCCGAGTCATCCATCGGGTCGGATCCGAGTCATCCATCGGGTCGGATCCGAGTCATCCATAGGGTCGGATCCGAGTCATCCATCGGGTCGGATCCGATTCATCCATCGGGTCGGAACCGATTCATCCATCGGATCCGATTCATCCATCGGGTCGGATCCGATTCATCCATCGGGTCGGAACCGATTCATCCATCGGATCCGATTCATCCATCGGGTCGGATCCGATTCATTATCAATATTGAAACACTGTTTGCAAAAAAACTATTGAACAAAAACTTTAAAAAAGCTAGGAAACCTAAAACTTCACGCAAAAAAATCCCGAAAAGTGGCAGAAACATCTTAAAACATAAATAAACAAAATGGCTTATAGGCGAATCCTATAAATTGCAATGTTAAAAAAAAATCCCAGTTTTTATTACTTGGAAATCATTTTGTTCCATTTTTTTTTTCCGCCATGTGTCATTTTCATTCCTTTTTTTTTTTCTTTTTAGTTTTGGAACATTTTGTTCTGTTTTGGGTAATTTTCGCTACATTTTTCTAGTTTCGGATCATTTTCGTTCCGTTTGATATTGTTTTGGATCATTTTCAAATCGCTTGCTATCGTTTTTGAATCCCCTTCCAAACATAACTTTCGCCGATTCATAATATCGGACGGCGGATATTAGGTCTTTCGGAAACTGAAAAAATAACGAAAATTCTAATCTCGGCCAAAAACTGAATTTTGACAATACGAAATGCACATGTGTAATGTACAGTGTGAAAAAGGTAACTTAATGAGAAAGAACCAACAATTTAATACTTTCTCCCCATATAATAACATCAGGGACGTGCGGTCAGGGGCAGCAGGTGAGGCTCAGCCTCACCTGCCATTAAGGACTGAATGGGCTGCAGCTGCACAGATAATAAATCAAAGACAAACTCACGTGCTCTGCGTTCCCTCACCGGCTCTGTCCATCTTCTCACATTCTTTTTATTTTATTTTTCTTGCAGCAGTGAGCCTACGCAATTTGCGTAGCGGGACACTACGCAAATCGCGTAGGCTGCCAAGAAGTGTACAGTGCGGCGCACTGTACACTGAGGCCTCTGAGGCCCTGGGAGAGCTATGGAATAGCTTGGACCCATAGGAAAGTGCTATTGGTCCAAGCCATTCAAAAAAATGCTTGATGGGAGGCGGGCCTCCCATGCATTGGTTGGCACAGGACAATCAGTGGCCTCAGTGTCACAATAGGGCCTGCTGCCTGGAGGACGACACAGAGATCCTGGGGAGCCCTTAGAGCAGCCAGTTCATGGGGAACACTGAGAGCCGCCAGATCCTGGGAAGCGCCAGGTTCTGAGGTTTTACTTGTCTTTTATTTTTTTTGGAGAATTTCGGACTACAATCAGTGATTATTTCTTCAGAAAAAGAGTTTAAAACACTTAAATCAAGCCCCGTTTTCAAATTATAATGGAATGATGAAACAACGAAAGCATCAACATCACTCCAACATCATTCCATTGTTTGAGGAGATGTCAAGGAAAATGTGTTTCCCGGCTTTCCCATTCTCCGTTCAGAGCAGGCCTCCTCCATTTTGGCCTGCAATCTTGGCCCTTAACATGTGTTGGAACTACATTTCCCATGACGTTTAGCTAACTTGAGTGGTTGAGCACCTTCGAAGACATACTTCCAAAACATCTGGTGGCCTACCTCTCATTTAGACATTTGTTAAGAGAGCTGGGTGGGGAATCAACTCGTGTCAATCAACACAAGCTGTGACGGCACAATTGAAACTACTGCAGAGACCTGAAGCTGATGAAGCCTAACCAAACGGGAACCCACCAAATGGATGGGACTGAATCCTCCAATAGCCTGGTTACAGAAAATAACATCCAACATGAAAGCCAAATGTGGACGCTTTCTGTTGAGAATATCTCTAGGTTATTTTATAAAATTACATGATACCATAGGGAGTCCTAACAATATCACCACCATACTAAGCAATGGAATTGTGTCCACATATGTATAGTTTGGGCAAAGGCATCAGCACTTTAATATTGAGTATAGCTCAATGTTACTTAATGTAGCTGTGTTTACCAGCAGATGATGGCTTGAAGCAGCCCATACTGGTGCTACTAGGCAGTGGTTTTCATCTAGTACTTTTCTTGTTACAGCTTTTGAGAATTGAAAACAACTATGATTTTTTGTAGACTAGTGAATTTCAGCCTGGGGAAACAAGTTGCTAAATGCCCCAGGAACCAGGTATAAGCTAGGAAAAATCCCATAGATATGATCCAGCACATATTTTAAACACAACTGCATGTTAAATAAGTGTTATCTAACCTTGGTTGTCAATCTCTTGAACTCTCTTTGGAATTTGGTGGCACTGAAAGCTCATAAATGTCCAGCTACTGGAATACAATCTTAATGTCTGGGTGGTGGATCCTTACTCTTTTTTCTAGGCTATTAAGACAACTTACTTCTATTCCGTTTACCATATTATGTCCTAGAATTCTGTATGCTAAAGTACAACAATAATGACCACTGAACCTGTTAGGTATCCATAGACTAATTCATGTTTTATCATGTCTTTCCACTAGGTGATTGTATATGTTGAAGATGTCAATGATGAGATCCCATTGTTCACTCAACAGCAGTACAGTCGCTTGGGGTTGCGAGAAACTGTTGGTATTGGGACCTCTGTCACAGTGGTGAGAGCCACCGATCGGGACACAGGTACTGTAATGTGTCATAAGCCAAGCATTGATCTGACCCTTGCCCAACACTTCAAATTCTAATGGAAAATTTGGATTATGACTAAAAACATGTTATCTAGTAAACGTTTCCTTCAGAGATTCATATGCAACGTTTGTTCTATACCTGGAACAACCTGGAACAAAAAAGATAGCCCTTCTTCTCCGTTGGTGACTACCTCCATTTTCATATAACATAATGTGTTGGTTAGAAGCTGGATCGAGACAGAGGAAAAATGGCTCCATTGTGATTTGGGTTGCGAGCACATTGAGATCTGTTGACTAGCCAATAAGCAACTACTACCAATTTCCAGCCTTTTGTCCTGGAAAGCCTTTCGAGTAGTGTTTGTCAACTTTCCAGGTGGGGAGGACCATCGTAGATGGGGGAGGACATTAAATTCACTCCCTGTGACCACTCAGTTAGCATAGTCAGAGTGTCTAGGGTGTAGGGTAAGAATCCATTCTCTCTGCTTCTAATGGCATACCATCTGGTCAAGAACATTCAAATCTGTTCGAAATTTTGTGTTGACAACATCAACTGTGCTGGGTATTCTGTGTGTTATTAAGGTATGGTTTACACCAGGGGTCTCAAACTCTGCCCCCACTCCCCCCCCCCAATGTTACTGAACTGCACCTCCCATGATTCTCTGGCCACTTATTGCATTCAAAGAATTATGGGAATTGTAGGCAATAAACATCTGGGGGGGCAGAGTTTTCTTTGACGGACACAACTCTTCATATAAATGGTAAGCAGAGCTCAGTCAAATGTATAAGCGGTAGAAAAATTAAAGAAATTCTGAGCCACTTTGACTGCACGGAGCTGCCACTGCACATCTTGTAATACGACAAATCACAAAAGATGTGTCTTAAGTATCGTAACCCAATAATGATCCATTATCTTGATTTTCGGTGCTCGAGGAAGTTGTACCAGGGCAAGAGCAGAAATAAATAAATGTCGGAGGTGTTTTTGTAACAGACAACTCATATTGTCCTTGACTGCTGGTGCTCTTAATGTTGTTCATATTGTTACCCTTCATTTTCAGGTTTTGAATTGATGGATGGGCTAATTCTTAGCCTTTTTGAGAACTTTTTTCTGTCTCAATAATATCTGTAGAGACATGGCTTTCAGACATTTTACAAGGAAATGTTTTACATGTATTTCAGGCCAAATGTACGTTAAACCACTTAAGATCATCATCTTGACATTACCCTCCTGTCAGGAGAAAGACAACAAAGCCAATCTAACGAACAATGCAGTTTAAAACCCATGTATCGGAGACTTCTTCACAGTAATGCAACCAGATTAAAGCATATCACACTCTTCCTAGAGTACTCAAGAGAAAATACTTAAAAAACCGGCAGAAAAACCATTGAAACTCTTCCATTTCAATGTCGATTTCCCAGTGTCATAAATCGAGTGGCAGATAATTAGCCTTTGTAATGGAACTGATCGCTCTTCTCCTTGTGTGACGCATATAACAATATGGCTATTTCAGCCGTTCTCTGGCTAAAATATGCAAAATCAAGGTAGAGTTACTCTTTTCGGAAGTTGAAAACATAAGGCTGGAGATGACTTTCCAAGTCTGGATCTACCTGTTTGTTGTTGATAATTTGTCTTGGTCTCATGATGCAAAAAGTCAAGAAACTATTCATACATTGCAGGCAAATGGAAGAGATCTTTCCCACCATGTAGGACATTGACGGGCAAACCTTGTTGAAAGCCAATAAAAATTGTGACGAGATGAGCGAGGCCTTTGATTTCATGGTTTTCATCTTTATTGCAGGTGATGGAGGTCTGGTGTTATATAAGTTGATTTCAGGTTCGGATGGTAAGTTCGAGATTGATGGAAGCACTGGACTTCTCACAACCATTGATTACCTAGACTACGAAACCAAAACTTCATATTATATGAATGTGTCAGCCACGGACCAGGCATTACCGTTCAACCGGGGTTTCTGCACCATTTACGTCACTCTCATGAATGAACCCGATGAAGCCGTTCGATTTTCCAGCACGTCCTACGAGGCAGTAATCATCGAAAACATTGCAACGGGCACTGAAGTGATTCGAGTGCAAGCCCGTTCCGTTGACAACCTGAACCAGTTGAGTTATCGCTTCGACCAGAGTACGATTCCCCAAGCACAAGCCCTCTTCAAAATCGATTCAATTACAGTAAGTGGGATCAAACCTAAAATGTTCTGGTCTCCAAAAATCCAAACAAGTAGAGAACTTATTTGAGGGCCAAGTCTTACTCCTGTAGAAGGACTGGAAGGGCCTAATTTACATTTTTATTGATGTTTCTACGTATTAAATTGTGACTCTTCTACTTTTAGAACTTTGATACGCTCTTTCTCCATGTGATACTGTCTCATAGACCTCTTGATGATCGGGGTGCTGCTCTACATTGTGGAATTGCTTCTATTAAATTTTTTGACCTAACAGGCTTGATATTAGAGGACACTAGGAAGAAATTGGGTTGAGGAGAACCTTTGGCCTGTTTTTCCATGGGAAGACTCTGAGCCAAACAGACTGATCATTAGAGTTATCCACAATAAGAAAGCCGTGGTTTCTTTGCCTCTTCAAATTTTTATCCGGTAGGGTTGCACTGAAATTTCGGCCACCGAAATTCTCGGCCGAAAATGGTGCTTTCGGCCAATAGGAAAAATCCGAGTATGTGTGGGCAAGTGTAGGCAACACAATCTCACACCCCTCCCCCACCAGTTATCCGAACCTGGGCCTGGAGGCCCGGTCGAGTCGGGGGCCCAGCTAAGCCCGAAGGCCAGCCGAGACCCTGCTCAGCCAGCCTCCAGGCTCAGGCGAGTCCCCGGCTCGGCCAGGCCTCCAGGCCCAGGTTTGGTTGATTGATTTTCGGTTTTGGTATCAGTTTTTTCGGCTGAACTGATCCCGAATTTTTGGATTCGGTATCGACCAGAAATTTTATTTTCGGTGCACCACTACCATCAGTTGCTTTCTAAATAATGGGATAGAAGTCATTGCTTCCTTCTATAGGTTTAGTAGAAGTACTAACTTTCTAATATTTTCCTCCAACACTCCCTGTCCTTCGTGTTAAGGGAAATACAGTAACATAAGTTAATATACAAATTAGAATTAGCTGTTTATTGAATTTTTAAGAAATAAAAAACTGATTTTGCCATTTTCGGTATTGCTGGCAAATTACAATTTTTTTTTTCTGTAAATATTTTAAAATGTTTAAGTGTCTTCCCGTCCCATCTATATTTTCTTATATTCCTGTCCCATTTGTGTCTTTCTACGTGCTTTTCCAATATTTATTTTCGTAATCTTCCCAGATTGCCAGATACGGCCGTATTACGACTGAGACTGTAATACGGAGATGCTAATGGCAATATGCAGACCGATCAGTGGCTCCCTATTACTTGCTCTATAGAGTTCGAGTGCTATCTCAGCGATTCACTTCTTAATGTTGAGGAGCTGATAATCAGTCTTTGTTCCACTGATATCGTCTCTTGCACTACTTGGAGATGTGCACGAACCCTGCGCACACTCGAGTAAGTGCAATTATGCAGGATTAGCGGTAGAACACTGGAAACTACTTGTTTCCGGTTTCCTTCTGCAAGCAGCGAGAGGAGGTGGTAGATCATGTTCTCCCTTGCATCGTGGGAATAGAGCCTCGTATTGAATTATTGTTATATATTTTTTTGTATATACTGTATACTGGCTTAAGATGAAAATAATGGAATAATCAGTGACCTTGGAATAAAACGTGTAGAACACATTACTGTACAGTAAGCCAAGCTGCAAGCAACGTTTGAAGCTCGCCTCAGATGACAGAGGAGCTGTTGGGATTTTCTAGTGGGGGTTGGTATACCTAACAGCGCCCTTGGAATGGGGCCATACTTTTCCAAATGCTTTTTTCCCCAGCCTTTTCCTTGTCTCTAGTAGATTAAAATGTTTGTTTTGCATATTAAATATCTGTGGTCAATGAGGTTTCCTCAAACTGCCAAGTTAGAAAAGTGATTGCTGAGTTGTGGTGTTTGGCCAAGATTATATGTATGAAGATAATGTATTTTTTTTATCTTTTGCACCACAGGGTATTATAACGGTGAAAGGACTGGTAGACCGTGAAAAAGGAGACCTGTACATTTTAACTGTTATGGCAGATGATGGTGGACCCAAGAAAGACTCTGCTGTGGTGAGTTAATGTGGAGGAATACAACACAAACAATTGTACACAAAGACCTATACGAGATGGGTCTAGGTATGTGCACCAAGAGCCGTAAAACATTTTTGAGAGTCATGTTACTTTTGACCTGGATCTTTGGGTTCCTCTCACTTTAGATGGTGTAGACTCTATATCAGGGATCTCAAACTCTGCCACATCCCTCCCCCCAGGCCTGCATATCCCAAAATTGTCAGAATACAATAGATGTCCAAAGAATGATGGGAGTTGTACTTCAGAAACATCTGGGGGACCAGAGTGTGAGATCCCTGCTCTATATAATTAATTTAGCTATTATTTGTTGAGAAGATCATAAACAGGGCTGCCATCAGGGGGATGACACCTCACGTTATGTTCAGGGGCCCAATGGCTCCAGGGGCCCGGCCCTCGCCAAACGCTGTATAGGTTGTCTAAGTTCCACAGGTGTAAGGGTCCTACAGTATCACCCAGGAATGGCCCATCAAGATACCAACAAATTTCCCGGTGGGCCATAGCCTCTGGAGTCAATATGTTTACTTTTTATTAATTTGCTTAAATGGACAGCTGAGGGTGCGGCGATCAATAGTTCAGTATGAGGCCCCTAGAATTCTGACGGCAGCCTTGATCATGAAAATGTTCTTCATTTGACTTGGGACCGATGTTCAAGTGATGTCATTGTTTCTATTGAAGTGGTTCAAAAAGACCCATACAAATCTCTTTTTATCAGGTAGATTTTGTTGGATGGAGACCAAATTGCTTGAGGTCAGGAAAAGTGCTAGGGAAAGAAACAGAATAGGCAACAACTGTGAAACACTTTATTAATCGATATGTAGAGGATCGTACCAGGAGATGGATGCCTACACGTCTAAAATTGAGAGAGGACATCATAAGATTATGTATATAACAAAAAACATACCACTCACTTTGAAAAAGAGGCGATGATGCGTCCAAGTCTTCTTCAGAGAGTAGATCAATGACGAACAGGAGTAACCTAAGGTGGGCAAGAAGGGAGGAAAGAGAAGGGTCTGTACCAGAACATAGCAACTTGGCGTAGCTTTGGGTCGGCTCCACTCCAATGATGGAAATTGGCTTCACTGACTTTATTGTAGAATGGATAGACTATACAATATGGAGATAGCTTTCTTTTGTGTAGTGTAAATAAGTCTTCTAAAAAAAAAAAAGCACTTGCTCCAAAGACAGTGATGTCCTTCAAACACACTCAGCATCTTTTAAAAGGTGTGAGATCTATTGTTTTGGATTGCCATGTCCGCAGATGGAAACGTAGGAGCAAATTAAGTCATTTGAGGTCACTTCTTGATCACTGTCGACAATCTACTTTTACATACGGTGAAGGCTTGAATATGGTTGGAAGGTGTAGTTGCTGGAGACAGTTGGAGAAGACACAGCTGTTGAAGGTAGATTGAGTAGCAAGCAAGAAGAAAGCTGGAAATGCATTCAACGCTACAAAGTAGGGCATGGGACAGCAGATTGTTAAGCAGATTGTTGTCCCTTTGAGGCCTAAAGCCATGAGCCTCCTCTGCCAGAAGCCACAACTCCCAGGACAGAGGCTGTGGGGCTTCACTGGACCCGGTAGCTGAGCAGAAGAAAGCCACCAGGCTAAGGAGCTTAAATCCCAACTTTACATGATCTTCAAAGGTCTGACCAAGTTTCTGATCTTTTTTGGAGCACCTACAAAGTTTGATTATTTAGAGTATGAAATAGTAAATTAACATGTAATCATACACCGTTTTTACGAATTCAACTTCTCATTCCACCATGGCTGTGACAATTTTTTGAGGTTTTTGAAGGTTTTTCACTTAAGGATGTCTGTGTGGGAAATGTTCTCCAATATTGAAGCTATTAAATACGAGAAGTTGATTTTCTCACACTGTTCTCGTCTTCCACGAAGAACCCATTGTCTTTAGAGTTGACTCTTTGGTCATCTATCCCACCAGGACCTCAAATCAGTATGGTGTAATCCAAACCGTACGCACCATACACACATTACAAGAGGGCGCCAATATGGAGAAAATAAACCTTTGGACTACAATTAATACTAAACAATAGCAGAGCTCTATTGAAGACGGCTTTAAGGAACTCCGTGCTTCCTATAGGATGTGGTTATAATGAGAAGTACAGATCCACCTTCCTCTCCAAGGGTTTGGATTTCCTCAAGCTCCCCTAGTGATTGCATCTCCCTCCCGCTTAATAATGTGTTAATTGTGACAGATTTTCCTGCCATTAACACAACAGGCACTCCTAGAATGGACAATTATCACCGTTGATGAAATGCACCTGGATTGCTCTATTTTTAAGTATGGTCAGGAAAAAGAATTGCATTATAATGGATTCATGGCGTTGATTCAGAGGAGGAACTGATTAATACGATTTTAATAATAAATTATTACAGGATATTCTTACAGGGATTATTGGCTATTAACAAAAAAAATACTAATAGTATCGGTAACAATCAGATTTTTTTTTCCCCTCCATTTTTTCTTTTTTTCTTTTTTATTAGAAAGCAATACTGTAAAATAATCACAAAACTATATTTAATACATATTTTAATACTTTAAAATCAATAATTGGAACAAGGTAGGGCTGTCAGAAAATAATTTCTAGCTACAGGGTATTCTGAAAAAAATTGAAATAATAAAAAAATATATATGTGTTATATTAATATATCAAAAAATCCTGAAATGTCCAGCACTTCCTTGAATAGGACACAACTCGGCAGAGAAACTGCCCAGGGGCCAAAGTCTAAATAAAATCCACATCCAAACTATAAACTGGACGCACGCAGGGACTTAAAAACAAAAAAACTTTATTAAATAAAATAAAAAAATATATATATTTTTATTTAATAAAGTTTATTATTGCAGAGGTCATTAAATATTTTTTTTGTTTTTGCGTCCCTGAGTGCATCCAGTTTTACAATTTGGAGATATATATATATACAGTATATATTTATATGTTTTTCATTAAGTATTTCTGTGTGGTTTATATAGGGTGTTGAAACTGCAAACCATTTTTGTTTTCCTTCGTATTTTTTATATTTACTCCTTTTTATATAATTTGATTATTTGTATTTTTTGTACTAAACTTGTTGGCTTTGTCTTTTATTTATTATTATTCGGAGTGTTTATTCTTAATACTTTTGTCTCTTTTTCTGAGGGTCATGCTCTCCCAGACGGTATATTCCTATAAACACACACTCCTCCCTCTCTGTTTTCTCTATAGTACCTTCTTGTAGGTAGAGTATCACTTCCTGCTTCCTACCATACAGGAAACCAAAGATTTAAAAAAACGTTTTATCTTCAAATATAGAATAAATAAAATGCTGAAAAAAGCAGATTATATAACAGGGCTGTAAAAGAAGCAACGGAAAAAACTTCTTATATTTTAAATGATTTTAATGGAAATTAAATCATCATTCACATCTGGACGTTTCCTCATATAAATCATATTAAAAGAATAACGCAATAATATTATATTAGTTCCTTGTTAATGTATAAATAGACGTTGACCAGCAATTCTAGCTTTAAAATCTGTAACCGTGACCGCCATCTTGGAATGACATCACCGCTTCAGTGAGAGTTACTGATCAAAAACAAGGGGCAGGTGTTTCTAGTAGCCAATCAGATTCAGTGTTTTGCCGAGCAGCTCCAAGCATTTCTCTGTGCGGAAACAGGAAGTGGTCCTTTGACCGGATTATACTCTCTGCCCACCTAATGTAGGGTTTTGCTAGAAGCCCTTTTTGTTTTTGTGATGAGGCGGAGCCATGGTACTGCATTTTAGAGCTATAAATGCCAATGACTTAAACGGTTAGCATGGGCCGTTGCGATATGGTGTGTGTTTGAAGTAGTCTGCTGATGCTGCAAGTTTACTCCCACGTCTTATCTTTATAGCAGAAACTTTGTGGTGATGTGGGGTGTTACTGATAAGATTTTGACGTACTTTAAAAGCAAACCATACACCATTTTAGAGGAACTAACCAAATATGATATCCTCCAATTTAAGGAGAGCTTTCTCTCAGCAGCAAAGAGAAAGCAATACTAGTAGCAGCATGTAGACTGATCTTTAAAGGGTCTACGACGGAATTCTCAAAATAACCGTGAGCGTAATTAGGAACTCAAGAAAGGAGAAGTCAACCTACTGATTAAGGTTTAGACACTTACTAGAGAAAGTCACTCATCTCTGCTCAGAACATATTAGCAGCATCTTGTTCGATACACACTGTGTGTTGCAAAACTCATACTTTTTTGCCACCGGATCGGCATCATCCTCCATGCAACTTGCCTCTCACTGCCATACCATTGAACTGGTGCCATTCCCTTCGTCTAACCAAAGTAGTCAACGCGTCATGTCACCCTGGTCCCACCATGGCCGATATTGAGGTTCGTTTTGCCAGCTATAATGTTGCAAGTCGCTTGTTGCTTGCAGATCATTATGCTTACCTGATACAGCCTCATGTAACTGACTTGGCGTTATCTCGTTCTAGACACATGGTCACGTTCTGACGCAGACCAATAGGCCTCATTCAGTATCTATTTAATCTCGACCTGGTCAGGGGTGTTTCTTGCCCTGTTGTGCTTATATATTACCCTATTGTCCACCTAGTGGCTTTTCTTGTGACTATCTGTATTTCTCCTACCCTCAACATCAGCTTATTTTTTTGGAATTTCATGTACTTATGGTTCCCTGACTGTGGCTCGTACAGTGACTATTATTTTCTCGCTGTTACCGGCCATTCTATCTTTGTACATCTGCATGTTGGGCCTATATCATTCTGACAGTGTGTAAGGACAACCCTTAATGCAACTCCTACATCTTCAGTTCCACTAGGAAGGATGACACGTAACAGTCTCATAAAGGTCCATTATTAATACTTTCTCCAATTAAATTTTTTTGCGTCCAACTTCAAATATTTCTTGTGTTTTTATCATCCGACAAACATGTCAAACACAACAGGTCCTAACGGGAAAAAATTGCGCCTGTAGATTTACTCATAGCGTCCCCATGTTAACGCGATACTCTGGGGCAGGCGCTAGCCGAGCACCTTGCCACGGAATGCAGCACTATTCACTTCCGCACCGCCGCGAGTATCACCTCATGGAGTCCACAAGACATCTTGGCGGCGCCACGGGGTGGAGTGGTGCTCTTTTGGGCTATCCGCAGGACTTGCTGGAGGCCGAGCACCTGCTTAGCTGGAGGTTGCTCGGTGGCAGCGCCGTCTGTGGAGTAGTGGGACTCCCCGTGTGCCGACCGTCCTGCATTGTTCGGAGTTGGATTCCCGGACCGCCGGCGAGCCCCCCCCCCCCGCCTCTGGCGTCGGACTGAATCCCGGGCACGGATATTGAAGCCCTTCTTGCGGCCCTACTCGTTCTGCCGACATAACGTCCTTCCGGCATAGGGGACGGTGATTCGTGGAAGCCGGCGTGGTGGAGTTCCAGCTTCGGATACGTACCGAATACGGCAGAGGGAAGTCAGGTGCTTGTCCCTCAGTTTTTCCGCCCTGGGGTTCCCCTGGGGCATCCTAAACAATAATTTTTCTTAGTCCTGGGGATCCTCTACGGCGCCACTCTCAAATTTTTCGGTCTCCTTTCAATAAGAGGCATCCTGCACGGACTGAATTTTTCTTGCCAGGTCTTCCCCTGGGGCATCCTAAATAATAATTTTTTTCAGCCCTAGGAACCCCCTAGGGCGCCACTCTCAAATTTTTCGGTCTCCTTTAAATAAGAGGCATCCTGCACAGACTGAATTTTTCTTGCCAGGTCTCCTGGGGTGACTTCCTAGACCTTCACTGCCCTGTCTCATTGGGCCTCAGGCTCTGCACGATTGAAGTCTGAACACACTCCAACCGACCTTTCAAACCACACTATTCTCCTACACACCAATCCCTACAACTTTTTACCTGCGTGCCACACCTTTTTGAGCAACGAGGACAAACAAACGAAAAGGAGGGAAAAGGAAAAAATAAAAAAAAAGGAGAAAGGAAAAACAATAATTTTTTTCATTCCCCTTTAGTTAGGGGCGTCCTGTCTCATAACGAATTTTTCATATTGTTAGTGGTCTCGGGACCCCCGGCCAGTTTAATTTTCCACGTCTACATTTTTTCTACATCTCCTCTGATTGGGGGCGTCCGTACCCCTGTCTGTCGCTGTGGTTTAGCTGCGGATTTACCCTTCCACTGTTCCTAACTCTAGCCACAATCAGAGTTCAGCCTTGGACGCCCCACCTCTTCTTCAGCATGGAGAAATTTGTGTCTTCCAGCAAAACAAACAAGAAAACCTCAGATAAATCATCATCGAAAGGGACCTCAAATCTATCTCAACGATTGACTCTGCCACCCTCCCCGTCTACTACTCCTTTTGACCCCCAACTGGATCTATCACAGTCAGCGCAATCAGCCTCTCCTTCTGGCGACAGTCGACAAGACCCCCGAGTCTGCATGGCGGACATCTCAGCGGTGTTGTCCCCCTTGCTTGATGAAAAACTCGGACGACTCTCCTCGACCATTGAATCCGTCTTATCGCAGTTGACATCGCAAGCACAAAGGCTTACAGAAGTCGAGGAACGGGTCTCGACCCTTGAGGATGACGTTAATCTACTGAAGGCACGGGTGGATGCACAACAATCCGTTATTCAAACACTGACAGAAAAATTGGATGACTTGGAGAATCGGAGCCGTCGCAATAATTTACGTGTGGTTGGCCTCCCGGAGACGGTGAAAGGCCGAGCCTTGCAAGAATGGGCTTCCAACTGGTTACCTACTCAATTGGGCTTGGATGCCCCTGACCTTCCCTTGGCTGTGGAGCGAGTACACAGAGTGGGCCCTGATCTAAATCCACAGGCAGGTCGTCCTCGCGTTGTCATAATGAGACTTCTCAACTTTGTTGACAAATCTAAACTATTACAAGCCTTTCACAAGGCCAATGTTTTGGATTACAATGGAGCTCCTCTGAGATTGTTTCAGGACTTTTCGGCTTCTGTGTCCCTGAAGCGAAGGGCGTTTTGACCTTGTGCTCGGAATTGGTGGCAAAGGACATTTGTTTTTCGTTGTTATATCCGGCTCGCCTAAGAGTGAATTTTATTGGAGCAACCCATTATTTTGATTCCCCGGCGGAGGCAAGCGCGGCTCTCCTCCCAGGGCAACTCCATGGAGGGTCGACTTCGCCTCTTCCTCCACGTGCGCCATCTACGAGAGTGCGCACGGGGAAGTCATGACGAGGTCGTAACTGGACTCCATTCTACCTTCGCTTCTTCAAACACACTTATCCTGGCGGTAACGCTTACATATCGTGGTGCTATCATTAGCGCCAACTAGGGAATAGAGCCCAACGTATTTAAAACCTCAGATTCCGTTACCAAAAGCTCCATATCCCTAGTGCTTCAAGTCTCCTACTCTATCTTCTCCAGTGGTCATCAATATGTACCAAGAAAGACCTTCATCACAATGGGGATTTTCATTCAGCAGTAGTATCAGTATCTCGTCAGTTTGCCAGAAGATATGGCATATCGTTATCATTAATGACGTTGGTACCAGACGCTCCATTTTATCCACAGTTATCTGTAGCCCCATAGTAGACCTTCATCACAACTAAATCCTTTGTTCAACAATATCATCACCGGCTTGGCAAGCTTCCACATGATGTGACAACTCTTATCAACAATGTTAATGAATCTGGCAATCTTTCACTCTTGAGGTTTCCTTTACCTCAAGTTCCATTATACTATCACTTCAAGCAACTTTCACTCCACATGAAGAGTCTTTAGTTGGTACCACCACAACAGACATTCATTGAGACTCTCATCAAGCTGCTGTATGGTCCGTTATATACATCCTTATTAATGAAACCACCATTGAATACCCTTACCATCCTGCTTCAGATTTCCTCCTCTAACTGCCGTTAGGTGTGCCACCAAATCATTAAAATGAAACGATTGAATGTACCTTGGATTCCCTAACAGGCCATTTTTGATAATTTGCTGATAGGGAGGCAGATTGAGCGCAGTGACCTAAAAACGTATCAAAGGCATCCAACAGTCAGATGATAATTACTGTAACTATAAAAGAAAGGAATCAAACCGTTCAAAGCATGACCTTGGTAGCTCTCCATTAAGCTATAGTAATTGACCTGACGTGGTTATATTTAGTGACAGACAACTTGACCTATTTATAAGGATACGATGTTGTTAGTGTTCCACTCTGTATGTTCTAGTAAGTATAAATACCATTTCCTGCCTATATCTGTCGCTTTCGAACAGAGAATCAATGAAGTGGTCGTGTGTGATCTGCTAACCATTGAACAGGTACAAACATTTGACTAAGACAATGAAGTCCATATTTCCAGTCAACTCTCACTGCTCCTCATGCAAATTCTAATGAACCGTTTGGTGGTAATTTCATTTATGACTACTTGTATGGTAGCTCAAGTACTTATGGTCTTAGGAGTGACTACCAGCAGTGGTGGACATCACTACTGCCAGTATTACTAGTGGCAGGCATTAAATTCCTGATTAACTCGCAATACCTAGTCCAGGGCTTAGTGCACATTTCTGTGTATCAAGGTGGTGTGTTGGTCCTGGTTCATGTCTTTATCTTGACCCAGAATACAGTCGGTATTTTTTGACCTCTCCGTTGCCTGCAACTTGCCATTTTGACCATAATTTTCTTTTTCCCATTTATAATTTTTAATTTGTAATGAAGTCAGCATACAATCAAACAGAGGGGTGAGGGCCACGCAGGGCCACCCAAAACCAATGAGTAGAAGCACAGTGTAAGAATTACAACAGTCGGGGGGTAGGGGGAGCATCCCCAAATAGGGGTCTCGTAAAAAAAAATTGCATTCAAGGGGATGGAGGGAAGGATCGTACAAACAAGAGAAAAGAAAAGGGAGAGGGTGGAAATGGCTAAGGCCAGGACTGTGCCATCTCCCGTATTCTCCCATGTGGCCAAAAGACCGTGGGAGAGCTGTGGGAGGTGAGTGGCACCAGGCCTGGGCACTGTGGTGCCAGACCGGGCACCGGGCCGCAGCTGTGTTCCCCGAGTCTGCCCAGATTTGCCAAAGTAAACAAAATTAGAGGGGGGGGGCGTGACAAAAACCGACACAAAAAGAAAAGGGTCATCTGCAAGCATCACATATATGGGACAAACAATAAAAACAAGAGTCTTCCAGAAAAAGAATAGTGGAAATAAAACATCAAAGAAGGAAAAAAGAGAAAATAAATGCCATCAAGTCCTCAGCAAAAAGGAAAATAAAAATCTCAAACTCAACTAAAAAGTCTCAGCTTGCTGGTGAGGGGAAGGAGGGGAAAAAGATCACTTGGGGGAGCACATCTAAGAAGGGGCAGCCGGTCCCAAAATCACCAGAGAGATGAGGGTAGACTGTCCCCTTCAGCCAGTATGTAACCAAGAGGCTGGTAAGGCAGCTCCACTGGTGATAATAACCTCTTGAAAGGCTCGTCTTGCGGGCAGCCCCCAGGCGTCTTCAGCTGCGGCAAAAGCCGCAATAACCATTTTGACCATAATTTAGGCCAGATTGCTTGATAAACTTAATGACCATCTGAAATAATTGGACTATTAACCAGTTGGAAGGTTATAGATGCCTAGAATAGATATGACCTTCTAGGCCACTAGCCCCAAGTGTGACATGGCTCACCAAACAAAGACATGGACAGAAACAAATTCATATGATCCCTGCTCTTGCACTTTCCGTGAATGTAGCCTTAATATACCAACAGAACTAATGCAATGTCACCTTCTCACCCTCCTTTATCATGGTTTGTCTTGGTAAGCTTCAGAGAGGCAAATAATAAGTGATCAAATTGAAGAGGATCAGGTAAGATTTAGATGTCCCTAAGGAAATAAATAGGTAATCATCAAATTGAATGGGCCCTCTGGCATCTCTTCAAATTTAGATTATTGCTTTTGACAGTGCGTGGTCTGATGAGGTTATAGGATAGTGGGGTTTTTAGCAGCCAGAGAAGATAAGATATGGATTGCACACTCAAAATCACATAGAGACATCCGTACCGGGATAAATCGGAATTTAAGAATCCTTTGTTATCTAATCCAAAAGGATTTTTGGCCACTTTGGGACAAATATTGAAAGGTTGTTTGTATTTTTTATTGTATGTGGTTTTTCACCCTTCTTAAATATGTAACTGTATAACTATATCGGTTTGCTTGCACAGGTGTCCATCACTGTCCTAGATGAGAATGATAACTCCCCCCAGATTGATCCTACTTCTGACTCTGTGGTGGCGGTTGCCGAGGACAGCCCCATCGGGAGAAGAATTGCGTCAGTTATAGCCAGAGACCCAGATGCTGGGAAGAACGGGCTGGTATGTTGTGAGAAATGTTTTGTATGAAAATATAAGTGAGAACTAAATTTTTGGATTGAATTACCAGCACTATTTCAGTCATGGAGCTCCAGGAAACCTTTTTGGAACATGTGTATGTTTCAGTAAATCAGAAATTCCTCCAGATTTGAGCCACCATGCTAATACACTTCTCCCTGATGGATCTTTTATCACAGGTGATATTTTCACTGACGGACGGAAATACGGGTAGACTATTTGAGATCCGAACTATCAACAACACAATCGGAGAACTTTTATTACTAAAAACATTGGATCGGGAATTGCAAGAGCAATACGTACTGAAGGTAGGCGGTTGAAACCAACTGTTGTTATGTTTGTTGAGCGGTAAGGCTAACACTACTTTGAATTATTCTCAAATATATGGTTTTAATCAAATTCGTTCTTGATGTGGGTCTGTTTGACACACAACCTAGTAGCTGTTTCTTGATCATTATGATATTATGTGACGATAGTTATACAATGGTTATAATGCATAGTTTGTTTCTTTTTGTAGGTCCAAGCCTCAGATAGTGGTTCCCCACCTCGAAGAACTGACTATACGTTAACAGTGAACGTACTGGATGTCAATGACAATCCTCCAATTATCAGTAACCCATATGGCTACAACGTCACTTTGTACGAGGTACGGAAATCCACTGCTCAATGTTTGTCTTTCTTTTTCTTAAACGTGATATCAAAGCTTATGGAAGTTCATGTCCAACGGAGAACAAAGACTTGGGGCTCTCTTCCAGTTGGATGTTTAGATTGAAGAAGAAGTTAACGGAATTTAAACATTAACGCCTCTCTACCATTCCAACTCTTGTGGCAAATCGAATTAAAAACCATTTACCATAACATTTATGCATAATATACTTTGTATAGGAATCGTAAATCTAGTCGGGCACAGAGTATAACAAGTGATTCCATAGCCGATCTATATTCAATTGTTGCCAAAATGAAAGCGTGAGAAAAGAGCGAGGGTCCTGAGAACATGCAACGACACTAGTGGCCTGCTCTTCAGTGGGGTCCGCTCAGGTTTCACAAATCTTTAGCTCAATTGTGCCATTACAGGGACAACTGCTCCATATGCAAATCAGACTGCAGTCACCCAAAAAGGATGGCCAGCACTGAATGTCAAGGACGTCATCCCTGCACGAGAGGTGCAGCAACCCCCGACGATCGTCTCGGCCATGTTAGGCCTCGTCAGGAGGGTATAGCTGACACTCCTCTAGGCACCTCGAGCGGTCCACATCTGGATTACCCTGTCAACTTTCAAAATGAAAGCGTCACTGACTCCTTTGACCTTGGCGCATCAATAGACCGATAAGGGAAGCTTTGCAGCCATATTACCTGTCCCATGGCCACACATGTTGTCTATATAGGTTCCATCAATTGTGAACGTTTATCTATACATAATGGGTAACTAGATTGGCAACTGAGAATATGGAAGTCAAAAGGGGATCGTTGAGTAATAATATTAAATTAGGGCAATTTCATCAGATGACCAATGACCACCACAAACAAACTTTAATTGGAAGATGGGATGACCTGTAAAGATGTCGTATATGATTCATGAGAGAATGTACTTGAAGGTTTTCAGTTGATTTATATCTCCCTGGCCTTTTGAACATTGGACTAGCTGGGTTATAGATACAGGAATTACATAGACGTACAAATGGGGTTCTGTGGATTAATGGCATTCAGGAAATTGTACTCTGGTGTCCACTGAACAGATAAAAGCAGAAAAAGACACTAAACTTGGGTAAGAGAAAATTGGACTTGGATTTTGGGTTTGGTTTTTATCCTTTAATGAGTTTGTCCTTTCTATTCTACATGATTCCAGAATGTTGGTGGTGGAACATCCATTGTTAAGGTGACGGCAACAGACAAAGATAAAGGACTCAACAGTGTCCTGTCGTACTACATCACACAAGGTAATGAAGACCTGACTTTTCGTATGGACCTTCTCACCGGTGAAATCACTACAAGGCCATCTCCGCCTGATCGTGAAAGGCAGAGCTTCTACCGGCTGGTAGTTGTTGTGGCGGATGAAGGAAACCCTGCCCTTTCTGTAAGTACAGTTTTTTTTCTTTTGAGGGGAAATGTTGTTTGGGGTGATCTGTCGGTCCAAAGATCAAATATCTGAATGTCATCGCAAACTGGTTTTGTCACTGACAGTGGATATCTTTCCAACGTAGTGGTAATGCAATGCGACAAGTCATGAAAGAATCTTATTCTTAAACAGTCTTAACGTGTGCACTGTTTGTCATCATGAATTAAAAGCTATCGAACAGTGTCAACTCCATCTCTGTCCATGGATGACATAGGCCATTTCTGTAAGAAGATAAGCCTAAGAGGTTTTTTGTTTATAAAGAAAACTCAAGGACATAAACGAAGTCTAAAACTGCATCAATTATGTGTTTTCTGAGAAGAAATTGCTTGAGATAAAACTGACAGCAGCGTTCTAAACTGTGCTGGGACTTGCCGCAGGGCAGACCACCAGTGCTGCTGCCTACCCTTGGTAATACCTTGTTTTTGCAACACCAGGAACCACCTAGACATTTCTTTAAAAACCATGCATGATTTGCATTTGAGATAAGTATGGATGAGTCGAAAGGCTAATTTTGGCCTCCACAACCATTTTGGTTGTGTTATATGTTTCAACCATACAAAACTAGGCTCTGTCGCTCCTTATTTTGGTCAGCTGTTGGGCAATTCTCTAAATCGTTCCCCTTCTTTGAGTGTCCGTCCAAACTGCCCTTCTTCCATCAGAGCAAAAAGTGACACAAAAGAGTAGGTGGCCACATCTCCTTTCCGGTGGTTTACCAATGTACATCACATATTGTGCAACACCTGGGTGCAGGAAGAAATTGTACCAAGTTGCAGCATTATGCAAGCTTGCACAATGCTGATGAACGTCAACACACGACAACATAACATGCAGAAGTCTGCTAGTAACACGGAAATCAAGTTCTGCAATAGACTGAAGTCTATAAATGTCCCTTGGGGATACAAAGCATTAAATCACTCATCTTCTGGGTTCTGCAGTTGTTTTATACGTTCAGGGGTGTAAAACATTACCATAACGTTGCTGAACACTGCATGTTCTCCTCAAGGGGTAGACCTATTCAGTCAGTTTTCTGAGGACATCAGGGCATGCCATAAAAGCATTTCTCGACTGCTATCAGGAAAAAGATAGTCGAAAAATAAAGCTAAGCAGATACAGCATGAAGGATCCAGATCAGGCAGCAAAAACTTCAGTAACTAGTTGCTGTTTGTGTAATGTGAGAGTTTCATGCCTCCAAGTAGCCAGGCAGTGAAACCAGCTTACCATGGGCATGGACAATTAGAGGTGCAATCTTTGTAGAGAGTTTGTAGGAACAATGACCATTTAATAGAATTTAAGTGGTCATGGAGTGTCTAGTTCACCCTCTGCTCGACTGTTCCAGGGGGCTGTGACAAATCTTCCAAAGCAGAGGGCTTCCTTCCTCCCGAAAGACTGTCAACCAGCAGCTGCTGTACAGCCTTCCGAGGATACGATCTGATTTGCACCTGTTCTTCAAAGCTCATCATCCAAATGCTCTCAATGCAAAAGCCTTGAGAGGCATTTGATTGGCTGCCTGCATGCTGGTTGCTCAAATCTCAACCCTTCGAACCATGTCTTCTGCTGTCTGCAAATGACTGTCAACCCAGAAGACCACCAAAGAACAACATGGTACTGTTTTAAGGCTAAAAAGAGAAAGCTGGTTTGTTCCAGAGTTGGTTCCATTTCAGTTTGTGTACAGCTCTTGTCCCCAACAGCATGTAGATATAAAATAATAACATGTTAATGGGAGGCAACAATGTGGATGCCATTGGAACCACAGGAGGGGTTAGACATATGGGAGGCCTCCAGAAGAGATATGATCTGCACCACCTTCCAGGAGCGATAGTTATGCACTGGTATGGCACACCGGCATAACTAGTTTGCATGGACGGAACGACCACAGATACTTGCTAGAAAATGCATGGGTTGAAGGCTACAACACCGGACATGAGGTGGTTGTGCACCCAACTTATAAAACGTTTGGGCACAGTTGCTCGCTCTGTACTGTAATTCTGGGTAAATCAGTGGCCAGGGACCCTTGGGTGTGCAAGCTATCCATGGTGGTTGTCCTTAACCATCATTATTTAAAACAAGATGGTACATAAGCTTCTACTGGCTACCGGCCTGCTGTTGGCTGTGCACTGGCGATCACCCAGTTCTTGGTAATGCCCACATATCCGGGACATTAAAACTGTGGCCGAAATTACTGCAATTGCACAGGACCGTTATTAATCTAACCTAAAAAAATCTGGTCACCATGGCTAACAAATGATGGTTTGAATGCATGATGTCAATGCTTTTTGGGTTATTTGTTCAGGCACAATAAGCATGGCCCACGGTGGCGAGCTGAGCCCACCCTTTTTGTCCTCAGTCTGTCCTCCCCATTATTCTGTAATGTGAATGTCAATGTCTCAATGCTAGGTCTTCTGGGTTTCTCCAGATAAATCAATTTAAAAGGAAAAAATAATAAAGATGATATTTATAAAAATGTTGATTCGCCATAACTTCCATGCAAAGGGTTCAGAGTGGCGCGAAGCCAGCGAATGCTGGAACATGTAATAGAATTGTCGAACACTGAACATTCAGTGTATTACCAGACATTCAATGCCGAACAATGTACATTAAGAAGTGCCCGCAAAGTCTACCTCTAAAGAAGCATTAATAATGAAGCGCAGAAGATACAACGTGTGCAGTGTTAAAGCACGGTTGTGATCAGAAAAGTTCCTTGCTCTGTCGTATTACATTATCATCAACATTTAAATAGCTTTTAATAACAGTATATTATGATCATTTTTATAGAGCATCATATTCCACGAGCACAGCGCTTTATATAAGCGCTTTATATAAGCGCTTTATATATAGGAAGATGAAAGACATACAATGGGGGAAAAATAACATTTTATTACACGTAAAACTCTATTAACTGTACTGTCTGTATATTGTGATGAAAGCTTAAATGGACACTGGTCAGAATGTGACCCCCCCCCCAACCCTCCTTCCCTGATGTAGAGTAAATGCTGGGTGACATGAAAGCATTTCCTCCACCTGAACCAGCATCACCAGCAACCGGGTTATTGAACTTCCCAGCTGCCGGGTTACCTGATTGGTCACTGGCACGCAGAGAGTATGCCGACGTCACTCCATGAGGCTGCCCGCGTTAGCGAGTGGTCTCGGAGGCAGCGATGGTACAGATCTGCATATGCACGCGCGCAGTTCCAATCCATTATTCTGCACAGACACTATGACACTATTCTACGCTATGCAAGGTGCGTAGGACCGCAAGTTGCGCAGAGAAGCATCAGGGTCATTCGAGTTCAGGAGCGGCCCTAAGCCGAAGAGGAAAAGCAGTGCACAGTGAGTCTGAAAAGGTAAGTAAAATCACCTAAAAGAAAGAAGAAATGAAATGAATCCTGACAGCTTCTGCCCAATTATTTTTTCCTTCCTTTTCCTTCCTTCCTTCCTTCCTTTTCCATCTTTTCTTTTCCTTCTTTTCCTTCCTTTTTCCCTTCCTTCCTTTTTCCCTTCCTTCCTTTTTTCCTTCCTTCCTTTTTTCCTTCCTTCCTTTTTTCCTTCCTTCCTTCCTTTTCTCTTCCTTTCTCTCTACCCGTACAGAGAGCAGTATTACAAAACTGGTGCTAATTTAACCAGAGCTGTTGTACACTTACCAGAGTCATTATAGTCTATAGAGGTGCTAAGTGTACAACAGCTCTGGTTAAGTTATCACCAGCTTTGCAGACCGTAAGCTCCTATGAGCAGGGCCCTCTACACCTAGCGTTTCCATCCCATGTTCGTTTATCTGTATCTTGTTCCCTTTTGGTTAAAGCGCTGCGGAAACTGTTGGCGCTATATAAATTATGCTGATAATAATAATACTGTCCAGACACGGCTCTCTAATTAGGTGAAATAAATGATTGCCTAAGGCCTTGCTCCCGCTGGGGCTCCAAGCATTGGAATTTATGTGCAAAGCCATTGTACTGACATTGCACACAAATACACTCCTACCTTCACATACACTTGTCTATCATGAGGTGAACTAACCTTATTATAGCATATTTACAGGGTTAATTTCTAAATTTTGTACAAGAAGGGCTTCATATTTAAGCTTGGACTATGTTGTCGCTGACCTTAGAGCCATCACTGTCTCTTTAATCTTTTTTTATTAGTAACTGACTGTCACTGAAGAGTTGATATTGTGATGTCATTCCAAGATGGCAGCCCCCACGCTGAAAGTCCCTGACTGACTTTCAATGGCCAAAGGTCCTATACAGAAATAATACCAATACGTTTCCTTTTTTTTCTACTTTTTATAGAAAACACAGTGATGGAAAAATGTTTTTTCATGTCAAGGACATTTAAGCTTCAGAGTGTTTGTATTTCTTTTATTTCACATCCTTACAAAGACACTTTGTGCTGATACTGAAACACTGTTTTCACATCTTTTTTATTTGTTGCTGTACTATTTCACACTTATAAGCTTTACAGAAACCGTGCCAAGATAAGGTCAATAATGTTTATACATTCATTTTGGTCTGTTTCATGTGGTGAAAGGCCTCCGTGTTGTAATAACGGCCTATTTAACCCTTTTTATTATTTTGCAGAGCTTCTTAAGGTTTTATACATGTGCATTTTTATTTTTTACTTTTACAAAGTGAAGTTTCTGAAGACAATAGAAGCAGAAGAACGTGTATTCATATTGGCCTCAAAATTAGAAAACAGGAAACCACAAACCTTACGAAAAAAAATAGAATAAAGCACAATGGGGACTCTTAAGGAAGTCAGGTTGTTTGCGCCCTTCGGAGTCGAACCCCTCTTATATAAACTATCATACGTTACAGAAAACGTCTGAAACCGTGGATTGCCCTGGAGATTCTGGTTTTGGTTAGTATTTGTGTACAATTCGAGTGGTTCCTAAACTCCCAGGGACCTATTCTGACCCATAAACCAAGACCAGCTGAGCCACTAAAGGGATACTGTATTAAAAAATAGAGTACCCTTTTTTTGCTCTTAAATAATTGGACTGGTGCTGCTGACCATCCTCTGCCCAGTTATTTTATACACTTTTTTTTTATTTTAGGTGATTTTACTCACCTTTTGGCCCTTGCGACGCGCAGCTCCTACTCTTCAGCTCAGGGACTCCCGAACCCGGAAGACTCTGAAGCTTTTCTGCACAATTTGCGCTCCTACGCAATTTACGTAGTGTAGGAACCACAAATTGCACACCACTGTGGGACCTGCGCACTTTACGTACGCAAGTCCCGCGGCACCTGCTCAGAATGATGGATTGGGGTGTGCGCCTGCTCAGATCCGATCCATCAGCTGCCTTTCTAAGGACACTTATAACAGCAATTGGTCTCAGAGGGTGACATCGGTATGCTCCTTCCCTGGTGACCAGTAGCCGGGAAATTAAAAAATCCCAGCTGATGGTAACTCCAGAATGGGGGAGCACACCTCACATCCTGACCACTTTAAATCATTAAAGTGATCAGGATGAGTAGAGTGTCCCTTTAAGCAAAACAACTCCAGTCGTAAACTTAGCCGCTTGAGTCACTATTCTGATCTTGCCGTAAACTTTGTTTGCAGCTTAGAATTAGGCTAGGGTCAGACTAACGCATTTTTCACGTTGTCCGTGAAAGTGTGCGTTCGAAGAATGGACGTATTTTTTCACGGAATACGCAATAGTGGTCATACTATGCGCAGTTTCATCCGTGATTTTGTACGGATCATCAATAAAACACTTCTTGCATCTGGACGTTATGTTGGCCGGACATTAGCAGCGTCTGACGTCTCCTAATCACGCACACACGCCTCTAGCCGACGCAGCGCACTCTGTACGTCAGTACTAGTGGTTTAACGTTCTCGAAAAAATGCGTTCATTTTCCACTTGCGTTGCGCAGCCGGACTTTTGTGCGACCGTACTTCGTATATTGGCCGTCATTGCACGTCATTTGCTGCTAGCACGGCCGTGATTAAGTGCGCCAGAACGTGCGTTCGCACTGCCTCAGTCTGACCCTAGCCTAAGTGGCTCTGATTACTTGAATACTTTTTATAGAAGCTGATAACAGCTCAGCTCAAGTACAGCAATCTGTCTTCTCGTCCTTCATCTCCAACTTCTCTCATGATTCCAGACATCCGTTTCACACATTCAACCTGTTAATGGGTCCTATTCCCACCCAACACTCCACCAACCTTACTTATTGCTGACCACTGTACAGATCAGCTTAACAACTGTAGACTAGAAATCTCCTCACTTCACTCCTCCTCTAACCATTCAACCTCACTCTCAACCCCTCATTCCCTGGCCGACCCCTGTCATGTCATTTTTTATCCCATCCTCTGAAGAGGACGTCTCGGCACTTCTCACCTCCTCCTGCCCTGCCACTTGTCCTCTTGATCTCATCCCCTCAAAACTTATTCGCTCTGTCTTGCCAGTTATTGTACCTCATTTATCCCATATTGTCAACCTCTCTCTCCCCTCTGGAGTATTCACCATAGCCGTTTCCTCTGGCCGCAGGCGGTGGAACGCAGCAACAAATTATTCCAAGTGGTCTTCCCCATCCACTGCGTGACACTGATCACACCGGATCATGCTTACCTTCAAGGAGTCCTATGGAATCCAAGAGCCGGTACGATTGGTGGCCTGCCGGTATCGATCAGCAGCTCCCAAATATTATTGAAATACTAAATAGCAGATTCCACAACAATGTGCAAGATTGGGGAACAAGGAGGTGATACATTACAGCAAAATATATAGCTGAACAGGAATGATACAATATGATTGGGCCACCATGTTCCCAAGGAAATTCCAGTCTATATCGTAAGGTGTCTTGCCAAGGACACTTGCTGGTGAGGTGTTCTGTACATAATCTGAACCCACTTTCCACGGTCGTAAAGGAAAGATGTTCTCATCAGGCGTTCTGACCGGTATCTGAACCTGTTTCTCTATGGCTGTAGAGCACAGATGGTACTCCTAGCTTCAAAGTAATTGTACGGATGGTAGGAGAGAATGTGACATTAACAGGATTATTCAAAGAGCCCCGAAATTCCATCGGAAGTTTGGTGCTCTTTCGTTCCATGCAGTTCGGGGAATACCTCGCCGTAAATTCATCACTCACCACAGGATCCCCCAAGTGCAAGGAAAAGCCGCCAACCACAACCGAAAAACTGCGCAGATTCGAACGCCAAAATCGCCATAAAGATGTGGAACGCACCCGACGATCTGCCGCAAAACCCCTGAACGCATCTGAAAAAAAGCTGCCGAACAGAGCGCCGACCAGCCGCCGGAAAAAGCAGACGAACGGGGTAAAATAAGAAACCAATAAAACAAACCACCACACCTGTTAAAAGCTGTTTGCAAAAAAAACTGCTGCACAAAATTGCCTGGAACTAATATATAAGCTTTATGAAGAATAACAAAAAGGTCTGTTATGGGGGGGAAAAAACGCTATTGAAAAAAAAAATTTGCCCTAAAAAAATAGACTTTTTGCTGCAGATTACAAGAATAAAAGGTTTAATATTTAATAAAAACAGAGAATTTTCTCAACATTGTAGCCTTTGGGATTCTCCTGTTTAACCCCTTCACTGCTGAGCCATTTCACGTCTCAAAAAAACACTTTTCTTTTTATTATTTTTTTTTCTTTACTTTAAACATGGTCATGTTTGGTATCATTGGAAAGGCCATGCATGCTCTGGCCTTTCTAATGATATCAAACATGACCCTGCTAGCTGCCAACAGTTGGGAGATATCGGGGTTCAAAGAAACCCCCTATCTTTCCTTAGGAGTCAATGAGCACTTTCCCCACACGTCCTCAGCAGTGAAAGGGTTAAACCTGCCGAATGAAACCACCGAACATCAGGACATTTCGGTGCTGTTCTCTGAATTGATTACTTAACCATGGGGGGAGAGCTGTCGAAGAGCACCTCATTTTGCTGGCAATTTGCCAATATTTGGCGAAGTGCCAGCTTTTTGAATAGCCGAATGACCACACAATTGCACCGTATGGAGAAGTCAACCGCCCGGTGCAATTTCGGAGCCAATTCGGCTCTCTTTGAATAACCCCTTCAGTGTCTTGCCCAAGGACACACTCTGAGAAGCTCTCTGACTGGGACGCGTATCTGCATCTCCACGGTTGTAGAGCAGTAATGTTACCTCTACTCTACCCAAATCAAAACACGCAAAATGCACCAAAGAGAAACTTCCCCCAGGTGCACTAGTAATCACCTCACCCCACTAGAACAATTAGAGTGAACACTCTTGGTATACAGGATTCAACCTAGAAATGCTTAAACAAATAGAACTTTGGAGCGAAAAGAGAGCCAATTGCTCGCCCCCCCCCCCACAAGAACCAAGAGTGCTAGGATGGTACTATAACCAAATTATTAACATCATTAAAATGACACTCTTGGGAAGATATACCTAAATAAAATCATGTAGACAAAATAGATTGTGAAAAAGATCAGCCTAATTAGAACATCATTATTGGAATAGTCACAAACTTGGTGCATCAATTGGTCCCCTAATTGTAATTGGGACTCCTAAACGAAAGTCTATTGCCCACTTGAATTAGATTCTAAATGGCTAAATATCCTAGCTCCTACTCTACCCAGAAGATATTCTGACTCAACCCACTAATACAGTGCTGGGTCGGAGTAGAGCTGTTGATAGCGAGCCTCAAATGGAAAACGGCTTATCTCTTTGCGAGCAGTAATTGTTGTATTGGGTCAAGGACACTATACCATGGCCCGAGCATTGGCTAGTGCTTGTTGAAGAAAGTTTTCCCTATATAATCTTCAATAATTCGATGGCATGACTCGACAAAGACCTGGTTGCAGGTCGAAATGTTGTTTTAGTATGCTGATGAAGAATTTAATGCCATATGCTGGAGTATTTCTTCTGTACATGGGTGTAGGCAGATCCTTCCCCAGACTGGTCAACGAGTCGCATGTTTATTTTTCCACTTACCGCCATTTCTAATTCTCTCAATAATTATCCAAACGTTCCATTAATCCGCTGTTCATATAAAAGTACCACTTCACCTCATATTCCCCGTGAATGCTTCTCCACTCGACGCAGATTTCAGACGTTGATGTGTAAGGAAAACATTCAGCCGAATAATTTCATGCCATCTTCTGATGACTTTGATGGTTTGCCTGCCTTTAGCACAATATAAATCATTACTTGTCACTCAGGGAAAAAACAGACTTGTACGTTGCTCAAAAAAAATCATTAGCAAAGACAGAAAGTAATTATGGTTAATTAGTGTTCGTCGTAGCAGATGGCTGGGAGGGGACTATAAAGGGAAATGACATTGGCATCAACGACACCAAGCAAATATTGCTTAATGGTTTGTCTAAAGTAAACCATGTGGTCATGGCTACCAAAATAAAAAAATGGTATGTGGCATTTGTATGATATGATGAAGAAAACACAGGCTATGTAAGCGAGCCTAGTCTTCCTTACAGAGAGTTGAAGTCGAGGTAGATTTTAATGGTTTCGTCAACACTTTTGCCTCATCTAGGAAGTGGACCGTAAGGCCAACTCAACCATTGACAAGACATCTTTGAAAACCTTATGTGACCTGAGCAGGGAGACTCAACGTAGGGCAGGCCACTTGTTTTTGTTCACTATTAAAGGGTCTAGGCGCACTTCGGTGATTCCATTTTGAGAAAAAAATGGTTAATTCATTATTTAGCGAATGTTCAAAGTATTTTGCCGAAAACGGTCGCCAAAGCAGTTGTCGGACGTCTGCAAAAACCGTCGAATCGTGCTGATAACCTGCTTTGGCGAATTCCACCAGACTAAAAACATCAGCTTTAAATCAATAAAAAGTATTTATATAGTTTCTAAAGAATAGGAAAAATTCTTTAAAAAATAAAATTAAAATTAAAATAAAAAACTAAAAATTAAAAAAAATACAAAACACTTTTAATTTAAAAAAAGCTTTTTGTAAAAAAATTAAAGAATGATTTTTTAGAAAAAAATAATTACATTTTTTAGATTTAAACAGGGAAATCCCATAAGTTTCAACCTTTTAAATTGAAACCCCAAAAATCAGGCATTTTGCAACATTTTCACTTCAATTCGGCATTTTGTGAATAGAAGACACAATAGTCTTCTGTAGATCAATTTCGGTGTCTCCAATTTGCGGTGAACTGCACCATATATCGCTGTCAATTCACCTGTATTTGGCAAAATGACCGCATTGTGAATAGATGAATTACCCTGAACAATGAAATTCACAGTTTGGTGCAATTTCGGGATCAGTTCGGAGGATAGTGAATAACCCCTTAAGAGTATAGGTTAATCCAGACGTGGAGACAAAACGAGAATGGTGTGATTTGTCGTTTTCTCTGGTTTTGCGCATCGGAAGACTGAGAACAAACAGCTCTCCGTGTTCTTCCGCGTTTCCTTCCCTCTCATCAGAGCTTGCATTAGGGTCGTGATGGTCTCCATGACTGTTCCTATAGAGTACCACTTCACCTCACATTCCCTATACCAGCATCAACAGTATGGTAGCAGAAAACCGGTAAGGTATATCAGCTCATGACATTTTTATCCCTTGCCAGCTCAGTGATCACAGCAACAATGGAATAGGCCCCCTGTCTAGCATAGTTTCCATTGGGGTTTGCAACATAACATATTTCACCATAATTGCCACTGTAGTTTTGGTCAACAATGTCCATCTGGTTCACATTATTGGTTAAGCAATAGGTGACAAGTTATTATCCTATTATGTTTGATATTTTCATGTACATTATAATCTTTTCTACATTTTATTTCTCTTTTTTTTTTCCAGTAACGCTTGTTTTATGTTTTTGGTTATTGCACCACTGGTTGGATCTCCTGGCTGCCGTTATCTGTAGAACCTGCCCAACAACTGCTAGAAGGGTTCAATTGACCTTTATGGTCTATCCCTTCTGCACAGTCCTTTCACTTTAGGAGTTTGCTCTTGGGCTAAATCCTGTTAGGGTTTGGAACAATGGTTCCTATCGCCCTTAGTCCATCTACCCCAATTTGGCTCTGAGAGGGCTGGGTCACCTGTGTAACTCCTATAAATCGCTAGAAAAGGCGATCAAAACATCTCTGAAGAAAGTTAAATTTTTATTTCATCAAGGACTTTCATTTTTGTCATTATGAAGGAAGCCTATCCATCCCTCCTTGGCCAAATCACCTCTTATGGCGCGTGATGGGCAAAATCTGTGTATATGCGAGTTGCTCTTTTTTTCATGTTGATGTCTGGGCATCTCATATGTTGACCACTTCTAGAGTAAGAACAAATCGAAAATACTCAATATATTGAAGAAAGAATGTAGAGACACGATTCCACGTAGGGCTGCCATGACATGTTCAAGGGTCCACAGGCTCAAGGGTGTCCAGGCACTTGCCAAACTCTGTGCATCTTGTGTAAATGCCACAGAAGTAAGGGTCCTACCATGCCGACCCTAAATGGCCAGCCAAGATACCAACATATTTCCTGGTGGGCTGCACCATCTGGGGCCTCTAGGAGCTCTGAGGTAATATGTAGAAGAGTAGACCGAACATTCTTTATCCCCTTGCTGGAGGGGAAGGAGGAGGCAAAATGTTATTTTTTAATTAGTTTACGGATCTGGGCACCTGAGGGAAGGGGGACACCGGGCAATGGTTTAGTATAGGGCCCCACGAATTCTGATGGCAGCCTTGCTTCCAAGTGATGATCACACCCAGGAGCATTAAATTATATTCTAATTTACATATTTAGGACCATGGAAATCCATTTTTGTGACTTTTCCCACTGGCAATGGGAACCGAAAAGAGCCCACTTTTCCCAAATTAAATAATAAAGTGTGATCAAGATTTTATGTAGTCACAATTCCAGATAATATCATCAACCAACGAGTTAGAATAGTCCAATCAGACATTAGTAAAACAGAACTTTAATTTGTAATCTTTTTGGATCTTATTATAGCATGATCTTATAACGGATTCAAAGCATTATGTAGAGTAGAAATATTGGAAAAAATATATATATATACACAAAAGTAATCCTGTTTATTGCATGTTTTAATATGTCAGAGGTTCTGATCCTCTGACCTACCCCATTATCCATTCAGAACGTCCAGCAAGTACTCCCCTCCCATATATGGATTGGGTCCATCACTGAGCAAGATAATACCCTGAGGACTTCAGATCCTCCTAGCCTGGAGAGGTACGTCTCTAGAGACAGGAATGGTAGCTCTTTTTTGGTGTGGGCCCGAAAATAATAAAATGAGCAACCTAGTTTTCCAGGCTTGAAATGGTGCAGAGGTGGCAGGCCGACACAACAGTCTTGCACCTATTGAGTTGAAGCCCAGTGAACTTGGGTGAAGCTCAGCTAATCTCCAAACACATGACCTTGAACATGATTTTAGCAGTTGCTTCTAGAAACTAACAGGGATCTGTGATGATTTGCTCTTGTCAAGTGGTTTCCATTTATGTCATTTCAACACTCAAGAATCATTGGGTGGAAGGAATTTGCACTTTCTCCAAAAAAGTGTATTTTCTGAGGGAAGAAAATTTGTGATTCATTCTTTTCATGATGGTCCATCCGTTGGGTTGTTTCACAATTGTTGGTGGGGGTAGCTCTTTAAATGGAGGCCATTTTGAACAATATAAACATTATTATGATACAGCAATAGAATATAAAAAAAGAAATTCTGGTAAAATGTACTTCCTCCTCTTTTTTTGCTTGGGGTGTCCAGTAAATGTTTTTGGACTGTCCAGCGTCCCTAAAGTTGATCAAGAAGCATAACGGCATGTTTAGGTCTTCTAATAAAAATGAAAGGCTTCTATACCAGTGATCAACAGTCCATGGGTTAATGCCCTTCAACCAAAATTATACTTTTTATGTTCTTCATATACACATGTCACAGTTCCTGAGAAGACTTGTTTTTGCCAAAGTCCATATTTAACATAGGTTGGTCTCCTGACATGGAGAAGTCACCTCCAGTTAAGGCAAATGCAGTTACGCACTTCTTGGTTCAGGGGAGTCTGGAACCGGTTCTAAAAAAAAAACAAGAGTGTGTGGGTTAGTTGGTCAATCTCAAATATGATGATATTTTTGGATTACCACATGTGTATCATCATCATCATAAGGAATACTGTACTCCACCACCACTTGCAACATTTTCATGTATGAGTACATAGCTACAACCTCTTCTGCTGGACTTAAGGAGAGAAGAAGGCAGTGTCATGGAAGAAATATATAAGGTATACAACGTTTTGCATCCAATGCTTACCTAGAGCTGGAAAAAACACTTCATTGGGTCCTGGTGGTGACAGGGGAGTGTTCGGCTCTGACAGCAAGTGACGGCCCGATTCCGACGGCTGGCGACTGGCCATGAAAATCAGTCTGGGCCTCTGCTCGCTGTACCCTGTGGTGCTGCCACAGGGAGGATCATCAAAGACTGGGTTTTCGATCCCTTGGGCATCACTTAAAGTAAATAAATGCATGGTGACACATGTGACAAATTATAAATGTAACACTATAATTAACAAGATATTTAACTTTCAGTTTTTTTTTTTAACCAGCTTTAATAGACTTTAACACCGAATCGTAGTATCATGTGATTTGGGGAACACGATTTAACTTTTTTTGCGAATGAGGACAACCTGCGTGGACATACCGATTACCATCTTTAACAACCCTCATGAGTTATACAACAAACATAAAATGTGCATTCTTAAATATGCTCTAGAATTTCTTGGTGTTTGTCAAAGCATCTCCAATATTCTTGTTCCAAGACGATCCCACCATAGGGGTTACAAGAAACCAAAGAAGTCATCGAGCGTACTTTCATTCTACTTTTTAATTCGTAACATATCTAGCATTAGTCACGACTATGTAAGTACTGGCCGCCCTTTCTGGGGGATAGTGTCCGATTTGCATATGAAGCATTCATCCCTGTAATGGCACAATTGAGCTAAAGCCTTGTGAGGCCTGAGCGGGCCCCACCGTAGAGCAGGCCACTAGTGCTGTTGCTTGTTCTCAGGACCCTCGCAAACCTCTCCCTTTCTCCCTATTAGTCAAGACTATATTTAAGCATTTTCAATTATCTCTCCGTCCACCTTGCTTTTGGAGCCATTGCTCACTGTACACTTTGATGGGGAATATTCCAGTCAAATAGTCCTTCTCTCATCCATCTCGGTCACATCTATAAAAAATATTTAGAGGTGCTCTATATGCTCCTAGACAACTTAAGAACGAGAAAACTTTTTTTGGGTTGGGCTGAGAATAGACCCGACGTAAGGGAATGTAATTGAAATGATCATGATGCCTGCAGTTCCTCTCGTGCAGATGGGGCTGCCTCGGCATTTCAGCTCTGGCCACTCTTTGTGGGTGACAGCAGACTGATTTGCAGGATTCAGCCTCCTCCGTAATGGCATCATCGAGCTAAGACCTTGTGAGACCTGAGCGGGGACCCACCATAGCACAGGCTACTTATGCTTTTGCCCGTTCTAACGACCTTCAGAAACCTTGTGACGTTGCCTATTCTCAGAGCCTTCGTGTATTTTTGCTTAACACATTAAAAATGGCCAACTTTCCTTCTAAAAACAATGGCACCCAAGGCAACGCATCCAATGAAAAACATGACTATACAAAACCCTTTGTTCAGAAGAATTCCAACATACCTGTCCATTCTGACGAGCTCCTGTGCTCCTGAGAAGAAAAATAAAGAGAACATTGATATCACCAGTGGAAAGGCTGAACTTTGCGTATCGGGTCTTTAGTTCCATGGATTTATACAAGTAATAATGTCTAATACACATTTTCTACAAATAAACTTGCAGGGAAAAGATGGGCACATCTACCTATATATGGCCAACTATAAAGGACTATCAAATATGTAGGCAATTTGATAAACACGGATCAGGAAGTTACCAAAAGCCCAACTTCCAAATAGACAGGATTTCTCTTCCGTTCGGATTATTTCAAAAACCGAAATGATCAAATTCCAAAATAATCTGAATGAGCCAAATTGAAATCTTCTGATATTTCGGTATCAGACAGATTCAGAAAAGGAAACGTCCGATATATTCGTCCGTTTTGATATACGGAAACTTTACGTATAATACATAAAAGAATAACTGTTGGAGTGGGCTAAGGTTAGGGTTACTTGTCTGCTCTTGGCTTAGGGTTAGGAAAGGGCTACAGTGTCTGCAGATTACCGTTTTTCTATTTTTTAGCTATTCCAATTAAAGCCAATTTTTTCCGATTTATATTTGGATCCGGTCGATTTATAATCGGAAAAATTCAGATTGATTTTTTAATATGGTAAACATTCGATTTTAGGCAGTTTGGAATTCGGCTCGATTCAAATTGCCTATAATTTGGATGATTTCCAGATCAGTCCAAACCAAATTGCACATGTCTACTCCCCAATAAAGAAATACACAGCTCCTAGAGTCCCATAATGTACCCTTTAACCTCGATCCGTGGCATAAATATGGAACGTATGGTTGACAGATGTCCACCTAGTAGACTGGAATCTACGGGAATATGGAGATTAAAATATTTTAAGACATTGATGAATTTGGTTTTGTACTTTTATAGTATGTTCCCTTGAAGATATGTGAAATTCAGATGATTTTTGACACCAGGACACCCCTACAAGGACTACAATACCCAGGCTGTCTTGATTTACCTGGTTGCCATAAAGATTAACCCACATGGAAAACGGTAACAGAGGAATGAAACTCTTTCAGTGAGATGCTTACGTCGGCTGCTGATGGCCTTTCTTTGCTTGTAAACTAGGAATAGGATGAGCGGCAAACACAAGATACCAATTATGCAGGAGATGATTGCCAATGCTGTTGCTGTTCCATCTACAGAATGAAGAATATAAAAAATATTGGTAAATATCCCAAAACCCAACTCGCTACCCAGTGGTAAATCATGGTGGAGATTCTCAAAGTAGAAATCTTAGAGCTTGGCCTGAGAATCCTTTCAGATCGATGTCTAGAAACTCTGTCCCGTAACCCATTGGAGCCACTGTCAATCATAAAATGAAGATCTACCCTCTGGTTGTAAGGACATCCGACACAATTTGAAGTCAAATTATGGGCCTTAATCATCAAGAATTTGATATCGGAGTTACAACGTCCAAAGTCATTATATGAGGTGCTAGGCGCCTCCATTGTGACCCCCCCCATGTCGGTCGCTGCGTTTCGATTGATCGACTGGGAGGACGACACAATGTAATGTGCATACTTTTAATGCACGTTACAACAGGAGTGCAGTTTCACTTCCCGTTGAGCCAGTACAACGGACTGCAGACGAATCTACATACGGAAAGACGTCCATTCTCACGGACGTTTTTCCACATTTGTGTGGCCACAGCATTGAGTGTAAACGTTATGTTCTAGTCAATGAAAGGTCTAGTTATTGTAGATTTCTTTTGTACCAAGGTATTTCTGTTAGTAGATCAGTTAGAGGATTGGGATAGACGGAAAGGAATATGTAAGACCGTTAAGATGAGTAGAAGGAAGACTGGTGTAGGACAGACGAGAGAAGGTATTGGGAGAGACAAGCCATAATGGTTATGATCGGTTTGACTTACTGTCAAAATTTTCGGAGGATGTATGGAATATGCAGGTCGTAAGATTTGGATCATCTACAAAGAAAAACAAATCGGTATGTCAATGAGTAGCAGGACACGCCATACAGAACAAATATTACTAAGCTTCCTAATGTTGGCTTTTAGAATAGTAATGTTGTGTTTATATAGCACATTTTGCTTCTTGTGGGCGGTATCAAAGCACTTTAGAGTACATCTCCGCTGAACCAATTTGGGTTTTCTACCCGTCAACCTTTCATTATTTTTAAGGCTAAGTGGAGCCAAAGGCGTTGACATCTGTCACCTTCAGGAACTCAGCAGAAATTCTAAATCTGCAGAATTACCACCTTGGAGGACCTAATGATACACTTTGTCTTGTTTTATTGAAACATTACATTTTATATTATAGAGAAATGTCAAAAAATTATGCGGGGGTCCAAAAAAAATGGATTTCAAGCAAAAGGTAGACTAGAAATACTGAATTTAATGGTTTTGTTGCTTTATAGAATAACTAGTTGTTAAGCCTGCCCGGAGGGCAGCCTAGTGTTGTTGCCAGCTCAGAATTCATTTCCACATATTTGTTTTTCCAATGTCCTATCCAAGAGTATCTCCATATATAAATGTGTTTGTAATGCGTCTGCATTTATATATTAGAGCAGGATACATTTGCCCCAGCTCACATGGATATATTACCCCAGCTCACATGGATATATTGCCCCAGCTCACATGGATATATTGCCCCAGCTCACATGGATATATTGCCCCAGCTCACATGGATATATTGCCCCCAGCTCACATGGATATATTTGCCCCAGCTCACATGGATATATTTGCCCCAGCTCACATGGATATATTTGCCCCCAGCTCACATGGATATATTTGCCCCCAGCTCACATGGATATATTTGCCCCAGCTCACATGGATATATTTGCCCCAGCTCACATGGATATATTACCCCCAGCTCATATAAATATATTGCCCCAGGCCAGCTCACATAAATATATTGCCCCAGGCCAGCTCACCTAGATATATTGCCCCAGGCCAGCTCACATGGATATATTGCCCCAGGCCAGCTCACATGGATATATTGCCCCAGGCCAGCTCACCTGGATATATTGCCCCAGCTCACCTGGATATATTGCCCCAGCTCACCTGGATATATTGCCCCAGGCCAGCTCACCTAGATATATTGCCCCAGGCCAGCTCACCTAGATATATTGCCCCAGCTCACCTGGATTTATTGCCCCAGCTCACATGGATATATTTGCCCCCAGCTCACATGGATATATTTGCCCCAGCTCACATGGATATATTTGCCCCAGCTCACATGGATATATTACCCCCAGCTCATATAAATATATTGCCCCAGGCCAGCTCACATAAATATATTGCCCCAGGCCAGCTCACCTGAATATATTGCCCCAGGCCAGCTCACATGGATATATTGCCCCAGGCCAGCTCACATGGATATATTGCCCCAGGCCAGCTCACCTGGATATATTGCCCCAGCTCACCTGGATATATTGCCCCAGCTCACCTGGATATATTGCCCCAGGCCAGCTCACCTAGATATATTGCCCCAGGCCAGCTCACCTAGATATATTGCCCCAGGCCAGCTCACCTAGATATATTGCCCCAGCTCACCTGGATTTATTGCCCCAGCTCACATGGATTTATTGCCCCAGCTCACATGGATTTATTGCCCCAGCTCACATGGATTTATTGCCCCAGCTCACATGGATATATTGCCCCAGCTCACCTCTCCTCTGCAGACCGTCTGGTCTGCTCTGCAAGGCCCCAAGCTCAGTCATTGCCGGCGGCCGCGTTAGTATTCTCCTTCGAGCGGGCGCCAGCATAAACTCTGCCGCTCGCTCGCCTGGGTGGCATCTATCCACCAGCCAGCCGCGATCTCTGCTAGTGGATAGATCCCATCCAGGCGAGCGAGCGGCAGAGTTTATGCTGGCGGCCGCTCGAAGGAGAATAGTAATGCGGCCGCTGGCAATATTTTCTCCCCTGGATCCGCCCCTGTGGCTCGGGCATGCCGGCTGGAAATCACAGCGGCTGTGCAATGCCACGGCAGTTGGATGCGCGCGCGCGCACCCAGCAGTAGGCTGGTTGCGCGCGCATTTGAAGACGGCGGTGTGGCGACGGACACAACGCCGTCTTACCGTTTTGTTGTATAGATGTAGAAAGCAGTCACGTGCATAGTAGATTCTTGTTGTACCAATATTCATTTGAAAATCCCCCTAACCATAACATAACCCCTGCCTAACAATTTCTGCTCAATTTCATGAGGCAAGCGTCACCACAATTCTACGATGTTCGCCTGATTTTATTATGCAAAACTAGGAGACCATTAAACTTGTATTTAAATCACGGTTTTAGAATTTATCTTTTGTAAGTAAGATTATGGCAAATGTTTGTCATACTGTCGGGTCTATTCAAAGAAAGGTGAAACTCAGGAGAAGTGAAAATTCTAGGTCAAAATAGCCAAACCAGAAAAATTCTCCCATTTATCCCACTTTCCAATTCGGCTATTTGGTCGAGATTGTTCTCTTCTGCCAGTTCTCCTCGTTTTCACCCTTCTCTGAATAACCTAGTTTGATGGTTCTGTCCATTCATTTTATGGTAACCTATGGAATAGCTGGGAGTCTAAACATCTGCAAATAATATGATGTACACCCATGTGAATAGCACCCAAGGATTCAGAGATATCTTCGGTAGGTTGACTAAATATTACCAGATTGTGTAGATCAGTGATTCCCAACCGCGGTCCTCAAGTACGCCCCAACAGGTCATGTTTTCCAGATATCTGAAGCACAGCACATGTGATATGATTTGCTGCTCAATGATTGCAGGATTCAGTCTGCATTCCCGAAGGTGATCTTTAAAACCTGGCCTGTTAGGGGTTCTTGAGGACCGCAGTTGGGAACCACTGGTGTAGATAATAGATTAATGGAAGTTTCCATTGGGTGACTTTGGCATAAGGTTAACAAGTACCATTATTAATACCGCATGTCATAGCTATGTGGATAGACCTCGGAAGATAAACCGGATATATTTTCCATAAAAAATAAGGCTAGTCTTGTTCAGTATTGATTTGGAATCTAGCTTTTAGAATTTAGGCTGAAATTGAGATAATCCATTTATACCAATGTGTATATTATTGAGTTTGGCCACTATGTACTATAAGTTTATGTAACCAGTTCCTGTTCAGTAGAATTGTGGGAGGAGCTCCGCATAGCACAGAATCTGACTGGCTGATACTATTGCAGGTTTTCCGCATACTTGTGGGTTTTAGAAGTAACAGTTTAGAAGATTCCAAGATGGCCACCATCGTAATAATTGTCAGAAGAAAGGCACGAGCTCTCCACGGCTTCATAAATAGGGCGATTTTACTGGAGAACAATCAGAGACGACGTTTTGACTAAAATCGATCTGTTTTCGAGTCTTAATCTAGTTGAGGAAACACTAGGTTGAGTTGAAATATCATCTGTGACGTATCTCCAATAAAATCATCATATTTCTGAAGCAGTGGAGCGGCCATCCCTTTCTTCTGACAGTTGCTGTTTGGGTCTGGCCTCTCCTGGTATTTGTTGGCACCCATAATAAGACTTTGGAGGAGAGGGTTTATTGCCGCTTGAAATATTGAATATATGTATTGTTTAGCCATCATAATAAGACACAAACGCATTTTCAAATGCCAAGTCCAGCTGGCATAAAACCAATAGTCGTAGGTTTGCGTTACGGTTTCAAATAACGTATCGAAGGAAAATTCCAGATAACAGGGACTCTGATAGCTTGGTATGACCAACAGTACCTGATTTCACCTGAAGTTGGATGTATCCATGAGATTCATGCTTAACATGCTTATTAACAGTCATTACAACAAAACAGCAGTAATCCCCGCTGTTCATCTGTGACAAATTCCTCAAGTTAAAGTGGATCTCTTTGATGTGCAAGTTGTGGATGGGATGTACTGTGTGGTGGTCTTTCCCCGTGACATTCAGCTGTTGCCGTCTTTGAGTGCATCTCGGGTTCTTCTCCTTACTGAAGTGCCACAAGGAAACCAGGTGATCGTGTTGTTCTGTCAAGGACCCAATGATGGTGCAAGTCAAGTTGACATTCTCGCCCTCGGGGCAAATGTACTCTGTGTATCTTGCAGAGACTGAGTAGGATCTTCCCAGATCTACAAGTGGGGTAGAGGAAGAGTGAGATTAATGGACACTTCCATCACTATAAACATCAAATTTTAGTTGCCATATGTTGTTATTTGATTTTGTAAAGTGGTTAGATGTATATTTTGCTAGAAACCTGTCGTTTTAGAGAAACCCAGGAGTGATCAATGAGACCAAAGCCAACATTTTGCACTTCAACATCTGAATACTTCTAGATTTGTTTTTATCCTGATCGTTGATATGCAAATGCTTAAGTAAATGCATAATGGCCGACTCATGCCTGTTGTAAAATAGATTCATACGAGTATAATGAACAATCATAACTCATTCGTGGAACAAACCCTCTCAATGAACTCTATTATGGAAGAACTACATTAATAACTATCTTGGAGAACATCATCACAGTTATTAGCGTAATCCTTGAATACTGCCAGTCACGGCATATCATCTGCCATTCTGGTGCTACAAGATAAAGGGAGCTTCATAGCACAGTTGGACAAAGCCCTCTTTATCGAATGAAGCTATGCTTTGTTGGCACAGTGTCCATCCTCACGGCCACTGCATGATATGTAAAAAGCACAAAGGCACTGGCTGCATAGGCTGTTGATTTGCGGAGTCATAAATGAATGAACATGGGTGTCAAACAAATGCCGTGTAAGCCACGATGGTCTGGGGTTTAAAAACGAATAGGGTGGTCAAAGATTATCTCCCAATTGTCCGACGTAGTTTGCTAGTTCATGTCTATAGTCGTCACTCTGTCACACAACAGGCTTTTTGGGAGATTTTTTTTTTTCTTTCATATAAAAGTTTTTATTGGAGTTCACACAGGAAGTGGTACAACAATGGAAAAAGAAGGAAAATTCAAAAAAGAAACACATAGATTTGCAGCATTCACAATAAACAATTCAAAAGAAGTATCATTGTAATCTGAGAGGGGGTCATTTGTACGGACTCCATTTTCCAATAACATTTAAATTCCTAAACTAAAACATAAAACATGGCAGCACTACAGTCTTACATGTTGAAGTATCTTATATCAAAGTTCCAGACTCGACAAACACCCTCCATCCCTCCCATGTATCATGAAATTGGCACATTGAATTATTCGCGGTGTGGAACATTTCTTCGTATTTAAAAACACTTTCGAGGGCAATCATAACTTTCATAGAGGGACATATGGAGGAACGCCAATGTCTTGCTAGAACTATTTTTGCTGTCCCCAGTACCATGGAAATAAACCTCCTATGACGGGTCTTAATATTAATGGGCATAAGATGTAGGAGGTACAATTTCGGGCAAAGTGGGAGTGTGAGTGAAGTACAATGGGAAATCAGTCTGCTTATCTTTTCCCAATATCCCCCCAGTGTGGGACATAACCAAAATGTATGCAGTAGAGAGCCGAGGCCGGTAAGGCATCTCCAACAGAAGCCTGAATTCCCTGAGATATGGGCCAATCGGGTTGGTGTTAAGTACCATCTGCACAGTAGTTTGATATGGGCCTCCCGTAGATTGGTGCTTCTAGAATATTTGTATATTGTTTCCATGGCATATGACCAATCATCTATGGAGAGTGTTAAAGCGAAGTCTTTTTCCCATTTAACCATATAGGGTAATTTTTTAGGCGGGGTCGGAGTTAGGAGGCTGTTGTAACAAAGAGATAACGGTTTCATTTGACATTTCTTTCCCATACACAATTTATGAAAAGCTGAAAGGTTCGTAGCTGTGAAAGAGCTGTGTAAAGCATGTTTCACACGGAGGTATGTGAAACAGGCACTCGATGGGATGGCAAACTCCTGTACCAAGTCGGGGAAGGGTTTCAGGGAACGGGGTGTAAAGAGCTCCCACACGAGTCAAGCCGCGCAAGAACCAGGAGTCTAAATTTAAGTCGGGGATAAAGCGACACAAAACCCTTAGGGGGGCGAGGCATAGTAAGTCATAAGGCCGTACCAAAGGACGACCCCACTGGCGCCAGGACATGAGGGAGAGCATCGAAGCGGGTAACAGACCCATGGTGCTATTCCTTGGAACAAATGTAAGCCACATCAAGTCATGAAGTCTGTATGGAAAAATCATGGCATTCTCCAACTGTAACCATAGTGGTGGTTCTTTTAGGTGCATTGACGACAACAGTTGGGCTAGTAAGGCTGCTTTGTAATAAGATTGTAGATCCAAAAAACCCAACCCTCCAATACGTCGCTGCGTTGTGACCGTAGAGGCCGACACTCGAGGGGGTTTCCCCTTCCAAATATGCGCATGGAGTAGTTTTTTCAGCCGGAGCAATAAATGCGCCAGAATGAAAACAGGGATATTTCTGAAATAGTATAAAATTTGGGGTAGGATACACATCTTTATGGCCGCCATACGGCCCAACCAAGATGAATCATTTGTGCTCCAGTTGGATAGCTGCGTCTCTATGGAGTTCAATAGTGGCGTAAAGTTTTCCTTAAGGATGGTACCTCGCGATTTAGAGAGGGAAATACCCAAGTATTTTAAAGAGGTAGAGCACCAATCAAAAGGGTACTTACTACGCAGAGAGCTGAGGGATGAAGCAACAATATTTATAGGGAGAGCTTGTGTTTTACTCACATTATTTTTATAGTAAGATAGCACGCCAAATCTATCAAGGAGGTGAAACAGGGAAGGAAGCAAATTCTCCGGTGTGGTCAATTAAAGCAGTATGTCGTCCGCGAAAAGTGCCAGCTTGTGCTCCCCATTCGGGGTCGGCAGACCTTTGATTGCCGGGGAAGTCTTAATCTGCAGCGCCAAGGGTTCTAGGGCCAGAATAAATATTAACGGGGATAATGGACAACCCTGTCGGGTGCCATTGGTTATTTGGAAAGAGGAGCATAGAAACCCCGATGCCAATACTTTCGCCGACAGAGCAGAGTAAAGGGCCATAATACTATTTACAAATTGTGCTGGGAGACCAAACCTTAGTAACACCGTCCACTGCACCAATATCAGATACTGTAAAATCTGAATCCCATGTTTAGCCTCACAATCTGCTATTGTCCTATTGATCTGTTTTGTTGCAATGTTGCGCAATGTGTCTTGGTGGCCAAATTAATTCCATTATCTGTCCCTGGTCTAATTAGGTCTCAGACACGAAGACGCCAAGCAGGGATTCCAGAGGTGCTGCAGCAATACGTCAAGGAGGCATTTCCCATTGGCTGCTAGCACTGGCACTGTGTATATTTAGCTAATTAAAGGCCGATTTCCTGTCTGACTGTTCTATCCTCAAGTTCGGCATGCTGCCTGATTTCTGGGGAATGCCATCCCCGTGCTTTCGGTGTACCCGTCCTTAAGCTTCGGAAAAAAGCCATAGAAAAGGCATGAAAGACTGCTGGTAGGAGAAAGGGGGACCGGCAAGGGAGCGGCATTAACAGATGTGACGCAGTCGAGGTCTGTTACAGGCATCAATCCTCGTGCCTCCACTAATTTTCCCTTTCAAAATATGACTAAAATTAGGAAGAATGACCATGACCAGGTAAGACCCAACCATTCCAGCAATAGTTACAAAAGAGAACATTTCATAGACGATATAAAGCTTTTACACATAGGCCCAGCCCTGTGTCTCGTTCGAGAAAACCACAGAACACCCGATGAGTAATTCTAGAATTCATCAACACCAACAGTGTAGTACATGAAAAGCAATCTGTTGTGTTCGACCACAGTTGAGTCACACAAAAACATCAAGGTGTGTGCTAGAAGACTGGAGGAATAAAACGTTTGCAGAGATGCAGAATTTTAAAGACTCAACGTTTTTGACCCCCTAAGATAAGCATCCAGTTTCGTGGCAATTCATCATCTGTACCGCCAGAGAAAAAGCTCCTTATTACAATCTCTGTGACTTCATTCAACATCAAACCTTAGCCCTCTGAAAGTGTGTGGGGGGGGGTTAGTCCTACCCAAAAGCTCAGATCACTGTGCACTGATCTGAGCTTCCCGAGGGTCTGGGCTCTGAGGAATCCTTTCCAACTTGTCGCTTTCCATGCACTCAGCATTGACAGCCGTTGGGTTGACTGGATGCTCATTAAAGCTCCATCCTCTTGATGGTCATGTGACGGCTGAGGCTTGACAAGAAGCTGGCAAGTGATCATGTCTGACCAGCGCTGAGGGAGCCTGGCATTGGAACAAAGATTATGTTTTAAAATAAACACTGAACAGTTAAAGCCAGAAAGGGGGGGGGGGGTTGAAAAGGGTCAGGAGGTATTCATATTTAACCCCTCAGTTTCTACCCCTCCTGCTTTAACCCCAGAGTGTCCCTTTAAAAAAACACCAGAGACTCAGTGTTTTTTTTTCCTAATCCCTTATTAGGACAAGAATAACAAGCAAGCTTGGAGTTGCTCATTATTCTCTGTCTGCCTGCAAAATAACACTTACTAAACAAATTCTAGGAAATGTTAATTTTATTGACCTGGGTACAGTCTCAAGCAAGGTTTGTATATTTAAGTTTAAAGTTGCCACATTATACCCAACGACTCACTTGGACTAAGACCCTTTAGGGGTTTTCGTTTACTCCGACTTTCTATTATTTTTCAGGTCTCCAAGGTCACATTTTCTTAATCTTTCTTACTAAATGTAGCCATTTGTCTCTACAGTAACTAAATTAGCATGGTGAGTCAGTGAGCATATGGAATGAGAAGCCATTTGTCTCTACAGCAACCATTGCAACCAATAAATACATGAATAAAATTATACGCTGATAAGGAGTTTTAGATGGAACAGATCTGTATTTTAAGTAAAGGAAATTTAAATGTTTATGTTTCGAAATAAGCGACTGACCATATTTTCATTCTATAGATGAAACTTATGCAAAATCGACATCCTGCGTAAAACACCGTACAGGGATCATTATTCATGCTCGGATCCTACACGTGGAACTCTTTCTGCCGTCAAACACTCATATATGCAGGTGTTTGTGGTTTGAAAGTCCCAGTGGAGGGCCATTCAATGGCAAAATATGAAATACAACTCTTTGAATGTCCTTGTAAAGAGGTGTGACGGAACGACTGTACACTAACTTAGTACCTCCGTCTGCGGGCTCTCTTCCATGTAACAGTCCCAGGAGCAATCTTTCCTAACAGCTCCCCAACACTTTAACCACAGCTTAAAGAATGAGGCTCACCGTTGGAAATTTCAACGCGCTGAGAGTAGGGGCTGGATCTGCAGTCCGGGGAGAGGAGAGCTGTCCCGCAGCACTACCCAGCCAGGTGCCGCCGGGACCCCCCTCCGTAATGTGAAAAGCCCATCACATGCCCATCATTCCCCAATAAATTTGCCAAAAACACTGCCCGAGTCCACCACGCAGCCCACATGCCACCCCCTCTACCTGGCTGATATGACAGAAGTCTGGCAGTATAATATATTTGAGAGAAGTCTGGCTGTATAATACACACATACATACATACATACACATTATACAGCCAGACCTCTCGCATATATATCTGGCTGTATAATATGTATATATGGTCTGGTCAGAGATCTGTGTGGGTATATATTGGGTACATATATGTATGAGGACTGCATGTTTATATGTGGTCTGTGTGTGGAATCAATGCATCCCTACTCTATACATAGCGCTCCGTGTCCCTATAATATACGTATATATATCTATATATCAGGGGGTGCTATATGATAAGAGTTACCTTTTTTTATACTATTCCTATTAAATTGGCAGTAATTTAGATGTATTTTATTCAATAGAAACTTTATTTCCTACATGACATGAGCTTTGTGAAAATACAAGGTTTTGGTGTGTACATTTTAATTTAGTTAGTGGATTCCTGTCCAATGCGGAGAGAAGCAAATGTAATACAGTGTAGACTGGCTGCGAGGCGGAGCGGAGTGAAGTCTAGCCTGCAAAATGTTTGCTTCTCTTTGCTTCGCGTCGCGTCGCTATGCGCTCAGTGTATCTCAGGCTTTAACTGTAACATTGCTGGATGCTGGTTGCTGAATGCAGGTTACAGGGCAGCACTCTTCATGGAGTCAATGCAGACATGATTCCTGACAGTAGCCATATAATTAGGCAAAACAGGCAGCTGCCAAAGTCCTTGACAGAAGAGCCCCATCATGGCGGAAGGGGCAGCTTGTCCCACATCTTCCTCTAACTTCAAACAGTGGAAGACTGGCAACAGATAGTTCCCAGTGACCCTCCACACTTACGCTGTGGCTCTTGCTCGATCCGAGACGTGGGAGCTTACACAGGACTCACAGCAGGGATGCATGGAGACCTATGGACTCCAGGAGCCAATACCTATGGTGGCACCAGTGCCAGAACAACTCTGCACCTCCTTTTTGTTCTGAGGCCAGACCCTAATAAAGAGGCTGAATTGAAATAGGTGCAATAGAAGGGACCCAGTAAGGATAATCCTCTCGCACCGATTTCCCCCTCTCCCTTACCGGCTTCCTTTTATCAACAGTGGAATGGGGCTCGAGTGGCTCTGCATTATGATAGATGGAGGTTCAATGTTGCTACATGATGTACCTTAGACGTGAGATATCTAACCAGTGTAGGTTGTTGTGTGTGGTGGCTTCTTCCTCTCCGGAGTGCTTCCTGTTTACCATCAGCAGCCACCACACCACAACTTCTGTCAATAATAAAATCTTGTTTCACTGTCACCACAGAATACAGACAGATGTAAGTAAGGAAGAGCAGGTGCCCAATATGGGTTTTCGTTTTTGCATGGTGGGGTGAAGCTATAACGAGGCAGCTATATTTGTCTGCTCCACATACTAACAGAAATCTCCCCTTGAAATCTGCACTGTCATTCCAAAAATGAAAACATTACAAGAGGTCCATCCTCCCGGGCTCCAGAGTCACATTAAATGGAGTCTATGTATGTGAAATATGGGCTGTTACTGTACTGGGACACAGTATATGGTGGATACCATGCTCTCTGGCATTTAGAGATACAGAACTGCTGCATGGACATGACTGGTTATGATAGTTCAATAAGCATATAGAAGGGCACGTGTATTTATATTACATCGGGCAGGGTTCCGACAGTCCAGGATCACCAGCCCGAACATAGATTGTGATAGAAGAAGAACCTATCCCACAAGGCTTGGCTCTAACACAAGCTTTTATTCCAGAAGTGGCAATGTTTCGGTCCTGCACTCAGGACCTTTCACATGGCTCACACATCTGTCTTGTTGGTCAAAAAGGTCCTCACTGCAGGACCAAAAAGTTGTTGCTCCTGGAACATAAGCCGTTACAAATCTAGCCTTGTGTGGCCGGTCCTTCTTTTCCCGATGAAACGACTATGGTGCTGGTGGAGCCCGTTTGTGGACACCAGTGGACTCAGGCAAAGCTCTAAATCCACAGTCCTAGATGAGACTAAAAGATGGAAATTGGATTTCATCCAGCATTCGGGGCAGGGAGAGGGGCCAATGCCCCAATGATAAAAGCAGAATGTAACAAGGTTGAGTCTTTTAAGTGAGGATCGGTAGATCTAAACTGTGCAGGCCATGGTCGCCCAGTTCATAAAATGCAATCTAGACATCCCACATGAATCACATTCTATGTACACAAAGTGCCAGAAGCAAGAGGCCGTGCAGATCAGTCGGCTGCAGCAAACCTTACATCTTAACCCTTTTGGGCCATTTAGACCATATGACCTTTATGTGTCTCGCATCTGAAACCTGACTAACTCCCTCTGACACGGCCTCCGCTGCTGCTCTCTCACATGGCGGTCTACACTTGAGCCATACCCCCAGACCGGGTGAGAGAAATGGTGGCGGGGTCGGAATCCTGCTCTCTCCCACCTGCACCTACCAGCATCTCCCTCCACCCCCATCCCTCTCCTTCTCCTCCTTCGAGACACACTGCATCCGCCTGTTCTCTCCTCTGGCTCTTAGGGTGGCAGTCATCTACCGCCCACCGGGACCAACCTCCCAGTTCTTTGACCACTTTGCTACCTGGCTTTCTCACTTCCTGTCTTCTAATCTTCCATGCCTAATTCTCGGGGACTTCAACATTCCCATTGATGATCCTTCCGCCCCTGCTGCCTCCAAACTTCTTTCACTCACGTCCTCCCTTGGACTCACACAATCCTCCCTCCTCCCTACCCACCGTGATGGTCACGCTATTGACCTTGTCTTTTCCAACCTCTGCTCCATTTCTGAGTTCAAATGTCGCCCTTTCCCCATCTCTGACCACCACCTTCTCTCTTTCAACCTATCTGGACTTCCTAAACACCCTGCTCCCCCACCCCGCACACACACTCGCAGAAATCTACATGCTGTGGACCCCCATCAATTCTCCAACCTACTTCACCACCTCACTCATACCTCATCCTTCACCTGCCCTGATGCTGCCGCTAATCACTACAACACTACGCTTATCTCTGCTCTAGACACTCTTGCTCCTCTTCGACTCTGTAAGGCCCCACGCCGCCAGCTTCAGCCCTGGCACACCCTCCAGACTCGCTACCTGCAAAGATGCTCCCGCACTGCAGAGCGTGCCTGGAGGAAATCCCGCTCTGAAGCTGATTTTGTTCACTTCAAGTTTATTCTCCGGTCATACACCTCTGCCCTCCACTTGGCCAAACAATCCTTCTCATCTCTTATATCTACGCTGTCCTCCAACCCTAAACGGCTCTGGTCCACCTTCAACACCCTCCTCTACCCACCTGCACCTCCCCCCACAACTGCCTTCAGCGCTCAAGACCTGGCAGACTACTTCCTCAGTAAAACTCTAACTATCAGAAGCAACATCCCAACACAAGATAGTTATCTGCCACCTCCACTCCCAGAGGTCCCCTCTGCCACCCTCTGCCGCTTCCTCCCAGCCACTGAGGAGGAAGTCAATTCCTTATTGTCCTCCTCACATCTCACCACGTGCCCGCTCAACCCCATTCCCTCACATCTAATTCCTCCCCTCTCCTCCTCCCTCACCCCTGCTCTCACACACATCTTCAACCTCTCTCTCTCCACTGGCTCCTTTCCATCCGCCTTCAAACACGCGCTAGTTACCCCTTTACTAAAGAAACCATCCCTAGATCCCAACTCTCCCTCCAACTACCGCCCTGTATCCCTGCTTCCCTTCACATCAAAGCTCTTAGAAAAACTAGTCTTCAACCGCCTCTCCCTCTTCCTGTCCTCCAATTCCCTACTTGACCCCCTGCAATCTGGCTTCCGTCCCCTACACTCAACTGAAACTGCCCTCAAAGTCACCAACGACCTCCTAACTGCTAAAAAACACGGCCACTATTCTATTCTCATCCTGCTTGACCTCTTGGCTGCTTTTGACACTGTTGACCACCCCCTCCTTCTACAGACCCTCAACTCTCTGGGACTCGGTGACACTGCACTTGCTTGGGTTGACTCCTATTTATCCAACAGGTCCTTCTGTGTGTCCTTTGCTGGTAACTCCTCCTCCTCATTGCCTCTATCTGTTGGTGTACCTCAAGGCTCTGTCCTTGGTCCTCTGCTCTTTTCCATCTACACCTCCTCCCTGGGCAAAATCATCAACAGCTTTGGCTTTAATTACCACCTCTACGCTGATGACACTCAGATCTACCTCTCTACCCCTGATCGCTCTCCCCCTGTCCTTTCAAAAGTCAGTGACTGTTTATCTGGCATCTCCTCCTGGATGGCCTCCCACCACCTAAAGATCAACATGTCAAAGACTGAACTCCTACTTATTCCTCCCTCCAATGCCTCCTGACTTCTCTATCACGGTGGAGGGTATCACCATCTCCCCATCAAACCAAGTTCGCTGTCTTGGAGTTACACTTGACTCTGCTCTTTCCTTCACCCCCCACATCAAGTCTCTTTCCTCCTCCTGCCGATACCAACTGCGTAATATTTCCAGAATTCGGCCATTTCTTACCGCTGTTACCACAAAACAACTCATACACGCCCTGGTAATCTCCCGACTCGACTATTGCAATAATCTCTTATCTGGCCTCCCTCTGTCCCGCCTCTCCCCCCTACAATCCATCCTGAACGCCTCCGCCAGGCTAATTCACCTCACCCGCCGCTCTGTCTCTGCCGCTCCCCTCTGCGAGTCCCTTCACTGGCTCCCCATCCACTGCAGAATTAAGTTCAAAATCCTTATCTACAAAACCCTCACTAACTCAGCTCCCCACTACCTGTCCTCACTAATCACCAAATACACCCCAGCCCGCTCCCTAAGGTCAAACAGTGACCTGCGCCTAGCTTCTCCCCGCATCACCTCTTCCCATGATAGACTGCAGGATTTCTCACGCGCAGCCCCCACTCTCTGGAACGCTCTCCCTCGTACTGTCAGACTTTCCCCTAACTTCTCTTCCTTCAAACGCTCCCTGAAAACATTCCTATTTAGGGAAGCCTACCACCCAACTCACTGACACAACCATCAATCACTCTCACCTTACAGTCCTCTCCTCCTGTTTCCAACCCCAACCCTCCTAGATTGTGAGTTCCTACGGGAATAGGGCCCTCATCTCCTCCTGTACTGTTTGTCAAATGTTGTTCAATGTATTGTAACCCTGTCTATACTGTGCATATTGTACAGCGCTGCGGAATATGCTGGCGCTTTATAAATAAAGAATAATAATAACAATAATAATGGAAGAGGTCGGTGCTGATATTTAACAAAGATCAATGTATGAAGTCACTACCGTGCATCTAGGAGTAAAATAAAGTGGAACTATAGCCAGCAATCTGTCTCAAAATCTTGTAAAAACATGGCTTTCTGCTACATGATGTAGGCAAAGAGTAAACCAAGAGCTCTAGTCCAGATAAATCCATATATTTTGAGAGCTTTGTTGCTGTGGAACCCTGTGACACACTCATGCATACCACACATTGGGCTCTATTACATTCTTTGCGCAAAAAAGCTCGCGCGGCGTGATAATTTGTGCGCGAAGCGTTAAGTGTTAACGCGCGTAAATTAACGCTGGTATTACAATCCGCGTGCATTTTTTCATCCGTCAAAAAATAACGCACGTAAAAAAGACGCGGGAAAAACGCGCGCGCATTAACGTTGCACGCAAAAATCGGTGTGCGGACTGTTTTTTTTATGCAATTCAGCCAATCAGAATTCTAAACCACAATTGTCTCCCGTTAGGTTTTGCGCCTGCCAAAATCAATCTGCGTATATATGCTGCAGCAATAATACAACTTCTCCATTTTATTGTTTGGGTATGTGTAGAATTTGTAACTATATGTTGCTGTATTTTTTTGTGCTGGTGTATTTGGTTTCGTCCAGGACGTTCAGATTTGCCGTTACCACCAGCATTTAAAAGACGTTAAAATTATGCGCGCAAATGTTAAAATTTGTGCATAGATTGTAATACCATCCGCGTACCAACGCACAAACGCATTTGCGCTCACAATGTTAAGTATAGGACGCGCGCAGTACGGTACGCTCACAAAGGGTTCGCGCAGGTCCACCCGCGTTAGACGTTAATGCACATTTTTGCACAGACGTTGTAATACAACGTTCAGCACAAAGGGTTTTGCTCCTCGCGTTAATGCGTTTTTGCGCATGCGTTAACATTTGCGTTGGGAATGTAATAGGGCCCAAAGTGTTTGCCTCTGTATATTAGGGTGTGTGTTCTCAAGTCATTTTGTTGCCCAAAACGGAAAACTTGCAATTATCAGGTATTTTGTTTCCATTTAGATATAAAAAAAAATATATTTATCCTTTAATTTTACATACAAATTATTACCACGAAGACCATATGTCTTTTTCACCCTGTATATCGCCGAGCAGCTTGTAGGGAGGCTTTCAGGTATGCAAATAAATTGCACATGCAGATCTGGTCTGCGGGTTTTTTGTACCTACACACACTGTCGTGAGGTGTACTCATATCAAGAAAGAGGAGATGAGATGTTGCAACTTTTGTGGTTATTTACGTGGCAATAAATTGCAAATTTTAGGTCAACCTAGTGAATCAGAAAAAACACTGAAGCTGGGGGGAGGGGAAATCTAGAAATGTCAGTATATTGGCTTAAAATATGTCATTATTCAACTATTCACCTTAAAAACCATAAATAACTATATTGGTTTAATGGAGATTGATCTGGAGGTGTCCTCAAGAATTGTCACCATTCTATGAAATGTTCCTCAAGAGGTGCAGCGGTAAATATGTCAGGTATGCAACAAATAACCCTCAAGTGTTGTTACCATGTACTGTTGTCTTCAGAATCCTCTTCAGTTCTCCATATAATCGCTCTCTTTAAAAAGACTAGATAGTGGGGACTGAAAAATATTCCAATTGGTTGTAACGAATCGGAGGCAGATCTACAGCCAAAAAAGTCCTGAGCTCTATTTCCCACCACAGTTGTGTGGCAGGGTACACTCCGACAACAATGTTTTATGTAGATAATAATGACCAGTGCAAGCCATTAGTGAACAGAAGTCATTTTCCTAGAAGAGAACACACAGAACAGGACAGGAAACGCATCACAGGAAACAAGTGCCATAGAGATAAATCATAGAGTTGCATATAAACAAAACGTAACACTCATAACACACCATTGTAGTCTTTAACCCACCTGCCAATCTCAAGGCAAATATCTTGAAGTGAGTCCTAACTAAGATCTAGGCTCCCCCTACAGAGATTTGCCTTGATGATGGCTTAAGACTTTAATGGCCACACAAGTAAACTTGAAACCTCTGGTTTCATTTAACATGGAAATGTTGGTCCCGAAACGCAGAAGATATTGTTTTGGTAGGACACAGTTCCTGATTTCTGCAAAGTCAGAGAAGTGACTTATATAACCAACTTTAAAGCTTTCAACAGACGAATCAGGACCTCCCAGGATCCCACCGCTTTCCACCATTTCAGCCTCCGAACCTGGTACATTAAAGGACTTCCCTTAACTATTTTCTACTTGATCTAGCAGACCAGTTATGGCCTAAAGTTAATTTATGATTCAACAAATACAATAAACAAAGATTTATAGAAATCTTGTATCTGGTTTATAGAATACATGGTACAAAATATGCTCTTTGAGGTTAATTCATCAGAGAAACAGCGTTTTCTGTACTACAGTGTGTAGTAGTTTTGAAACGTCTGCCTTTTTTCAATCCTTAAAGGTCATTTACCGTCAGGCCAGTAATAACTGTAGAAGATCAATGATGTAGAAACATGGTCATCTATAACCTTTAAGTGTTGTGGTTATCAGGCTTGGTTCACCGGTTTGGGGTTAAAATACCCACAAGTGAGACGAGGAGGCATCTAGAACGTTGAGCAACACATTTTCTTTTTTTGTAACACACACACACACCTTTTAGAATATACCTTTTGTTTAATTATATTACTATATCCTTTGTAGAATATACAGGGTGTCACGTCCCACTTTGTCCTGGTCCCCCGGCAGCGTCTTCCTCGCTGCCCAGGCGCCGAATGATATGCACGGCGCTCACGATCACGTGGTACAGCCGTGGGTGGGGTGCGGCACGATGTCACGGCACCCGCCAAGTTTAAAAAACAGTTGCCTGAGGTATGCTTGTTGCCCTGACGTGGTTCTCACTCCTCGCACTGCTTACATATTCTGTTTGAGATTTCTGTGTACAAGCTTGACTTGTGTGATTCTCCTACCGGCTCTTAACCCCTGGCATTCCTTTGACTACCCGATTTGGCATATGACCTCTGGCACTTGGCTGACACTCTACTCTGGCGATACGACCCCTGGCATTCCTGATAATCCACTCTGGATATATGATATTGGCATTCCTCTGATGTTCCGTATTGAATTAACCCCTAGTCTGTTACTGGTTACGTACTCCACCGATTCTGATATAGGTAGATGCACCGACCACTGAAGGATCGGAAGTGTAGGATAGTTGTCCCTACAGGGACCAGTACTATAGTTATCCAAGAGGAATGTGGCACAGGGTAATTCATATAGACCTGAACCCAGCATTTTAATTGTAGGTCGTAAAGGAATGAAAAGAAACTAAGATTCAGGAAACGTACCTCCTTTTTATTTTGAGCACATTCCATCACAGCATGTACAGACTGTGGAAGCACAGCCACAACAACAGCATAGCCATAAGAAAAGCACTCCCATAGAATAATATGGCTTCCTTTTTGGAAGAGTGTGTGTTTATTGTGCGAACCTATTCCGTGTCATGCCACATATCACGTGAGTCAAATGGAGACAATCCAGAGGTTTTTTTTATTTTAAGGACCGTGTCATTTCCAAGAATCTGAGGCCACCCCGGTCTCCCAATCTTACCAGCCCGGACTTCTTTTTGTGGGGCTTTCTGAAGGAACGCGTGCACGTAACAAGCATAGCGCGACTCACGTCTTAGCAGATAACATTATAAATGAGATCTAAAACATTGAGACATGCCGGCAGCAACGCTTCGACATGTGCGTAACAGAAAACTGCAGGTTCTTTCGACATGTGCTCTGATGGGATGTGCTCAACATAAGAGGAGGCACATTTTTCTGAAACTCTCATTTCCATTTGTTCCTTGAAGAGCTATAAAAAAAATTATCTGGGTTTAGGTCTTTTGGGGCTGTATTCCAACACTGGTGTAAACGTAACGAGAGCTGTAGTATCTTTAGCAACTCCATTGACTATAATGGCTCTAAGATTACACCAGGGTAGGAATACAGCCCCCTGTGTATGTAGTACTACAGACACAAACAAATACTGATGCTCCAGGTCCACACTCTAAAAGAAGGCCACGAGGGACAGGTAAAGGACAATAATGATTATAAACCGTAACCCCTGGGACATAAAAACACATCTCCCGGGTATTAGACTTTTTTGGCGTTTTACTCAACACATGACTAACTATTTCCTGTGTTTCTGCCGAGGTGACATTTCTTATCGGGACGTCCCTGACCTACTAGCACGCTTTGCATATTCAGATTATTTCTGCATTTTATAACAACTTGCGGAAAAACCAAAATAGATAGTTTACATGTATTCTCAAAATACTACATGTATGTCAAAGTGTTACTAATATATACATATAAATGCAAATCATACACTCAGACTTTCGTTTCAGTGCTTTAAAAGGGACACTCTACTCATCCTGACCACTTTATAGTTATAATAAGTGGTCAGGATGTGAGGCGTTTCCTCCTCCCCACCCAGCTATCCTGACCCGGATGAGTTTCCTCCTCCCCACCCAGCTATCCTGACCCGGATGAGTTTCCTCCTCCCCACCCAGCTATCCTGACCCGGAGGAGTTTCCTCCTCCCCACCCAGCTATCCTGACCCGGAGGAGTTCCTCCTCCCCACCCAGCTATCCTGACCCGGAGGAGTTTCCTCCTCCCCACCCAGCTATCCTGACCCGGATGAGTTTCCTCCTCCCCACCCAGCTATCCTGACCCGGATGAGTTTCCTCCTCCCCACCCAGCTATCCTGACCCGGATGAGTTTCCTCCTCCCCACCCAGCTATCCTGACCCGGAGGAGTTTCCTCTACCCCACCCAGCTCCCCTGACCCGGAGGAGTTTCCTCTACCCCACCCAGCTCCCCTGACCCGGAGGAGTTTCCTCTACCCCACCCAGCTCCCCTGACCCGGAGGAGTTTCCTCTACCCCACCCAGCTCCCCTGACCCGAAGGAGTTTCCTCTACCCCACCCAGCTCCCCTGACCCGGAGAAATTTTCTTTACCCCACCAGTAGCCGGGATTTTTGAATTTTTCAATAGCGTATTCCTTTAATGTGATTATACTAATAGAGCTTCTCTCCAGGGGTTGAAGCATTTTCAGCAGATTCGAAGACCATAAAAATAAAACTAAAAAAGTACTCAAAAATGTTCTGATGTCACTACACACGTATCACGTATGGAAGAGTAGAATGTACAGTGCGTTCTATATTTTTCCACTCTAGCGTCTAAAAACTAGTTTGAATAATTATAAAAATCAAGATAAATGAGTTTTAAACTTCAAAAACTATTTCTAGACAACAGAAAATCTGTGTAACCTAAGTTTCCATTAATCTTACACAACAATAACCACAGAGACCCAGTTTTCATTACGTTATCATGTTTGTGTGTGTCGCAGCACGTTCCTTCCTCCCTTTGCACAATAAATAACACGCAATTACAAACACAAGTTGACCTGATGCAATGCCATATACATTACAGGGAAAAGGGGTTGAAAAATAGAGCACCCTTAAATAAGTGTAGATCCTGCTGACAGCCTCTATCCAATCATTTATTAGCTTTATTTCGGGTTATTTTACTCACCCTTTGTCCCTTGCTACGTGCTGCTCCTCCTCATCGGCTCAGGGACTCCCGAGCCTGGAAGTCCCTGAGGCTTTTCTGTGCAACTTGCGTTCCTATGTAACTGGTAGGAACCGCAAATTGCTCAGTGCTACAGGACATACACACTTTATGTACACAAGATCCGTAATGCCTGTGTAAGAAAATATTCTTCAGCTTGTACAGACCGGAGCTGCGCGCATGCACAGGTCTGAGCCATCGCTTCCGCTCAGTACGCTCGCTACAGCCACTGGTCTCAGAGGGTGGTGTTGGCACGGTTTCCGTGTGTACGGATGTCACTAGTGACCGATCTGGTAACCGGCAGCCAGGAAATTCTAAAATCCTGCTGCTGGTGAGTGGGGGGGGGGGACTACTTCACTTCACCCAGCATTTACTATAGAACAGAGGACAGCTGGGCGGGCACTCCTCACGTCCTAACCACTATACACATAAAAAGATAGGGCCGATGCTAAAACCAAAATTTTAAAAAAATTAATTGATTTTATTTTGTGATTTACAATGATGGAAAATAATATGATATATAACACAGGTGGTTTGACAAACATCCAGTAAATATAAAGGGACCTTGAAGAAAATGTTTTCCCCTTTAGAGGACTTGCTTAAAATGAGAGTTTAGCAAGGCAAAAGGTCATTACAAAGTAATAAATGAACAAAAATGGTAATTATTATTTTTTCAGAACAGGTAATTATATTTTGAGCCCTGGCCGGGCTCAAAATTTCCACTCGCCTACTTGCCTAGGACTGGTAGAAATTTAAGCATGGAGAGTTGAAATTTGGTAATTTATATATGTGGCAACATCGATTTGCCACTTGCCCTTTAAATTAAGTACGGTCTAAACTAATACAGAACAAAGTTGTGAGTGGGGTGTGTGGAAGTGTCGAGTAACCTTTTGGATTGGCTAGTAGCTGAGGACTTGACCTCAACAACAGGGGTCAAAACTTCAATAGTGGAGATAATGCAGGAAGTAGAGGTGCTAGTCAACAATTCTATAGAAATTCACTTGTAAAGACTATAGGGTCTATTCACAAAGCACCGAAATTGCGTGCAATATCAGTGCTTTGCATTTCGGCCCATTTCGGAGATTGCATTGCACCGAAAATAGGGAGAATTTACTATTTAGCGAATGGTAATTGTATTGTCCTGAAATCGGAGTCGCCGCAGCAGATATTGCACGGGGAAAACCGACAAAGTGCACCGATAACTGCCGAATCGGTGGATTCCGCTGAATTGCAAAAGACGGAAGTCTCCTATTCTCATAGGTGTTTACCCCTTTCCCGCCGTGTACCCGGTGTACTATGCCGTCCCTGCGGCAGGCGGGCCTTGAAGCTGCGGGGCGTACGCAGGCCTCCTTCAGACCACTTGTTAGCTGGTGCGCACCATCCGCTGCTATGGGACAGCCTGGTTCAGGCGGTCCCCCATCAGCCAATGATGTGCGTCATCTGTGTGGGTTGGCCGAAAGCGGCCCATTGAAGACAACGGGGCATCCAAGTACGTTAAAGCCTTCCCGCTGGGCACCACCTGCCCGGCAAGAAAGGGTTAAAACAATAAAAATGTATTAAAATATGTCGAAATAATAAAAAGGTCCTCTGATTTTTTTTAAAAAAAAATTAAAAACAGAATTTAAAAAAAAAACACATGACTTTTTAAAAAAAGACTGAGAAACTATTTTTTAAATACAAAAATTTAAATACAAAAAAATGCAAAAGGTGTTCGAATCTAAAAGTAAAAAAAAAAAAGAATAAACCGGTCTTTCAAAATAAAATTAAGATGTTATATTTTGACATAGAATTCTATTGGATTTGCTTGTTTAAACCTGCCGAATTAAACAACGAAATTCAGCAATGGCGCAATTTCGGTGCCGCCTGATTGCGGCAAATTGCATCGTATCATGCTGTAAATTCTCCAGTATTTGGCGGATTGACAGCTTGGCGAATAGAAGAATTGTTCCAAGATTGCACAAGCGTTGCAGCTAGGAGGTTAGTGAAAAACCTCTTATGTAAAAGATGTGCTCATGGCTTCGCCTACAAAAATATATAAAACTTAGAAAAAAGTACACCGAGAGTATAAAAAGAAAGTTGAAAGTTGGAGGTTTGAGGAGTGCAGAGGGCATCATGAGAACATAGATATGTCTGACCTGGTATGAGCTATGAGCTATGAGGGGGTTTACGGTCGCTCGGGAAGGAAGTATATAGCAAAAAGATAAAGATGAGCAATATATACACTTCCTCTCTGAGCGTTTCTAAACTAAAATCATATGTCTCGCAAGTTTAGAACTACCCAAAAAAAAATAAATATATAATATATAGTATTACTAGTATTCTTCTACACGCAGTAGTCGTCTGTGGTCAGATAGTGGTAGACGGAGCTATAGTTCTTAGGATCAAAAGCTTTGCAAAAAGTGCTTGTCTATATGGAACTGCCACCTAGAATACAGAACAGCATTATATTATTATAACCACTTATATAGCACCGGCAGGTTTCCGACTTCTTTACAATGACCAATGGGGAACTAAAGAGATACAGGGTTATTCAAAGAACTCCGAACAGTGAAATTCAGCGTTCGGTTACCTTTCCTGGCCATTCGGCTATTCAGAGAGCATGCAGTTCGCCAACATTTGTCGAACTGCCTGCACATACGGTGCCTGTTCGAGGGCAGTGAAATCCCCATAGAGAAGCAATGCTTAGTCTAGTCAGAAAAAAAAAACAGCAGTGAAAAGTTGCCGAATTGCCCTGCTGTTCGTTGGTTTCATTCGTCAGGTTTATTCAGGCGAACCCATAGGCTTCAATGTTAAAAATATTCCCGTTTCAATTCAATATCTAATAAACCGTATATTATAATATTCTGCAGTAAAGAGTCTTTTCTTTTTTAATCGTTTTTTATCTTTTTTCTGTAGCAGCCCTTTTTATTATCATTCATTGGATCTTATATGTAAATTTCAGACATTTTCGCTCTGCAGTTTCTTTGCAAACAGCGTATCACTTTTCAAACATTCAAGCGTACTGTTTTTGTTTTTTTTCCACTCTATTTGTCTGCGGTGTCGAGTTTTTCCGGCGGCTGCTCTGCGTTGTGATCGGCTCCTGCTCGGGTTTCTCCGGCGGCGTTAATTCAGCTGTTTTTGCGGGTTTCGGTGTGCTTTCGTCTGGTTTTGCGGTGAGTGTTCGTCGGGTTTGCGGCAGCTTTTCCCTGCACTACGACGGCGCTGTGGTGCTTGCTGAATACACCGCAGGGTCGCCGAAATGGGATCGCCAAATCACACCGAATTGAAGAGAATGAAAAGTCACCGAACGTGCAGTGACTTTTCGATTCTCTTTGAATAACCCTGATAGTCACTGAAAAGTAGAGGTCCTCTTTTTTCCCTTAAAGAATTGGACAGATGCTGCCGATTTTACTCCCCTTTTGTCCCTCGCCTCACACAGCTCCTCCTCTCCGGCTCAGGGTCTCCCAAACCCGGAAGTCCCTGAAGCTTTGTAATGCAATTTGCGCTCCTACACAACTTGCGTAGTCTTCTCATATACAGAAGAGGGAGGTTTGTATAATATGCAGCGTGCGTCCAGTGAATCAGAGAAATGTAGGGGGAAAAAAAAGTTCTTTAACTTCGATAAAAGACCCCTCAAGACAGAGTTAGGCGAAAATTCAAATTCCAGCTTTAGCCAAAGCTTCAAAACAATGGTTCCGGTCATCCCTCAAGAAGCTGTCGACCAAAACAACGCTCGTATTTTTAGGTTGACTGATATAGTGACCTTACGTGACCTAATATCAAGTGCCACTAAAAAGCTCCAGCTCTACACAGACTCAATTTAATGGCCTACTTCCTTGTCCAAGTGGAAGGCGGCCATGACTATTCTTTACCATTAAATAAATCCACCCCCTAAGGGTCAACTACTGCAAAAGGGTCTATACACAAGCAACCGTATTAATGTTAAGTCGTGGACCTCGCTTGTTATAGCTTGGTCTCACTTGTCAGGGTCGACTCTGAAAATAACAAAAAAGGAGTAGTTGGCCAAGTTTTTTTCCTTTCGCAAGTACCCAATTCGACCCCGATTAGGTAAACTATGAACTACTTGGCATCAACTGGATTGTTCATGAATAGCCCGATGGTTCAAACTCAAAGCCCTTCCACAATTCCCAGAAACATATGAACGCAATAGATGGCAGTGGAGAATCATGGCCGTTGTAGTTCAGCAAGATCTGGGGGGGGGGCCAGAGTTTGAGATCCTTTATTGTGTCAGCTTCAGAAAGAACATGGAGAACAAGACAAGCATGTATGTGTTTAAGAGGAAGTTAGGAGTATTCAATAAATGCCTGTCTCTTTCATGGTTTCAAGCTACTGCGGCACACTTCCGCATTACACACAAAACAGACATCCGAACAACGGCAGGAGAAGCTTCACTGATGAAGCTTCTCCAGCCATTGTTTGAGTTTCTCTTTGAAACACCAAACTATGCTGCCACTACCTTGATATTTGCAACTTGCTCTAAAAGAAGCTTGTCACTCAGATGACTTTAGCCAAGCACGTTACCCCTCTTGTGAAAAGTGCCGTCACTCATCCCAGGTACAGTTGTGTTCAAAATTATTCAACCCCCAATGCTGTAAAGGGTTTTAGGGAATTTAGTGTACATTTGTAATTGTATTCAGAATGAAATCCTACAAGGATTTTTTAAAGAACCATATGCAACTAAAATGACATCAATTGGTTTTGTAATACAGTAGTAAATGTTTCTTTTGTGAATTATTCATTGACACAATTATTCAACCCCTTAAAGACTACCACTCTGAAGAACAGAGGTTCATTCAAGGGTTTTCAATCAGGTATTGAAAACACCTGTGGATGTCACAGAGCAGCAATAAAGCATAATAAGCACCAATTAGGCAGCTTTAAAATGACTGTGATACTCAGCTCCTTCTAGACATTTACTGGTGTGGTTACAAACATGGTGAAGTCAAGAGAATGGTCCAGGAAGACAAGAGAAGAGGTGATTACTCTTCACAGGAAGGGCAATGGCTATAAGAAGATTGCAAAGATGTTAAACATACCAAGAGAGACCATAGGAAGCATCATTCGCAAATTCAAGGCAAAGGGCACAGTTGAAACGCTACCTGGTCGTGGCAGAAAGAAGATGCTGACTTCGACTGCTGTGCGCTACCTGAAGCGTAGAGTGGAGAAAAGTCCCCGTGTGACTGCTGAGGAACTGAGAAAAGATTTGTCAGATGTGGGTACTGAAGTTTCAGCTCAGACAATACGGCACACACTGCGTAATGAAGGCCTCCATGCCAGAACTCCCAGGCGCACCCCCTTGCTGTCTCCAAAGAATAAGAAGAGTCGACTGCAGTATGCCAAAAGTCATGTGGACAAACCACAGAGGTTTTGGGATAGTGTTCTGTGGACTGATGAAACAAAATTAGAACTGTTTGGGCCCATGGATCAACACTATGTTTGGAGGAGGAAGAACAAGGCCTATGAAGAAAAGAACACCTTGCCTACTGTGAAGCATGGCGGGGGGTCAATCATGCTTTGGGGCTGTTTTGCTTCTGCAGGTACAAGGAAGCTTCAGCGTGTGCAAGGTACCATGAATTCTCTTCAGTACCAGGAGATATTGGATGACAATGTGATGCAGTCCGTCACAAACCTGAGGCTTGGGAGACGTTGGACCTTTCAACAGGACAATGATCCCAAGCATACCTCCAAGTCCACTAGAGCATGGTTGCAGATTAAAGGCTGGAACATTTTGGAGTGGCCATCGCAGTCACCTGACTTAAATCCGATTGAGAACCTCTGGTGGGACTTAAAGAAAGCAGTTGCAGTGCGCAAGCCTAAGAATGTGACTGAACTGGAGGCTTTTGCCCATGACGAATGGGCGAAGATACCCGTAGATCGCTGCAAGACACTTGTGTCAAGCTATGCTTCACGTTTAAAAGCTGTTATAACTGTAAAAGGATGTTGTACTAAGTACTAAGATTGAATGTCACTTGGGGGTTGAATAAAACTGATAATGATGTGAGCACAGAAAAGACATTTGTGGTTATTTCATTATAAATGTTATGTTATATTTGTCTGACCTACACGTGCCTCTTTGATTTAATTGTAAGCAAGATGACTGAATGATCAAAATCAATGTCAAACTGGCCAAAACACTCAATTTCAGTGGGGGTTGAATAATTTTGAACACAACTGTAGGTCAACTCCATATAAACCTAGACATAAACAGAAATGGGAATCCTGACGAAGTATTACTTTTAAGCGGTGCATAGGAATAGGTTTATTAGGATGAAAAAGGTGGCAATGTTTCACCCGAAATAATGCCCTTTGTCAAGGGCTATAACTATGCCAAACACCGACCAACGGATCCCTCGACTGCCGTCTCCCAAAACGCATGTTACTGTAAGTTTTCGGAAACAGGATGGTTTCAGCACAACAATTAACCTGACCTCTTCGGCCCCCAAATGGGCCCCCGGCAGGCAGGATAGTCGAAAGCCCAACAGCTGTGTAGATGGAGGAAACTCCTCTGCTTCACAGAGCACTATTGGCAAAACAGAAGTAGAGAAGAGGGGGCACTCCACACAGCCTGGCCACTTCACTTCAGTAAGCTGAAGTAGTCTGGGTGTACAGAAGTTCCCTTTAAAAAAGGGGGACAACCATGATTCTCTCAACTTAAGCACCGCTATGAAATAAGACATATAGGGCCCTATTCTGGGGTTGTCATAATGCTCAGTGATCGAGGCGCACGGGTTTGGGTCGAAATCCCTACAACCAGGTTCCCTAATGCCAAAATCCAGACGGCCAACTTCCCTACACAGACAACTCCCTGACGGCCAACTGCCAGACATCCAAAATCCCAGCGGCTAACACTAACCATACTCCCTAACCCCCTAACCCTAACCCCTAAACCTAGCCATAACCCTAGCCCCCTAAACCTAGCCCTAACCCCCCAACCTAGCCCTAAACCTAACCCCCATAAATCTAGCCCTAACCCCCAAACCTAGCCCTAAACATAACCCCCATAAATCTAGCCCTAACCCTGACCCCAGCCCTAACTGTAACCCCCTAAACCTAGCCCCAACCCCCTAAAACTAGCCCTAACCCCCAAACCTAGCCCTAACCATAACCCCTAAATCTAGCCCTAACCCCTAAACCTAGCCCTAACCCCAGCCCTAACCGTAACCCCCCTAAACCTAGCCCTAACCCCCCAAACCTAGCCCTAACACTAACCCCCTAAACCAAGCCCTAACCGCCCAAACCTAGCCCTAACACTAACCCCCTAAACCTAGCCCTAACCCCTAAACCTAGCCATAACCCTAACCCCTAAACCTAGCCATAACCCTAACCCCTAAACCTAGCCATAACCCTAGCCCCCTAAACCTAGCCATAACCCTAACCCCCCTAAACCTAACCCTAACCCCCTAACCCTAACCCCCCTAAACTTAGGGTTAGCCGTTGGGATTATGGATGTCTGGAAGTTGGCCGTGTAGGGAAGTTGGGATGTCTGGCACTTGTTCTGTCTGGATGTTGGCATTAGGGAACCTGGCTGTAGGGATTTTGTCTAGCACCCATTATTTGAGCATATTTATCCAGTTTGTGCCAGAAAAGGCTTAAGAAAATAATTTTAAAAAGAGCATACGGTGACAAAAATGAATTTATGGCTTTATTTGTTATTGTATTTTGGCCTTTGGTGACCTGAACAGATTTCCCATGACAAGTTTTAAATAGAATTTTTGGGTCTCGACTCTCAAATTCCAGGAAGATGAATAGAATCTCTAAAATCTATAATATTCAGGACGTAATGACCAGCACCAAGACATATTTCCCAAATTCTGTCCACTATGGTGGAAATGGAATCGATTACAATGGCTTATGTCTCGGTTTAGTGGATAAGCGCCAAGAATTTCCAAACGTATTCTTCTCCTCATGCTTCCTTTCAGTTTATCTATTTTGGGAGTTTTAAAATCGGAAAAAGAAGGGGCACACAGCAGATGTGGCCGGTGATGGAAACTTGGGCTCATTAGTATTCAAAAAATAAACTTTTCACATCTAAAAAGACAAAAGTTTTAAAAAAAATTGAAAATCTTTAAAGAAAAATCGCCCACAGATAAAACTAACTAGGTTTTGTAGAAAACCTCTCATCTGAAGGAGAGGAAAACCATTCTGGGCGATGTGACCTTGTTTTACAGATATTTGATTTATTTATGGATCTGTTGTTATTTCTGCTCTGGTATGTGCAGGACAAGAAAAATGAAAGAAAGAGAGAGGGAGGGAGGAGAAAAACAGAAAAATGGAGGGGGGTAAAAAAATAAAGCAACAGAAACCGTATGAAAGAACGAAAAGAAAGGGAAAGCGACAGTGAAGGAGGAAGAAAAAAAAACAAAGATGGAGAGAGACAAAGAAAGAGATAAAAAGTGAGATGAGGAAAGAGTGAAAGAAAAAGGCCTGAAAAAAGGGAGAAAGATAAGCGAAATAGTGAAAGAACGTGAGGTAAAAAGAGACAGAAAAAGCAGGAAAGACAAAGAAATAGCTAAGGACAGAATAGAGATGAGAGATGAAAGAAGAGCGAAAGTAAGAATGGTCAGAGGGAAAGTGAGAGCTATAAAAAAGGAGGGAAATGACGATAAAGAGGCTAAGAAAGACAAAAAATAACTAACTATAGGGGGAGAAAGAGGTAAAGAGAAAAAGTGAAAGATAAAAGGAGGCAAAGAGTGATGAAGAGATAAGGAGGAGAAAAGGGGGGAGAAAGAAGGGGAGAGAGAAAGTGAGAAAGTAAGAGAAACGGGAGAGAGACAAATGTTGAAAGAGGGAAAAGGTAAACAAGTGAGAAAGAAAGGGTAAGAGAGAGAAAGTAAACTAAAGTGATAACTAGAGAGAGGAAGGGAGTGAGAGAAAGGTTGTCCACCAATCTTTCTGTCTCGTCTGACATTCAGCCTTATCAGGGATGGAGATTTTATCATTATTTGATATCATCTAAATGTATTTTTTTGATGAATAAAAAAGCATGCCGGGGGCGGAGCCACGGAGCAACGCGCGACATTGGCTGCAATGACTTTCCTGCTCCTTTTACCTTTAGTGATCATTGACAATGGTTGACTTGGACCCTTTTTTATTAGCATTAAGGCTAGGGTCAGACGAACGCATTTTTCACGTCGTCCGTGAAAAAGTGCGTTCGAACGAACGTACGTATTTTTTCCCGGAATACGCGATAGCGGTCATACAATGCGCCTTTTCGTCCGTGATTTTGTACGGATCATCAATAAAACACTTTTTGCGTCTGGACGTTATGTTAGCCGGACATTAGCAGCGTCTGACGTCTCCCAATCACGCATACACGCCGCTATGCGGCCGCAGCGCACTCTGTACGTCAGTAGTAGCGGTTTGACGTTCTAGAAAAAATGCGCTCGTTTGCCACTTGCGTTGCGCGGACGAACTTTCGTGCGGCCGTACTTCGTGTGTTCCCCGGCATTGGACGTCATTTGCTGCTAGCACGGCCGTGATTTCGTGCGGCTAAACGCACGTTAAAAATGCGTTTGTCTGACCCTAGCCTTAGTTTGTTTTATTTTTTTGTGATGGTAAATGTACTTTACCAGCAGCGATTGCACACCATACAGTAAACGCACAGCGAGCTCTATAGAGTGTTAGCTCAGCTGGCGGATGGAACGCTTGGTTTGCTGTTAATCTAGGACTTTCTAAGAAAGTTGCAAATAGTAAAAACTGGAAAGTCATTTTTTGTATTTTGTCTCGCTCCCCCCCCCCCCATTTATCTGAGGAGGTGGAAGGGGTGATGCTCGGATATTCATTTTCACAAAACTCAATTCTTGGCCGTGACTATTTTTCATAGTTTTTCCTGTTGCACCTGCTCTCACGCATAAATCTTCATCATCTGCTGCATTTCTCACTTTCTTACCAAGCGTTGTTAATTGTTACAAATTGTGTAGATTTACACAACCCGCTAATCACTAACGATTGCAAAATGACCAAGCAGCTGCATTTACCAAAAATAAACCAGGACTTGTTGGTTTAGTAATAGAGAAGTTGGAGCTATGCAACGTCAGTGGACTGCGTACGTTACGGTTACAGCATCACTTCTGAGAAAGCCCACCCCCTCCCCTCCATCCATAGTATCCATTCCTCAACATTACATGAAATGTACCCCTTTATGGCTTTTGTGTAGACCAGCAGATGGCTGTGCATGCTCCTGCCTCCTAGGATGCTCTCCGTCGATTTTATGAGACGGGGTCTAGGGCTGAAACAACTAATCGACAACTAATCACTGAATAAATTAGTTGTCAACTATCTTCATTATCGATTAATCGGTGTCGATTAAACAGTGTGTGCTGTACACAGGACGATTAGAGTCAGACTGAGTTAAACGTAAAAATAACCTTAGCTTCGGAGCTGATTGGAGAAGACGCGACGCTGCTTTACTAGGTATTAGGGATGCACCGATACCACTCTTTTAAGACCGATTCCGAGTACCGATACTTTTTAAAAGTACTCACCGATACCGAGTACCGATACTTTTCTTTAATGTCATGTGATGCTTTCCAATAAGAACAGACCATATAAAAATGCCCCAGCTCACATGTATATCCCCCCCCCCGAGATTGAAATATATATATATATATATAGCCCCAGCTCATGGATTTGCCCCAGCTCACACATGGATATTGCCCCCCAGCTTATGGATATGCCCCCCCAGCTCACACATGGATATGCCCCCACAGCTCACACATGGATATGCCCCCGCAGCTCACACATGGGTATGTCCCCCAGCTCATGGATCCCCCCCAGCTCATGGATCCCCCCCGCGACAATACTTACCTTCCTGAGCGATGCTGGGAATGTCTCCGCGCGTGCGCTCGTTGGAAGGACCCCAGCCGCGACCACGTGGGACCATGTGATCGCGGCTGGGGTCCTTCCAACGAGCGCGCGCGGGGAAACTTTCCCGGCGTCGCTCAGGAAGGTAAGTATCATCACGGAGAGCAGCTGCAGGTCCGAATGCTCTATCGGCATTCGGACAGGCCCTGCAGCTGCTCACTGTGTTCATACTTACCTTCATGGGCGACGCCGGGAAAGTTTCTGCGCGCGTGCACGCTCGTTGGAAGGACCCCAGCCGCGATCACATGGTCCCACGTGGTCGCGGCTGGGGTCCTTCCAACGAGCGCACGCGCGGAGACATTCCCGGCGGCACCCAGGTATCGTCGCGGAGAGCTCCAGGGGCGGCTGTCCGAATGCCGAAGAGCATTCGGACAGCCGCCGCAGCCCCTCGGATGCCGGCAAGCCGGCTCAATGCCGGTTTCCGGTATCGGAAAAAATATCGGGGGTACTGCACGAGTTGTTGGCGGTGTTAAAAACATCCAAACTTTGCTTTCATGTAGACTAGCACATGTCTTAGGACCTACAACCTATGGTGTCCTCCTTCTTACAGAGCCTACTACAACCCCTTACCATAGGTGTGGCAGCAGTTTTCAATAAGATATGCATGCGTGTTGGATTGCAATATTTATAGCGGTCATTCTTCATGGCCATTTAAGAGAAGAATGGATACCACACTCTGTAGTACTGGGGTGCTTAGTCTTTGGGGTCCCTCTGTTCCCAACAAGTAGTGATAATGCAAATCCTGGTTTTAATATGAAGATATTTTATTCCACCCAAGTGGACCAGGCATCGTTTCAACTCAAAATGAGTCTTTGTCAAGCCTAACAAATAACAAAGACTTATTTGTAGTCCAAAACCTTGCCTGGCCCACTTGGATGGAATGAAGCCTCTTCATCTTAAATCTTGGTGTTGCGTTATCACTACTTGTGGTCCCAGCCATTTATTTGCACACTTCCAATGTGCATCAGCTCATTTTTAGCACATCCATACGTAAAACCATAAGTTATTTTTCACATATTAGCGCTTTTAACACAAACACCCTCTCGTTTTTTGTACAATAGTCGAGATCCGTACATATACACACACGTTCTCGCTTCTCCGAGTGTATACAGCCATTTTGTAATAGACAGAGGGCCCGTTCCGATCTTGCCGTTACATTAATGGCCTCAGTGGCCTGGTGCTTGCGGCTCAGAATCAGCTGCTGCCTACTGTGCATCGGCATATCCGATATTGTGTAGGAGCCTTACCAACGGCTCAGAGACAGAACGTTGCGCTATTCCATGGCAGCTCGGCTCGGTATTCTGAATAGCCTGGTGACGTGGGACACTCTACGCACCATGACCTCTTTAGCTCATTACAGTGGCCAGGCTATGTGGGGTGCCCCTGCCCCCTCCAGCCTTGTTTGGCTGGTACAGATTTATATCGCGGAGGTGTTTCCACCACCCACAGCTGTCACGCAGGAGATGGGATTGTGAATATCAACTCAGGAGATTGATGGTTCCCAATGTTCTTCTGGTGTCCTTACCTGCTCTTGTGAGCTCAAGTCATGCTTGACTCAATGGAGTCCAATGGACTCCTAGAGCTGATACTTGCAGCGGTGTGCCATTGTCATTCAGCGGCTCCCAACTAGTATGTTCCCTTAGCAGCTCCTTGTTACCGGCAAGAGTGGAATAGTGCCCAGGGTGACTATAACCACACTGCTCACTACGGCTTTAGACTGTAACGTTGGGGGCTTCCAGCCTTTCCGGTGTGCTTGAGGGCAGCATGTCTGATGCTGCTCGCTCACAAACACCCGGTTTAAATTGAAACAGGCAGGGAGGTGGCTGCATAAGGTGCGGCTTGAGAGGGGGGGGGCGCGGTCTGGTGAAGGTCTTTTAAAATCAAACAGTTCCTTCTAAGCAGTGCCAGATCGTGGTTATCCATACCTGAGCTCCTTGTACCTGAATTCTCTCGTGATTTAACCTGTTATTGACCTCTGCTTGTTTTCTGACTATTCTGCCTTCCGTTGCCCTAGACTATTTTCTTGTACTACGCTTCTGCACTGATATCGACCTGGCTATTCCATTTGACTATTCTATACTCTGTATTCCTGATTCTGGCTCATCTGACTACCCCCGTGTTGCTGACCTGGTTTTGTATTACGACATTGTCTTTGATTAACCCTTTCTGTCTAGCTATTATACCTGGCCAATTCTAAGGACCAGACAGTTAGGGATTCTTCTACGGCTACCCTGTTGGTAGCTTTTGGGCTCTGTGGAGTGTTGGGCTTTAAGGACTGCGTGGTGGGATCCGGGAACCGTGACATAGACACAGAAGAGAATGCATCAAGTCAGAAACACTTAGCATGTGTCCTTTACGACCCATATAGTCAGAAACACCTGGCATGTGTCCTTTACGACCCATATATAAAAGGTTATCTTATAATTACATCGTTTTTTGGGGGGGGGTTTTTTGGCAATCCATGCTCCTCTCCCAACCCCCCTATTCTTACTTTCCAGGAATGGAGGAATTTATGGGTGAGTGCCCTTATCTTGTTTGTGATCTCAATTCCAGCCTATCCATTCATGGTGAAAGAAATGCTAATGGAAAGAATCACCCTTGATGGTTTCTGGACCACATGACCCCTTAACCCTTTTAATACTTATTGGACCATATAGGGAAAAAATAAAAAAAAGAATTGGGAGACTTTTTCAATTTGGTTGAACCCCACGGACTCTAGTCTTATTTTCGGCCTACAAGGCTGTGACATGATGTGATAGAATGATTGAACACCTATTATTGGGGGAAAGCCCTGAAATCCAAGTTTCGTTCTCTAATCCCAACCTGTTCCTAAAGCAGCGGTCAAGGATCAGTTGTGTCGTCTCAGTTTGTGTTATCTATCTAAAAATCAATGATCGGGTCCAGAACTCTATTCTTACATCATGAGGAAAAAAAGTATGACATCAGAAGGCATTTTCACAATGGACGAGTCAACAGATCACAAAATTTAAGATCCATATTATTATCATTTATATAGCGCCAACAGTTTCTGCTGCGTTTTAAAATAACCGAAGGGACAAGATACAGATAAATGGACATGGGCACTGCTCATTGGAGCTTACAGTCTAGAGGGATTGGGGTTGAGGAAGACATGGGGAATTTTACTGGATGGCAGGATCATTAGTGGGAGGAGTTGCATCAGTGATGTGGTACGCTAATCTGAAGAGATGAGTTTTGAGGGATTTCTTGAAGGCCTGAAGATCAGGGGAGAGTTTGAGAAGACAAGGCAAGTCATTCCACAGGACCGGAGCTGCCCTTGTAAAGTCTTGGAGGCGAGAGTTGGTAGAGCGGATGTAGATAGAGGACAGGGGGAGATCGCCCGCCGACCGGAGTTGTTTAGATGGGACGTGCTTGCAGAGTAACAAAGAAATGTAAGGGGGGGGGGGTTGACTTAGGCTAGGGTCAGACGAGCGTGATTTCTACGGACTGTAAGTCCGTGCACACGGACGTACGTCCGTCCGTACGGAAGACACAGTAGTGGCCACACAGTCCGTTTATTCACTGACGTATATATTTTGACGGATTTAGGAGGGAAAATAAATTAAAAAGCAAAACCATTTTGTCCGTGAAAAATGCTGGACGTATAAATGCAGTCCGTCTGACCACGTTCCATCACTCACACACAAAGCTATGCGGACGTTGCGGACGCAGCGCACTTTGTGCGGCCGTTCTAGGGGTTGTACGTTCTTGCGTCCGTTTGCCGTGGCCGTGGTGCGTCCGCAGTTCAGTGCGGACGTACTTTGTAACAGGCTCCAATAGACTTTCTGTCATGCTATCACGGACGTACATTTAGGCTAGGGTCAGACCAGCGCATTTTTAACATGCGTTTAGGCGCACTTAATCACGGCCGTACTAGCAGCAAATGACGGGCAATGACGGCCAATATACGAAGTACGGTCGCACGAAAGTCCGGCCGCGCAACGCAAGTGGAAAATGAATGCATTTTTTCGAGAACGCAGTACCGCTAGTACTGACGTACAGAGTGCGCTGCGTCCACTAGCGGCGTGTGTGCGTGATTTGGAGACGTCAGACCCTGCTCATGTCCGGCCAACATAACGTCCGGACACCCAAAGTTTCCTGGTTTGGATTCGTAAAAAATCACGCACGAACATGCTCATCGTATGACCGTTTTCGCGTATTCCGTGAAAAAAATAGGTCAATGCGTTCGGATGCACTTTTTTACGTTCGCGTGTAAAAATGCTTTCATTTGACCCTAGCCTTAGGCGCAATCACAGACGTGAACACTACGCTCGTCTGACCCCAGCCTTATTGAGCGATTTAAACGTTAGTGTCAGTATTTTAAACTGTATCCTGAAATGTGCAGGAAGCCAATGGAGAGACCGGCGGGGGGGGGGGGTACACGAGGTGCGCCTGGTGAGATAAATAAGCCTGGCACCAGCATTCATTACAGATTGCAAGGGGGTAATACAGGGGCTGGGGCCAATAAGGAGCGAGTTGCAGTAATCAAGCCGCGAAATGACAAGAGCATGAACCAGCACCTTTGCGGTATCTTGTGTTAGAAAGGAGCTGACACGGGCGATGTTCTTGAGCTGATAGTTAACAGGATTTTGTTACTGGACGTGAGGTCAGAATTGAAAGTGATGCCAAGGCACCGAGATTGCGCACGCACACGCACACACACACACACGAAAAATAAAAAATCTCCTTTGAGAAAGATATATATATATATATATTTATTTTTTTTTGGCCAGGGGGGTTCCATAAGGCATCAATGTTCACACATTGTAGCTACTACAGTGAACATCGGCTCTTCAGAGTAGAAAATCCAACACTGGCAGATGTTCCTGCAGACAATGGTGATCTGCGGGCAAGAACATACCACTGATCTTCCTTCGTAAAAAAAAAAGTAAACCGCGGCTACTCTCACTTCACTGTTGTGTCACCGATATTAGCAACGCTGGGGAATACATCATGGCGATTTTAAAAGTAGTGATCTCTATAGGCCACGAGTGAAATCAATGGTGGAAACCAACGCTGGACAACTGTGACTGAAAGTTACCACCAGTGGAAACTGTGGTGAAATCTAAGCAAAATAACTACCAAAGTTGTTTTTTTTACTTCTGTGGTTTATCTAATCTACAGTATTTAACAGTTCATGAGATGGAGGGGAGAGTGTTTAGACAAGACTGCAGGGGACTATTGGTCTTCAGTCTACGCCAGATAAGAGCTGGCAGCTGAATGAGATAAAACAGGGAGCTTAAAAAGACCTCTAATCTACCCCCCTGGTGATGTCCTTTGAATACATCCCACACAATACAATGATGTGTCGGTGACTGACCCATTCACTCCATTCTATGACCAAAGCCACACAGTGAGGAGCAAGTGATGGAACAATAAGGACATTTGTTGGTGGTAGTGGCCCTTTAACAATCTCCTTTTGCCCAAGAGCCCCAAGAGTTGTCAGTCCAATCCCTTATGCCTGGTCTGTTGTTAGGGGTTATCTGAGGACCAGGGTTGGGATCACATTCTATAAACGCGGTGTGTTGGCCCAAAATACAGCGAGCGTATGAATTTACAGACATAATAAATTATCCACCCCTCCCTGGCCCAGGAAGTCCCGTGTATACAGTACATGGGAAACCGTCCCATTGAGCATATCAGATGGGGAAATAGGCCAGCCATGTTTTCCTGGACACTGATTACTATTTCATGCAGAGGAAGGCACAGGGAAAGTGCTGCCCTGCGACATGTACAATCCACACGCTGCAGGAAGGAAATTAAGGCAGGTCACCTGGGATTCCTTTTATTTCTTACCTGCAGCGTGTGGATTCTACATGTCGCCGGGAGGCATTTTTCAGGCACTGCCCATCAGCACAAATAAATGTGTCCAGGAACAGAAGATCTAGTTCAGGAATGTCAAACTCAAGGCCCACCAGATGTCCATGCCTGCCATCCCCACCAGGAGTTTTTGAATGCAATAGTAGGCCAGGGAATCATGGGAGTTTTAGTTCCCGAAACATCTGCTGGGGGGGGGGCAAGTTTGACAGCCCTGATCTACTTTGTGCAGTGTCAGAAACAGAAGGGAAAAAAAAAAAAAAAACACAAAAATATAAAAACCAACAAATATTAAAAGTATATAAAAAAAAACAAAAAAACAAAATGGTGCCGAATGGGAAAAACCTAAACCTATAGCAAGAAAAGAAAACAATGATCAGGAAAATAGAAAAACCGTAAAAAATAAATATATATATATATATATATGCAAAATTTAAAAAAAAAAAAAATAATAAATTGAAACGTGTAACTTGGAATGGGGCGAGCTGTGTGCAACCCATATACGCTTCTGTCAGCATCCTCCAAGGATCAGTGTGTCGCCAACACTGACAGCAGCTTCCAAAAGGGTAGGGAGAGGGGAGATTTATGCATTTCAGCAATGGACCTCCATCATTACGCCCCCCCCCCATGAAGTTAATGAATGTGCACCTTTAAGATGTCATGTCTAACCTTTCTACAGATCTCCCATAGAACGCTAGAGACCGATGAGGATTGGCTGCGAGATCCCAGCCAATTCCTGGTTTGAGAGCTGACCTGAAGAAAAGGGGTCACAGCCCAAACATAAAAGATTCCAGACATGTATGTACCAATGAATGTCATTGGCATGTGGGGTGCAGTGGTGCACCCCGTTACCCATAGGCCTTTATATTCCTGGGTGAGAATAAGGCGGATTCATTCGCAAGAGAGTGTATATAAACCGCTAACCTTAAACGCCTAAATCAGGGGGCGGCAAAACAGATGTTTCAGAACTACATTTCCCATGATGCACAGCCAAGCTTATGAGTGACAGAGCATCATGGGAGGAGTAGTTTTAAAATATGTGGAGGGCCGGGGTTGCTGACAGTCGGCCCTGGTCCTGCAGGTAGGATATCGTCAGTATTTGCTCCTTCACATCCTACGTGGATGAGGAGGATCATGGGAGTTTATGCAAACTCAAAGAGTGCTACAGCTAGAATGAGCTTCCTAAGACAACCGGGTACCCAGCCACCCCGCCCACATGGACTCGCATGATCATCAAGCTCAGCCGAGAAAGTCACGCACGGCATCTCTCAAACAAATGGAATTTCTTTCTGTGTGGATAAAACAAAATGGCCTGAATGTGCGACGTGTTAAGAGGAGACTAAAGGCGGGAATAGAAACGACAGAACCCCCCCCCCCATCCCTGTAAACTGAGGAGATAACACCGCACACCTTCCATCACCTCCACTGTCTGCACACTATACCGAGACAGAGCAAGGGAGCGAGACAGCGAGCAAGAGAGACAGCGAGCAGGTGAGAACGAGACAGCGAGCAGGTGAGAACGAGACAGCGAGCGAGTGAGAACGAGACAGAGCAAGTGAGAACAAGACAGAGCAAGTGAGAACGAGACAGCGAGCAAGTGAGAACGAGACAGAGCAAGTGAGAACGAGACAGCGAGCGAGTGAGAACGAGACAGAGCAAGTGAGAACGAGACAGAGCAAGTGAGAACGAGACAGAGCAAGTGAGAACGAGACAGAGCAAGTGAGAACGAGACAGAGCAAGTGAGAACGAGACAGAGCAAGTGAGAACGAGACAGAGCAAGTGAGAACGAGACAGCGAGCAAGAGAGTGAGACAGCGAGCGAGTGACAGAGCAAGTGAGAACGAGACAGCGAGCGAGACAAAGCAAGTGAGAACGAGACAGAGCGAGAACGAGACAGAGGAAGTGAGAACGAGACAGCGAGCGAGGGAGCGCGAGACAGAACAAGTGAGAACGAGACAGCGAGCAAAAGAGCACGAGACAGTGAGCAAGAGAGAGCAAGCCAGGACGGCGAAAGAAAGGGAGTGAGAGAGAGCGAGCCAGCAAGGCGAAAGAGAACGAGAGCAAGAGAGAGCGAGCCAGCAAGGCGAAAGAGAACGAGAGCAAGAGAGAGCGAGCCAGCAAGGCGAAAGAGAGCAAGAGCGAGCCAGCAAGAAAGAGACAGAGTGAGACAGAGTGAGCAAGAGCGAGCAAGGAGAAAGAGACAGAGCGAGCGAGGAGAAAGACAGAGTGAGCAAGAGCGAGCGAGCAAGCAAGGAGAAAGAGACAGAGTGAGCAAGAGCGAGCGAGCGAGGAGAAAGAGACAGAGGGTGAAAAAGAACGAGAGAGAAACAGTGAGTGAGAATAAGAAGGGAACAAAAAAGCCAGAAAGAGACAGCAAGAAAGAGACAGCAAGAAAGAGACAGATCCATACTGTATATAAACACCCACATATACGTACACTTACACATTTACAAAAACGCCCAAATATAAGGATACACACACGTATATAAGCACACGCATACACTAGCGGATATACACACACACACCTATACACACACATACACACACACACACACGTATATAAGCACACACACACACACGTATATAAGCACACGCATACACTAGCGGATATACACACACACACCTATACACACACATACACACACACACACGTATATAAGCACACGCATACACTAGCGGATATACACACACACACCTATACACACACATACACACACACACACGTATATAAGCACACGCATACACCAGCGGATATACACACACACACAGCTATACACACACACACAGCTATACACACACACAGTATTGGTGCAGTTTCAATGCTCTAATGGATTTCTGTAGTTTGTCACAATTTGGATCATCACTATAACCCCCCCCCTGTGACCCCCCCCCCCATGCTTAAATAAATAAGGTGCAGGGCTACCTGCCAGCACATAATGGGATAAGGGAGGGGGTTGGGGTAGGTGGTTCATGGGACACACACTAACCCACAATGAGATACCTTCACCAGGGAGGGGAGGTGGGCTCAGATTAAACAAAAACCAGCCTGGGACCATTACCCTCAAATGAGGGGCTGACCTCAGGGCTTCCATGAACTTCCCAGGGAACTTTTTATTCCCCTCACTGCTTTACTTCTCCCACCAATGACCATGCTGGAGGACATCCACAGGAAGACCTGACACAGCCATGCTCCTTCACTGGTGGCAGAGGTGGGACAGAGAGGCTTGGTTGTCCTACCTTGATAAGATTCCAGAGATCCACAAAGAAGAGAGAGCAGGAGACAACCTGTCCACAAACTGCTGGTGGGATGGTGGAGCTTCCTGAGGACATCCATCCTTTGCAATAGACTAGAGCTGCAGAGAGCCAGGGCTTCTCATGCCTGGTGCACCATGTCAGAATGAGCAATCTGAGAGCTTCACCAGCCACAGACTTAAAGCAATAAGACAGGAAATTTCATACTATGTGAGGACACAGCCAGGCATGGGAGACCTAGGCAGCTTCTAGCACCCCCTAGAGGACAAAAAGAATGCTGCAGGGTTTTTATTTATTCCTGTATTTATTTTATGTCAACCCCCCCCCCCACCTAATTTTAAAATGTCAGAGCTTGACATGGACCTTTTACACATCTGACCTCGTATAATGTATTCATGCTTTTGGAGGTGCAGTAATGCCCAGCAGAGTGTCAATTGGGTTGCTGGATCGGCCATGTTTTCCTGGACATATAGCTAATTCATGCTGATGGGCAGTGCATGGAAAAGCAACCCTGCAGTATGTATAATCAATACGATGCAGGCAAGGAATCCCAAGTGACTTACCTTGATTTCCTTCCATCAGCATATGAATTCTACATGCTGCAGGGCAGCACTTTTTCCTGTGCTCACCCTACATGAAATGTCAATATGCATCCGGGAAAATATGGCCGATCTGGCAACTCTAGGTGTAGAATCCACGCACGGTCACATGCCTGATTGGATAAAATGACGATCTCCTTCCTACATAGTACAGGAGGGATGGGGTCGCGCTTATTCCCCGATGGGGCGGCTGCAACCAGCCCAACAACATGTGTGAAACATAACAAAGAAAAAAATGTCATCTGCGCTTATTCCCATTATACCGTGTGAAACTAAACACAATTAGAGGTTTGGTTTCTTATCAATGGCCATTATAAGACTAAGCCCGCCCGCCAGCGTCCTTCGTACATACCCGACACTCATAAAGGGTATGAGTGGCATGTCCATACAGGAATACTTCACCCTTCAAGGATTCTCCGCGATTAGGGTTGACAGGTCAGCCATGTTTCCCTGGACACATATAAATTATACTGAAGGACAGTGCATGAAAAATGCCACCCCGCAACATGTAGAATTCATACGCTGCAGCTAAGGAATCAGAAATTAAAGTGAATGTCCTGTGTTTCAGCCTAAGCTAAGCATTGGAAGCACCAATGTGAGTACCAAGAGGCCTGTATGTAAAAGAACAAACCCTGTCTCCTCAGAAAAAATGGGGGGGGGAACCCAAAAATAAACCACGAATAACCAGATTAAGGGTACAGGCGGAGGTAGAACAAAACTAAGAATAAGCAGGGAGAAGTGACCTTTGGTTTTAGTGGCAGCTAAAGCATTAGTGACCTTGGTCAGAGCCGTTTCAGTGGACGCTGGGAGCAAAAGCCGGACTGGTGCGGTTCTAGTAGAGAGTTGGCAGCGAGAAAGTCGGAGAGCTGGTTATAGACCAGGCGTTCTAAGATTTTGGAGGCAAAGGAGAGCAAAGGGATCAGACAGTAGTTCGAAAGGGTGATGGGATCAAGAGATGGCTTTTTTAGAATGGGGGTGATCAGAGCACGGTGATCAGTAACCCCAACCCAACACCTTCGGAACCAGTAACTCTAACCCTAACACCTTCGGAACCAGTAGCTCTAACCCTAACACCTTCGGAACCAGTAGCTCTAACCCTAACACCTTCGGAACCAGTAGCTCTAACCTTAACACCTTCTGAACCAGTAGCTCTAACCCTAACACCTTCGGAACCAGTAGCTCTAACCCTAACACCTTCGGAACCAGTAGCTCTAACCCTAACACCTTCGGAACCAGTAGCTCTAACCCTAACACCTTCGGAACCAGTAGTTCTAACCCTAACACCTTCGGAACCAGTAGCTCTAACCCTAACACCTTCGGAACCAGTAGCTCTAACCCTAACACCTTCGGAACCAGTAGCTCTAACCCTAACACCTTCGGAACCAGTAGTTCTAACCCTAACACCTTCGGAACCAGTAGCTCTAACCCTAACACCTTCGGAACCAGTAGCTCTAACCCTAACACCTTCGGAACCAGTAGCTCTAACCCTAACACTTTCAGAACCAGTAGCTCTAACCCTAACACCTTCAGAACCAGTAACCTTAACACCTTTGGAACCAGTAACCTTAACACCTTCGGAACCAGTAACCCTAACCCTAACACCTTCGGAACCAGTAACCGTAACACCTTCGGAACCAGTAGCTCTAACCTTAACACCTTCGGAACCAGTGGCTCTAACCTTAACACCTTCGGAACCAGTAACCCTAACCCTAACACCTTCAGAATCAGTAACCCTAACACCATCGGAATCAGTATCCCTAATCCTAACAGCAACCCTAACCCTAGTAACCCTAGTAAACCAGTAACCCAGTAACAGCAAGCCTAACCCTAATTCCATCAGAAACAGTAAGCCTAACACCATTGGAACCAGTAACTCAAACCTAGAAGTAACCCTAATCCCAATTCTAGATCCAGGATGAGCCCCAATCACTTGCCGTAAACGTTTTTGGGGATCCACATTTGTTTCAGATACCAGGAAAATATTGCACTTCCTCACAAAGACTGGTCCAGATCCAGTCTTCTAAAATGCTTACATCAGAGATTCAAACGAATCAAACCCTAACACCTTCGGAACCAGTAACCCTAACCATAACACCTTCGAAACCAGTAACCCTAACCCTAACCCCTTCGGAACCAGTAACTCTAACCCTAACACCTTTGGAACCAGTAGCTCTAACCCTAACACATTCGGAACCAGTAACCCTAACACCTTCGGAACCAGTAACCCTAACCATAACACCTTCGAAACCAGTAACCCTAACACCTTCGGAACCAGTAACTCTAACCCTAACACCTTTGGAACCAGTAGCTCTAACCCTAACACCTTTGGAACCAGTAACCCTAACCCTAACACCTTCAGAACCGGTAACCCTAACACCTTCGGAACCAGTAACCCTAACACCTTCAGAACCAGTAACCCAAACACCTTCGGAACCAGTAACCCTAACACCTTCGGAACCAGTAACCCTAACCCTAACACCTTCAGAACCAGTAACCCTAACACCTTCGGAACCAGTAACCCTAACACCTTCAGAACCAGTAACCCTAACACCTTCGGAACCAGTAACCCTAACCCTAACACCTTCGGAACCAGTAACCCTAACCCTAACACCTTCGGAACCAGTAACCCTAACCCCTTCAGAACCAGTAACTCTAACCCTAACACCTTTGGAACCAGTAGCTCTAACCCTAACACCTTTGGAACCAGTAACCCTAACCCTAACACCTTCGGAACCAGTAGCTCTAACCCTAACACATTCGGAACCAGTAACCCTAACACCTTCGGAACCAGTAACCCTAACACCTTCGGAACCAGTAACCCTAACCCTAACACCTTCAGAACCAGTAACCCCAACACCTTCGGAACCAGTAACCCTAACACCTTCGGAACCAGTAACCCTAACACCTTCGGAACCAGTAACCCTAACACCTTCGGAACCAGTAACCCTAACACCTTCAGAACCAGTAACCCTAACACCTTCAGAACCAGTAACCCTAACACCTTCGGAACCAGTAACCCTAACACCTTTGGAACCAGTAACCCTAACCCTAACTTGCGGAACCAGTAACCCTAACCCTAACACCTTCGGAACCAGTAACCCTAACCCCTTCAGAACCAGTAACCCTAACACCTTCGGAACCAGTAGCTCTAACCCTAACACCTTTGGAACCAGTAACCCTAACACCTTTGGAACCAGTAACCCTAACACCTTTGGAACCAGTAACCCTAACACCTTTGGAACCAGTAACCCTAACACCTTTGGAACCAGTAACCCTAACACCTTTGGAACCAGTAACCCTAACACCTTCGAACCAGTAACCCTAACACTTTGGAACCAGTAACCCTAACACCTTTGGAACAGTAACCCTAACACCTTTGGACCAGTAACCCTAACCCTAACACCTTTGGAACCAGTAACCCTAACACCTTTGGAACCAGTAACCCTAACACCTTCGGAACCAGTAACCCTAACACCTTCGGAACCAGTAACCCTAACCCCTTCAGAACCAGTAACCCTAACCCCTTCAGAACCAGTAACCCTAACACCTTCGGAACCAGTAGCTCTAACCCTAACACCTTCGGAACCAGTAACCCTAACACCTTCGGAACCAGTAACCCTAACCCCTTCGGAACCAGTAACCCTAACCCTAACACCTTCGGAACCAGTAACCCTAACCCTAACACCATCGGAATCAGTATCCCTAATCCTAACAGCAACCCTAACCCTAATAACATCAAAAGCAGTAACCCTAACAGCAACCCTAACCCTAATTCCATCAGAAACAGTAAACCTAACACCATTGGAACCAGTAACCCAAACCTAGAAGTAACCCTAATCCCAACTCTAGATCCAGGATGAGCCCCAATCACTTGCCGTAAACATTTTTGGGGATCCACATTTGTTTCAGATACCAGGAAAATATTGCACTTCCTCACAAAGACTGGTCCAGATCCAGTCTTCTAAAATGCTTACATACTCTCAGAGATTCAAAAGAATCAAAAGAATCAAACCCTAACACCTTCGGAACCAGTAACCCTAACACCTTCGGAACCAGTAACTCTAACCCTAACACCTTCGGAACCAGTAACCCTAACCCTAACACCTTCGGAATCAGTAACCCTAACCCCTTCAGAACCAGTAACCCTAACACCTTCGGAACCAGTAACTCTAACCCTAACACCTTCAGAACCAGTAACCCTAACCCGAACACATTCGGAAGCAGTAGCTCTAACCATAACACCTCCGGAACCAGTAACTCTAACCCTAACACATTCGGAACCAGTAACTCTAACCCTAACACCTTCAGGACCAGTAACCCTAACACCTTCGGAACTAGTAGCTCTAACCCTAACACCTTCGGAACCAGTAACCCTAACACCTTCGGAACCAGTAACTCTAACCCTAACACATTCGGAACCAGTAACTCTAACCCTAACACCTTCGGAACCAGTAACCCTAACCCTAACACCTTCGGAACCAGTAACCCTAACCCTAACACCTTCGGAACCAGTAACCCTAACCCTAACACCTTTGGAACCAGTAACCCTAACCCTAACACCTTCGGAACCAGTAGCTCTAACCCTAACACCTTTGGAACCAGTAGCTCTAACCCTAACACATTCGGAACCAGTAACCCTAACACCTTCGGAACCAGTAACCCTAACACCTTCGGAACCAGTAACCCTAACCATAACACCTTCGAAACCAGTAACCCTAACCCTAACCCCTTCGGAACCAGTAACCCTAACCCTAACACCTTCGGAACCAGTAATCCTAACACCTTCGGAACCAGTAACCCTAACCCTAACACCTTCAGAACCAGTAACCCTAACACCTTCGGAACCAGTAACCCTAACACATTCGGAACCAGTAACCCTAACCCTAACACCTTTGGAACCAGTAACCCTAACACCTTCGGAACCAGTAACCCTAACACCTTTGGAACCAGTAACCCTAACACCTTTGGAACCAGTAACCCTAACCCTAACACCTTCGGAACTAGTAACCCTAACTCTAACACCTTCGGAACCAGTAACCCTAACACCTTCGGAACCAGTAACCCTAACACCTTCGGAACCAGTAACCATAACCCCTTCGGAACCAGTAACCCTAACCCCTTCAGAACCAGTAACCCTAACACCTTCGGAACCAGTAACCCTAACACCTTCGGAACCAGTAACCCTAACCCTAACACCATCGGAATCAGTATCCCTAATCCTAACAGCAACCCTAACCCTAATAACATCAAAACCAGTAACCCTAACAGCAACCCTAACCCTAATTCCATCAGAAACAGTAAACCTAACACCATTGGAACCAGTAACCCAAACCTAGAAGTAACCCTAATCCCAACTCTAGATCCAGGATGAGCCCCAATCACTTGCCGTAAACATTTTTGGGGATCCACATTTGTTTCAGATACCAGGAAAATATTGCACTTCCTCACAAAGACTGGTCCAGATCCAGTCTTCTAAAATGCTTACATACTCTCAGAGATTCAAAAGAATCAAAAGAATCAAACCCTAACACCTTCGGAACCAGTAACCCTAACACCTTCGGAACCAGTAACCCTAACACCTTCGGAACCAGTAACCCTAACACCTTCGGAACCAGTAACTCTAACCCTAACACCTTCGGAACCAGTAACCCTAACCCTAACACCTTCGGAACCAGTAACCCTAACCCTAACACCTTCGGAACCAGTAACCCTAACCCCTTCGGAACCAGTAACCCTAACCCCTTCGGAACCAGTAACCCTAACCCCTTCGGAACCAGTAACTCTAACCCTAACACCTTCAGAACCAGTAACCCTAACCCTAACACATTCGGAACCAGTAACTCTAACCCTAACACCTTCGGAACCAGTAACCCTAACACCTTCGGAACCAGTAGCTCTAACCCTAACACCTTCGGAATCAGTATCCCTAATCCTAACAGCAACCCTAACCCTAATAACATCAAAACCAGTAACCCTAACAGCAACCCTAACCCTAATTCCATCAGAAACAATAAACCTAACACCATTGGAACCAGTAACCCAAACCTAGAAGTAACCCTAATCCCAACTCTAGATCCAGGAAGAGCCCCAATCACTTGCCGTAAACATTTTTGGGGATCCACATTTGTTTCAGATACCAGGAAAATATTGCACTTCCTCACAAAGACTGGTCCAGATCCAGTCTTCTAAAATGCTTACATACTCTCAGAGATTCAAAAGAATCAAAAGAATCAAACCCTAACACCTTCGGAACCAGTAACCCTAACACCTTCGGAACCAGTAACCCTAACACCTTCGGAACCAGTAACCCTAACACCTTCGGAACCAGTAACCCTAACACCTTCGGAACCAGTAACCCTAACACCTTCGGAACCAGTAGCTCTAACCCTAACACCTTCGGAACCAGTAACCCTAACCCTAACACCTTCGGAACCAGTAACCCTAACACCTTCGGAACCAGTAACTCTAACCCTAACACATTCGGAACCAGTAGCTCTAACCATATCACCTCCGGAACCAGTAACTCTAACCCTAACACATTCGGAACCAGTAACTCTAACCCTAACACCTTCAGAACCAGTAACCCTAACACCTTCGGAACCAGTAGCTCTAACCCTAACACCTTCGGAACCAGTAACTCTAACCCTAACACATTCGGAACCAGTAACTCTAACCCTAACACCTTCTGAACCAGTAACCCTAACCCTAACACCTTCGGAACCAGTAACCCTAACCCTAACACCTTTGGAACCAGTAGCTCTAACCCTAACACCTTTGGAACCAGTAACCCTAACCCTAACACCTTTGGAACCAGTAGCTCTAACCCTAACACATTCGGAACCAGTAACCCTAACACCTTCGGAACCAGTAACCCTAACACCTTCGGAACCAGTAACCCTAACCATAACACCTTCGAAACCAGTATAACCCTAACCCCTTCGGAACCAGTAACCGTAACCCTAACACCTTCGGAACCAGTAACCCTAACACCTTCGGAACCAGTAACCCTAACCCTAACACCTTCAGAACCAGTAACCCTAACACCTTCGGAACCAGTAACCCTAACCCTAACACCTTCGGAACCAGTAACCCTAACCCTAACACCATCGGAATCAGTAACCCTAACACCATCGGAATCAGTATCCCTAATCCTAACAGCAACCCTAACCCTAATAACATCAAAACCAGTAACCTAACAGCAACCCTAACCCTAATTCCATCAGAAACAGTAAGCCTAACACCATTGGAACCAGTAACCCAAACCTAGAAGTAAACCTAATCCCAACTCTAGATCCAGGATGAGCCCCAATCACTTGCCGTAAACATTTTTGGGGATCCACATTTGTTTCAGATACCAGGAAAATATTGCACTTCCTCACAAAGACTGGTCCAGATCCAGTCTTCTAAAATGCTTACATGCTCTCAGAGATTCAAAAGAATCAAACCCTAACACCTTCGGAACCAGTAACTCTAACCCTAACACCTTCGGAACCAGTAACTCTAACCCTAACACCTTCGGAACCAGTAACCCTAACCCTAACACCTTTGGAACCAGTAGCTCTAACCCTAACACCTTTGGAACCAGTAACCCTAACCCTAACACCTTCGGAACCAGTAGCTCTAACCCTAACACCTTTGGAACCAGTAGCTCTAACCCTAACACATTCGGAACCAGTAACCCTAACACCTTCGGAACCAGTAACCCTAACACCTTCGGAACCAGTAACCCTAACCATAACACCTTCGAAACCAGTAACCCTAACCCTAACCCCTTCGGAACCAGTAACCGTAACCCTAACACCTTCGGAACCAGTAACCCTAACACCTTCGGAACCAGTAACCCTAACCCTAACACCTTCAGAACCAGTAACCCTAACACCTTCGGAACCAGTAACCCTAACCCTAACACCTTCGGAACCAGTAACCCTAACCCTAACACCATCGGAATCAGTAACCCTAACACCATCGGAATCAGTATCCCTAATCCTAACAGCAACCCTAACCCTAATAACATCAAAACCAGTAACCCTAACAGCAACCCTAACCCTAATTCCATCAGAAACAGTAAGCCTAACACCATTGGAACCAGTAACCCAAACCTAGAAGTAAACCTAATCCCAACTCTAGATCCAGGATGAGCCCCAATCACTTGCCGTAAACATTTTTGGGGATCCACATTTGTTTCAGATACCAGGAAAATATTGCACTTCCTCACAAAGACTGGTCCAGATCCAGTCTTCTAAAATGCTTACATGCTCTCAGAGATTCAAAAGAATCAAACCCTAACACCTTCGGAACCAGTAACTCTAACCCTAACACCTTTGGAACCAGTAACCCTAACCCGAACACATTCGGAACCAGTAGCTCTAACCATAACACCTTCGGAACCAGTAACTCTAACCCTAACACCTTCAGAACCAGTAACCCTAACACCTTCGGAACTAGTAGCTCTAACTCTAACACCTTCGGAACCAGTAACCCTAACCCTAACACCTTCGGAACCAGTAACTCTAACCCTAACACATTCGGAACCAGTAACTCTAACCCTAACACCTTCGGAACCAGTAACTCTAACCCTAACACCTTCGGAACCAGTAACCCTAACCCTAACACCTTCGGAACCAGTAACCCTAACCCTAACACCTTCGGGACTAGTAGCTCTAACCCTAACACCTTCGGAACCAGTAGCTCTAACCCTAACACCTTCGGAACCAGTAACCCTAACACCTTCAGAACCAGTAACCATAACCCTAACACCATCAGAATCAGTATCCCTAATCCTAACAGCAACCCTAACCCTAATAACATCAAAACCAGTAACCCTAACAGCAACCCTAACCCTAACACCATTGGAACCAGTAACCCAAACCTAGAAGTTACCCTAATCCAAACTCTAGATCCAGGACCAGGATGAGCCCCAATCACTTGCCGTAAACGTTTTTGGGATCCACATTTGTTTCAGATACCAGGAAAATATTGCACTTCCTCACAAAGACTGGTCCAGATCCAGTCTTCTAAAATGCTTACATACTCTCAGAGATTCAAAAGACTCAATGTGGTTCATCTTCAAGTGATCCTCTGTGTCCTTCCTGATAGACCCCCTTAACCAAGTTTGATTTGATAGTAGAGATTAAGCTAAACATTATTTGCGCCGTATTGGTTGATGAGGGACATTCCCTACTTATTTGAACACAAGATACAAAAGCTTGGAAAGGATGGATGTGTTACTTCAACGTGAGACGATCTTTTAAAATGTTGAGTTCAAGTCCATTTTTATGTGTTTTTAAAAAAAATCTTGTGTAATAGTTGAATTGTTGCATGTAACGTTTTAGATATTATTCTCATTATTTTTTCAAGCCGAAACATTCTTAATCCATTCTTTTATTGTTTGTTAACAGGCAACAACAACTGTACGCGTGACCATCCTGGATGAAAATGACAATGTCCCCGTGTTTCAAGGTGTGCCGTACGAAGTCACTTTGAACGAAGGTCCTCTCACTCTTAATTCTGTCATTATCACCACCGCGGCAGTCGATTATGATGAGGGTCTCAATGGAACGGTTGCCTACTCCATCATTAGCGGCAACCTTCAGAATACGTTTTCGATCAACAATGCTACGGTAAGAAAAGTCTCCACTTTCAAGATAATTTGTCACTGAATGGTGTAATAATCGCAAAGCAAAATGGCTGCTCTACATCAAACGAGAGCCTCAATGTCTCTTTGCCAGAAACACAGAGGACTGACCACAAGTTTCAAATCCAGGGAATAAATTCATATTTTATAAATTTAGAAGATAATAACTTTGAAATCTTTATAGGGTATGGTGGGAAGATAAGGAGCCATCATCTTGGTGATTTCACAAGTGTGTGTAGGCTGTGGGCTACACAAAGTTTTCGACCCTTGTAAGTTGTCTTCGACATGGATAGAGAGAGATAGTGCTAGCGTTCTCCTCGTGTTACTTCAGACTTGATGTATGTCTAATGTCATGAATAGCTAGTGGTGACGAGCATTACCATTCCAACCTTTAACCAAACATCAACCAGGTTTTATCTTACGACCTGGAATTATTGCTATTTTTCACTTGGAGGCCCTCAAAGAAAACTCAAATACTTTTGTCCACGGAAGAAGGTCTGTAAAATCCATAGCTTCCGATAACAAATAGAGTGGACCTTTTATAGAATATTTGTTTTTAATTCAGACATTTTATATCACGATATAAGTACCGATCGTCCTGAAGACTACTCGTGTTGAATTTCCACCATTATACCCATTTGTATTTTTCACCCTTGTGCAGTCATTCTTATTCGTAAAAAAAGTACTCTGTCTTTTATTCCTTTTTGGTTATAATGTGGACTCCTGGTTGCATTCCAACCTCCACTTCCCATCCAGCCAGGTCAAAGGTCCATTTTACCAAGTAGCTAGTATCTGGGAATCCTTACTTGTTTATCCCAGACTTCAGTTCCACCTACCATTCCCTCATGTGAGCCCTACTCGCAAGTCATTGGCATCTAGAACTTTAATGCTTTATTGACTAGATCTATTGAAAAGACCTTGACCAGAGCTTGATTTGGAATGAGGTTTTATGACGTTTTGTTATTATTATTATTATTCTCCACTTATAAAGCGCCAGCATATTCCGCAGCGCTGTACAATAAGCACAGTATAGACAGGGTTACAATACATTGAACAACATTTGACAAACAGTACAGGAGGAGATGAGGGCCCTATTCCCGTAGGAACTCACAATCTAGGAGGGTTGGGGTTGGAAACAGGAGGAGAGGACTGTAAGGTGAGGGTGATTGATGGTTGCGTCAGTGAGTTGGGTGGTAGGCTTCCCTAAATAGGAATGTTTTAAGGGAGCGTTTGAAGGAAGAGAAGTTAGGGGAAAGTCTGACAGTACGAGGGAGAGCGTTCCAGAGAGTGGGGGCTGCGCGTGAGAAATCCTGCAGTCTATCATGGGAAAAGGTGATGCGGGGAGAAGCTAGGCGCAGGTCACTGTTTGACCTTAGGGAGCGGGCTGGGGTGTATTTGGTGATTAGTGAGGACAGGTAGTGGGGAGCTGAGTTAGTGAGGGTTTTGTAGGTAAGGATAAGGATTTTGAACTTAATTCTGCAGTGGATGGGGAGCCAGTGAAGGGACTCGCAGAGGGGAGCGGCAGAGACAGAGCGGCGGGTGAGGTGAATTAGCCTGGCGGAGGCGTTCAGGATGGATTGTAGGGGGGAGAGGTGGGACAGAGGGAGGCCAGATAAGAGATTATTGCAATAGTCGAGTCGGGAGATTACCAGGGCGTGTATGAGTTGTTTTGTGGCGACAGCGGTAAGAAATGGCCGAATTCTGTAAATATTACGCAGTTGTTAAACGTTTATAGCCTTTTGTGAACCTGTCATCATTCCTCTTATTTCATTTTTCCAACCAGAAGACATTTTTAGACTTCTACCCATTTGTTTTAGTAGATTGATGGTTCCTGCTGAATATTTTCAGTCTTTCGATTCTAACGCTTTGTAGAATTATTTTCTTGTTGTTGAATTGTTATGTATTTGATGTATTTCATTGCCTGTGCATCTAGGGATTGATCAGAGCCGTGAAGGAGCTTGACTATGAATTGTGCTTAGGACGGTATACGCTTGTGGTGACTGCCACAGACCAGTGTCCCCTCGTTCCTCGTCGTATGACATCCACCACCACGGTATGTTTCATCAGCTCCCAGCTAGGGCTTGACAATATCTTTGATTTAGCACGATGTAATTGAGATTGACCTCGATTTTATTCTTGCGAAAATCAAAGACTCTGGATTTGTTAATTGATAAAGCGTCTGGCGGAGCAGAGCTGACAAGATCAAACCCATCGGCTCTGCTGATGCTCGGACGGACGCTCTGTCAATTATCAAATTCAGAGTCCTTGATATCCGCAAGAGTAAAATAGAGGTTGACCTCCACTTTAATTAAATGGCGCTAAGTCGGGTATATCGCCCAGACCTACTCCCAGTCAATGGAGCACTCAACCCCTCACATAAGTCTCAAAAACTCCAATTTATTCCATGTTGAAAAAAGTAATAAAGCTACAATCTCAAAAGTCTAGGGACAACACATATCTCAAGATTTCTGGGGTTACAAGTTCTCCGTCAAAGTCAGTACATGAACATCATGGTCACAAATTATTGGGTATTATGCTTTTATAGCAATAGGCACCATTGCCCGTAGAGTCACATAAAAGAATTCACCCCTCTTAGCCATGTAGGCCATGATGCCTATTACAAATTTTATAGTGTCTGCACAACTATTTGACTCAAGAGTTTGGGTTTCTATATAAATGCCGATGGGCCAACCCTTTCCAGATCGCATCCATTTCAGATTACGTTCCTAATCCTCAACGTCTAACTGGAAGACTGATGGGTTTACAGCAGGGATCTCAAACTCCAGTGTCCAAGATGTCGATTGCCTACAATCCTCAGAATTTTTTGAATGTGATAAATGGTCAAAGAATCATGGGAGGTGTCGTTCAGAAACCTCTGTGGCCAGAGTTTGAGATTCCTGGTTTATAGAGTCCCAAACAGTTTCCGTTCATTAAATTGTTCCTCCAATGTAGAGCAGACTATTTATTCTGGCATCTTTCCAAACCAGAACAACTTCTCTAGCACTCTTTAGCCGTCACTCTAACACATTTTCTCCAGAGATAATTATGATTTGATCTTTAATATTTCCAAATACTATACTGCTGGAATAATAAAGTGCTGAGCAATGGAGATCAAAACATTCACTCTAGACACATCTCTAAACAAGTCAACAGAAGTCTACTGATTCTTTATGTTTTTGCCTATTATTTTTTAATATTCTGTTTCCATAGGTCTTGGTCAACGTAAATGATATCAACGACAACTGGCCCACATTCCCCAAAGCATATGAAGGACCATTTGACATCACTGAAGGACAACCAGGACCCAGAGTGGCCACGTTTAGGGCTGTAGATGCAGATGCTGGACTCAATGGAAAAGTGGAGTACAGCATTGTAGGTGGTGACTTATTGGGTGAGTGCATGACCACTACTGGACATGATTATCTGTTGTTTCATGGAGCAACCAATATATAGACCAAATGTGGTCAGTGGCAAAACATTTTTCGATTGGTCAAGAACATAACGATCAACTAATCATGTAACACGTCAACATGTCTGAGCATTGGTTCCAAATCATGGGTTTTATCATATCAGAGACCATGCCGTGACATACTAGTGCAATAAGGGGAAACTTCTGAGAGTTTTGTGTAACCCATCATGTGTCTAAAATTTTACAGTGGTTTGAGGTTTTATATATTTTTGAAAACATATATATCCTATGATAGATGACTTTTATATGAGGCTGTGATAGGACGTCCTGTTCTGTAGGGGTTCATGTCAATGGGCCCTCTGGAGTATCAAAGGAAGGATCTTCTCAACGTGCCTGTGTCGGCACAAACTGATTTGTTGGGGTAGTGGCTCTTTCATGAAGGAGCGTCACAACCTACACTCTGTGAACAGGCCGAGTAACATCGTGATGGTTCTTCTTCCAGACGTCTTTATACCTAAGAAAAATATCTGAAGCCAAAGAAAAAGTAGGATTGTACAGATGAGTCGGATGATGTAACCAACGAACTATAAGGCAATTTCGTCTGGAGGGAATAAATATATTTTTAAATACCAGCTGCAGATGAGAATAATGTGACTTGCTCATTATTCTCTGGCTGCCTTAACATTGGCCATAAGTGCAAAAGTAATGAAGGAGTCACCAGATAAACTTTGTGATGAATTGATTTATTATGAAACGATCAAGGTTTAGGCACAATCTATATTCACTATAACTGCCTTTTTCCTGTCTCGCAGCCTCAATTATTTACTTTTTTTACTCAACATTTCTCCTTCGCCGCACGCAGCTCCTCCTCTTCGACTCAGGGATTCCCAAACCCAGAAGTCACATTGGGTCCTGCGCAACTTATGTAGCATAGGAACCACAAATTGCGCACCTCTATAGGACCTGCACGCTTTATGTACACAGGTTCGGTAGTGCCTACACAGATCGATGGAACAGAGCTGCACATATTCGTAGACTTGCTTCATCAGCTGCTACCGCGATCGGTCTCAGAGAGGGTGACGTCGGCATGCTTCTCTGCGTGCAGCTGTCACTGGTGACCGGCCATTGGGAAATTAAAAATTTTGGCTGCTGGTGATGCTGAGTGGAGGAAACTCCTCCACTTCGCTCCATATTTTCACCAGATCAGGGCAGCTGGGGGGGGGGTACACTCCTCACATCCTGACCACTTTATAGTTTTCAATTGGTCAGGAAAGTATAGTGTCTCATCTCTAATGCTAATGGCTCGAGTGGAATGGAGCACAGCCCACAGCCTCTCAAAGTGTTGGAGAACCTGTTTACGATGGGCTCTTGATTTTTAACCAAATGACCTCAGAGAATAACCTTCTTTGTGTGTTTCCGGGAACCTAAAAGATTTCATCACCCTACATAGAAACGTTGGAGACCAGAAGGAGGAACCAGAAACCCACATGCAACATGTTAATCTTTTTTTTTCTTAATTTTGCAACGACCATGAGGAAGTTGTGCAGCGTGTACTCCAAAATAGTCTTGAGAGACCAATTGTACACGGTGGGAGACTAAGAAGTCCTGTCCACACTGTGGTCTCCAAATCAAGATTTTGACACACAAACATTCTCAGTTCCTCTTAGGCAGAACACTCGGTGATACGGGATTGAGATTTATTTTAGGTTTTGGAACCACTTCAACCAAACTCAGGTCCTTCAAACAGCTCATATGCAACATTCGTATAAAATGTTGTGTGTGGAACTGTGAGGAGAGGTTTATGATTGGTGTTCAGATTACGGCATTTGTTGGTTTGTAGAACAATTTCTTCTGTTCTACAGAAATTCAGATGTCATATTGATGTGTAAAAATATTACCTCTTGCGTCACATCAGCAACATCTCTTGCTGACAAAGCACACAGATGTTTCACCCCTTACTCAGTCGACTAGACTGATTAAAACTCCCTTGGGGAATGAGGCTTCTCTCCAGAGCCGAGACTGAAATAGTGAGATCCGTTAAGCCTTGATTCTCGAGGGGAGTCCAAAATTCTCATAGGTTGGGATAAACTAAAGTCATGGGAATTGATTTTCATAAACCATAAAATGTAATTTTATTATCATAAATTCCAAGAAGAACCCTGGTTCCTGCTAGTGGTTGTATGGAAAACCACTTGGATTATGGAAAAAACACTTGCAGTGAAACAAAGTGGCTTTATGGAAAACCACTTGCTAGTGGAAAGGTTAAATAATGCACGTGACCATCAGAGCTCTTGTATGACCAGTACTATTAGAAGATATGAGCAGGTCTTCACATTTTCTGTTTAAATAGGTACCATCGTCCTATGTCTTGCCGTTGACCTAAATCTTACTAATACTCTGAACAGTTATCCATGTTTACGATTCCTGCTCCTCACTTATGGCGAAAGTAACATGGGTGATCACTGTCAACATGCAGTCTGCTCCCCCAAAACCCAGTGAAACACAGGAGATCCTTGCAGGTTGAAACAGAGACTGGCTTTATTTTCACTTTACTATTTGGAAAAACACACACACAGGGGAATGTACAGAAACAATGGAAACATGCCCAGCATTGGAACAATGGCTTAGGAGTCAGATAACAATGATCTGGGTGACATTAGTTGCTGGGGGAAGGGAAGGGGGTGTGATGGAAGCATGTGAAAACAAAGGAATCCATTACTTACAGGGGGGTGTATACTATACAAAACTGGATCGTAATACAGAGGTTAAGCTATACAGAGGGAATACAATACTCTACAATAAATACATAAGGGAATATTAATATAACACAGACATCAGGGAATAGGGCACAGAAAACACAAACACCCTGCATCTATAATTGTAGATACAGGGTGACTTAAACAAAGGAAAGAGCAGGAAAACAATATGAAACATCAGGCCCGCACCTCTCAAATACATTTGTAGGCCCATGTACTTCGAGTCCGAAGTGATGCACGTCAAAGTGAACATGAAAAAAATCTTGAGCACTGCAGCAAAGCTTAGAGTCAAAAATGATCAGATAAAGCTCCTTAAATATCTTAAATATATGCTCTGCCAGACATTGTGTTTATACAATCTCTTGGCACCTCACCAAACCTTCTGATTCTCTGCTGGCTGGAACGCCCTTGTCTTGTTTCCTCTGCGGCCTCATAGTAAGTAGGTGTCAGCAATGGACAGGCCGTTGTGTAACAAAGCCAGTTTAGTCTGCTGTCCCTTGTTTATTAATCCTTTATCTCTTATATATTTTTTTCTAAACTGTTTCTCTGTTCTATATTTTTCTATAGTGTTTCATAAATCGTGCCAATGGCTTTATAAGCGCCACCGAAACAATGAGTTTGTTTTAATAGTTCTATAATTTGGCCATGATTCTTCTTTAAGTAATTCTCTGTTTCTTAATAAATCGAAATGTGAATTAATTAAATTGAGTGATATGTTATTTGATCATTAAACGGGGGTTCATGTTAGGGAATGTTAATCCCTTAACTACCAAGTGAATTTCCAAAAATCCACTGTTCGGAACCAGTGTTTCTTTTGTGGCGGAAAAAATTATTTGGATTGTACAGTAAGAAATATTCCCAATTTGGCAGATTTCGCCATCTTCTGGCCAAAAGGATTTACTGCAGTTAGAACTGGCGCTTGTGGCTCTGCGTGTCAGCTGGGGAAAGCATGATATAGGACACGCATTAGCCGATTTTAAACCCTTTTAGCACCTCAGGCATTAGGCCCACAGGGCTGAAACTTTGGGGGGCACTTTGTGGAGCCCTTAAGCAAGTGAAGTTCTTTTGCAACAAACAAATTGAATTTGCTTTTGACCTTCTCAGCAGCAGATCGAAATAACTTGATATTGGGCACCTGATTATGTCTTTGAAGACCCGAGTTATCTCGGCATGGAAGTGGTTAAATAGATTATATCATCAATTCCAAAGACCCAGACATATTTTTTATACTCTGTGCTGGGACCACTTTCTGGATATACTCAGGGCGAGTACCTCTTACCCGGGATGCTTGGGACCCTGAGTACTAGGGATGCACCAAAAGTTTCGGTCGCCAAAAATGGTGCTTTTGATCTCGGCCGAAATCGAAAATTCGGCAGAACAAAATCGGCCGAAAATTTTAAATTCAAACCAGGGCCTGGAGGCCCAGCCGAACTGGGGGCTTGCGTGAGCTTGAAAGCCGGCCGAGTTGCCTGCTCGACCGGCCTTCAGGCTCAGGCGAGGCCTGGGTCTAGAGGCCCAGCCTAGCAGGGGACTCGTCTGAGTCAGAAGGCTGGCCGAGCAGGGGGCTTGGGCGGGCCTCCAGCCCCAGGTGACAGATTTTGTTCTGGGGGGTGAGAGCGTTACACATACTCCCCTACATCGGCCCTGAGCTCCTCCAGCAGTGGCAGTCCTCCTGCATCCAGTGTCCGTTCGCTGTCAGATGCCGGGATGACATCACGGAAGCGGAGACCTTTGACCCAGGGTCAAAGGCTCCCGTGACGTCATCCTGGCGTCAGACGGACAGCGGACACTGTATGCAGGAGGACTGCCACCGCTGGAGGACCTCAGGGCCAATGAAGGGGAGTATGTGTAGGTAACATACTAACCTACATCCTCCTACTTAGGCCATGAGCTCCTCCAGCAGTGGCAGATCCGTGGTGACAGTCCTCTGGCAGCCGGTTCCAAACTCTCCGTCAGAAGCAGGGTTGACGTTGCGGTAGCCTTTGACCTGGCTGTCTGCAGTTTTTGTAAGCCGTCCAGGATTCAAAAGACACAATGAGATACACACTGGGAAACGCTATGCAGTGCTTATGTGGGACTTACTGTGCAGTGCCAGCATGTCTCTCTTTGGCCCCGTGCAGCATATCACACACTGGAACTGCACAACATGTCCGACTGAGTCCTTCGCAGGTACTGCAGCCCTTGGAGGAGCAAAGAAGCATCAGGAGCAGCAGCAAGATGAGAAACAGTGATGTCCGGAAAACTCTGTTTTCTGGAGTCTTCCGGATTTCGGAATTCTGGATATGGAGTGGTCAACCTATACTTAATGGAGGGTGGCTCTGTAATCATTTGCTCTTTTGCCCTGTGTTGCATGGAGAGATAATCAACGAACTACACGCTTTCTGATTCTTGCATTTAGTCTGGTTTACAGAGAAAGACTGGGCACATAGAAACATAGAAAAATGTCGGCAGATAAGAGCCTTTCGGACCATCTAGTCTGCCCAATTACATGGATACTTTACCTGGATTTATCTTTTGTTTAGGATAGCCTTATGCCTATCCCATGCTTGCTTAAATTCAATTACTGTTTTGGCCTCTACCACTTCAACTGGAAGACTGTTCCATGTATCCACCACCCTCTCAGTAAAATAATGCTTTCTGATGTTACTTTTAAACCTTTGCCCCTCTAATCTAAGACTATGTCCTCTTGACTTGCTACTTTGTTTCCTTTTAAATATACTCCCTTCCTCTACCTTGTGGATTCCCTTTACGTATTTAAATGTTTCTATCATATCTCCTCTGTCTCGTCTTTTTTCCAAGCTGTACATGTTAAGATCATTAAGCCTTTCCTGGTAACTTTTCTCCTTCAAGCCGTACACCATTTTAGTAGCCCTTCTCTGAACTCTAAGATGTCTATATCCTTCTGGAGATACGGTCTCCAGTACTGCACACAGTACTCCAAGTGAGGTCTCACCAGTGCTCTGTACAGTGGCATGAGCACTTCCCTTTTCCTACTGCTAATACCTCTCCCTACACAACCAAGCATTCTGCTAGCATTTCCTGCTGCTCTATTACATTGACTACTTACCCTTAGATCCTCTGAAATAATAACCCCTAAATCCCAACCCTCAGATGTTGAGGTTAGGACTGTATCAAATATTCTATATTCAGCCCTTGGGTTTTTACGTCCCAGGTGCATTATCTTGCACTTATCCACATTAAAACTCAATTGCCACAGCTCCGACCATTTTTTTAGTTTACCTAAATCATTTGTCATTTGGCTGATCCCTCCAGGAACGTCAACCCTGTTGCAAATCTTTGTGTCATCAGCAAAAAGACATACTTTTCCATTAATACCTTCTGCAATATCACTAATAAAAATATTAAAGAGAATGGGTCCAAGTACTGACCCCTGAGGTACCCCACTGGTAACAAGACCTTGCGCCGAATAAACTCCATTTACCACAACCCTCTGTTGCCTGTCACTCAGCCACTGCCTAATCCATTCAACAATATTGGAATCCAAGCTCAAAGATTGCAATTTATTGATAAGCCTTCTATGCGGAACAGTATCAAAAGCCTTACTGAAATCTAAATAAGCAATGTCGACTGCACCACCTGTGTCTATTATTTTTGTTACCCAATCAAAAAAATCAATAAGATTAGTTTGGCATGATCTCCCTGAGGTAAACCCATGTTGTTTCTGATCCTGTAATCTATGTGTTTTTAGATGTTCAACAATCCTTTCCTTTAACATGGTTTCCATTAATTTCCCCACTACTGACGTAAGACTAACTGGCCTATAGTTCCCAGATTCCTCCCTACTACCCTTCTTGTGAATGGGCACAACATTTGCTAATTTCCAGTCTTCTGGGACGACTCCCGTTAGCAAGGATTGGTTAAATAAATCTGTTAACGGTTTTGCTATTACATCACTGAGCTCTTTTAATAATTTAGGGTGGATCCCATCAGGCCCCATTGACTTATTTGTCTTTACTTTAGACAGCTGCTGTAGAACCTCCTCCTCTGTAAACTGATATGTAATTGTCTCGTTAGTGTTTCCTCCTAACTGAGGTCCCTTTCCTTCCTTTTCTTCTGCAAAGACTGAACAAAAATATTCATTGAGGCAGTCAGCGAGACTTTTATCCTCTTCTACATACCTTCCTTCCTTTGTTTTTAATCTAACTAATCCTTGTTTTACTTTTCTTTTCTCGTTTATGTATCTAAAAAATGTTTTGGTCTCCACAAACGACAGCTTTATTGGAAATTATTGGCAGCGTTTCAGCTCTATATGACCCTTTCTCAAGCCCTAAGCTGGAGAAAGGCTCATGTAGAGCCGAAATGTTGCCAATCCTTTCCAATGTGCAAATCCACCAACAAACCATCCATACATCTGTCTCGAAGGGAAACATGGTTCACAAAACCGTGGTGTTTATATATCTTTTGATCTTCAAATTGTTCAATGATGTCAAAGAGCTGTATTTATGTTCCAGTGTATTATACTACAGCTATATGGAATAAACTGGATCAGGAGATGGAGGTAATACTTTAGTCGTCTTATGTTGAGATTTCACGCCCACCTTCGTTCAATCAAAGCGGTTGAAGTGGTTTTTCCAGTCAAATCTAATTTTTGTTTATTTTCCGTTTGGATGTACATTTACGACTCAATATTTATCTGTGTATTATGCTCAGACTTGAGGTGAACGTCGGAAATAAAAAGTCTGATCTTTGGTAGCGCCGTAAGACATTTGTGTATTTTTTTTCTTTTACAGGAGAGTTTGTGGTTTCATCGGTAGAAGGGGATTTGAGAGTAAGGAAAGATTACGAGCTTGATCGGGAGAACATTCCCTTTTACAATATTACCATCATGGCAAAAGACATGGGGAACCCACCATTCAGCTCTACGGTAAACCAAAAAAAGATCTTATGTCACACTTTTCTTAAAATCTGATGGGTTGTTGCCTAAACCTCTGAGTTCTTGACTATTAATAATGAAAGGTGAGGGCTTGTATACACTGTGAGCAAGACTGGATTATCATGTTGGCTAAGGGAGCTCCAGCTCCATGTCCATGCCACATAATAGGCCAAATAGAAAGTTATGTCTCCACAAAATGACACCAACACAGAGAGATTAAGAGGGTTTAAGTAGTGGTGAGAAGAAGGGGAACAATGGAAGAGGAGAAGAATTAAGCAGAGGAACAATGGGAGGTGAAAAGAATGGGGCAGAGCACAATGGAGCTAAGAGGGATGCATCAGAGACACCCAATGCTCTACTGCTCCAGACCCATGAAGCCGTTTTTTGTTTCACTATGTTCAAACATGCACATACTAAAGAGAGGAGGACATATCAAAATAAATAGGTGCTTAAATGGTTAATTTTTAAAGCCACTTCACTTTGGTGCACATCTCGTTTTCATATGTAAGTAGGCTTGGGTGATATCCGCCATTTTCCCATTTAATCGAGGTCAGCTGCGATTTTACACTTGAGAACTTAGAGGACTCTGGATGAGGTAACTGGTGGGCGATCGGTCCGAGTGTCGGCAAGGCAGAGCCGACAGAGTTTTCACAAGAGTAAAATCGTGGTCGACCTCAATCAAATCGCAGATATCACCCAGCCCTACTGAGAAGTCCAGGAGACCATAACATGACGCTCCAAATGAGTCCTGGATGTGACACTAATTCCATACATAATTTATTATTTTCTTTCATGTTCTTCCAGGTTTTGGTGGAAGTGCGTGTATTGGATATAAACGATAATGACCCAGTGCTTCTAAATCTCCCGCGAAATATCACCATCAGCGAAAACACTGCTGTTTCAACGGCCATCACACGTATCCTAGCTAGTGATGCAGACACAGGACGAAATGCTCTTCTGACCTTCAACATTACGGCCGGGAATATCGACAACACATTTTCCATCAATGAAAACGTAAGGGTTGATGATTCATCTTGTGTTAATCTTTCCGGTTTGAGATATGGGTAGATGGCCGATCACTAGCAGGAATTTACAGATATAGCATGTGTTTTAACACCATTTATCATCTCCGTGAGTTTCCCAGTTGTTTAGTTGAATTCTGTGTCCTTAATATAATGTAATTTTTATCGTCCAATGGTTAAATTCCTTTATTTTCAGACTGGCATTGTCTACGTGAATCGTCCACTGGACAGAGAGAAAGTTGGCGAATACAGATTAACTGTGACCGTGAAGGACAATCCAGAAAATGCCCGGAACTCCAGAAGGGTAATGTTCTTATCAGTATTCTGTATGAGTGCATAGGGTTCTGTAGTCCCCACACTCTTTTCATTAACCCCCCACACTCTTTTCATTAACCAACCATCCACACTCTTTTCATTTAAACACCACACCTCTTTAATTTTCACCCCAACCCCCCATTCTATTCACTTCATTGACCCCCCATTTTCATTTCATTAAACACCCCCACCTCTTTTCACCCCAACCCCCCCACTGTTTTCATTTAATTTAACACCCCATCCCCACTCTTTTCCTTTCATTAACCCCCCCGTTCGAACCTGGGGGCGCGGCTGGGTCCTGAGCCACCTCTCTCCTTCTGCATCTGCACTCTCATGGCGGAGCGCTGGGAGGAAGTGACGCTATATGATCACTTCCTCCCAGCGCTGAGACAGTAGATGCACGTGAGGAGGAGATTTTAAGGATGTCCGATACCAAAGAGCTAAGGCAAGCCGCAGCTGCACAAACATATGACGATGCACTAGGGGGGCCCTACCAACCCATGGGGGCCCTCAGGTCAGTCTGCCCCTGGATAGCAGCCAGCGGCTTGTGGGCCCCCCAGCCTCAGGGGCCCGGGTGCCATGGCACCTCCTGCACCCCCTATAGTTCCTCCACTGGGAGCAGTCATTCCTGTGGTGGTGCAATCAAGCTAAAACCTTTGTGAAACCTGAGCAGGTCCCACCATACAGCAGGCCACTAGTGTCGTTGTTTGTCCTCACGACCCTCACAAAATATGTCAAATGTTACTATATATAATATTAAAGGGACACTCTACTCATCCTGACCACTTCATTGCTTCAACATAGTTAGATGTGAGGAGTGCCCACCCCATACATTTTAAGAGTTTGTGGAACCAAAGGGAACTCTGTTCCACTTGCAAATATAGTGGAGTAACTGCGTTCCCTTTGCTCCCACAAACTTTAAAATTGTATTTAGGTGTTCAATCACATGTTTTCTTAAGATATATTTTTATCCTATATTTTCCCTAAAACTCTGCCTAATAAATATATAGAAATGTCAAACCTCTGTGAGGGATAGCAATGGATAATTGAGGGGGGGACATCTTGGGCGCTAGCTTAAATGAGGTGATAGCGCTCCGCACAGATCACCTCTGATTCGCTAACGGGCAGTGGCGTAGCGTGGGGGGTGCCTCGGGGGCGGTCGCCCCGGGCGCAATTTTCTTAGGGGGTGCAAAATTTCAAAAGAAATTTGAACCACTAATATTTTCCAGCAGGGATCAGCAAGGTGTCCGCCAGTTTTGACATGCCGGCGGTGACTTAGCACTCAGCGTACAGAAGGGAGGACCAGGACATAAAATTCTGGTCCTGTCCCATCTCCTTCTTAACGCTGACATGAGTCACATGAAGCAGCGCAGCATTATTCAACAGAACACCCTGTACCACGCTTGTCAGCCCCCCTTGAAGCCCTGTTACAGCCCCCCACCGCTGGCAGCCCTGCAGCCGCTGAACAGGAAGGAGGGAGGCGCCTGCCCTGCAGCACATTTAAAATCCGCTCTCCATTAAGCCCCCTGGATAGCTCCACCTCCCTGGGCCTCCAGCAACTCCACGCAGGTAGGCGACAATGTATGACACCAAAGCAGCGTGACCACCACACAGTGAGGGGGTACAGGGAGAGGGTGACTGGAGGTTCAGGGAGAGAATGACTGGGGATACTGGGAGAGAGTGACTGGGGATATTGGATAGAGAGAGAGAGTGACTGGGGGTACTGGGAGAAAGTGGGGGTACTTGGAGAAAGAGAGAGAGAGTGACTGAAGGTACTGGGAAAGAGTGAGTGACTTGGGGTACTGGGAGAGAGTTTGACTGGGGGGTACTGGGAGAGAGTGAGTGACTGGGGGTACTGGGGGGAGTAACTGGGGGTACTGGGAGAGAGTGACTGGGGTACTTGGAAAGAGAGTGACTGGGGGTACTGGGAGAAAGTGGGGGTACTGAGAGTGACCAGTACTTGGAGGGAGAGGGTGACTGGGGGTACTGGGAGAGAGTGACTGGAGCTATGCTAGGGTATACTGGGACAGGGTGACTGGTAGCAATGGTTTAGCGTGGGGGGCATGTGTGTTTCATTTTTTTATTATATCTGTATTTTGTTAATATACAATTCAAGTGCTTGTGGGGTAATGGGGGTCAATACTCTACTGGTAGAAAGGAATCCGGGTGTGTTACCGTGTCCACAGGTTGGGGGGGGGGGCGCACAATTCTTGCCCTGCCCCGGGTGCTGACAACCCACGCTACGCCGCTACTAACGGGTTAAAAACCCTGTTAGCGAATCAGTATTAGTGCTTTTTTGAGCTCCCTATACTTAACATGGAGAGCGCAAAGGGCAAGCAGAGATTAACTAGTGTCAGGACCCTGTGCCCCTAACTAAATAAGTTACCACCAGCTCAGAGCTGCTGCAGAATCAGTCAGCAGCAACTGAAATGCCCCTTAAAAAAACCCAAATACTCACCTCTCATCCCGCGGCGAGAACCTCAGCCCGATCCACCACTTCTGGCTGCCGGGTGCAGAGTGAGACTGGGGGGGGGGAGTCCCCAGTCTCCCTCCGTAATCACTCCGCCGACCAGCAGGATCTCACGAGATCCTGCCGGTCATGCGATCTGGCAGCAGAAGCCTCCATGGAGTTCTATGGACGCCATGGAGGGTATGCCCGGGATGACTCTTTAGCAGTGTCCTGAGCATCTGTGAGCCTAGTGGCCGCTATGGGGCAGACTGCTGGACTCAGTGCCTGCCCCATAATCTAAAGGTAAAACCGGGAATTAACCGGGATTAGCGATCACTACTATTTTCCCCTACGTGTCCCGGTTTTAGCGAAGGCCAAGTGATAGGGCCCTACTTTATTTTTAGGACCTGACCCTAGACTATACATCAAAGCCTCCAAAGCTCCATTATCCTGTGGAGAAACAGAAGAAGGCCATATTACAAAGTTTGAGCTAACTTAACCAGAGCTGTTGTAAACTTACCAGAGCCATTATAGTCTATGGAGGTGCTAGGTTTACAACAGCTCTGGTTAAGTTAGCACCAGCTTTGTAATACTGCCCAGAGGTGGACACCAGCCGAAGGTAAAGGTCTTGGTGAACTCAGGAGGACAGCACAAGCTGTGGGCTTTTAGACCATGGACCTGATCAAATACTTAATCTCTGATGTACCATTACCATGTAGAGAACCAGGGTGTCAGTATTTAAAATGTACGTAATAAAGCAGACTATCATAATCAAATGGTGGAATAATCTTACATGCAAGAAAACAGCGTGAGTATCCGTCAGACCGCCAGATATTCTTGTCCTATCTGGAATGATGCATGTATGCACAGATGTGTTCGTGACAACAAGGTTCTTCTTAAACTTTATACTGACCGTACATATTTATTCATACGTGGACACCTTGCTCGAGGTGGCTACAGAGATATCCAGTCTGCCCTCCTGACATGGCCCACAGGAACGACCATTGGGGGTTGAAGTTCTTCTCGTGCTGAGATGACTACCTTGGCATTTCCATCCTGGCTGCCTTTTTTGGGTGAAAGCAGCCTGATTTGATTGGTGCCATTGAGCAAAGACTTTGAGACCTGAGTGAGGACTCACCGTAGGGCAGGACAATAGCATTGTTGCTCGTTCTCAGTGATCTCATATACCTTGTTTTTGCTCACTATAGACCTTTATACTGAAGCAGTTCGTGCTGTTTTCCCTTTTTTAGGATTTTGACTTGCTGGTTGTGACAATATCTGATGAAAACGACAACAACCCCGTGTTCACACAAGGCTCATTCCAGGCGGAGATAATGGAGAACTCTCCAACAGGTAGTATGTTAATATATAAAACACGACAACCGTATGATGCAAGATATTTTATTCATCTCCAGTTTCTCCAATCTCTTCTTATAACAGAGTAAGCTTCATATGTTGCACTTGCTGTTCCAGATTTGGCCTTTATTTCACCTGAGCTGGGTCCTTCTCCACGTCAAGCAAAAAGTCACAGTGTGCCAATTTCTCGATCACACGAATGGTCCAAAAGGCAAATAACCTCTCAAATAACTCACCATCTGAACCAATCCTTAGCCTTTATTACAAATCATTGTTGAGAATTCGTTCTAACAGTTGACTATAATCTTCTTCAACCAGGACCAACCCATTATTCCTTCTTGAGTTTAGTGCTGGGACCTGAATCTGTTTTATTATTGATTTGTCCTTTAATGGGCACTTGAAGCCGGAGTAGGGACATCTAAATGCATCGTAAACATTTACGCAAACCGGTATGATCTCTTACGACGATATCACTTCAAATCCCCAGGCTTTGCACTTTCTGCAGGTTGTTACGCCTAGATTTGAGTTCTTGGGTCAAGGTGTCGCAGGTTCCTCAAGAGTTATCGACTTATTCTCAATCACCATCAAAAATAAAATCCTAAAAAAGCGTTTATATATATAGAAATTTACACAGTTATTATTTTGAGTAATTAATAGAGAATTACACTTCCAGAAACCATTTTTAAACGACTACTGTTGGGTTGAAATGATGGTTGAGCACCGAACACTTTAGGGATGGGATTTTGGTAATGAAATATCAAAACATATATGACTGATCCACATGTGGGTTAAAGGACCAATGAGAAACATCTCTATGACACTGGAACCTATTTCGACTGTGCTGTAAGTTTACTGGCTTGAGTCGTCAATGTCTCGTCTACACACATAGACATTAACGGCTCAAGGTGCTATCCTGACCGCTGTCACGCTTTACATATGGTTTGGATGTTGTGGCTTAGATGGAATTCTTCAAAAAAATACCTACTCTGAAGCCCTGGTGTTTAAGTGATTTTGCAAAAGCGAAATCACTTAAAACGTTAAAATAATTAAATTTAAAAAACCTCTTTACCTCTGGTTCATTGGTGCCACCCGACACCTCCTCTGGCCATATGCAGAAGAAAACGGGGAGCAAATAATTTCTAGTATTCTTCCATGGCTTCGACACATCCCTGCAGACATAGCTTCTCTTCATGGAGTCCTATGGACTCCAGGAGACTATAACAGCAGAGGTGCCAATATCAGAACTTATTAGTGTCTCTCTAACATCACAACTTGAAGCACTAACACCACGACTTGGTCGTAATAAAACACGTAACAGGGAACCGCTAAGTGTTAATGGCTTGAACTATTATTTTCCGTCAGTGACTACTGGTTTCCAACTACGTTGGAATAAGCACCAATACCCTTATATAACACAAACAGATCCATGTGTTGCTCCACAGTCTGTGACGTAAAGATTTAAGCATACTTCGATTTCTAAAACCTCAAAATATTTCTATATTCTCCAAATATTTCCAAAAGACATTCATGAATGGCAGATTTTATCTATCGTAATTCTGCTAATTAAGGGAGACGTAAGGCTTTCAAGCTCTGAGGACTCGCCTGAGATCCATGAGATAATAGGATGAAACTAGGTCCTTGGTATTCAAGACCAATGTGCTTTGTGATTCGATTCTTGACGAAGACTACAATTATTCCTATTATATCTCTTCAAAAGGTGAACATGGAGAAGATGCCCTTGATGGTCATGTCTCTTGTAGACTTTAATATGTAGGACCATGTTAGAGTTCCTGGTTTTGCCTTTATTTCCAGAAAGAACACAAGAAGACTCTTTAGGAGGAGTTATCTGGCAGCCACCAAAGTTCGACCAGGATGCCATTGACCTTCTACTTTTCTGAATGCATTAATATTTCGTTAGTAATAAATGTGCCAAGATTGACCGCTATGTCTGTTTTTTCCAGCAGGATGTTGGGTCTGCAAGGATTTACTTGATTCAGTCTGCCAGGGCTGCAACAGCCTGAGCCATCATAGTTACATGTCTCATCTTGTACGCCCCATTCATTATTACTGTCTGTCATGGCAAATCACAAGGAGCTATGGGGGACAACAGGAGTGGGCAAATGGTTTGTCATAAAAAGGTTATAATTTGCATATTAAAGATCTTGACTCTCATATTTAATTTAGGAACAACCCTCACAGTCCTGAATGGGCCTATTCTAGCTTTAGATAATGACCTGGGACCAAACGCAGTGGTGTCCTATCGACTCCTTGGCACACACATGGATTTGTTTACCATACACACCAGCACAGGTAAGAATCGCCTGGGTTGCATCTCAATGTTTCATAGTTGAGTAAATCCAAAACTATCTGGTGGATTTATTTAGCTCTTTCTTTACGACAGATCCAGTTATTGTAGCCTTTTCGCCTTGGCTGATGTCATGGAGTTACGTCTACTGGCAGTGTCCATCACACATACTGTGTGGACTTTGCCGCCTAAATGTCTTCTAAACCAGTGTCACTCAAAAAAACCATCCTCAAAACAGTATGGCTAAAATTGTCAGGGAACATCCACATATCTGTTGTTTGCGTGTATCACGTGATGGCTTTTAGCTCTAGATATTCTCAAACCTACACATTTGTTGACATTTTGTCAAGAACCAGGAAACCTAAAGCAGACAACAATGAGTGGAAAAAGGGAAAAAAATCTTTTTTGTGGCTCTTAAATGTTTAGAGAATGTGCAGGCTGTATGTCTTACAGCTTTGTTCTGCTCTCCTATAGGAGTGGTTACTGTTGGCAGTGGCCGAATAATTGACCGAGAGGCTTACTTGGTGCCGATACTGAACCTAACCTTGGTGGCGGAGGACATTGGCAAGTTAAATGGCACAGCCAGGCTTATCATAACCATCTTAGATGCCAATGACAACCGACCTGTTTTTAGTCCGCCCAGTGTTATTGTTCGTCTGCGGGAAAACAGTCCACCAGGTAAGAAGTTAAGTTGTATAGGAGTATAATTGAACTCTAATTTACTGTTGGTGAACTTGTGTCAAGGATTAGACGGTCCCATTGATTAAGCAACATGTTTCTGGTAGTTAAACTAAGGGGACATGTGGTCTACTTATCTCCGTTATGACTGACCAGCGTATCAGTCCCTCTACGATCTATTCGTCACTTTTCGATTTTCTCCTCCCATACCTTACATAACACATGTTCCTTGTTTTCCTCCTCTTATGTTCCCTCTGCATTCTCCATCTATCCAGTCTACCCTCTCACCTATACACCTTTCCCTACTTCATTCTTCACATATTTTTTATCTTGACTTCCCACTTCCTTCTACCACAGCTTTCATTGCGCCATCTCACTTGTCCGCGCCTTCACCTTGTCCTACTCTTTTTTAATCTGCCATCTTCACTCCTCTACACCAACCATTCCCACTTTCCATCATCCATAACAAACGTCTTCATCAGCAAGTGCAGGAAGGGTGCATGCTTGGTGAATTGGCCCTGTTTGTCCACCTTTTACGTTCTCATCTACACCTTTTCTACGTTCTTCGTCTTGTTCATGATACAGATGTAAACTGACTGCTTGAAGATGTCCAGTCATGGGATTCGGACTAGATACCAATACTAAATGAGTGAAGCATGAGCCGTCCAATTATATTCTTGACTGTTGTTTGGTACCCAGTGAATGGTCATTGTTTATTGACCATGCCTCTCACCTGGTGTACAGGTGTCAGGTCCTAGCTGGAGGCTCCATGTTAGACTTTTCGGTAAGAATGTAAAACGTTCTTCCGGGAGCCTGCTGTCAAAAATCGCTATGATTACCGTCCAGATCTGTAGGAGAAGTCAAACATATTTGTATAAAATGATTTTATGAATTGCTTTTTGTGTTTCCTGAACACACTGCTTGCAACCAAACAATGGAAAAAATACTCTTAAAGACTATTACTGGGATCGGAACACTCGGCTCATTCTTTCGATGCCAAAAAGATTTGAAGATCAGTACATTCCGTTCAACATGTTAAAATGCATTTCTCAAGAAAGATTAAATCGGAATTCCTGGTGCTTCTTTTTTTTTCCCTTTGGATTCCAGAGTTTTTCTGCAAAATAAATGTACTTATTAACGTATCGACGAAAACGTTTAGAAGAAAAATATTGTATAGTCGGTGAGATTGAAATCGTTTTTGCCTTTTACTTACATATTTTCCTGCTGCAGCGGTGTAAAGGGAAGAGGCTTAGCATGCAAATGTCACTTTATTTTCATTTGATGCCATCAGCTTCCCTATCGCAGGCCGTTCTAATTGCGGCTGAAAGTTTCCTTGCTCCATAAATAAAATATATATTTTTTAAACCGCTTATGCAGAAGACGAAGAACAGAAATTATTTCACAAACTCTTCGCTGCTTTGTACTACGGATTATGTAGTTGTGAAGGAACCGCTCGTTCCCGACCGATGTCCCGTCAAGTGGTTCCTCCTGTGCGTAATAGAACATAATTTAAAAAATGTTGAAGGACTTTTTTGTGTAAATTATTCATGTTGCTCCATTAATCTTCTAAATGTGATGAGTGTATTAAATGTATTTTCAGAAGTATCTCAAAATATAAATGGATGCATGATCATTGGTGTCCCACCAAGCTGGGGTCAACTGGTGTGGATGTAACATTGAGTGCAGGAAGAGAGGTTCATTTGGGAAAGAACATTTGTTGTGTTGATGGAAAACCCAATGCATATGTGTCTTCAGAAGGTTAAAGTATCCTGAGGAATGGAAGTGTGAAACATATCGGATAGTGATTGGCGAATCGAAAGCTGGGTTAAGGAGTCAGAGGCTTGGAGAATTTGTAGAAAATTTTCAAGGCTGTCCGAACATCTTTGGGTAGAAAAATGCCCAATGGAGTGCTCTGTAGGTTTACTCAATATATTACATCAAACTGGCACGTGGAAATCATACTAATGAAACACTGAAGCATACTAACATTGGTCTCCTGTTCCTTACAGGTTCTTCAGTTGTCCAGGTCATGGCTACAGATGCTGACAGTGGTCCAAACCAACAGCTTAGCTATCGCATTGAAAGTGGTGCTCAGGACAGGTTTCTTGTTAATGCATCTACTGGGGTAATCAAAGTGGCCAATGTCACTGTGGATCGGGAAGAGAAGGATTCCTACAAGCTGATTGTGGTGGCCGTAGATCAAGGCACCTCTCCCTTGTCCGGGAGCACCACTGTCAGTATACTAATTGATGACGTCAATGACAGCCCACCTGAATTCATCAACCCTGTCCAAACAGTGAGTGTCTTAGAGTCTGCTGAGGTGGGCACCAAGGTAGCTGAGGTATCCGCAATAGACAAAGACCTCAACCCTCGTCTTGAATATTACATCATAGAAATTGTGGCAAAGGATGACACCAATGCTATTGTACCCAACAAACAGGGAGACTTCTACATCGACTTTAAGACCGGTATGTTTTTTCTTCCCTATACTCCGCTTACTATATGCATCTTGAGAGTTTTTGGTTGTTATTTTCACTAATCCACGACTCCATCACACTTTTGTTTTGGTTTTCGTTTAACTTTCCCTTTTATATAGTTTTGTTTCCTATTCTCTTCCACTTGTTTTTGTTTTACTTTGTTTCTCTTCTGGTTTGATTAGTGTCATTTTACTAACCAAATGAATCTTTTCTTTCTTTTATTATGGCTCACAATCCTGAAGGTTTGATCTGGCTTTCTCTGTTAACGCTTCTTCTGTCTGACTCATGCATTGTCTTCCTCCATTGTCGCCGTGATAAATGTCCACTACACCACCCTCATAGTCACCGCTGGCATTGATCAATCCTAATCATCCTAAAGGGCAAGGCACGTCCTTTATTGGTTGTTGTTACGCCTTTGCAGACTGAAAATTCGACCACTGAGACTCAACTGTAGTTGGTGAATGAGGAAGTCTAGGTCTCGTTTTGAAAATAGGAGACGATGGACAGTGTCAATTTTGTTTGTTGTGCGATATCTTATTGGTAATGGTCCATCGTCTATTAGATTCATTTTTATCTTATCGGTGTTTTTGGTCATGTAAGTTAATGGTTGGTTGAACTGAGAAGGCTAGGTAAGTCTACCTAATCCACCCAAATTGGTGCTAACAAAGCAGATAGACCTATCCTGGAGTACGCACCATGACTATGAAGAAGTGATTTATGGTCTTGTTCCTTTTCAGGAGCCGTTGTGGTGAAATCTCTTTTGAACAGAGAGCAGGTAGCCACCTATGACATTACAATCTCTGTCTACGACAATGCCAGTGAGGTGGTTGACCGATCGGTTAGCATTACCAATGGTAAGTTGTCAGAGAATAATTATTGAACTTGTACATTGTGTAGCTTTATATCCAGATGTAGAAGAATGATGGGGATGTCTAGGAATCCATATATGATATCCCATGAGTACTACAACTAGATGTAAGGGGATCAACAGGGACCACTTCATTGAAACTAGGAATAGTAGTTGAACGCCAAATATAAGATATATGCAACACAAAAGCACTTGATATAGACAAGGAAAAGCAGAGCACTGGGTAATTGGATGGTATGACACCTGGGTTTAGATTATAGCTATACAATTTATTGTGAAAGAACATCAACCTTATCAAAGCCAAGATGAGCCAAACCAGTCCACTGACGCCACTCCAAGTCTCAGTCACTAGAAGAATAATCGAGTGATGCCATAGCTCTGGGGTCTACATATTTATTTGTGCATCATCTTGGAGAGAGTCCTGGGTTCAGATTATAGGCAGGGCTACTTATATTCTGGAAGTCCTGAATTTAGCAAAGGGTCTATATCGGCTGTTGTCAACAATAGGTTGAGACGGTGAGAGATATAAAGCCCACAAATACCTTTAACACTTTAAATTGTTATGGTCTCCAGGATAGAACCATATTTTAGGGTGTGCACAGATGGAACAATTACAAACTATAAATAATTGCAAACAGTCCATAATCATTGTCTTGATCATGAACCAATTAATGAATATTCACAAAGTTCTAAGGATGATGTAAGGTGTGGACAAGAGGACCAATTCCTCCTGCTGGTAACTCTTCTGCCCATGCCTATGGTTTGGAGAAATAATTCGGATAGCGATGGATTTGTCCAAGAAATTCTACATTGTATGTGTATCCATCCGGAAGGCATTGCCCGATCAAGAAAAAATAAAGATGATAGGACTGGATTGACGAGACCAGATTCCGCATATAGAGTTGTAGACTGATAGATTATCTCATTTTAGATGTAGGTTAAGCCTATTGTGTTATAGCCACTGGACGCAGGGATCGGTGTTTCCGCTTTTATTGTGCAGCCATGGAATTTGCAGGGTACATTATGAACAGAAATTAAACAAATATAAAACAAAAACCTGCTCCTTGATGCGGAGGCTAAATAAACAGTTCAGAGTTCCTGTCAGAAGTATTGGGCGGCTAAGCCGTTTACCAATCAAAGAAAACAAAATCGAATATACTTTCTTACTTGTGGTCGGGATTGCGCTTCCTTCCATGCTGCAGTGAGCATCAAAATTGACCTCTCGTGGAGAACCACAGCTCCTATAATGGCAGGGCAGTCCTAATTAGGCATCGGCTGTGAATTAACCCTATAGGGGGGGAAAATAGTTCTCCATTCGCCTGCTGATAAACACGTGGTCTACCACCCTGCCCACCCACAAAGCGGTACAATTAAAAGTGGTAGAAGAATATGTCAGTTCCTTGGAGCTTGCAGCCATTCATTCTTTACTCTTCTACTACTTGGAATTGTACTGCGCTTCGTCCCAGTATAGATCTTGTCTTGTCTAGTGTGTATATAGGCTTAACCTACATCTGAAATGAGATGATCTATTGTTCTACAACTCTATATACAGAATCCTGTCTCGATCCTTGAGTCCCTCAGCCATTCATTCCTTATACAACATGAAGGAGTTGGACATCACATTTGTGGGCTTCAATATATAAAAGTAAAACCATCCTGATTTTCTCCAACACAGATTTGACATTTGTAATATAGTTACTGACTTTATAACTTGCATCAGACTGATTGTCGTGGATTATATTCTTGGGTCACGGGTGTCCTTTCACGGAGAATGACATCTCAGGAGTGTAACAAGCAACGATGACCTGAAGGTTGTTTTTAATCATGTTCTACATTGGGTACTCTACAGAGAGGCATTGGAGATCCAGGGTATTTGGACCATTTGTGGACCTCATGGGTGAGACACTTGTATGTGGTTTACCAGGTTCAGCTCCAAAATGCTGATTATTAATCCAAATATGAGCAATATTCTTCCACAAGGTCAGCTATATTACCATGACGATTGGAGGAGGACAAAGCAGCTCAATCTTCAGCATGGAGTTGCTCAAGATCATTAGGGGAGGGCGTGGGCATATTTTGTTGCATTGTGAGATTCTCCATGGAACATATGAGGAACTAATAAAGCCAAAAACTCAAGGGTCTCATGCTATCTTTCTTAAGTGAAATCTTTGGGGTGGGGGTCCTGAAATATCATAGGTCAAAAGAGAATTAATTTCTGGCATTTTTTTATAGTGATTTCTCAGGTAAAAATATTAAAGAGACACAAATACGTAAAGTTGTTGGAATGGTAAAATCCATTCATTAATGTATTAATTCTTTCATAGCACCCACTGTCTTCCTTCACAGCAAAGCTCACCGTGAATGTTCTGGATGTTAATGATAACGCACCCATATTCCGTCCCTTTGGAGTTACGGTTTTCATGGAGAGGATTGTGGAAGGAGCTACTTCTGGGACCACTCTAATTTCAGTATCAGCTGTCGACCCTGATAAAGGCCCCAATGGGCAGATCACCTACTCGCTTCACAATCTGGTACCGGCAGGATACGTACAACTGGAAGACAGCATGGCCGGTATGAAAAGGAGATCTCCTTTAAAAGAATTATCTGAAGAAAGGGGGTTCTGCACTCAAAACATCATATGGAAAAGAGACCAGTGATCAGAATGCAGCGTGGCCCAACTGTAGAGTCCAACAAAAGAAGGGAGACCAGGCATTCCGGTCACACAAGGTCAACTCTATCGGATATCATGTAGACAATGTTGTAACGGAGATGTCTGCCCTTGTCAAGTCCTTAAAGGCTGACATCTGAACCAACACGTTGTCTACTTGATATCCATTAAAGTTGCCACTGTGTGATCTGAGTGCCCGGCCTCCCTTCTTCTGCTGAATCCGCAGTTGCCTAAATGGACTTTGGCTCCAATGTTCCCTCTGATGTTTGGTAGTTGATGTGCACAATAATATTTTTCCTGTTAAAAAAGTATGTGAGCTCTGAATGCTTGTGCAGATGTAAACGTGAAATAGTTTTGGCACGGCGTCTCTCTCTGATTGATTGTTGGCGTTGGCGGTTTTATTGGCAATCAGGCCCATGGACCGAGAAGACTGCTGTCCTTTAGGACAGCCCGCCACTCAGAGCTGTCCCTCTCCCCTGTGGGGCAACACAGTGATATGATGAACAGATGTTAGTCCAATGTCAAATAAGCCTTGCATCGGTGTTGAGCTACAGGACTTCGACAACGCACTGAGCAGGTCCTCCACATCCTAGCATTAAAGCAGAGGACATGCTCAGCGCCACAGCTGCAGTGAAGGGGTTAATAGTGGCTGAAAAGGTTGCCATAGCTTATTAGCCCCATTCTGCTTATCTCGAGCATTCCCGTTTTTGTATCGAGTTCCCCACATAAGCCAGTCTGACCTTGAAAAGGACAATCAGAAATATGTCCAAGGATCGTTAGGGCCCTTAGAAGTACCTGAGCCTGGAGGATAAGTTTCATTTACACCATGGACTGTTCCTCTCACTTTTTTCACTGAATATGAATATTATGTAATTTTACGTGACTTTTTATGCTTTCTTTTTCTAGGGAAGATAGTTGCAAATCGAACAGTTGACTATGAGCAAGTGCAGTGGTTAAATTTCACCATAAGGGCTTCAGACAACGGTTCCCCTCGAAGATCGGCCGAGATCCCAGTGTATCTACAGATAGTAGATATCAACGACAACAACCCCATCTTCTCTCAGTTGTCGTATCAGGTGAGGCTTTGATTCTTGTAGAATTATCTCCAACTGTCAAACGTGCTTTGACTTTATGTGGTGAAACCTGAAGTGTTTATCCTTCACATCTTTCCATCTGTGTTTGGTTTCAGAGACCTGTGTTTGAGGATATCCAGCTTGGCTCGACAGTGCTGCAGATTAAAGCCACCGATGCAGACTCAGGGCGATTTGCGCTCATTCAATACAGCCTTGTGGATGGAGAAGGAAAATTTGGGATCAATCCTACAACGGTACTTCCTTCAAAAGTGGTTCTTCTTTCCTCATTGTGTTTCTACTGCTACTTTAACCCAATGAACACAGAGTTACGGTACTTCACAAGAATAGTATTAATAACTGAATCGTAAGACGGGTATAAAGTCTGGAAACTCCCACTTGTTTAAAGCAAATTTGGAAGCCACCATAATGGAGGACTTTTCGTCTTCTTTCAGATCAACAGCAGTAGAGACCGGTGAAACTCTATGCCAGGGCTGTCAAACTCCCGGCACCCCAGATGTTGATGTCTACAATTCCTAGAATTCTTTGAATGCAATAGATGGCCAGGGAATCATGGGAGGTGTAGTTCAGAAACAGCTGGGGGGCTGGAATTCGACAGCCCTGATCTAAGCTTTGTCGATTATTTATCTAGGTCAAAATTAGAAAATTGTATTCATGATGCAGGTGCATGACTGAAAACAACCTCTCGTGGTGGACTTTATATCATATGCTTTCTTGTATCTACACGGGCAACAGCCTATAGTAAGATCTGCAAGGTCCTACAGCTGCTGTCGTTATCCGAATGTTTTACCTTTTTTGTGCACAAAATGAAAACAAAAATAGGAAAGAACGGTCAAAATATCAATGCTTTCACTTTCTACACCTAGTGTTGGATGAGGGTTGCGTTTGGATGGTCTACCCACAATGGGCGCGACTTGCTTCCTATGCCAACTTGCTTCATCTGCGCTCCGCTCCAGATGAATGCCAGAGAAAATGCATGATCCTTCTAGAAATTGGCATCCTTGATGTTAGATATTAGACAGGGAAGCAGTTTACGGCTCTCGCTAGTTGATCCGATAAATCCAGTAGCCTTTGTGAGCTGCATGTTCTTGATGTTGAGTTATGGGAACATCACACCAAGCTATTTACTCGTAGTTAGAGGACATCTGTCATTAATTGCATTATTGATCAGACTGAAGCCAATTATTATTAGATTACAGAAAACCGACGAAAACAATAAGCCGATGTTCTGGATCTGTGAGAACCATTGGAACTGAAAGCCCTTATGAAGAGCTGCTATATGGAGATGAATGAAAGTGGTGGCTGAACTTCTTTTGACTTTTGCTTATTGACACACTAAGTCGAGTGTTAATATTTGTTGAAAAAAATATCCTAGTCCACCTCGTCCGAGCTTCCCTGCCCCTTTTATTGCCGCTGCTCCAAACATTAAGCCAAGAATGTGGAAAAACCAAAATCCCAATCCAATGTGAAGCAATTTGCTGTTCCGTCTGTCCCAAAATAGAAGAAAAATCCATCCTAGCTCCGTAACGACAGACAGATTTCTTGTTGGATCATGACATTATCTCGTTATGGTATGATGGACGTAATACGGAGAGCAGAGTTATGGGTAAACCTTTCATAGTGAGATATTGCGTGACTCTTCATTCGCAGTTATCCCAGGTGACACCATGTTTCTACTTTCACTGCTAACGGTACAAGCAAAGCCTTTGACCAGTGCAATCTTAATTCTGACAGGAAATTTTAATTTAGTTTTAGTTGTAAAGGGTTATTCTTCTTCTGTAATGGCTCTATCGACCTAAACCTGTATGAGACCTGAGTGAGGAGGACCCACCGTAGACGGGACACTAGTGATACGCCCAATCTCATACACCTTTTTGTGTTGTTCTCTGCAAATAAGGATGGGGACTGGCAGATCGTCTGAGACGTGTATGTACATATTCACCTTTTTCTTTTTAACAGGGAGATATCTATATCTTGTCTCCACTGGACAGAGAAAAAAAAGATCACTACACTCTTACCGCCATAGCCCGAGATAATCCTGGGGATATAGCCAGTAACCGTCGAGAAAACTCTGTGCAGGTAACTTTCTGATGATGGTCCTCGTTCTTCTTTTTTACAGAAAATTGTTAGAAATCTCTTATACTGTGAGGTAGATATGTTCACTAAGCCAATCCCACCAGCTATCGAGGGCCAGGACCGCGCTGGGCTGTTAATGTGACCTGTTCAGGAGGACAGGTCATTGATGGGTGCTGATGTGGCTGTAGGTGGGTTGTGGATCGTACCAGATGTTCCTACATCAGTTCAGATGACCATGGCAGAAGCCAAGTGCTGGGCAGTGAGAAGGTATCTCTAGGTCTCCCACTGGTATTTACAGCCATGGCACTAAGCATGCATGGACCAGGTAGGGAGATCTTCTGATTTCTCTCTTTGGCTCAGGGTTGAATGGTCAGCCAAGCCTTTCCGAGTTTTGTAGGACAGTGCTGTGAAAAGTTGAATTCCCAGCCATTGCAGAACTGTTTGCAATTTGTACTAAGGTGTGCCATTCATGATCTTTGAGAAGTCATGTACAAAAGATCAATCAAGGACCCAACCCAAATCTAGGTGGACCTTGTTCCCTGGTGGTCCAGTTGATCAGTGGCTGTGGAAGGTGCCATGTACTACCTTCAGTACCCTCTCAAAAATACACAAAGTTAATACAGATCATTTTGTTAAGGTCCCCATAAAATCTAGGCCCGCTTTTCGATATGTCCTGTATAGCGAACCTAACCCCAGTTGTTGTGCTTTGCCTGTTTGCGTTTTATAAAGGTTCTCATCACGGTCCTGGATATCAATGACTGCCGGCCCGAGTTCTCCAAGAGCCAATTTACCACAAGCGTGTACGAAAATGAACCTGAAGGCACATCTGTCATCACCATGTTAGCCACCGATCCGGATGAAGGGGACAATGGAGTGGTGACGTACAATTTGGAGGGCCCTGGTGCAGGTAGGGAAACAGAGTGAAGAGATGTCCAAAGTTAGTGTTTCACAGAGTGATCAGGATCTCAGACTAGGCAGAAGGTTCACAGGATAATGATCATAAGCACACAGTTAAGTCAATGGCTTAGACACAGCTATGGGAACGACATTAAGTGGTCTAGCCAGAGCCCAGATGTAAACTCAATTGAACATCTGAGGAGGGACCTGAAAATGACTGTGTACTGATGGTTCCATCCAACCTGGCAGAGGACCTGTAGAGATGAATGGCAGAAATGGCCCAAATCCAGGTGTGCAAAGCAAGTCTCATAAAACCCGAGACAACCTGAGGCTGCGATCCCTTTGAGAAGAAACTGCATATGAATGTCAATGTGATATTTCAGCTTTTTCCTTTCAGTACATTTGTTATGTTGACAGAAATCCCTTTGTTTGTCATTATGGGATATTGAGTGTAATTTGATTTGAAAAAAAGTAACAATTTCAACAAAGCTGCAACATAAAAAAGTGGGAAAATGTGCTGTATATATTACTCTGTCATTGAATGTTGTGTTATTTTCCACTGTCTCAAACATGACAATGAGCTCTTACTCTAAACACATCAACCTTTTCAGACGCATTTCTCATCGGCAAAGACTCTGGTCTCATCACGTCGCGGAGGCTTTTGCAGTCCTTTGAGAGGTTTAACTTGACGGTGGTGGCTACAGATAAAGGCAAACCCCCTCTATGGGGGACGACTATGTTAAGGGTGGAGGTCATCGATGTGAATGACAATCGTCCAGTGTTTGTGCGTCCTCCAAATGGCACCATCCTCCACATAAAAGAGGTATCTATTCCAGCCACAGGTGCCTCTAAATGACCTTTATTACTCATTTGTAAGCTTTTGTGATCATGTATCTGTTCCTCTTGTTGAGAGTGAACATGAAAGTTTTGGGGAGAACAACATAGACCTGATTGAGAATCACAACTTACAAGAAAACGTGATTTCAATGGCCATTCTGAGATGTATCATGATGACACTGCTGTGGAGCCCTCTGGTGGTTTGTACTCGTCATGTTTTTTTGATGTTTCTAACAGGAAATTCCCCTGAAGTCCACCGTGTATGAAGTTTATGCTACAGACAATGATGAGGGGTTGAACGGGGCTGTACGTTACAGTTTGCTCAAAACGGGAGCTGGAAACAAGGACTGGGAGTACTTCACCATTGATTCGACTAGTGGGCTGATCCAGACTGCTCAACGGCTGGACCGAGAGAAACAAGCCATGTATAACGTGAGTCGTTCTACACAGTATGATGGCTACGTTTTATCGATAAAATCACATATAAGAAATTGCTTTGACTGTGGAAGGTACCAGCAAATAGTTCATGTGTCTTTTTTTAGTGCCGGAACCAAATCGGCAAAAACGGATCCAGATCTTTACAAGAATCTAGAGTCTTGGTCTTTACTGGTCTTCAACTAACCACAGCTAGATGTGTGGCCAATCCTTTATAATTTACTAATAAAGCCGTAATCTTATATATATATATGCCCCTTACTGACTGACCAGGTGTAACGGGGAGCCCCCTATAGGGTGAGGGGGAACCCCCAATCTGCAGAGATGAAGCCTTAAGGACAGGTATACAGCTTCCAGGGAACAAACCAAGATATTAACAGAAACTAGAAAGATCCCTAAGCCCTGACTGAGATCCTTGAAAGATGGTCTCGAAATACTAACTAGGCTAGGTTTGCAAGATGAATAAAACATAAACCAGACAGACAATAAATGCAGGTATACAGATTCCAGGGAACAAACCAAGATATTAACAGAAACTAGAAAGATCCTAAGCCCTGACTGAGATCCTTAAAAGGTGGTCTCGAGATACTAACTAGGCTAGGCCTGCAAGACGAACAAAACATAAACCAGACATACGATGAATGCAGGCATACAGATTCCTAAGCACGGTACAGTACAGGGGACAGACAGAAGAGAGATCCAAATACAAGAGCCAAAGGTCATACACGGAATATCATAACTAGAGGGGTCAGACAAGAGAGGGATCCTAAATACATGAGCCAGAGGTCATACACAGCAAATCAAAGTAAACCAGCATACAGGGACTAGGCAAGAAAGACTATCCTGGTCCAAGGATCAAGGGGAATCCTGGTCGTACTTATAGGGCAGAACAGGTCATGTGACCGCAGACCAATTAGCCCAACAGATGGCCTGCAGGCTGAAAACAAAACAACAGGAATCCCTGCTACCACCAGCAGGGGGCAAGGCCGAGACGTGACACCAGGGACCAGAACCACCCCTACATTTTCCAATTATTCCTTCTAATGGGACTTTACAGGCAGCTATTGTGTTGGATCAATTACCAAGGTTTCATAGAAGTCCCAAGGCTTCCTCATAGCTCCACCTGGCAGGGAACAATCCTCCCTGGTGCATCCTGAGAGAGATGTTGTGTAGCCTTTGTAGGCACATGGATTTTGAAGTTATGTATTGGTGGTTTACGGGAGACAAAGACATGGTGGATAAGCCAGTGTGTCGAGTTAACGTCACCGTTAAAATAATAACTGTATCTTTGTGAGAGAACCCAGAGTTAATGAGATCTTCTAGAGCAGGTCCAGAGATTACAGAGTTGTTTATTTAATCATTTATATGCAGTGTTTCATTGTTACAGCTGATAATTGTTGCGTCTGACCTCGGACAACCAGTGCCTTATGACACCATGCTCCCGCTTCAAGTTGCATTGGATGATATTGATGACAACGAGCCCATCTTTGTGAGACCACCGGTAAGCCTGAAAGAGTATCTGCCATCCTAAACGATCATCTAAGATACTTTAGATCACCATGGGGTCTTTCGTACACAAGTTATGTTGTTGGTGACAGAATCGCACGTTATTAGATTACTATGAACAGGAATAGGTGCAGTAGTGAATAACCAAATTGTTCTTGGTTGTGTGTCTTGGGTTTCTTTATAGCGAGGAGCCATACAGTACCAAATCCTATATGTCCAAGAGCACTCCAGACCTGGGACTGTGGTAGGGAATATCACAGGTGGGGTGGATGCAGATGAAGGATCGAATGCTATTGTCTACTACTTCATTGCAGGTATTCCCATTCTATCAACGGTTTCATGAAAAACAAAGATGTCTTCCACCGTAGACTTCCTCAAGATATTCCCTCAGAGTTTCTTACATGTGACATGTTGAGTTGAACAAATGACAAATCTCCAAACCATAATCTTAATTAGAAGTATTTCCAAATAATTCAAAATCAATATAAAGCAAAACCATGAAATGAGAGCACTATGTCCTTTCTAGTGCACTGCGTGGTGGTAATATCAATATTTCAGGGTGTTGGGTGGCCAGTGGGGATTGTTCGGATAAACGTGCAGTTTCTTTTCATTGCACCATCTTTTTTCCTCCATAGCTGGAAACCAAGATAATAACTTCAAGCTTTTCCCAGAGGGTCGGTTAACCGTGCTTCAGAATTTGGACAGGGAGAAAGAACCCTATTACACTGTAATTGTCAAGGCCTCCAGCAACAAGAACTGGAAACCCCTGAGGAGTCTAAGAGCAAGTCAGATTTATGACCCCAGCGTGGATTCTACTCTACAAGAAGTGAGGATCTATCTGGAAGATATTAATGACCAGCCACCCAGGTTCACAAAGTCTGAGTATACTGCTGGTAAGAACATGTTATGGACACTGGTAGAGCGCTTAGTTTGGAGATGAGATAGAATACTAAATAAGAGGCAAGTGTGTCTTAAAGACCTCTGAGGAAACTGTTGTCTCTATGGTACATTTATTTAACCTCCTACCGCCAGGGGTCTGCAGGGAGGCAGACCTGAATGCTGCAGGGCCGGAGCTCCAGGCAGCCCTCTTGCAGCTAATGCCTTTGATCGGCCACAGGGAAGGGAGGCGGGCAGTAGAAGCTACAAGAGTCGCATAGCAGGTCACCCCGTGCCATTCAGACCCACCCACTGCTGGCACAGCACATGCAGCATGTGCACAGGGGTTAACAGAAAATAAACATTTGCAGCATTTTACTCTGAAAATGACCTTATGTCAGAAGACTATGGTGTCCTGATTGAATAGTATCCATGTAATATTAGAATACAGGTTTGACTTTATCATTCTCTCAAATCTTATTTTTGGGAGCTGCTGTTGATCCAAAAGAATATTTGAAAAAGGAGAGCTTGTACAGCACTTTGTTTGATATCTGTTGTTCCTCCACATCCGGTCAATACTACAATCCCACTTATGGACGAGTCAGGAGAGCGTTCTCCTGATAGTATAACACAGTTCAGTCAAATACCTACCAGGGTTGCAGCAGTCAGAGTGGCAACTAGGCCCATCCCCTTTAGGGTGACTGCGCCTCATCAGTACAGGGGGTTAAAGGTGATCAGAGGTAACCTGGGAACAGGTGATTAAAGGGGGCTGGGGGCATGCATAAATATATGTAATGCAAGGAAGGGTTGAAGGGTATGGGGTCTCTAGGCACAGATGTTGTCTTGGGCCTAGTGAGGTCTAGTTACGCCCCTGACAGCATCAAAACTAATTCCAAGAATGCTTTTTAAAATTTGCCACATCATTGCGTGAGATCAGTCCAGGCTTCACCCCAAGGAACATCCAGATCTGAAATACCACCTGGTTGAGGATCATTACAATTCCAAGTGCACACATTGACCTCTTTTTCGGTTCACTTGATCTGCGTTACCGGTCAAGGGGAGGTCACCTGGAGTTATGCTGTATATTAAAATAGAAGTAACCAAACTGTTCTTCTTTCCGGTCACATTTAGGTCAGAATATTAATAAGCTACTACAGATTAGATGACAACTGTCTTCCTGTAGCATCAAAGCATTTTAACCTGCTATTCTCTGTCATAAGGTGTCGCGACAGATGCCAAGGTCGGATCAGATTTAATTAAAGTTCGAGCTGTCGATTCCGATGTTGGAAATAATAGTCTGGTCTACTACAGCATTCTGGGAATCCACTACATTAAACTGAACTCCAACGATACGAAGGAGGTGAAAAACATCTTTGTTATTGGTAAGAATTCATAGTGTAGCCTTTCCATGCGTCTGGAAGAATCTGGTGGTCAATGGATCACTGTATTGTAGGGTCAAAGGGGCATCATTATTATAATTAATTTTGGGTGTGTACACACCGTTATGATGTGACAAAATTCATGGTGAATGTCCGTGTCCCCTCACGGCAGATATGAAATATATGACCAGAAAATCAGAAAGTCAACAGACACATTATTGGGGAAACGCACTTTGTGGTTGTTGACATATACCACATTTGGTTTATACCCTACGTATGCCACAAATAGCTGCTCACATCAGCCTTTGGTCTAAAGTAATTACCTACCAACATACACCACTAGATGGCAGCAACAAAGCAAACAGTCACTCGATTTTCAGGATTTTATTTCGTGGAATTGATGGTTTTCCAGATTATCTTAATTTTCCCAAAAATAATAAGAAAACCAATCAGATTGTTCATGGAAAAAATGTTTCAGAACAGAAGTTAAGGCTCTTGGACTTAATGACGAGAGTCCTGTCTTTCCCGGCAGGTCACGTTGATGGCATCATTAGGACGTTTGACTTGTTTACGGCCTACAGTCCTGGCTATTTTGTGCTGGACATCATGGCCAGGGACCTGGCGGGACACAATGACACTGCTGTCGTTGGAATCTATATTTTAAGAGATGACCAGAGACTGAAGATAGTCATCAATGAGATTCCAGATCGGGTGCGTGAGTTTGAAGAGGAGTTCATACGTCTGCTGTCCAACATCACAGGAGCCATTGTGAACACCGATGATGTACAGGTAACTGCAAGGGAAATCGTGTATAGGTCAGTAAGGTCAATGGGAAGTGGGTTTTTCTGAATGGATATTATCCTTCTCAATAAAAAAGAAAAAGGAGAAATGGAAAATATGTGAAATTATGGCAAAGAATTGCTACCCTATATAAAATAAATGGTGGCATGCCCTACTACTCCTCTTTCCCATAGTTTCCAGTTGTCGGCCACAGTTGTTTTTGCTTTCGTCCTCACCTCTCTGCTTTCCTTTTTACGTTCTCTCATGACTTTCTGTCCAGGTTTGTCCCATATATTTGAAATTCAATTAAATATTTCAGGATACGCTCTCAGGTTTTACATCGTTTTCTCCACACAGTTCCACGTAGACAAGAAAGGTCGGGTGAACTTTGCCCAGACGGACATGCTGATCCACGTCGTAAATCGAGACACCAACAGGATTTTAGATGTGGAAAGGTACAGGGGTGATGTATCACTTCTCAATACTTAATGTCTTGGCCAACTTCAACGTTGGCGGCCGAAAAGTTGGTTTGCACTATAAATGTCCAACGTTGGTATGAATGGTCCTCTTGTTGAGTGCATCACTGATCTCCCTTTGCTTGTGGTCCCTTGATTGTGATGTCTTTCTTTGTTCTTTCTAAGAGTTATTCAGATGATAGATGAAAATAAGGAGCAGTTACGAAATCTCTTCCGCAACTACAATGTTCTGGACGTCCAGCCGGCCACTGCAGCTCAAGCAACAGAGGACCTTTCTGCTCTACAGGTGAGGCGGCTTTATTGGTTAATCAAGGGATACTCAATGAAAAGTAGACTTCCCCATTGTGCTGTCAGGTCGCTTTCAGGAAATAATCACCAAAATATTTTCCAAACTGATTTGTTCAGTATTTACGGGACACGTGCCAATGGCTAACGTGTCTTCTCTGTACAGATGGCAATCATTATCCTGGCTATTCTCCTGTTTCTGGCCGCCATGCTGTTTATTTTGATGAACTGGTACTACAGGACTGTGTAAGTAGTTTCCGAACGCTTTGTAATCGATAAGTAAAGTAAGCATGTCTGTAAATAATGTTTAGCAATGTGGTTTTAGAGCATAAAATGTTTGTTTTTTTTGACAATTTTTATTGATCATGTACAAGTAGTTAATTCCCAAGGCAGTGTGTCACAAAAGCAAGGTTAGGTACTCACAAGTACAGTAGTTTTTCTGGGTAGGGATGTCCTGATCAAGATTTTCGGGTCCCTGATCCTTGTCAAGCAGTATTCAGAATAAATTGATACCAGGTCAAAATCCAGTACTGCATTACCTGGTGCCAGACCGACGTCTTCTTAAAGAAAGGGAATCCGGGGCCTCGGGTTTCATTCACGTTGTTTTCCCATTCTGCTCATGGGATAATGAGCAAGCAGGTAAGACCCCATGAGTGAATGCAGAGGCACCTGCACACTGCACTCCAATCGGGAGACTTGCAGTGTCTCTTCTGCTTACTTCATGACTCGCAGACAGGAAGGGAAAACGCTAATATTGAATGCTGACGCTGTGGGACTCCAGCTGAGCTAACTAGCATGCCTTGGACTTCTGCTAAGATCAGGTCCAGTACCGATCCTAGGGTTCAGATCATTACATCCCTATTCTGGGTATGGAAAAACAAGGCAATTCTCACTTTATCCAAATCAAGACTATTTCTTAAAATCTTTTATCTGCCTTGACATCACTGCACATTATAGGAAAATAATATTATATTATAACAAACGGCTCCTCTCTTGTTCTATTCCTGGGTTTAGCAACTGCTCGGTGATCCCTGTAACTCAGTTAACCCTTTCACTACTATAATAGAGTATACTCATTGGCTGGTGGCCAGCAGGGGGAGCATTTTGCCTGTCTTTAAAAATGTACGAATGAAGAATACACAAACATTTTTCACTGTAATGGAAAATGGTTTGAGAGTCACCTTACCTATGTGTGTCAGGTCTAAAATCCTGACTTCCGACACTGGATGTTTTTTTTATTATTAAAATTAAAGAGAAGATGGCCCAGGACAGAACTCTGACGTTCTGCAGTTACTACATTTGCCAAACTGAATATTTTCCATTCATTACCCTCTGTACTCTGTCTTCAAACCAGTTTTCGAAGAAACAATTGCAGGTTGTACAGTAAAGTACTGTGTGAAATATCAAATGTGTAACAAAGCGTAAGTAGACGGAGGCACTAAACAACTCTGATCTATACTATTACTTCTTCCAAGAATGCAGCCAAGATCATGCATTATTTTTTTTAAAGTTTTGTGGTACAAGACGGCATCTTTATTTTAATTTAATTCTGCAGACACAAGAGGAAACTGAAAGCAATTGTTGCTGGCTCCACTGGTAAGTTACTCATTCTCATTTTATGAACCTTCAATTTTTGTACGGCGGACCCACACTTCTACAGCTATGCTAGCATGTTTCTTAGTTTTTATGTATTTCCCCAAACAGCTCCTGTTTGATAAATGGAATGCTTTCCAGTCTTCCAAAATGTATTTGGACACCTACTGTGGGGTCTATTTGTAATCACTCTTGTTTCAGTGAAGTACAGTGAGCTTTGTATCTAGGGATTTCTCATCTTAGTTTTCACCATAGTTTACGCTGAAGTTGTTTGATGTAGTTTGCATCCTCTTTGCAGTAAGACTTGTTCATCACAGCTTTTACCAGTTTCCATGGAAGATCAAGGAAGAATGACATTTAAAAATTGCCAAAGTATATTAAATCTAGTTGCAAATAAAGGATATCTGAAGTTGACCTATTCTACAAAAGAATAACCGTGGTACCGTTACTCAACATTGTCACCTGCTGTTATTGTATTTTGCACCAGTGCACCTATTTTACCAGTTTTATTCAACAGACAAGCGTAGAAACCACTAAAGAATAGAAAGGTGTTGTCCAATTTGCCATTTCCTCTTAATCACAAATTGCTTTCTATTAACCTTTCACAGTTTTGAATATGTGCATCAAACCAGATGTGGGAAGTCCATTTCCTACCGTTCGGTTTTGTCTTTCAGGTAACAGAGGATTCATGGATATCCTGGACATGCCTAATACAAATAAGTATTCTTTCGAAGGGTGAGTCGCTCACTGTTTTATCGTTTGTGTTGGTTTGGTCATGATTCAGTATCTTCAACCTACCAAGGCCAGGGTCAGACGAGTACACTAGGTAAGCCCGTACTGATCTGCCTCCCGGCATCCGTCGCAGCATTGTGATGCTTCGACGGGGCCGGTCACACACTGTAGCGCACGCTACAAGCGGACATGCAAAAAGCCTCCTCGTCCAAACGCTAGATGCGCGTTGGACGGGGCTGTAAAGCATGATCCTCCATAGGAGGAATGAGCCTTGCAGTGATGAGCGCACTGTGCTCAGCGAGGTGGCCAGACGGGCGTCAGAGAGGAAGGATGCCCACTCTCACGGACGTTCCTTCCGCTCTCTCAAAGACGTTCGTCTGACTCCGGCCTAAAAGCTCTTAAAGTAGATCATGAGATGGATCAGTCTAAGTATCTCTGGTTGGATATCTCTGACCAAAAGTGAAATTTATCCTGCAGTCGGCAGAGATTTCGTTAAAGAGGTCTCACTGCGGCAGAACTGCACATGTGTCAGCTAGATAGATTTATATTTGATGAACTGATTTAATTTTTTCTGCCTTTAGAGCAAATCCAGTGTGGCTCGATCCTTTCTGCAGGAACATGGAGCTGGCGGCTCAGGCAGAACATGAGGACGACCTGCCAGAGAACCTGAGCGACATCACAGACCTTTGGAACAGCCCTGCGAGGACACATGTAAGTCAGAATAGTCCATTTTAGTTACAGCGTGTTGTCTCACTTTTTAACTTGGTCCTTCTGTCATTACCATGTCTACAACTGAACAGCATTCATTTTTAACATTAAAAAAAAAAAAAAAAAACTAAGACCTAAGTCGAGCCTTTCATAAACCATAAGCTTCCTGTTCATGCTTCATCTGCGCACAATGTGATCAAGTTGAAATGTTCTTCTTCCAGGGTACCTTTGGCCGAGAGCCAACAGCTTCCAAACCAGAAGATGACCGTTACCTTCGTGCCGCAATCCAAGAATATGACAACATTGCCAAACTTGGCCAGATTATGCGAGAAGGACCCATTAAGGTAGCCTTCCTCTTGGTTTATGTATTAATACCCTTTCTATAAAGGGAAACCCACATAACATACCATGTATCGACTTGGGGGAAAACCAGACTTTTTTACTCAAGCACTTCTGGAACCAGAAAATACAAAAATCTTTAGCAAATTTGATCAGTCTCCGCCCACCATGAATTCATAAAGGGGCACTACCACTAACATAAGCTGTAACTAGATTAGTTGTGCATTATAAACAAAACCACATTATAAAACACATGCTGCTGTTCTAACAGTCAATGAGGTGGAGGGGGGAATGTTTTGATAAGGCGGCAGGGGGTCTATTGTTCTCAAGGCTAAGATAAGAGGTGGCAACTGAGAGAGATAAAACACGGAGCTTAAAAGACTTCTAATCTACCCCCAGTGATGTCCTTTGAATACATCCCACACAATACAATGATGTGAGTCGGTGACTGACCCATTCACTCCATTCTATGGCCAAAGCCACATAGCGAGGAGCAAGTGATGGAACGATACTGGGGGCGGGCAGTTTACAACACAAAATATCACACAGTGGATGCACCCAGTGACACATATAGTGGAAAATATCACCCAATGGATGCATCCAGTGACCCATATAGTGGAAAATATCACACAAATGGATGCACCCAGCAACACATAGAGGAAAATATCACCCAATGGATGCACCCAGTGACCCATATAGTGGAAAAAAATCACACAAATGGATGCACCCAGTGACACATATAGAGGAAAATATTATCTTCACTAAACATACAAGAGTAAAACAAAGCACATGTAAGACATCAGTGACGTAAAACAAACACAATAAAGACATTCAATTATTTGGTGGTACTGGCCCTTTAAGTGCGTTTGCCTCCGTGATTTAATTGTTGCATTCATTCCACATGCCGGCACAGGGATCGCTGCTGAAAGTTGTGTTGGATGATTACATGAGGCTGAAAAAGCTATTAGCTCAAAGAATGGTCCATAAAGCAACCACCAGCACGGGGGACCAGTCCTCGGTCACAGAGGTAGAATGGCTTGTGGTGGATTTCAGGCGCTTGAGCCGGTTTGGAAATGTGTATGCACGGAGTGGACTTTCTAGAACTCCCTAACTCTCTTATAGACACCTTTTTTTTGTTTCTTCTTTTTAACAAATTTAATTCCACAGAACGACAAGTAAGTGTTGAGTGTTTCTTTTCCGGTTTACCTGCATGGGGTTTTTAATAGTGAATTTACTCACCTTTTGTCCTCCTCTTCAGGTCCGGGACTCCCAAACCCGTTAGTCCCTCCACATATCTAATGCAATTTGCGCTCTTACACAACTTGCGTACCTTAGAAACCGCAATATGTTTACCATTACAGACTTGCGCACTTTACATCCGCAAGCTCAGTAGCAACTGTGCAGAGCGGTGGATTGGAGCTGAGCATAGGAGTATATCCGATTGATCGCTTCCTCTCTGAGACCACGCGTTAATGCGGGCAGTCTCAGAAGATGACGTCACTAGTGACCGATCAGGTGACTAGCAGCCAGGAAACTCAAAAGTCCAACTGCTGCTGGTGATGATGAGTGGGGTGCACAAAACATCTCCACTTCACCCAGTGCTTTCTACAGATCGGGACAGCTTGAGGGGGGGCACTCCTCACATCCTGACCACTTCTTCTCTGTCACCTCAGATTTTCTGTCTATAAATCAATTTCAAACAACACAAACACATTTAATGTCAAACCATGTTTAGTAATTATTACTCATGCGATGCGTCAGATAGTTAATGTGAAAGCCGCCATCTTGGAATCGAATGCTAGCTTTCAAGCCCTAAATCGTAGGGTGCATGTGATGATTGCAGGCCAATCAGATTGCAGAGTAGCTCATGGCATTCCCCTACGCAGATGCAGTTCATAAAATTCTACCAGAGGATAACTTACAATTTGCGATTCATTTCTTTTATAAAAACAAGTTAACACACAGACTGCTTTTTCTTGACCATTTTTTAAAGGTTTGATGATGGCTCAGAGACTTTTGGTGACGGCCACACGTTGGCTCATTTGAAGTATCTTCAACAGTCTTTTGATGAGAGGACAACATGGTTATTATCTCATGTAGTTACAAGTAAGGCCGGTGTCAGACAAGTGCACTACGTGCGCACGCACTGTCGCGCCTCCCGAAGCAGCGTTGTGACGTTTCGACAGGGCCGGCCACATGTCGTAGAGCACGTACGACAACGGACGTGCTGAAAAGCTCCCCGTCGCAATGTGCATTCGATGGGGCTGCAAAGCATGATCCTCCATAGGAGGATCGCGCTTTGCATCGTTGACCGCTCAACGAGGCGGCCACACGGGCGTCAGAGTGGAAGGATCGTCCACTCTCACGGATGTCCGACACCGGCCTAACCCAACCTTTATGTGAGTCACAGGAAGGGGCTATAGCTGGAAATAATTGCTCCTAGTTCTTGCCCATTCTTCCGCGCGTGATCTTTCCATTACCCAACATGTAGCCTTCACTAGAAATGTGTTTGAGAGCATATTTACCTTTGAAAACATCTAGTAGTTCAAAAAAACCTTTTATTACAGGAAAATCATTAATATTCTTATCGTTTAATTACAGTTAATACAGAATGATATGGACGATGATGAAGACCAAAGTCCACGTCACGGTTCCCTTCGCTTCAAGCACAAGCAACCAGTTGAACTAAAAGGACCTGATGGGATTCACGTGGTTCACGGAAGCACTGGAACATTGTTGACATCCGATATCAACAGTTTACCAGAAGATGACCAAAGAGGGCTTGGACGATCTTTGGAGACTCTTCACCAAGAAAACGGTATTTTGAATGACAGAAACGCTCGAACGGAATCTGCCAAGTCAACGCCCATGCACAAAATGAGAGATACCATCGTGGAAAGCCCCCTAGAAATAACGGAGTTATGACTAGAGGTGGCCTCATTGGTCTAGCAGTTAGGAGTTATGTACTGAGCTGGGACTGAACCATCATTGCACAAAATGAATAGGAGCGAACTTGCACAACTTAGGCTGAAGGTGGCCTACAAAGAGGAAGCACAATTTTGGCTGATTTGGCACAAGTTACTAGCCTCCTCTGTCAGGATGGGCTACTAAAGGCTTGAGGCTATAAAACATGGATGACTTTATAGTGTTGGGAATTTTGCTACTGGATGGGATGGCACGAGAAGGTCGACGGAGGCCTTCACCAGTAGAATAGAGGAAGGCTAGACATCGCTCGGTACCAAGATTTCTTTTCTGCTGGCAGTGGAAGCCATTCAGAGTCTAGGCGGAGGACTTTGATCAAAACAGGACACTGGACTAACCACTGCCTTAGGCCTATGAGGTCATACAATAAAAGTATTTTGAACTTTAGATGGACTTCTGAGTGTTTTGGCTTACCAAATGTATGCAAGGTCAGAGGTTCCATCGCCGGAGATTCTGGATGAGTTTTTACGTGTGCACTTTCATTTTATGTTACAAAATGTTTGTCAGTTGTGTTTTTTTTATGTTGGGAAGAAGACGTCGGATCGATACCATCCTGCTCTATGATGCCTAAGGAGGCCACGCTTTCCTTTAATATTTAAAGATGCATAGAGTGGAGCAGAGGTGGACAAGCCGGCACATTTCAGCAAACGACGAGCACAGAAATGTTAATTCCGCTGACTGGAAATAAATCGCATTATGCACTGCCCTAATATTGTACTTTTTATTGTCACACCCAAGTGTTTGATAATCAGGAATTTATCTCAATGCTTAAGAATTACTGTGACGCAGGTGATCCCCGCATCATTTTAACGTCCTGGTCCTTTCAGACATGCCGTGGCACACAGATTTTTATGGTACTGGTCATCTTAAAATGTGTCTGAGTTCATAGCGTCTGGAGTCGATGCATTAGGGGTCACTTAAAGAGGTTTCCTCTGTTGACAGGTGAGCTTACACTCTATCCCTTCGCTGCTGAGCCATTTCACCACCATGTGCTCATCTAAGTCATGTTTTATTGCAGGACCCAGACAGATTATACCTCATTTTATCAGTGGACTGAAACGATTCAGAATAGATCATTACTACAGTATGTGTACACAGTCACATCAGAATGCTGACAATGAGAAAATTTGCATTCCGATTTCAATCATACACAGCATGTAAAATATATTTTTACACACTTTATCATCCATACTTTAACCGTTTATCTTATAACCTTTGGTTATATGTGTGACACATTCTGCCAAACTACAAGACTTCCAGGGTTATACCCAGGACGTACTTGAAAACGAGAGAAATCTCAATATATCCTTCCTGGTAAAATCCTTTGTAAATAAAATAATTCAGAGAAAGGTGAAACTCAGGAGAATTGTCCAGAGAAGAGAACAATATAGACCAAATGGGAGAATTTTTCTGTGTGGGGAAATGAGGCGAGTAAATGGCAGCAGCATTGTGAAAAAATGAATAAAATGGCATATTTTTTTTCTATTTGGGTTTGGTCCTGTCTAATGACACCTCTTGACCTAGTGGGTTGTATAGTAACAAACATAGGAATTTTAAAAACCTACAAACCCGTGTTGTGGATCTACATTTTAGGCACTGCCGGCGTTTCACAAACATTCATTCCAAAGAGCGATGGATTAACCTGCGCGGTTCAGCTGCTCCTGCGGTGCTTTAAACTCTTAAAATTAGGGTAAATGTGGAAGGTGCAAACAACACCAACAAGAAACAGGGTTAATCAGAGAAAGGAAACACTCTGGAGAACTTGGAGAAGTGAAAACTCTAGGTCAAAATAGCCAAACCAGAAAAATTCTCCCATTTATCTCACTTTCCAAATCAGCTATTTTGACCTAGAATTTTCACTTCTCCAGAGTTTCACCTTTCTCTGAATAACTGTGAAAGTGTAAAATAGACTTTGTATGCCTGTATCAGTATACACTGTGTGTGCATTCCCTATACGTAAAGTAAAATCTCCTACATGTGAAGTATATACTGCATGAATTTGTATATGTATGAATGAGGGTTTAAACTATACTAAAAAAAAAGACAAGTCTGGGAGGTGGGTGCATGCAGTACCCCACCCCCCATATAAAAAGAAAACTGGGGCAGCATGTGCTGCTGTAATGGATGTAACAAACCAATAAAGACACCGTAACAGTGATAGATATGGGTAGGTTTTCCAACAAGCCAAGTGTTAAACGTTTATCTGAGATCATGGACGGCTGTGACATCACGGATTGTACTTTTAGGTTTAACAGGACCTGCTCTACAGTTTTTATTTTCCCTGGGCTGCTGGACTGACACTGGGTGTCAGGTAAGTTCAGAAGTGAACGTTTTGGCCGCACTACAGCCTTTCTCAAACAGCTGTCATTGGAGTGCGAGGCTGAACTGTGATTTCCTCCTATAAATCGAGCAGCTGGCTTTTTGGTCAAGCAGCACCCTACACTGTGGATATGTATACCATGCATTGCCTGTCATGTGCTTTGCTGCTGTGTGTTTGTTCAGCTGCCCTTTCGCAATGCAACTTACAGTAATCACGGCCCAGCACGGTTTTTTCTGACAGAAAATCATTAATGCATTCTCAGTTTACTTTTCTAATTGTTTTGACGGAAGGTCCCACACTCCGAGAGGAGGAAGAACAGATCCCGTCACTTAGTTCCACTCGCCCATTCAATGCAGTAATGTTCACAAGTAACCACTAGAGGGCGCCCATACCCCAAATTAAAGTGTATGTGGCTACAAAGTAAATCTGAAGATTGTCTTAAAAGGACACTAACCTCTTAACTTGCTCATTACAAACAAAAACCACATTATAAAAAACACATGCAATTACTTCAAAGAAAAAAGTGCAGCATGTAAAAGGAATAAAATTTAGTCTTGATCTCCCTACCATTTTGTCGATTTTACCTACGAGGCAACACTTACGGTAAATGTTTTTCTTAAATATGGCAGATTAGATAAACCAAAGAAGTAAACGGCTAATGAAATTGATGGAGGGGTGTTTAAACAAGGTTGCAATGGGCTATTGTTCTTCAGGGTGCTCAATAAGAGATGGCAGCTGAAGGAGATAAAACAGGGAGCTTAAAAAACTTCTAATCGCCCCCCCCCCCCGGTGATTTCCTTTGAATCCATCCCACACAATTCAATGGTTTGAGTTAGCTGCGTTACACATGGTGCTCATTTTGTGTGATATTTTCTTGTTTTAACCCCCCTGTATCTTTCCATCACTTAGACTCAACCCCCTTCCCGCCGCAGGACGTTCCATGCATCTTGGCAGCAGGAGGGCTTTGAGGACTCAGGCTGTACATGTACACCCCAGTCTTCAAATCGAGCTGCCTCAGTCCCTCCCCGTGGTGTGTGTCATTGGCTACAGGGGGATGACTTGTTTTCAGGTGTCACCGTGTAGCCAATGACGCATGCTGCGGGCAAAGATGAGTGCGACGGTAACTGTCAGCGAGACGTACCTGTACGCCTCGCTGACGAAAACCACCCCTTAATAAAAAAAAAAAACAAAGCACATGTAAGATATCAGCAGCTTAAAATAAACACACTGGCACTTCATTTTTTGGTGGTAGTGGCCGTTTAAAGTGCACCGTCAGGCAGGAGTAGTTTTGCCCATTTAACAGGGCACCTCTCTGTTTACATAAAGCACTGACCTATAAAAGGTCAGTAAACATATCGGGAAAGATCCTTCGTCTGGCACAGAAGCGCGCCATGTCGCACAGGGGAGAGGCCATTCATCCCGCTTAATCCATGTGCCGCTCTGTTGCAGACTGAGCAGTTTTTGTTTGAAAAAAGGGGAGATATTTCATCTTACATTATATAGGTAGGCGAAAAAATGCTGATCTATATAAAAGAGAGAGTGGCCCTGTCACATGGGCAGAAATTATCATGTCAGACATCCATATCACTATCCATCTCCGCCTTTAGGAGGGTTTAAAAATGTAAATTTGGATTTACAGATCCAAAGTAAATATTAAAAATTATTACATAAAAAAAATCTAAACTCCTTATTTATTTATTTATAAAGGATTTTACCAGGAAGGATACATTGAGATTTCTCTCGTTTTCAAGTATGTCCTGGGTTCGAGAACATTGAGTGGTTACAGAAGTACAAAATAGTAAAATGCTCCGCGTGTTCTCTTCACACAGGTTTAAAACCTTTCGGCTCATACCTTTTCAAAAGATCCCCCCCCCCCCCCGGGAAAAAACAAGTGTCAGGCCTCTCTGTTCCATTTCCTCTGTCAATGTCCTTTGACGGTTTTAGATTTTTCCATAAAAAGTGGCGACGAGGACCAGATTATTCTTTAATTTAAAGCAGTTTTACATCTGCCAGAAACCATTAAATGGGAGGCTCAATATACAGCGTCGTCACATGTGATCTCACGTGTCTGTATATACGAATATTCCTGATCAGAATGGAGCTAGTGGAAGATTTTTGGAGCGTTAAAAAAGGTACCGTTATGGAAGGTCTAGATTTAATCCGGAACGCTTTGGACAGTATCTACGTTCAAATCTATAGAATATAGGGAAAGGTTTCATTTCTATTCAGGACAAGCCTGGCCGCCACATTTCTCTGCTTCTAGATCGTTTATCGATACGGCTTTTGTTTGGAGCAGTACGTCTTCAACTGCAAAGACCCATTTTGAGGAGGTAGACCTGCACACAGAATGAGGCCCTGCAAACACTGGATAACAATTTTTTTAGTAAATTAAAGTATTGTTTTTTCAAAATCCAGAAAGTATAACACCGTGTGAACCTGCAAGTCCGTCCATAAAGGCAGCAAGTGGATCACGCAGGATCTGCCTGTGTGAAATAAATTGTAAAAGACAGACAAGATCAACAGATCAAATAAAATAAAGGTTCACATTTGTGAAATGAAAATCTAGCACAACCAAGATCGTTGAAGCAAACATGTACAGTATATGCTAAGGATATAAAACCTGTAACATATTTAGGGGGGGGCCAACAGGGAGGGAGAAGAAAAAAAAAAAGGGGGGGGGGGTATAGCCGAATATAAAAGGGGTGGGGGAGGGAAATAAGACCTCAAAACCTCTCAGGTCTGCAAGTTTAACAAAGCAGGAAAACGAGTGAAGGACGAGATCAGGTTCCATCTGGACCAGATCACGGTGTACATCTCGGTCTGGTCAGATGAGGCAAGAATCAACTGTTCCAGAGAATGGGGAGGGGCAGAGAGCCTGTCTCCAGTATAAGGGGATGACTCTCTTGGCCACATTCAAGATGGGTATCAGGACAGAGCGTTTATATGTGCGTGTTGAGATAGTAGTGCGGTGAAGAAGCATTATCGCAGGACAGAACACACCAACGAGGGATCAACAAACTCGGATGTGACAGCATGAATGGCCGGCCAGAATTTATTAAACATACGTGAAAATAAGGAACATAGGGATCAAGCAATCATTTTTTTTTTTTTTATTCAAAAGCTTTTGAGTAAAATTTATCGACAGTACAAGTAAATGAAATATAGCCGTAGATACAGAAAGTATACCATAAAGTATATCCCAGTGACAAAGGACTTTGCAATAGTTCAGGGTGTAAATCAGTGGTTGACATAGAGAGTTCAGTAAATGAATAGATATGGTCTTCAAATGACTAAATAAAGAGTGTATGTCCCTTACAGCGGTTCGGTTAAAAGCGGTTCTGTCTTCAAGGGAGATACCTAGGCTGCATAACATAAAAATTCTTTCATTTTTCTGCCTCCCCCTTGTGTGAAGAGCTAGGTGAGGCAGAAAAGAAGAGCAGGGGAGAGGAGGGGGAAGAAGAGAAACAGGGGAGTGAGGACAAACGGGAGAAAAAGTGGCAGCAGGGAGATGTAAAATAAAATGAGAAACAGAAGAGAGGAAAGAAGAGGAAAAAAAAAAAGAGGGAGGAAGGGGAAGTGGGCGGTCTGCGGGTGGTGACAGGTGTGTCTCAGGCGTCAGGGTCATAAGACTCCTAACCTTGATGAAAGTCGTCTAAGTAGTTGGTGCTGAAGCGGTGTGGTTCCCCACTCTACGGAGGAAGGTGGACGAGGTGCGGAATCCATCCCAGTAAAACCATTTTAAGTGATGGTCTGGGTGTCGGTCCGCCTCTTGTCGTGCTACCAGGTCGTCCACTGTCCTCAGGGATTCAACGGCATCAGTCCATTCCACAAATGAGGGGGTGTCTGGAGGCCTCCAGTGAGCAGGTATTAAGCGTCTGGCCGTCAGTATGAGATGGAGGGCCACTGAGTTGCGTAACGCTCGCGGTGTCCCAGGTAAGTGTAGCAAAAGATACACAGCTGGTGTAAAGGGCAAAACCAAACCCGTGTCCTCAGCAACCACCTCCGCGACCAGGTGCCAGAAAGGGACAATTTTTTCGCAGGTCCACCAGATATGAAGATATGTGCCAGTCTGAACTCCGCATCGCCAGCATATCGAGTCGCAAGAAAGTGAGAAGTGGGCCATCTGGTAGGGAGTGTAGTACCAAAATGTTAGCAATTTGTAGGAAGTTTCTATCATCCGGAAGGCCCGGGAGCCATATAATGTGAGGTAACAAGTTTTAGCCCACTTTTCTGGGGAGGGGGGTCAAGCTCCAATATCGACTCCCATCGACCATAGAAAGGAGGTGGGGAAGTGTCGACCTTCTGAAGCAATGCGTAGAGGGTAGATATACTCTTAGAGAGCGGCAAGGCCATCTGGCAGAATTTTTCAAAAGGTGTCATTTGGCATAGGGGACGAAAGCCTCTCGGCAAGGAGTCCACAAAGTGACACAATCTGAAAAGAGTGAAGTGGTCCCCGAAGGTCAAGGGGCCATCGTTTCCGGGGGGCTCAGGAATCCCCACATTATCATCCCGCAGCACCTGGAACAAGAACAATCTAAGGCCCTCTGTAAATCTGTGTAAACTGGGTCCCAGACCGGGCGAAATCCCGGGTGGTGTTGGAGAGGTAGTAACGGTGACAAGGAGGGAGATAGGCCAAATGTCCCCCTAATCCTCCACCACACCTTGAGTGTGTCACGGTACAAGCCAGAGATCGGCAGCGTGGGTCTCAGAAGCTGAGAAGGCAACCAAGGATCAGTCCATAGGGGTCTGTGTGCCAACTCCTCCTCGAGATCCAGCCACAATTTATCAGATCCGTTGAGCAACCAATCCATGAGTCGCGTTCGTTGCGCCGCATAAAAGTATAACTTGGCGTCCAGTACTGCTAAGCCTCCCTCCGAGCGCAGGCGGCGAAGAAGTTGTAATTTAACCCTCGGGCAGCCCTTGGGCCATAGGAAGGAAAGGAAAATAGAGTCGAGGTCCCTGAAGAACGAGCATGGTAAGGACAAAGGCAGTGCCTGGAGTACATAGAGAAGGCGAGGCAAAGCAATAATTTTTTGATACCTCAGAACAGAATACATTTGTGTGTGGGGGAAGGTAGCCCTCTAATCCGGCACAGGCTGCATGTGGTCGGCTCGGCGCACAATCAATACAGTTTTGAGGGAAGAGTGAACTTGGCTAAATACTGTTCATTAGTTCCTCTTTTGTGTCACCCTGTACTGTTCCTTTGTCCCTTTATAACAGGAGTTTCTCGACTACTCTGCCTGGGTAAGGAGGCAGGTTGGACGTCTCTACCAGTGCCTGCAAGTGGCACTGTCAGCGGCCATCTTGGATCCCGGGCAAAAGGTTGCCAAGGACACCAAAACAAGCAACAGATGCAAAAGGACCATTTAAAGTCCCACGTATAGTCACATTTACAGTAGCACTAACTGATGAAGCTTTTTATGCGAAACGCGTTTTGGTATACTGTATATTTTATTGCTAATAAAATTTGCCTTATTTTACACCTATCCCGGGTCTTGGATGCTTATATTCGCCAAGGAGGTGGCTGAGGCTGATAGGTGATCCGGTGCACCTTCTGTAGTCACTGGCTGCCTACAAATCTGGTGTTTGATCGATAAGACACCAGCAAATGTGAGTACGACATTCTTCTTTTTTTGCACTCCATTTTATATAATATTGCTCTATGCGAGTCAGTTTATATTCTGAGGGACACAGAGGATGGTAACCCTGTAAGGAAACCACACTTCTAAGCCACGGGGTGCAACAGGAGGAACCACTAACAGGACAAGAAGTGCCAGCTCATCTTTCTTTTATACTGACTTACAAGGTGGAAAAGGGATATACCACCAAGTGGTCTGGAGAGGCAGCTGACTCCACAAATACCAGATACTCTATGACTTTTATTTTTATTCTTCCCTTCACTGATTATTAAGACTTTTACAACCTGGAGTATACAGGATAAGACTGTAAATGTCACATTACTTTGTTTTATCCTATTTGCATTGTATTTTATTTGATTGTATGGAGGTTGTTTATTTGCCATCACCACCGGGTGGCGCCAGTGGCACAGATTATCACCATTATTACAATGGTATTTAGAAAGGCTGTTGCTTCCGGTTGACCGCAGGACTCTGCTTCAGGTGATCCTGCAGGTCCATCTTCACCGTCTATGGGAGGGAAAAAAAAAACAAGCTATTAGAGAGGTAATAAAGAAAAACTAAACTAAATCCATATAGAAAGGAAATGAGATGTGACAAATTTTAGATTCTGTATACTGTAGAAATTGTAGACAAATCAGACCAAGCTTTCTGACAACTGTTTTGTTGCAGAAGATTACATTCCTTGCATTACTGTAATAAGGTTTAGCGTTGACATGTTCATGAAAATCAAGTATGGAAAAAGAAGATACTGCTCAGTGTAATAATGTGCTAATGTACATGCAACAGATCTCAGTACCCCAACTGGATCACGTCTGTTAATGCCACTTCCTAGCCAGACCCCTGTGCTTTCAGCAGACTTTCGTGCCTTTCTCCAGTCCTTGTACCAGTCTTTAAGCTATGTCTATTAAAGAGCATTCCCAGAAACAAGACTGCAATGTAGATCTGGGACTTTTGAAGAACTAAACACCTTTATTTGGTTAAATATACAGTCCCAGGCGGAGCGTGGTAGCGAATTGAAAATAACATCCTGGCCTCCAACTGCCCTCGTCCTCACAATCCCTCCCCTATCATGATGTTGTGAAGTTCGGATTTTGTCAAGTTTCTTCAGTATGCTTCCCAGAGTGTGAGACATAATCAGACCTGGTACAGTGAGATAAACATTGCATATTTTTTTCTTCTTTTAGACAGGATAGAACAATGACAGTCCTATATGGTAAACAGAATTACAGTCTAAGACGTCAGCTAATGGGGCAGTGTTTGCCTAACAATGCAAATCAACAGAAGTCCACTCAAACATACAACAGGTATTAATGCATTCCTGAGATGGGATGTTAGAAAAGGCTAAAATAACAACATTAGTCATACATAACACAGATTACACAAACACCCTGCACCCTACAGGCACAGGGTGTTTTCATCATTAGAGACGGCAGGGAAATAATGTAGAACGTCAGGCCTACACCGCCACCAAATTACATCTTCAGACCCATGTACCCCAAGTTCAAAGTGACGCACATCCATCAGAACAGTTATGGGCAGATGAACAGAAATGCTGAATTTTCCTAGGTATGACAGCTGCAAATACAAGCCTCTGGCGCATTAAAATGCTAGCATTCCAACCTTATTACACAGCAGCACGTGAAAAACACCAACACACAAAGAAAAAATGCATCTGCATCCGAAACCCCTCCACTACAAAGTCTATCCAACCCCTTTACAGTCCATCCTCCATAACAGCCTTCACTCCTAAATCCACTCACGCTTTTCTTGGCTGTGAAAGAAAATGAAAATGTCCAAAAACAGGAGAACCCAAAAAGGTGCGACAGAAAAGTGAATATGGTGATCCAAAGGTTTTCAAGGCATCAACAACCGAATGGCAAAAGAGGAGGCAGAACGGCCATCAGAACGGGAAGCTGAAAAGAAAGCACAAACATAAGGGAAGGGTTAATAACGGCACCGTAACTGTAGATACCAATCATCCATTTCAGCGAAATGTCTGGAGTTTGGAGCGCTTCAGCGGCAATTCCATTTTGCTGACCCGGTGAAATCACTATTCAACACGGGGTAACTGAAGTGCGCCAAAGATGGAGTCGCCAAATGACCGCCGAACTGCAAACCCCCCCCCCCCCCCGAAACGGAGCTCTGCTATTCTTCTAATAGGTGTTTAAAACAATAAAAATGCATTAAAAGGTGTCTAAAGGATAAAAAAAAAAAAGTCTTAATGGTGGTTTTTTATTCTGTAACAGACTTTTTTTATTATAAAGACAAAAAAAAAATTGGGAATAAAAAAAAAAAAAATTAAATACAAAAAGGTGTTAAAAAAAAACTGCTGAAAATGAAAAGAGTAAACAGTTGAATAAAAAACATGTTAAAAGCGATAATATTGTTTTGCATTGAATCCTATGGGATTTGCCAGTTTAAACCTAAACTGAATCACTGAAAATCCCAGGCATGTCACGGACACGTCGGCGTTCTACGAATAGATTAACCATTACTTCTCTATGGGACAATTTCGCTGCTGCCGAAGATCACTGCTCTGCGGCAAACTAACGTATTTCACCAGTATTTGGCAAATTGCAGTTTAGTGAATAAACTGGCACAAAATTGCACCATATGGTGCCCTTCGGTGGCACGTTGGGTCCTTTCTGAATAGCCCCTTAAGTCTTCGGTTTTACCCCGGGATTCTCCCACCTGCAGGGGATCAGGGCAGTAAATAGTTCCTGCCTAATAGTAAGCTGCAGGAGTACAAAGGGCAGATACCGTGAGGTTGGTAAACCCAATATTTTTGTTTGTTAGATTTCAGATGAATTGACTTTATTTCTGGTATAAAAAGAAACATCGAACACATAGGGTTATATACCCCCCAAAAACACAAATTGCACATAAAAAGGTGCCAATTGGCCACTCAAACAACGGATAGAAGGCTCCTCTCAAATCTTTAAATGAATCCTCGAATGGATACCTGCACAAGAAATAGACAAGTGCAGACCGCGATAGAGATAGATACATACATATATAATGCACCGATACCGCTTTTTGAAGACAGTACGAGTACCGATACTTTTTAAAAGTACTCACCGATACCTTTATGTCAATAAGAACAGACCGCATATAAAAATGTCCCCAGCTCACATATATCTATCTATCCATCCCGGAGGGGGGGGGAGGGGGGGGGAGGAATATATATATCTATGTCTACCTATCTATGCCCGGCAGCCGCGTCACAGCCCTGCGACCAGATCCACCTTCAGTGTCCGCCGGCGAAGCCGGGCTGCAACCTGTTGCCGGCATACACTGAAGGAGAAAGAACGCTGGGGGCAATCTACATGTGAGCTGGGGGATATATAATATCCCCCAGCTCACATGGAGATTGCCCCCAGCACTCTTCCTCCTTCAGTGTATGCCGGCAACAGGTTGCAGCCCGGCTTTGTCGGCGGACACTGAAGGAGGAAGGTGAATCTGGTCGCGGGGCTGTGACGCGGCCCCCGGGCCATGAAGGCCTTGACTCTGCCTCCAGCCGAGATATAGAGCTGTGTGCGCTGTATATTGTGTGTGTAAAGAGCTTTGTGCACTGTATATTGTGTGTGTGTATAGAGCCATGTGTGCTGTATATTGTGTGTGTATAGAGCTCTGCGTGCTGTATAATGTGTGCGTATAGAGCTCTGTGCTGTACAGTATATTGTCTGTATAGAGTTCTGTGTGCTGTACAGTATATTGTATGTATAGAGTTGTGTGTATAGAGCTCTCTGTGCTGTACAGTATATTGTATGTATAGAGCTCTGTACCACACAGCATATCCTATAAGCATTTTACCCTTATTTCTCTTCCACCATTACCTTTCTCTTAAGTTACCTTTACTTCCCTTCAACCCCCCAAACCATCCCCCCCACCCCCCGCCCTCCCCAATAAATAAAAACACATGACAAAAGTATTGGCGGTTTGAAAAGGTCACGTCTTTTATTTATAATCAAAGGCCAAAAATCATTGCCTTTGTGGCAGAATTATCAGCGATCCTCGCTTTCTTGGACTAGGTAACACCAGATAACACTGGCAACCGCAATGAACCACCAGCATTGCCCAGAAATAGCGGCCGGCCCCACGTGGCTAAGCTAGCGCGACCACACGCTGCTCTCTTTATATCAGATAGCAGGCCGGGAGGATCTTCAAACCAGGAGGCTACCTGTGTTTGGCCGCACAAACCACCACACAGACCCCCAGATCCTCCCCCTCTATCGCCTCTCCCCGTGCCAGGGCCGCATATTTCACGCCACCAAAAATGAGGACCCTCTTTTTCCGCCACCAATAAAAGACCGTGACCTTTTCACTTACCTTACACAAGGGTCTTTAGCAGTCCTTCGATGTTGCCCCCGAAAAGGTTGTTCCTCGCCTTGGACAAATGGACCCCGTCATTCCAAAACAATTCCTCCTCCATTGTCACTATGTTCTGATGCTCCAAAACCTTTCCTCCCATCTCCAGCATAATCTTTTTCGCTGCTTGGTTTAGCTTCTTTCTCCCGATGTATCCTGCACCCTGCAGTTCCTCCACACTAATATAGCAGTTACGTTAGACCACACTATCTGAACATCCGGCCATTCCTTCCTGAACCACCTAAGTGTTTCCCGGACCCTATTCTGCAAATCTATCGTTTTCATAGCCCCTATGTCGTTACCCCCTAAATGCACTATCATTATATCTGGCTTCCCCCACCTTCTCCTAGATTCCTGTGCTACCCCTAAAAACTGCGCCCACCCCATACCCCTCCTTCCTATCCACCTAATGCCCGCTTTAGTGAGGCTGAACCCTAGGTTCACTCCCATCGTTGTGCCCACAGCGTGAACAGCCGCCCAGTGCACATAGGAATGTCCCAGGATCCACACTCTCTTCGCCCGCTCTGAAAGAAAAAAAACCAAAAAACAGATTAACGCTCAAACACATACCAACTTTTTATCGCGACTGTAAATTGAATGAGGGTTATATACCTACCCCCTTTATTCACAACCCTCTCCTCTCCAACTTAGTAAATTATGAAATACCAGCTAGCCTGCTAAGACCGGTGCCCTTTAAACAAATTCCCTTTCCCCATCGCTGTTTAATCCTAACTGCTCACGATCTGCCAGAGAAACGAAGGTTTATTAATCTTATTTTTTCCCCATAAACAGAATATCCCCTATGTCGTTACCCCCTAAATGCACTATCATTAGATCTGGCTTCTCCTAGATTGAATATAGAATATTTGATACAGTCCTAACCTCAACATCTGAGGAAAGGGATTTAGGGGTCATTATTTCAGAGGATCTAAGGGTAAGTAGTCAATGTAATAGAGCAGCAGGAAATGCTGGCAGAATGCTTGGTTGTGTAGGGAGAGGTATTAGCAGTAGGAAAAGGGAAGCGCTCATGCCACTGTACAGAGCACTGGTGAGACCTCGCTTGGAGTACTGTGTACAGTACTGGAGACCATATCTCCAGAAGGATATAGACATCTTAGAGAGAGTTCAGAGAAGGGCTACTAAAATGGTGTATGGCTTGAAGGAGAAAAGTTACCAGGAAAGGCTTAATGATCTTAACATGTATAGCTTGGAAAAAAGACGAGATAGATTAGATATGATAGAAACATTTAAATCCGTAAAGGGAATCCACAAGGTAGAGGAAGGGAGTAGATTTAAAATGAAACAAAGTAGCAAAACAAGAGGACATAGTTTTAGATTAAAGGGGCAAAGGTTTAAAAGCAACATCAGGAAACATTTCACTGAGCGGGTGGTGGATACATGGAACAGCCTTCCAGCAGAAGTGGTAGAGGCTAAAACAGTGATTGAATTTAAACAGGCATGGGATAGGCATAAGGCAAAGGTTCTTATCTGCAAAGGTTCTTATCTGCCGACATTTTCTATGTTTCTTTCCATCCCAGCCTTTTCCACAGCCGCTTTGAATTACAACCTGGACAAAATTGGTTCCATCCGCATGCCTCAAAAAAAAACATATGGCCGTTTGCAGGAGCCGCCTCCAAATAACCTCTTACATAACACTGGGCATACCTCCATTTAACCTCTGTATTACGCTCCAGTCTTTGTGTAATATACCCTCCCCCCTCTAAGTAATGGATTCCTTTTGTTTTCACATGCTTCTGTCAGCCCTTCGCCCCCCCAGCAACCAAGGTCGCCCAGCTCATGGTTATCTGATGTATTGTTCCTAGCTGGATGTGATTACATTGTCTCTGCACCTTTCCTCTGTGTGTGTGTCCCTTACACAATGTAAATCAATGTAGTCTCCATTTTGAGTTGGGCCATAAGCAGTACTTCTGTGGAATACTGACTTCAAGGGGAGCAGTCTGCCCGTGGACAGGAACCCCTACGTTACATCCTCGTTCCTCGAATGCCCTCTGGGTTAAGCTAAATGGGGACTTCTCTAAAGGACCAGCCATTCTACCTAACAGCACCTCCTTCCCCCACTTTTCTCTCAATATTTCTGGCAGTTCATATGCTGATTTCAACTGCTTTACTTTCCTACCCCCCTTCGCTTCACCCCTAATCAGTATCTTGAAGCCTTCCATAAAAAACCCTTACTCCATTCTCCTTATCCTCCATCTTAAGGCTCGCCAGCCCTGGAATCCTTTACCAAGTCTTTAACCCACGTCTACCAATGAAACGGTTTCTTGCTTAGTATATTAATCTATAGGCCCGAAGTTAAGTCAACCTACCCCAAAATAGTGAAACAGCATTTGCTAACATACAAAATCACTGTTTAGTTGATAAGCCTCTTCAGAAATTATAACAGACACATTTAGGCTAGGGTCAGACGAACGCATTTTTCGAATTGTCCGTGAAACGTGCGTTCGAACGAATAGACGTATTTTTTCACGGAATACGCAATAGCAGTCATACGATGCGCATTTTCGTCCGTGATTTTGTACGGATCATCAATAAAACCCTTTTTGCATCTGGACGTTATGTTGGCTTGACATTAGCAGCGTCTGACATCTCCTAATCACGCACACACACCGCTAGCGGACGCAGCACACTCTGTACGTCCGTACTAGCGGTTTGACGTTCTCGAAAAAATGCGTTCGTTTGCCACTTGCATTGCGCGACCGCACGTTCGTGCGTCCGTTCTTCGTATGCTGCCCGGCATAGGACATCATTTGCTGCTAGCACGGCCGTGATTTCGTGCGCTTAAACGCACGTTAAAACTGCTTTCGTCTGACCCTAGCCTTAGATGTGTATTTGGTTAGTAATTGTTATATTCATAAGTCTGGCAGAAACCATCTGGATTAATTTAGTTGCGCAAATGTAAATTTAAACAGATTATACAGTTACTGCTGCCGCACTTCCTCATTGACAGAACCATGTGACTTTTTGAGGTTTAAGATGGCTGCCAGCCATGCGGTCACTGATTACCTATGTTATAAAATCATACAGACTATACAAATAATAAGTTTGATCAAGTATTACAAAGTGAAGAAATATCAACGAGCATATTCTAGCTAAAATGCAAATCACTATAACGGGTAATTAGTGCGTATATTAACCAAATAGATTACACACACACACATACAGTATAATGTCAAAATAGTGACAAATTCACAGAATTAATACACTTAACCCCTTCCCGACCGCGGACGTACCATGTACGTCATTGCAGCGGTCTCTCTTAGACCCGCTGACGTACATGGTACGTCCTGCCGTTTTTTGAGCTGCTGAAGCGATCGGATCGCTTCCAGCAGCTCAAACGCCATTGCAGGATGCCTGGGAGTCCAGGCATCCGTGCAATGGCCGTTAGAAGTGCCGGGGCACCATGTGATCGCTCCCCGGAGCGATCTACATCCGGTTGCACCGGAGAGGTGCCCGGCACTTCTACAGAGCGCTGGAAGCGATCGGATCGCTTCCAGCTGCTCTGAGCATATTACAAGGATGCCTCGACATCGAGGCATCCTTGTAATATACTTACCTGCCGCCGGTCCGTCCGTGATCGCTCCCCCGAGCGATCACTTCCGGTAGCGGCAGGAAGTACTGAGTGCCACGAGGTATCGTGGCACTCAGTACAAAATCGATCACTTCAGTGATCAGGTGCTCTGCTGGGTGCCTCGAGGGATCAAGGCACCCAGCAGAGAAAAAAAAAGTGTAAAAAAAAGTAAAAAAAAAGTAAAAAAAAGTGTGTAAAAAAAGTGTAAAAAAAAAAAATAAATAAAATAAACTGACAGTTAGGGTAGGTTTAGGTAGGGTTAGGGGTAGGGTTAGGGGTAGGGTTAGGGTAGGGTTAGGGTAGGGTTAAGGGTAGGGTTAGGGTAGGGTTAGGGTTAGGGGTAGGTTAGGGGTAGGGTTAGGGTAGGGTTAGGGGGTTTAGGGTAGGGTAGGGTTAGGGTTAGGGTTAGGGTTAGGGTAGGGTTAGGGTTAGGGTTCTAAGGGCAGGGTCAGGGTAGGGTTTCTAAGGGCAGGGTCATCTTGGGGCTGAGTGGGATGTTCCTAGCCTGCCTCATCAGAGAGGCAGGCTAGCAACATCCAATCAGAAGTTAGAAAAAATCAAAATAAAATTTCTAATTTGTCAGGTCAGGCCAAATATTTGTAAATATTGGCTCTGACCTCTGTGATTCTCCCTCCCTCTCCTCACTTGTGTTTTTGAGCGAGAGAGAGAGATCAGATTTGACAGGTTAGAGATTTTAGTGAGATTTAGTGAGATTAGAAAAATTGAGGCAGATTTAGAGAGATTTTAGGAGATTTAGAAGAATTGAGGCAGGTTTAGAGGGATTTAGAGAGATTTAGGTGTTTATTTGTATTTTCTTGTGAAACCCAACGGTTCTTCTAAGAACCAACAATCCGCTTATATATATATAATAATTATAAAATTTTATAATCTATTATATATAATGTCTGAGAGGGTGTACAGCGCCGAGGAGGCATATGCCATCCTGGCGTCAGAATCTGAGGCATCTGCGTCAGACTCAGACCCTCATTTCGACCCCGCTAACTGCTCAGAGGCGTCGCTAGATACATTATCTATGCTGGCTGATGTATCTAGTGATGTTTCTGATGCAGATCCTGGGTCACCACCTGCCAGCAGGAGACGCACAGCTCCAGCTGAGGAGTGGTAGTGCCTCATCGCCAGAGGCCAGATATCCCTCCTTTCACGGCAAATCCTGGCATCAATATTGATGTTGCAGGATTTACCGCCACACAGTTTTTGCAGGTGTTTATGGGGGATGATTTGTTGGGCCACATCGTGGCCCAATCAAATCTGTATGCCCATCAGCATTGTGCTGCGAAGCCAGACTCCTACTTGGCAAGGCAGCAATGGACCCCGCTAGATGTGCCAGAATTTCTGAAATTCTGGGCACTTACTATGCTGAGGGCATCATAAAGAAGCCCTCAATTCGCTCCTGCTGGAGCAGTAGCCCCATCTGCTCTACCCCCATTTACCTCCAATCAATGTCACGTAGAAGGTATGAAAACATTTTGCGTTTCATGCACTTCAGTGACAACAGCCTGTGCTCCCCTAGAGAGCATCCCCAGTTTGACAGGCACCAGACTTTTACATTTTATTCGTACATTTTTATGTTCTACAATTGGTGCTGTATTTTGCCAAAATCTTTGCACACCTATGCATGGGGGGCATGGGTGTACTCAGGAGATCTTGCAGAAAACAACCTGGAGAGTTTTCATGCAGTAACAAACAACAGTGTCTGCTAAGGCTAGGGTCAGACGAGCGTGATTTCTACGGACTGTACGTCCGTGCAGTACGGACATCGTCAGTACGGAAGACGCAGTAGTGGTCACACAGTCCGTTTTTTCACTGACATTTATTTTTTGACAGATGTAGGAGGACAATAAATTCAATTGCAAAACCATTTTGTCCGTGAAAAATGCAGGACGTATAAATGCAGTCCGTCTGACCACGTTCCATCACTCACACACAAAGCTATGCAGACGTTGCGGACGCAGCGCACTTTGTGCGGCCGTTCTAGCGGTTCTACGTTCTTGCCTGCCTTGCGTCCGTGGGCCGCGGCCGTTGTGCGTCCGCAGTTCAGTGCGGACGTACTTCGTGTGTCGGGCTCCATTGGACTTTATGTCATGCTATCACGGACGTACTTTTAGGCGCGATCACGGACGTGAACACTACGCTCGTCTGACCCTAGCCTAAATCACAGTCCAAAACTACTGTGGGCGTAAAAATCTGAAAAATTACCGCCACACACCTTGTTGCCAAATGTTTTGGGCTAAAACCGTTGCATCCATGGCATCAAAGCACTCCATATGCAATACCTTGGGGTGTCAACATAACAAATATAAACAATTTTCTGGCAATAATTCAAACTGGGGTATGCGGTAGACCCAAAACCAAAGATAGGCCTAGCTGAAGAAATAATCTCAATTTCAACTCTAATGACAAAGTCATAAAAATTGTATTTGAACCTTCCCAAAATCCTGGCAAACCTAGGCATGGGCATGGGGTGTACTCAGGAGATCTTGCAGAAAACAACCTGGAGAGTTTTCATGCAGTAACAAACAACAGTGTCTGCTAAATCACAGTCCAAAACTACTGTGGGCGTAAAAATCTGAAAATTGAAAAATTACCGCCACACACCTTCTCAAATGTTTTGGGCTAAAACCGTTGCATCCATGGCATCAAAGCACTCCATATGCAATACCTTGGGGTGTCAACATAACAAATATAAACAATTTTCTGGCAATAATTCAAACTGGGGTATGCGGTAGACCCAAAACCAAAGCTAGGCCTAGCTGAAGAAATAATCTCAATTTCAACTCCAATGACAAAGTCATAAAAATTGTATTTGAACCTTCCCAAAATCCTGGCAAACCTATGCATGGGGGGCATGGGTGTACTCAGGAGACCTTGCAGAAAACAACCTGGAGAGTTTTCATGCAGTAAAAAACAACAGTGTCTCCTAAATCACAGTCCAAAACTGATGTGGGTGTGAAAATGAAAAATGACCACCAAACAGTATCTAATTTGTTTGGAGCAAACGGATGCATCCATAGCATAAAAACACTCCATTTACAATACTTTGGGGTGTTAGCTTACCAAATATATGCACGTTCATAAAACTGGGGTATGTAAAAAGCCCCTAAAAAAGAAGATAAGCAAAGAAGATACTGTATGTCAAATTAGAAAATTGACAAGCACATGTCAAAGATTGGCGTAGCACCCCAAAAACAACAGAACAAATCTATATATGGGTGGTATCAATTTACTCAGAAGATGTTGCTGAACATTTTGGGGTGTTTTTTGGCAGTAACCCATAACTGGATTTGACAATTCATGCCTAAAGTACAATGTGTGTGAAAAAATAACACAAAAAGTGACTACCTGAAAGTTTGACAAAGAGCTAGTGCATGGAAAGTGTTAAAATACAACTCTTTGAAGCACCCTAGGGTGTGCCCTTTCTAAAAATATATGGTTTGATGGGGGTAAATTACTTTGGCCGGCTTCAAAAATGTCCCAAATAGGACATGGGTGCATGATGACGAAATGTGAAAATTCCAAGTTGGAAAACTGAAATGCGCACCCCCCAAATAAGGCCTTTTAGCCCCCAAATGACCCGACATACCTATACATGGGTGTATCAATTTACTCAGAAGATGTTGCTGAACATATTTTGGGTTTTTTTGGCAGTAACCCATAACTGGATTTGACAATTCATGCCTAAAGTACAATGTGTGTGAAATAATAACACAAAAAGTGACTACCTGAAAGTTTGACAAAGAGCTAGTGCATGGAAAGTGTTAAAATACAACTCTTTGAAGCACCCTAGGGTGTGCCCTTTCTAAAAATATATGGTTTGATGGGGGTAAATTACTTTGGCCGGCTTCAAAAATGTCCCAAATAGGACATGGGTGCATGATGACGAAATGTGAAAATTCCAAGTTGGAAAACTGAAATGCGCACCCCCCAAATAAGCCTTTTAGCCCCCAAATGACCCGACATACCTATACATGGTGGTATCAATTTACTCAGAAGATGTTGCTGAACATATTTTGGGGTGTTTTTTGGCAGTAACCCATAACTGGATTTGACAATTCATGCCTAAAGTACAATGTGTGTGAAAAAATAACACAAAAAGTGACTACCTGAAAGATTGACAAAGAGCTAGTGCATGGAAAGTGTTAAAATACAACTCTTTGAAGCACCCTAGGGTGTGCCCTTTCTAAAAATATATGTGTTTGATGGGGGTAAATTACTTTGGCCGGCTTCAAAAATGTCCCAAATAGGACATGGGTGCATGATGACGAAATGTGAAAATTCCAAGTTGGAAAACTGAAATGCGCACCCCCCAAATAATGCCTTTTAGCCCCCAAATGACCCGACATACCTATACATGGGTGGTATCAATTTACTCAGAAGATGTTGCTGAACATATTTTGGGGTGTTTTTTGGCAGTAACCCATAACTGGATTTGACAATTCATGCCTAAAGTACAATGTGTGTGAAAAAATAACACAAAAAGTGACTACCTGAAAGATTGACAAAGAGCTAGTGCATGGAAAGTGTTAAAATACAACTCTTTGAAGCACCCTAGGTGTGTGCCCTTCTAAAAATATATGGTTTGATGGGGGTAAATTACTTTGCCGGCTTCAAAAATGTCCCAAATAGGACATGGTGCATGATGACGAAATGTGAAAATTCCAAGTTGGAAAACTGAAATGCGCACCCCCCAAATAAGGCCTTTTAGCCCCCAAATGACCCGACATACCTATACTTGGGTGGTATCAATTTACTCAGAAGATGTTGCTGAACATATTTTGGGGTGCTTTTTGGCAGTATACCTTAAAGTTCACAGTACATATATTCTTAAATTGCGTTCAAAAAAAAAAAAATCACCAAAATTTTTTTTTTTTTCAAACTTTGGCATAGATTTGTGGTAAAATGGTTTGCATGGAAAGAGTCAAAATACCCAAGTTTAATACCTTGATTTGTGTACTTTTAAAAAAATATGTATATGTGGAGGGTTATTCAGGAATTAGTGACAGATATCAGTGTTACAATGTCACTATCACTAGTTTTTGAAAATAAACTCTTTGGAAATGCAAAGTGCTACTTGCACTTATTGTTGCATAAAATAAGGAAAAAAGCGAGGAATATGTAAACATTGGGTATTGCTAAACTCAGTACTAAATTTAGAAACTACTAAGGAATAAAATTTTTTTGACGGTTGTTGATACATAAGAAATTTTGGGGGTCAAAGTTCGAAAAAAGTGGTGTTTTTTTCAATTTTTGTGTCATATTTCACAATATTTTTTATAGTAAATTATATGAAATGATGAAAAAAAATGGTATCTTTATAAAGTCCATTTAGTGACGAGAAAAACAGTGTAAAATATGTGTGGTTACATAAACGAGTAAGAGGAAAATTTGACGTAAACACTAAGAGTGCAGAAACATAAAAACAGCTGCGGTCACGAACGGACGGATTTGTGTAAAACCGCCCGGTCACTAAGGGGTTAATACTTATCCACTCCCAGGCTTTCTTATGATGATGGTACGAGTGGGAAAGAGGAGGGAGTTGTTGCTCATGTTTCCTCCATTTCGGAGATAAGTCTCTCCTCTCCCTCAATAAAGACAAATTAGCGTTCTGAAATAATTATTTACTCACACTGTAGCAAGCTATGCAAACAAACATATTAGTCGCAAAAAATATTGTACATTACTGCTTGTCACTTCAAAAAATTGCCTCAATTAGTATAGTGAATTTAAATACAGTATACAAATGAGTTTATTCATCAACTTATTGCTTAGCTCTTGGAGTTACTTATTTCACATACACCCAGGTGAGACAACCCCCCCTCCCTTCCAGAATACATTACAGATAACAACAGGCTCCAGCCACTGGACAATAGAAAAGCTCCAGTCACTGGACAATAGAAATAACAGTCATCACAATGGAATGTTTACCCACACTTCTCTAAACAGTGTGCTTAGGGAAACCGAGGATGTTAGAGTGCAAGCTCTTGAGCAAGGGGCCTCTCCTACTGTTTAATGAGTGCAAAATATAACAACTTATAACTGTAACATACAGATACACACTTTGACAACAGCATAGCACATCACACAACACTCTACACTATATACAGAGACAATAAACTGTCAAGCAAAATACTTGCAAATAAACATTGGGGCGGCCGTTTTATCACAGGTTGCTTTGTATGCTTCCGGCTTGTTCAGCACAAAAATGACTGCAGCTCATTAAAATGTATCGATTTTGGAGTGCTATTTGGTGCTAAAACACCCACTATTCATTTGCGTGATTCTTAAAATCGACTGTCAGTCATTTACTAGAGTGAGCACTTTAACTATAAGGCATGGCAATCTTCAGACAGACACAGGCAAAATTACTGAACCCAAATGCACCTAATAACATACAAAAACAACAAAATCAATGAATTCTGGCCGAGTAATACCAGAACAATTAACCTATTCATAATTACTATCACGCAGATACTACACAAAATTAACAAGGGAATACAGTATTGCAAAGTGTAACGAATATCAAAAGCATCTACTAAATAAAACCTACAAATCAATACAATGGAAAACCTGCCCCTATTTAGCCAAGTAATAATAGAACTAGGAATATATATATATATATAATATAAAATATATATATATATATATATATATATAATATAAAATATATAATATTATATATATATATATATATAATAATATAAAATATATATATATAAAATATATATAATCAGACTATAATAATAGGGAATATATAACAGATTGATACAGCCAGTAATACTTATCCAGTTGTTGGTTTTCATATGCGGATGGTGATGGTAAAATGGAGTTGGCTGTCCAAAAGACAAAGATTAGACTGATTTCATCTGTCCTTTGCTTACCCTTTTCTATTACCCCTGGCCCTCCCCTTTCTGTTATCTGCCCCCAAGACCCAATCCCAGCGATAATCCTGAAACAAAAGGGGAACCATTGTCAGTGGCGTTGTAGGCGGACAAAAACAGATTCACTTTCAAGACGGCGCCGGACCGGGCACAAGTAAGGATTGTCAGAACACGAGTCTCTTCAGGAAAGGCAAACTTTATTGTGTCGTCACACAAGTGCCCACACAGGATTGAATCGCAAAGAGTGAGCCCCCCCTTTCACCCGTGCAAGGGATCTTATACCAAAAATACGTAATTAGGTACATCCCAATTAGCCCACCTCCCAATGACACTTTATTCCACCCCACGTGGGTTAATACCTCCCATCGTTAGTACAAAGAAATTCCACATTTAACTATAAATTGATACACTTCACGTTAGTTTGACAGTCTGTGATTTGTTGTGCTGTCTTTCTCAGGGCAGCGCCGCACTCCCTATAGGCTGTGTTTATTGAGATAGCTTGGGGCCTGGTCTGTTCTCTATAATCTCTTTGTTTCTCTGCTCGTCTCAGTGACCTTGCCCCATTCATTCATCTTCCTGTCTCTCTGTGCCAAGAGCCGGCCGGATTCTGCCTGGTTTTATTGCTAGCTTTCTAATCTACCACACATTCTTGGAATTCTATGTAAGCTCTACTTTGCACATCTAATAAAAATCTATTCTATTTACTGGTGAACCAATATTCTGAACAAGATGGCTGCCTGGCTCATAGTAGCAATCATCTTTCAGCTTGATCTCACTTCATTCCCCCCTTGGCTCAAGTGTCAGGATCTTTTCCTGGCACTTGTAGCCATTACACTCCACTATTCTGAAACTCCTTGTACTGGGGGGGGGGGGGGTTCTTTCACTGGGAACATACCCTGTGGAATAATCAGTGGTATCTTCTGTGTTTGTGTAGGTGTCAGTGCTGTCTTGCACAGTGGCCATAAGCATAGCCCTATGCGGTATATCAGTATCCCTATGATCAAGATCACCACTATCATGAGTATCATGGATCCAATCTGTGAGATAAATCTCAAGATGGAACCAAACCATTCTCCCATTGCTCCAAACCCACGGAGCGGATTCCAGTCTTCGGCAGCAATCCTCCTGGCTGTGCCCTGCAACTGTGCTACCTTCTCTTGGTGATCTTGAATTACCTGGTAATAATCTGGGACTTCATGTGTAGTGTTTCTGATGAAGGTGCAACATTCATAGTGCATTGTCATTTCACACAATCCATTCAAGCCGCACTGATCTGCTCAAGCGCCATATCATGTATCATCTGCACCTTTCGTAACTCACGCATTTCCAGATTCAGCAGCTGGATATCCACTGGTTCTATTCAGAATCTCATCCATCAGATTGACATAGCTATTCAATCTCCTCATCATCTCTCCTCCCCATCCAGTCCATGCTGGCAACCATGTCCATATTCGATCCATCTTCGCAAACAATTCTCTCTTTGGTCTCTCAAACACCAGTGGGTACCTAGGGTGTAGTTCTGTGTCTGTGTTTGTGTCTTCTCCCCTTAGTCTCTGGATTGGGACCAGCTTAGCCAAATAACACATTCCCGTTATTGTGGTGGAACCCATGTGTAACACACTCTCCCACAACACACCTGATATCCCTCTTCTAACATGAATGGTGATAGGTGTAGTGTTCCCTTTGCTAATTCCAACATCATTCGCCTCATTCGTCTCGTTGTTTCCAGCACACTCTGAGTCCCTCCGGACTCACTTGCAATCACTTCTTCTTGCTCACTCGTGAGTTTTCTGCACTGTATGTATAGAAAATTTGATTGTTCCTTTGTGTCAATTGTGTATATGTATGATGTCCAATTGAATTTGCTTGAATAACACCCTTCCTTTTTAGGTGAATCTCTTACTGCTGGTATGAAAAAGTTCATTGCACTTTTCTTCATTCTCGGCAGTCTGTTCTTGATAAGGATCTCCTTGAGGAAGAACCTCACCAGTGGGACTTGATATTCTTCTGCTCCCAATTCTCCCAGACTGTGCAGTATTCGTGTGATTCGTAGATTATTGTGAGGATTGTCAAATTTTCAAAACGTGACGCAAAATTTTCTGCTCGTTCAACTTCAGTTATTTCTTTGTCTTCCTCCTCCCCCACTATTTTTACGCCGAAGAATTTCAGCATCATCTTGTAGGCTCTGCGCAGTCTTTGCTGAAATTCTGAGGTGTTAACCATTAGGCGTGTCTCTTGCGGATTTAGGGGAGTAGAGTAGAAATTCCGGCCTTGTGTCCGAGTTGGGAAAAGCCATTGGATGTAATCGTGATTGAGTTCTAACAGTTCATAATCATCTTGCCATTTGTGCAGTATTATTTCAATGAACTCGCCGTGGGGTTCAAACTTTTTCAAATTCATGTAGAACTCGTAATTTGGCATGGAAGGTTGAGGTTCTTGCTTGCAGATCAGTACTTTAGCTTGATCTTCTGTTGGCGGTGGCGGTTTTGCAGCTGCTTTTGCGGCCTGGTCCGCGCGTCTGTTACCTTTTGGAATTTCATCATGGCCTTTTTGGTGGCCACAGCAGTGCATGATGCTGACAGCACTTGGTTTCCATACTGCTTCCAGGAGGGCCGCGATTTCAGCTGCATATTTGATTTGTTGTCCTGAAGACGTAAGTAGGCCTCTCTCTTTGTAGAGTGCACCATGTGCATGGACTGTCATGAAGGCGTACTTGGAATCTGTGTAGATATTTACTCTTTTGCCTTCAGAGATTTCAAGGGCTCTGGTTAAAGCTGTTATTTCGGCCAATTGTGCAGATGTATGGCCTGGCAGTGGCTTTGCTTCGATGACTTCTTCTGTGGAGACTACTGCATAGCCGGAGACTTTCTTCCCATCATCCATGTAGCTGCTACCATCAGTGAATAGCTGTAGATCGTATTTGTCTAGGGGTACGTCTTTCAAATCCGGCCTGCTACTGAACACTTCTTCCATAACTTGGAGGCATTCATGATCTGGATCCTCTTCACAGTCAGGCAGTAGAGTAGCAGGGTTTAAGGTAGCGATGAGGTCCAAATGAACCCGTGGATTTTCACACATCATGGCTTGGTACTTCGTCATCCGGCTGTTGCTGAACCAGTAACCTCCCTTCACATCCAGCAGAGCCTTGACAGCGTGGGGCACCTTGACATGAAGAACTTGTCCAAGGGTCAGCTTGTCTGCTTCTGCTATCAGCATTGCAGTGGCAGCCACTGCTTTCAGGCATGGGGGTAGGCCGCAGGCCACAGGGTCGAGTTGCTTGGAGAGGTAGGCCACAGGCCTCAGCCATGAGCCAAAGGTCTGGACCAATACTCCTGTTGCTGTTTGATTATGTTCATGCACGAACAGCTGGAAGGGCTTGCTGTGATCTGGCAGGCCCAGTGCAGGAGCTTCCATCAGCAGAGTCTTTAATTTCTGGAACGCTGCTGTTTGCTCTTCTTCCCAATGAAAGGGGTCTTGTTCCCCCCCCTTCGTGGCCTGATGAAGCGGTTTGGCAATATCTGCGAAGTTGGGGATCCACAGGCGGCAGAAGCCTGCAGCTCCAAGAACTCACGGACTTGTCTCCTGGTCTTTGGTTGGGGTATGCGGCACACTGCTTCTTTTCTTTCTGCCCCCAGTGCACGTTTGGTACCTGTTAACTGGAATCCCAGGTATTTTACACTTTGTTTGCATATTTGTGCTTTCTTTTTAGAAACTCTGTAACCTGCTTGGCTTAGCAGATGTAGCAGGGCTTTTGTAGCGGATAAACAGTCTTTTTCTGTTGGGGAAGCCAGTAATAAATCATCAACATATTGGAGTAACACTACTTTGTCTGGCTGAGCGTTGAAGGCGAGGAGATCTTGGCTAAGCGCGCACCCGAAAATCGTGGGCGAATTTTTGAAACCTTGAGGGAGGCGCGTCCACGTCATTTGATGGCGCGCCCCCGTGGTAGACTCTTCCCACTGAAATGCAAAAAAAAAGGGGCTGGCTTGCTGGAGCCAGGCGGATGCAAAAGAAAGCGTCTTTTAAATCAAGCACTGTGTAATATTTTGTATCTCCGGGAATTAATGCCAGCAAATTGTATGGATTAGGAACCACAGGGTGTAGTGTTACTGTGGCCTCGTTGACAGCTCGTAAATCTTGGACAGGGCGATACTCTTGTGTCCCCTCTTTAAGTACTGGCAATAGGGGTGTGTTCCATGGTGACACGCAGAATTTTAATATACCGTGATCTTTAAGTCTCTGTAAATGTATCTGTATATTCTGCTTGGCTTTCTGTGGGATATGATATTGTTTTAGGGCCACAGGTGTTGCGCCGGGCTTTAATTCAACTAATCTGGGCGGGTTTTCCTCCACCCACACCTCAGGAATTCCAAGGAGTAGTGTGTGCGGGGACAGCTGGCAGAGTAGGTGCTGTACGCCATTCTTTCTCCCTTGGCATAATAACTGCGATTTTCACCGACTGGGGGTGCTGGCTGGCTGGATTATGCTGCCGAGCAGAGCTGCCACTCTCGGGCAGGTCTAATTGAGCGTGACCCCCGGGAAGGAACGTAATTTGGGCTTGCAATTTGCAAAGGATATCCCGCCCCAGGAGCTGGATGGGACATTCGGGCATATACATATACACATTGTATAAACAATATTCTCAGAGATCTTTTCCCGTAGCCCAAAACAGACTCTTAATACCACATCCGAAAAAAAATAAATAAAAATAAATCATTCCATTGTCATAAGACCACTCCAAACATCTCATAACAATAAAATAACCATTCCATCAAAAATCAAACAAAAACATACCTTTTAAAAACAGTAAAGAAAAACTACTTTAATTATTTCTCGAATTTTTTCTTTTAATATTAAATTTCTAACCGTTTCATATATTTCAATTTAATTTGTTAATAAATTTTATATTTTGGTAGACAATATTGTATATTATTACGTACTTATTATTGTTTATGTGTAACAATATAAAAACCAGGACTCCTTTTTTTTTTTATTTAATTCTAGCTCTGAACAAAACTAAAACTTTCGGAATAATATCAACACAAAATATAAACATATATCTTGCACTCAACAGACTTCAGACAAATATTCTATTGTAACACACATTAAAATTAGCTAAGCATAGTAATCCTTCTTCTCTATTTCTCTTAACCCTTTGTGTATCTGTGCAGCGAATTCAAGGTAATTCTTTCCAGCTATCAGAGAGCAAAAAAAAAACTGACTCCCTCCCTCTCCCCCCTCTCCGTGCAGACAGTGTGTCAGACAGGAGGGAGGGAAGAGACCAGCACAGAGACTCTCACTACCTCTCAGTCATTTCATACTCTAAATTAATTACTTATCACATTTTACTTTTAATTGAACAGTTTAATAGATCAATTATAAACACAATCAGACAAAATCAGTCCGAATCACACACACAAGCCATACAGCACCGCAATCATCCTCTTTTTTTTTTTTTTCTTTCTCAAAACCTTCTAGACCACCATATATACTCCCATCGGGTATCTCAATCTTTCCTGGTGGAGCCTCTCTATCTCCTCCACTCTCCACCCACTGCCCCCTCATTTTCTTCTGCAATTCCGCCCGCTAGAGTGGTGGAAGCCGGCAGGGCAGTAACAGCCGCCCGCCTTCGCAACCGTGACACATAAATCTTCTCTAGCTGCCCCATAATATAATAGATAGGGCGGGGGCAGGGAATCAATCTCCTCCGGCTGTTCTACTAACACCGGTCTGTTTTGTTTTTTTTTTGTTTGTTTTTTACACAGTACTTTTATATATCTATATATAGATACTGCTCAGGATGTCCGCATTGCCCGGTGACTTGGGAATACACTCTCTGTATCCGGGTCCATTGACCCCTGCTCTGGCCATTCTGGAACTACTAGTGGCCATACAACTGTACACATTACTTTTAAATTCTCTTTTGTCAATTCTACACCATAATCATGCGTTTTAAATAGCGCCTCGAAATTCCGCACCATATATTCTAGGGGCGTCTCACCCTCCTTCACCTTCTTGGGCTTAGATGACCCGTTACCCATTATTACTCTTGAAAACAGTACTCTTTGCAATACAGATATATTATTTCAACAACAGTTAAAATCTACAGTCTGATACTTCAGTCAACAATTCATCCGTGTCTGAGGCGCTTCCCCCTTCAGTAGCCGTCTGCAGTCGCCTGAGCCGGAAACGTACGTTCGGGGTCAAAACTCGTATTTGCTTCCTCGCGGAGCGAGTAGGCGCACGTTCACTCACAGCACTCGAGTCAATTCATTCACAACACATACCGTATCAGATGCTTTCATCACATAACAGAACATAGACACTTCAACTCTTTCTACTAGCCGAGGGTGCTCATTCCCTCCTCTGTGGCTCCTTATACCCCGTAATTTGAACTCTAACTCTTGACTGGAATTGCAGACGGGAGTATAGATATAGAACGGGGTGCACATAGTCACACGCAAATTGCCTTATGGGTAATCTCACCCACCCGGCACCACTATCTCTGCAGCTACCGCTGGCTCCAATATGAGCCCTCTTCACTACACGACGTGCACACTAGCACCGACTCAGGCTCTCAGCCCAGTCACAGAAAATCCCTCCTCCTTTCCCTTTTACCCACGTGGCGAAGCTCTATTTACAAACACTGACTAATGACTTATGCAACTCCACGTGGCTACCTTCTCCCTCTCTTACAGAACTACACTTTGATTGGCATTCAATTCCCCCGAATCCAGACACCCGCTAGCCACTCTGGCTCCTTAGCAATGTCAGTGTTATCAGCGGCGGGCTAGATATGCCAATGGGATGGTGGCCATCGCATCCCCTTATCCGTCTATCTCAGTCGGACGTTTCCCTTAGATACCGGTATCTCCTTTAGACATACAAAACATAGAAGACACGTTACCTATCGCCGGCGCTGCTCGCTGTTTCCTCAGACTCAGTGGTGTCCCAGTTCCCGAGTCAGGGGTCCGTTTGGGACGAGACGAGGTCCACTGAACAGGAAATCCTGCTTGGCGCCTGCAGATATCAGCTCACCTTCAACAGACGCCCCCAACCATCGGGATTCTCGCACCTGCAGTCAAGCGCCGCACTGTGTTCAGCAGCCCGTTACTGTGTGCCCGGAAAGGGCCCGTATCCCGGCTCACGAGGCCCCCAAAAATGTAGGCGGACAAAAACAGATTCACTTTCAAGACGGCGCCGGACCGGGCACAAGTAAGGATTGTCAGAACACGAGTCTCTTCAGGAAAGGCAAACTTTATTGTGTCGTCACACAAGTGCCCACACAGGATTGAATCGCAAAGAGTGAGCCCCCCCTTTCACCCGTGCAAGAGATCTTATACCCAAAAATACGTAATTAGGTACATCCCAATTAGCCCACCTCCCAATGACACTTTATTCCACCCCACGTGGGTTAATACCTCCCATCGTTAGTACAAAGAAATTCCACATTTAACTATAAATTGATACACTTCATGTTAGTTTGACAGTCTGATTTGTTGTGCTGTCTTTCTCAGGGCAGCGCCGCACTCCCTATAGGCTGTGTTTATTGAGATAGCTTGGGGCCTGGTCTGTTCTCTATAATCTCTTTGTTTCTCTGCTCGTCTCCGTGACCTTGCCCCATTCATTCATCTTCCTGTCTCTCTGTGCCAAGAGCCGGCCGGATTCTGCCTGGTTTTATTGCTAGCTTTCTAATCTACCACACATTCTTGGAATTCTAGGTAAGCTCTGCTTTGCACATCTAATAAAGATCTATTCTATTTACTGGTGAACCAATATTCTGAACAAGATGGCTGCCTGGCTCATAGTAGCAATCATCTTTCAGCTTGATCTCACTTCAGCGTCACTAGGGTTGGTGTCACCCGGTGAGGTAACTTATGGTGTCACCCCCCCCCCCCCGAGTTTTACAGATTTTTTTTTTTTTAACTACTCTTACTCCTAAATCAGTACTCCCATATAACACTGAATGCTCATACACACAGCGCACATTACTGTGAGGTTTATTGCTGTGGAGCTCTCTCATATGCTCACACAACTTTTTGCCAACTGCCAGCAAGTACGTTGCCTGTTCGAAGGCAGTGAAAGCACACATGGATATATATTGCCCCCAGCAGCTCACCCATGGATATATATTGCCCCAGCTCACATATGGATATATTGCGCCTCAGCTCACACATGGCTATATTGCCCCAGACCAGCTCACACATGGATATACTGCCCCAGCTCCTCTCATGGATATTCTGCCCCAGCTCCTCTCATGGATTACTGCCCCAGCTGTTCTCATGGATTACTGCCCCAGCTGTTCTCATGCATATACTGCCCCAGCTGTTCTCATGCATATACTGCCCCAGCTGCTCTCATGCATATACTGCCCCAGCTGCTCTCATGCATATACTGCCCCAGCTGCTCTCATTGATAATGCCCCAGCTGCTCTCATTGATAATGCCCCAGCTGCTCTCATTGATAATGCCCCAGCTGCTCTCATTGATAATGCCCCAGCTCATGGATATACTGCCCCAGCTCATGGATATACTGCCCCAGCACATGGATATACTGCCCCAGCACATGGATATTGCCCAAGCACCTCGTGGATATGCCCCAGCACCTCATGGATATGCCCCAGCACCTCATGGATATGCCCCAGCTCATCATGGATATGCCCCAGCTCATCATGGATATGCCCCAGCTCATCATGGATATGCCCCAGCTCATCATGGATATGCCCCAGCTCATCATGGATATGCCCCAGCTCATCATGGATAATAGCCCCAGCTCACCTCCGCCGCCTTTTTCGCTCCCTCAGAGCTTGGGCGCTCGCCTGGGGGAGCCACGTGACCAGCCGCGATTGGCTGGTGACGTGTTTCCTCCAGACGAGCGCCAAAGCTGCATGCTTCGGACGCTCGCAGGGAGCGAAAAACGCGGCGGAGGGTGAGACACCCGCCCTTAGGGTGACGGTGTCACCCTAAAAGGCGGGTGTCACCTGGTGCGGGCCGCACCCCCCGCCCCCACGTAGCGACGCCACTGACCATTGTAACTCCTCCCAACTTTCTACTCTTTTCTTTAAACAGGGAACATGCTTAAGCCTCTTCGTTCCCAGTCAGTCGCTCATCAGTACTAAAGCTCAATGTCTATTTCTGTACAGCTATAAGAACACATACACTGCATCTGTAAGCTCCTATGAGCAGGGCCCTCTACACCTCTTGTTTCCAACTTACGTCCGTTTATTTGTATCTCGTTCCCTTTGGTTATTGTAAAGCGCCGCGGAAACTGTTGGCGCTATATAAATGACAATAATAATAATACTTTACAGTGTATTTCCTCAGGCCTAAGCATATTCTTTAGCTTTTGTTTTGTCCTGTACTCTGTACTGTAACAGCTCATCTCATTGCAGCACCTAATCTCCATTCCTTGTAGTTTATTAAAATCGGACACCCCATTGACTCCGGTTCTGTCTCGCATATTCCTCTCTTCATACAGAACCCGTGTTCAAGAATCCACTACAATGCTTCCTGTAACCAATGAGTCATCTCCAAAGATGCCACAGGCAAGTCCTCATGAAGGTTATTAGCTGTTTAGACAACCCCTCCAAAATCAAACAAACCCCCTAAATGCAGACAATATCAAAATAGGAGTGTCCCCCACCCCCCGATTAATCTCTGGATCCGCCCTGGTCACAGGTCATGCAGCAGGCAAGGAAAACGCTACAAGTGAAGAGCGAGGCCCTGGACTCCAGCCGGTGGATCGCAGGGTCTCCCTTGCTTCCTCCATAACACGAGAGCAGGCTGGGCAGACACTGCAAGTCAATACGGAAGGCTGAGGCACTCCAGCTGGGTGTCTTTTTGCCCAGCAGGTCTCCGACTCACAGATCAGATGGAAAAACCCAATGCTGCAATCGAGTCCCACTCCTATGAATCAGGTTGGGACATCCCTAGTGTCAAGATCGTAATCGAAGCTTCAAAAAAATTGATCAACAGTAAACGTTGTACCTCATGTTTCGTGGATTATGAATAGGACGTCCAAAGCCACTGGTTCCTGTTCAGTTTAAACGTGGTGCAAACTTAATTTTATCCTGTGGGGATATTAATGCAGTCCTTGTGAAAACATTGCTTATCTGAGCGCGCTACTCAAGCTTTATTTAGGCTAGGGTCAGACTGGTGCAGTTCGAACGCGCGTGCAGGCGCACTAAATCACGGCCGTAGTAGCAGCACATGACGGCCAATATACGCAGTACGTGCGTACAAACGTGCGCCCACGCCACGCAACCGGCAAATGAACGTATTTTTCGCACAACGTGATACCGCTAGTACAGACGTACAGAGTGCGCTGCGGCCGCATAGCAGCGTGTGTGCGTGATTAGGAGACGTCAGACGCTGCTATTGTGCGGCGTACATCACGTCCAAACAGCCAAAGTTTCCTGCAGTTTGTTGGAGCGTACCTGCGACCGTCGAACATGGCTGCTGGACCAGAGATGGACGTGGAGAGGCTGATCAGCGCTGTGGGTGAGCATCCCGAGATCTGGGACACGGCCTGCGACCGGTACAAGGATAAAGTGAAGAAGGCCAGCGCATGGGTCGTGGTGTCCCGTGTGGTGTACCCGGAGTACGATACGTGGTCCGAGACAGAACAGCACATCCAGAGTGAGTATAAGATTATTTAATTCATAATCCCATACCTGTAAATCACAATAATAACAATAAATAAAAATATGTAATCCTAGAGGTGAAATCTCAAATGCTCCCCAGCTGCCAGGGCACCTGACCTGCATCACTGGTCAAATAATTAGATAGAGCATCGCGATACCTGTTGCTGTATCTATTCACAGCTATGATGTCATCGTTCACATCATCCTCAAGACCGACAACTGTGAGGGTATCGTCAAAATTAAAACCATCCCTGGCCCGCACATAGTTATGTAGAATGCAACAGCATTTCACAATGTTCACACAGAAATCAACCTGTACATCCAGCGGTCTATGTAAAATCCTCCACTTGTTTGTCAGTATGCCAAAGGTACACTCGACATACCGTCTCGCCCGCGACAGCCTATAATTAAACACCCGCTTCTTCACATTCAGGTGTGTCCCTGAGTAGGGCCTTAGGAGGTGTGTGGATAGTCCGAATGCTTCATCACCCACGAAGGCATAGGGACTGTCACGTCACTGCCAGGCAATGGTGCGGCTCTGGGGATGTTCAGGGACCCACTCTCATTTCATTCCACAGTGTGGAGTTCCTGAACAGTGTGGAGTCAGAGTCTTTGCCGTATGAACCGACATCCACATAGACGAAACTATAGTTGGCATCTGCCACCGCCAGTAGGCCCATAGAAAAGTAATGTTTATAATTCTGATACAGTGAGCCACTGTGCGGTGGCTTCACTATGCGGACATGTTTGCCATCCACGGCTCCCAGGCAGTTTGGAAAGTTGTCTCTCTCCCAGAATCCTGCTGCAATTTCTAGACATGCCTTGTGTGTCGGTTTTGGCAAACATTGGTCCTTCATGGTCTCCCATATGGTTTGGCACACCTTGTGGACGATCTCACCAGCTGTTGATCTGCCAACGCGGAAGTTATAATGCAGATCCTTCAAACTGCACCCACTAGCGAGATACCTAGAAGACAAAACAAGAATGTTTGAATATGATCACATCCCATGAACACAAGCTAATGTCACACTCATTATGTTTTGCAGCACAAGAGGCGATGAACAAATGGCGCACAGTACGCGACAACTATATACGTGTGCAGAAGAAGCAAGCCATGGCTGCGCGCTCTGGAGCTGGTGGAAAAAGGTCCGTGGATACATCTATGCTGAGCAACTGTCATTCCTCCGAAGGACCCAGGAGCCGCGCAGTAGCGTCAGCAGCATGGACCAGCCATCGACCTCCGGCACACAGGTACAACACATGGTGCCAGGAGGTTCTGCCAGCTGCCAGGAGGAGGAGAACCAGGGTGTTGCAGAGTCGCAACTAGAGGAGGATTCGGAGACACAACAGGTGGCAGGTACCGCAACAACGGTCAGCACCAGACCTGCACAGAAGAGAAGGGCACCAGCTGCAGACCTGGAGCAGGCCATGGTTACCTTCATGGAGGCTCAAACCAACCATCCACACCAACGCTGCATGCTTGCGGACTCCGTGGACATGTCGTTCTTTAATGCCTGTATGCTCCTCCTCAACAAGATGAGCGAGGCTGAGAAGATGGAGTACCAGCACAGATGTCTGGCAATATTGGAGGACATCCTTTCCCGTCCCCATCACGCAGCCGCTTACCATGCTGTGCCACAATCCACCAATGCCAGTGGATCTTCCCTCCCCAGTCAGGTGCTGTCCACCCACCCAGCCATGCCCCCTGGAGCCAGGCCACACACAGAGTCGGGGTCCAGCTCTAGCCACACCACCGGCCCTCATGACCCAGATGCTCGGCGGTATCATGATCTGTGATACAGGTCATGAATATGTTTTATTTTTGTTTGTCATGTGTTATTTGGTTTAACGCTTTATATATCCTGACCTTCAGTTTACAATTTTTAATATATGTCCCGAATATATTACTGTTATTTTATTTCATGTTTCAGATTATATTATTATTTTGGTCTACATTGTTGGAGTCATTTATGATTATGTACGTGTGATGTGATGTGATGTGATGTGATGTGATGTGATGTGATGTGATGTGTGTGTGTGTGTGTGTGTGTGTGTGTGTGTGTGTGTGTATGCATGTGACAGTGGGCATGTGACTACAGACATGATGCACTCATGTCAGGTGACTGGCAGCGATGTCATGTATACAGGTGTTTGACAGTACGTACCGCAAAGTGATGACCAGCATCTCCTCCGGTGGTATGGCGGCCCGCATGTTGGTGTCCCTCTTGGTCAGTGGCTCGCGTACCCGCGACAACAGTTCATCAAAGGAGGCGATGGACATCCGCATGTAGTTGAAAAACTTCACGGGGTCCCTCTCTCGCAGTGGCCTGTACAGCGTCACAAAGTGTCCATGCGTGGGTCTGGCAGCGTTGATTTCATGAACCCAGGTTCGCCGCTTTCTCTTCCTCTTGAGGTACAGGTACCCCATCGCAGCAAACACAAAGATATGTGCAGGATCCATCTTTGGAAAACGCCTCCATCTCCAAAATGGCTTTTTATACCCTTCCCCTTATTTTTACATTTATCAATTGATTAGATTCATCGGATTTTTCTCTTTTTTTTACAGCTCCATCATGAAATACGTCCAGAATTGCGCATCGTCTGCCCGCTTAAGCGTATTCCGTGAAAAAATGCGTTCGCACGCACCGACGTACGTTTTGACGCTGGCCGTCAGAAATGCGTTCGTCTGACCCTGGCCTTAATAATCCGGTGGACAAAAAAAAAAAAAAAAAAGGCTTCTAGTGATCAGTATCCTATGCGAATGACGGCAATTTTTTGACGGGCATCAAAACGACAAACAAAAAAGTGGTCCATCTAAAAATGATGCTCACAATGGGTAGGATGATGCCCTTAAAAAAGTTAAAGCAGGAGTCATTTTAAGTCACATACAAAATCAGGGCATTTCACGGATATTTCTCCGCAGTTCTATGTTCTCTGAATAGATTAACCATTACTTCTCGATGCGGCATTTCATTGCCGCCGAAGGTGAACGTATTTCAATAGTAATTGTAATACTCGGACTCAGAGGCGAGTATTGCGTTTCTTTCTTGCATTTATTAAACACAGCAGCGAGGTATATTAACATTGAACTGTAAAAAACTTGTAAACAAAGTGGAGCCAATCCAGTCGACCTCCTTCCTCTATAAAATTAACCCCGGGCTGCGTCCTACTCCCTCTTTCTTGCTGCTGGGAACAAGATAAGTATCATTTTTTCCTTAGCACTTTGCGATCACCCTGGCTCCAACAGCGGGGATCGCTCACGCCTGCTTCCCTAGGCTCCCTTTATACCCCATAGACTTTCCGACCTTAACGTTATTTACTTTTAGTTTACCACTCGTATGAGGAGCTCTGACTTGCGGCATTGACGGGGCGGGGCTTTCTCCCGATCTCACAAAGCATCATGCGCACACACTTTTGCACGCTTCTCCTGTGCTCCGTTACAGATTCGAGACAGACGTGCCCCACGAAAAAGCCGCAAACGAAAGCCCTTTTCCCCTGCGGAGGACTCCGATGACTCGGGGACAGCTCCAATAAACAAACCTCGGACCAGGCCATCACAAATTCTAAACTCACCCCAAATTCATGTACCTTCGCTGCCCCAGCTTGACCCCTTTATACAAGCCTCAATTAATGCTGCCGTTTTTAACGCAGTGGCCGTTCTGTCAGCAGATTTTAAATCCCCTTTAGCTAAGGCTATTGCAGAGGCAAAAAATATGACACCGCCATCAGCGGATAATGATCAGGGCAGTACACTCACCACGGTGAGGCCCCCAGATGCCCCTGCCTCGTGCTGCGGGCAAAAAGTCAGAGCACAAATCCACACACCTCCACAGAGGGGCTGGCAACCCCGCAACACTGCCTCTGGATTACGTGCTTGACTTAAATACAAGAAAAAGAGTCCTTAACCGCCGGGCGCTTGTGGCGGACGCCCCACGAAAACGGGCGAGACCCTCAGAACCCACTCTAGAGATCAAGGAGGATCCTCTGAGTGAGGACCCCGATCCAGAGTCGGATGAAGGGGAGGCTGTAGATGCCTTAGAAATTCATGCACCAGAGGATGATGCCTTGGTGTCTGGCCCAGTGTTTCCCTCATCCACACCGGAAACGGAGTTGATTTACGACCCCATGGGAATCCCATTGTGGATGCTAGGATACGCAAAACCCTGGACAAGGGTATCGGGCTAAGATGAAGGCTGAATGCCCTCGCCCGGTTACAGAAGGAAAAACCTGTCTTACATCTGAAATGGACGCCAGTTTCCTACAATACATTGAGCCTCAGGGTTGGTTCGCCAAAAGAGGAGTGGACCATGCTTTCCACCTCTGTTAAGATAAATTACTTGACGTGGTGGGGCCGCTGGACCGTCTGTTAGACGCCGCAGAAACGGCGTGCATAAATCAAACCCCACTCTGTCCCTCAGCAATTTCTAATTGGGCACTCCGCTCCCTTAGCTTCCTGGGGAACGCCAATTCCGCTCTAGCCACGGAAAGGGGCAGATCTATACTTCTGAAGGTTGACCCTACCTTGACAGCCATCGCAGACACAGACCTAGCCGGCAAGGCTAAAGGCTTCTTATTTGGCAAGGGCTTCTTAACCCCTTAGTGACCGGGCGGTTTTACACAAATCCATCTTTTAGTGACCACTGCTGTTTTTACGTTTCTGCGCTGTTAGTGTTTAGGTCAAATTTTCCTCTTACTCGTTTATTCGACCCACACATATTATACACCCTTTTCCCCCGCCATTAAATGGACTTTCTAGAAATACCATTATTTCCATCATATCAAATAATTTACTATAAAAAAAATATGAACGGAGGAAAAAAAATGGTAAAAACACACTTTTTCGTAATTTAATCCCCAAAATCTACAACCACCCAAAAAGACCCCGGCTAAATAGGTTCAAAATTTTGTCCCGAGACTAGAAATACCCAATTTTTACATGCGTTTGCTTTTTAACCCCTTCACTGCTGAGACAGTTCACCTATGTGCGCTGCGCTCATTCTGACCATTTTGTGCTAATTATTTTTAGATGACAGCCTAGGTCCTATTTAATTAAACTCCCCCCAGACAAAAAAAACGTAAAATTTTTTTTTATTTTATTTTTTTATTATTTTTTTTAAAACCAAACCTGGTCATGCCATAATCAGGCCTTTCAAATGATGTCAAATATGACCATCTAGCTGCCATGGATCGGGAGATAAAGGGATCCTTAGGATCCCCTTATCTCTACATGGCAGCTAGAGGGTTAACTGGCCCACTGGCATCCTCACACATATGGTGAGGTTGTCAGTGGGTGGGGGGGACCTGGAGGCTTGGCTGACATCCAAGATGTCAGCCCCCCTCCAGGTTTGAATCGCGTTTTGGCGCCAATTGGCGCCGCAACGTGATCCGGCGGCGAAACTGTTAATGCCATACACCGCTGAAAAGGGGAGGCTCTCCCCTCTCCAGCAGTGCAAACGGCATCTCCCTAGCTTCAATGGTTGGGGAGATAGAGGGCTCCGAAGGAGCCCCCCCCTCCCTTGAAATGCATGGGGACGCCTGCTGATGACGTCACCACGCAGCGTGGCGACGTCATCAGCCTTGCCTGCCCATGTAAATCACATGGGCAGGCTTCCTCCCTGCCAGATCGCCGTGGGATCCAGCGAGGGAGGAGAGTATCGGGCGGGAGGGGGATTAGGCGCCGCTGACGTACCCTGTACGTCCGGGGGTCTAAGGGAGACCCGAGGACAGGACGTACAGGGTACGTCAGCGGCCCTTAAGGGGTTAAAAAACATGGGAGAATACTCTGGGGCATTTAATACCATAGATAAAGTGTCCCACTCCCTTAGAAAAAATCTTCCCAAAACGTGTTTTTGGACGGGCCGGTAGAACACCCCAGTTTTTCCCTTTGAGATCCAGTCCCTGGAGAGGAGAGGGATACAGAGGCGCTTACTCCTCTAGGAGACCCTCAGGTGAGCCCTTTTCTCCTCTCTCGGCACAATTATTCCAAGTAGGGGGCTGATTACATCACTTTACTCACAAGTGGGCAACCATAACAACCGATGTGTGGATCCTAGAGACCATTCAGGGTTTCACCATAGACTTCTACTCCCCACCGTCCCAAACCCACCATTGTCAGTGTGTCCCATTATCACCAGACGACACACAGTTGATGGAGCGGGAAATCAGAGAACTGAGACGCAAAGGCGCTATAGAGACGGCCCCCTTCCCATCCACCGGATTTGTCAGCAACCTTTTCCTGGTGGCGAAGAAGGGGGGCGGCATGTGCCCTGTAATAAACCTGAAGGCCTTGAACGAATTCGTCATACAGACATTTCAAAATGGAAGGGGTTCACCTCTTACGAGACATGTTACACCAGGGCGACTATCTAGCAAAGATCGACTTACACGACGCCTACCGCACAGTCCCCATAGCCGACCAGTCGAGCCTTCCTTAGCTTTCGCTGGGGAGGGTCGATGTGGCGGATCCGCTGCCTTCCGTTCGGCCCGTTGTCAGGGATCAGCACCCGTGTGCGTAACAATCAGTGCTATCCATGAAAAGTGCTGCTTCGGACCTGTCCAGCACTGATCGGGGTTAAAACCAAAGTAGCACCAAACACACACCACACCCTCTTCTCTGCCTATCAATAAAAGAGTATCCTCCCCCTGTGCAACTTGGCTTTGCATTGTCAAGTCTCACCTTGTACTATTCAGACCTGCCTTCCTGTCTCTGTTGATAACCGTGTACCAGACCCTGATTAACCCACCGATATTGCCTCCTTGCTGCCAGCCCTTTGATCCACGGACCGTCCTGACTACTCTTTGCCTGATCCCTTTGTACCTTGCCACGGACTCAGACCTGCCTCAGCCAACTTACTCTCAGGTACCTCCAGTATATCCCTGCCTAAAGGGCTCTAACCACCCGTACAAGGGTCCCACCACGGCGTATGCCAGGTGCCACCCTGACAGAATGCAAAGCCCAACAACTGAGCCCACAGGGATGCTACCAGCCCTAAATGATATGGCGCACTGGCTATGTATGGTCCTGGATGAGGTCCGGGCCTTAATGGACTCCCTTAGAAGCACCGCTCCCAAAATGTGTGTTTCCCCGAGCCAAAGGCCCGCTAGCTCCAGAGGAGCGGGCCAGGAGGATAGCCGAGGGTCTCTGTATCTACTGTGCCTCAAGAGACCACTGGCTCGCAGCCTGTCCTGCAAGACCCCCAAAAAGGCCAGCTCCAGCACCCGAGCCGGCTATGCTGTCACGGCGAACCCCTATGAAAAAGACCGTGTGTGAAAAAACTCTGGTGTTTAAAGATGCACCCCACGCTCATGTCTCTGCACCACAGGTTCCCAAGCCGGCACCCAGAAAGCCTCCTACACCGAAGCCTGCGCCCAGACGACTCGAGCCCACTGTACCCAGGTGTAGGGAGTCTCTGGTGAATTATACGGACGAGGAGGAAGAACCCCGGACCAAGCAAGAAGCCAGAAAGGCTCCGGTCTCTAAGGCTGCGTCCCGGCCTACTTCTACACCTACCCCCAGGAAAGTTTGGTCTGCCAAATCCAGGGGTAGGATACTGGAGGAGATCAGCTCCGAGGAGGAGGACGGGTCTTTCATCCCAAGAGAGACAGAAAACATCACCACTGTGGCTTCAGATCCAGAAATACTGATGGACTACAAAACCACAGTACCTGAGGAGCTAGACCAGTCAACTCCTATGGATGTTATGACCACCCAGATTCCGGGTAGTGCTCCCAGACAGCAGCTAATGACTGGTACCGCTGTTGCACTGAACCCTATACCTAGATATGAACCTGTACCAGAAGATCAGGGTCCCTACTGTATACAAGGGACCCACTCCCATCCGAAATCTACTGCAGCCACGCTCATCCACACTCCCATGGCAACGGAACACCTAAACCAGGATTTTGTATACGCCTCCATTGGGACTATAGTGCGGAAAGAAGATCTGGCGAGGTTTGAGGAAGCTCTACACCTCAGGGAAACAGTCAAGCTACCAAAGACTGCTATCATAACGCTGACTGTGACTCCCATCACTCCCAGGCAACAAGTACCATCTCCTTTTCCCTAGCAATGCTACCCACAAGATCCTGAGTCAGAGGATTGGGATACTGTGGACTCGGATGGTGAGCTTCAACTGCAGACCGCTCGGCGTTCCAGAGGACCACCGGCTCAAGACACCAAGTATGTGGGGGCTACCGCCTCTCTTCCCCATAAGGACTCCATACAGCTCAGTGACTCCCCCTGTGACGACAAACCTGAAGAAAAGGAACGTCCTGCAGCAGTACCACCTCATCGTGTGGGTACTGTTATGACGGGCGATTACACTGTCCAGAACACCCTGGAGGGCAAGATCGGTACCACATCCAAAGCCAAGACTTGGAGACGCCAGCGGAAGAAACACCGTCAGTCTGATCATACGAGACCCCTGGCTGAAGAGTCTGAAGACCTGGTGCAGCTTGCCCCACTACCTTCTGCCTACGTGAACACAATATATTCAGGTGCCCTTGACCTCTATTCATGCCCATCTGTTTCCAGGTCTCTCCGTGATTTTGATAGGTCTATGTGCTCAGGCCTTCTACATGACGAACCAGGACCCTATACAGTCCAGGGCTCCTTTGTCTTACCCACCTGGGACCAGGTGACAGCGACATGGACTTATTCCCCTTGCCCATCGGTGCCCAGCTTCCAGTCAAGTGAGGATCGTCCAGTGGCCGCTCCTTCAGGAGGGGATTCTGTCACGGATCAGCACCTGTGTGCGTAACAATCAGTGCTATCCATGAAAAGTGCTGCTTCGGACCTGTCCAGCACTGATAGGGGTTAAAACCAAAATTAGCACCAAACACACACACCACACCCTCTTCTCTGCCTATCAATAAAAAAAAAAGAGTATCCTCCCCCTGTGCAACTTGGCTTTGCATTGTCAAGTCTCACCTTGTACTATTCAGACCTGCCTTCCTGTCTGTTGATAACCGTGTACCAGACCCTGATTAACCCACCGATATTGCCTCCTTGCTGCCAGCCCTTTGATCCACGGACCGTCCTGACTACTCTTTGCCTGATCCCTTTGTACCTTGCCACGGACTCAGACCTGCCTCAGCCAACTTACTCTCAGGTACCTCCAGTATATCCCTGCCTAAAGGGCTCTGATAACCGTGTACCAGACCCTGATTAACCCACCAATATGGCCTCCTTGCTGCCAGCCCTTTGATCCACGGACCGTCCTGACTACTCTTTGCCTGCTCCCTTTGTACCTCGCCCTGGACTCAGGTACCTCCAGTATATCCCTGCCTAAAGGGCTCTATCCACCCGTACATGGGTCCCACCACGGCATATGCCAGGTGCCACCCTGACACCGTCTTCGGCTCCTTGGTGCTTCACCAAGCTCCTGAAACTGGTTGTCGCAGAACTCAGATCCAAGTCTCATAATTTACGATATCCTCCTTATGGCCTCATCCCCACAACAAGGGTTCACGTGCGGTGGACGGTTTCCATCCTACAGGACCTAGGTTTCCTGGTAAATGCCGAAGAATCTATTCTGGAACCGTCCACTGCTCATTACTTCGTCAACAGGTTGTACTCAGCAGTATGGCCAGCTCCCCTTCACTATCGGGCCCTCCAACACCTGAAGGCCCGTTCCCTCCGGGAGGGGAACTTATATACAGATCAGATCCTTTTGTCCCCTGAGGCATGCTTGGATCTCTATTGGTGGATCCGGAGCCTCCGGTGTTGCAACGGGAGATCCATTACGCCCTACCACGGAGGCTGACAATCGAATCAGATGCTTGCCTCACAGGTTGGGGAGCTCGCTGCGGTCCTCTTCAGACAGGGGGTTGTTGGTCCCCTCAGGAACAACGTGTCCACATCAACGGACTAGAACTCCTGGCGGCTATGTTTGGCCTGCAGTGCTTTGCGAGATCTCACCGCCGTTGCAGACTGCTGCCGAAGATGGACTCTTTTCCAGTGGTGCGCTATATCAACGGCATGGGGGGGGGGGGTCCTCGTTCAACACGGTTGACCTCTCTGGCCACCAGGCTCTGGACTTGGTGTTTCACACGGGAGTTAGAGGTACAAGCTCAGTTAATCCCCGGTTTGTCAAAAGAAATAGACTGGAATTACCAAATTTTCCTATCAGATGACAGAAAGTTTGGATTTTAATAAAGACTCGGAGGCGAGTATTTGCTCATCTCTTTATTCAACTCACAGCAGCAAAAGAATTCAACAAAAACACCTAACATCCCAACATGGGAGTATCCCTTCCCTCAGACCCTGGCCACCCCCTCCTCCCAGTCCATAGGGGGGCGTGGTTGGAGCATCATTTCCTCTTTATAGCGCTCCGAACAGCTCAACAGAACTCGATCAAATTCAGTAGGGTCTTCAGGGAAGGCAGGAAACCAAGAAAACATCTGACCAGCGGCTCAAGGCCCTGAAAGGAAACAAACACGAAAGCCAGGTCAGCAGCACGGGAAGACTAATCATCCCTGACTCCCGACATGCACATCCAAGCACTCTGTAAGCGCGGCAGCGCGACAATACGCGGGCGCCCCAGTCCCCATCAAAAATAACCAGTATATGGAGAACGAAGCGTCCACAACGGATGGGAGAGGTGGGAAACACTCGCCTCCGAGTCTTTATTAAAATCCAAACTTTCCGTCACCGGATAGGAAAATTTGGTAATTTTAAAAGACACGACGGAGGCTTCCATTTGCTTGTTCAACGCAACAAATCCTCCGACCAATGCGGAACCTGACGAAAATAGAAGGTGCGGAAAGTCGATTCTCTAGTTCAATCCGCTGCCTTCATGATATCCTCCAAACGACAACCAACCACGTAAGCCTTGGACGCAGCCACGCCCGGATGGAGTGTGCCCCGAAGTGGGAAGTGTCAACACCAGCCAAAGACAACAGCCACCGAGCCCACCGTGCCAGAGTGGAGGTGGACACCAGAGCGTGAGGGAAGCAAAAGGACACAGACAATGGCGAAGCTGTAACCGTCCTCAGCGACCCCGTATGCGACTCATGAATCCTTAAACACCGGACCGGACACAACGGCTCCGACGGGAATGCCGGACAGAAAACCGATGAGAGGGACGTCTTGGACCTACGGGACACATCAAAACTAACCCCCTCCGGGACGAAGGAACGTATCTGGAAATCCAGCGCCCTCACGTCACTGACGCGTTTGCACGAAATCAAACACAATAGCACCAGCAGCTTGGCAGATAATTGGCATAATGATAAACCCTCATTATCCAGCCAAGAGTGCAGAAACAAGACCACCGAAACATCCCAGGTGGAGGTGTATCTGGGCATGGGAGGACGGGAAAGTCTGACTCCTTTCAACAGACGGCAAACCAAGGGGTGACATCCGACCGGAACGCCGTCAAACCCGACATGGCCAGCCGAGCTAGCGGATCGATAAACATTAACAGTCCTGAAAGCCAAACCCCCATCAAATTGTGAGGCCAGGAAATCCAGAACGGATACTAAAGGAGCCGAAATGGAATCCTGACGCCGTCCAACGCACCAACGGTGCCATCCATCCCAGGCGGAACGGTATGCGGTCCTGGTACCCGGAGCCCAGGCGAGCTGGAGCAGCCTCGCAGCTGATTCCGAAAGCTCATAGCGTTGCCAGGCGAACCTGAAACAAGCCAAGCCATCAGAGGCAGCTGACCCTCCAGTAGCAGCGGGTGAGGGAGGCCGCACGGGTCTAGGAGTAGGTCCCGAGACCCAGGCAGAAGCCGCGGCGTGTCCACGGACAATTCCAACAACATCGAGACACCGTCCACTAGGGCTGCGCATCTTCAGTGGTCTCACGATTCGATTACAATTATCTTGCCCACGATTCGATTCGATTGCACGATGCATCACGATTAATGCCCATTGCCAAATTTATTGTATCTGCTCTAAAATAAAAAAGGACACTTCCTGCATGTTGCAACGTCTGAACACAGCAGACAACACTATTTAAAACTGTACATAATATATGGCTTCAAACCATTTAGTGGTAGTGCAGTCACAGTGTACAACTTCATGAAAGAAAATATTCAAATGTAAACATTAACATAGATGTCCAAACAACATTAAATTAAAACCAAAATAATTAGCTAGAGGCCAAGAGGTGGTCATGGAATGGTCATCCATTCCTCACTAAACAAAATCACCTCCAGGCCAGGGTTCTGGTTGTGGGACTGGGAACAATGTCAGGCAGATGTCCGTCGCCCATGTGAGCGAAGCACATCTGTCCAGACAGGCAGAGACACTCTGCAAAACAGAGCACTGACTGACAGTGACTGACTACTAGCAAACATCACAGTGAATCTGTCAATCTGGAACCCAGTCAGTAGATCGACATTACAACAAGTAGCGTTGAGCTAGCTTATGATTATCAAGTTTAACTAGTACTGCAGTTAAATGCTAAGTGCTTGTGCTGTGCTCCAGATTCACGGTGACGTTTGCCAGTCTGGAACTGCTCTGTTTTGTACATGTTTAGTTTACATACAGCATGAGCACACCTGTAACGAAGTGTTAACTTTTTGATATAACCCGAATGAACAAGTAAACAGAAATTTATCATTACATTTAATTGTAAACAGAAATAAAAATACTAGGGGCCCCATTACAATCTTCGCGCACAAACGCACGCGCAACGTCTGAATTTTTGCGTGAAGCGTTAAAGTGTGAAAATCAATGCTAGTATTACAATCCGCGCGCATTTTCTCATCCGTCAAAAAATAATGCGCGCAAAAACGTGCGAGCATTAACGTTGCACGCATAAATCCATGTGCGGACCGTTTTTTTCAAGCGATCCAGCCAATCAGAATTAAGAACCACAATTGCTTCACGTTATATATATGCTGCAGCAATAAAAACACGCGCAATTTCTCCATTTTTTTGTTTGGGTATGCGTAGAATGTGTAACTATACTTTAACGTTTTTTGTTTTTTTTGGGCTGGTGTATTTGGGTTCGGCCAGGACGTTCAGATTTGACATGAACACCAGCTTTTAAAAGATGTTAAAATTATGCGCACAAACGCTGTCCGTTAAATTTTGCACAGATTGTAATACCATCCGCGTACCAGCTCACAAACGCGTTTGCGCTCACAAGGACGCGCGCAGTACATTACGCTCGCAAAGGGTTTGCGCAGGTTCAACCGCGGTTAACGCGCATTTTTTGCACGGACATTGTAATACAACGTTCAGCGCAAAGGGTTTTGCCCCTTGCGTTATTGCGCACGCGTTAACGTTGGCGCTAAGATTGTAATAGGGCCCTAGTAGTTTTTTAGGCCTAGCCCGGGGGTCAGCAACCTTGGCTCCCTGATGTTATGGGAACTACGTTTCCCATGTGGCTCAGACAGTCAGCCTAATGCAGTGTTTCCCAATCCTGTCCTCAGGACCCTCCCCATCGCCAGGTTTGCAGGATATGTGAAGCACAGCACAGGTGATCTGATTTGCTGCTCAGTGATTGCAGGATTCAGTCTGCATTACCCCAAGGTGATCTGCAAAATCTGGCCTGGTTGAGGGTCCTGAGGACAAGTTTGGGAAACACTGACCTAATAGGTGAGGGTAACAAAGTATCATGGGAGATGTAGTTCTAAAACATCTAGAGCCAAGGTTGCTGACGCTTGGGCTAGCCTATTGTGAAGAACTGAATTAAAAATACCAAGTTAACTGACAGCATCATTTTAAAGGAAGGAAGCGCCTTGAATTGTAAGTTGAAGCTTAAAACCTTCAGTAAATCTTTGTGTGTGTATATTTGTGATCCCATACACAGTAACAACAACAATATAAAACACACACACATCGTAGGATGCCAGATGACTCATGAGGTGGTGTATATGTTTTTTTTTGTATTGCGTGTGGATCAGAGTCAAGTGTGTGTATTTGTGATCCAATATAGATTTACTTAAGGTTTCAAGCTTCAATTTACAATTTATTCTGTCAAGAATTACTTCCTCTAATAGTTGCTACTTGTTGGCTTTAGTTGTGGAGTAGTACTACACTTAGTACGTAATGTAAATGGTTTGAGGGGTTAACCCCTGAAGATCGGCCTCTGATGATGGTACTACTAAATGGTATCTTGGGGTCTATTTATTTAGAAGATACATTTTTAGTGTTTAGAATATGGACAATCTTCAAAACCAGAAAATTCTGGATGTGCCAAAAAAGCATTAAAACCATGAATCACAGTTCAGCATTTGGGAATATGTAGGTTTTTCTGTAAGAACACTAGTTGATCCACGTGCTCTGGTTTGAGGGAGCTTCTTTTTGCCGTTAACACATCTCCTGCAGTGGAAAAAACCCGCTCTGCAGACACACTTGTACCTGGGATACATAAGTATTGTGTTGACAACTGAGAAAGGAGGGGCAATATGGCCTCAAGCACACACCACCACTTCAAAGGGTCCTCAGTGAGGGGCAGAGATGGCTCTTTACGATACCACTTAATTTCCTCTTCAGCCTTGGCATAGGGGGTCTTGGGTTCTATTGTACCTTCATTATCACTGAAAGACTGTCCCAGCAAACTCATGAGCAGCGATGAGGTCTTTTCTTTGGGAGGAGAAGGGCTGTCCTCGCCAGATCTGTCTTCTTCCAGAGTTCCTTTTCCCCCTGGCAGCGTTGCTTTGGCCACATTTGAATTACTTGTACAAGACTCAATCTGGGTTTGAACAAATAGAAAATAGAATTTTAATTCATGACTCGGAGGCTCCTATTTTGCATCTCTTTCTTAGCATTTATTTAACAGCAGCATAAAAAACTTTAACAGATAAACTTGCCCCTCCCTTCTCACAGTCCTTCGCAACAAGCACCCTCCCCTCTCTATAAACAGGCTCTTCCCGCCAAAATGACCCTCTTTCTTAGCTACTCGTGACCAGATAAGTACCTCTGCGCAGCGCTCCTCAATCTGGTCGGTATTTTGGTCCCGGCGTCCCGATTATAACACGGGCGCCGGCCGAGTATCCACTATTGCGCTTCGCCATTGATATTCTAACACCGCTGGTTACGATGCGCTTCCATTACGGCCGGATCTACTTTCTCTCGCGGCGGCGGCTCACGTGATCGGCGCGTCGCGCGCTCATTCGGCCGTTTTGCCCGCACGAGGATAGTCGAGTTCCACAATGCCTGCGAAGGGAAAACGCAAGTTACCTCCTCCCCTCGGTGGAATCTGAATGTTCGGGGGACAGCGATGCTGAGCTTCAGGTCACTCACTCTCCCGCGGGAGACCCGGCCCCTCCTTCCCTGACTCTATCCTCAGACATGCAGGCCTCTATTGCCTCGGCAGTCAAGGCGGAGGTAGCTAATTTATCCTCCACCTTCTCTAACTCCCTCCTAGAGGTTCTGACGGCCGTTCAGGCCTTACAACAATCTGCCATACCCGTGTCCCCGGGCTCCAGCCCTGCGGAGGGCCGTCTCCCAGTCCGGCAGTAGTTTTGCCCCCGATGGGGTGGGCAAAAAGTCAGTGCGGAAGGCAAAGCACTTGACTCGAGGGGCTGGCATCCCTGCAGCACTGCCACCACCTGATGAAACACCCCCTCGTAAAAGGGCCCCAGTTACCCAAACACCAGCAGCTACTGCTGCAAAACGGCCCAAACAGGTGGATAAATCCCCTCCAGCGGAGGCGGATGGTGAGGACGAAGACTCTCACTCAGATGATCCCGATGGTCTGTCGGCCGGGGATGATGAAGTGGTGCTCCACGCTCCCTATGATGAGAAATTTGATATGAGAGGCACGGTGACCTATGCCCCTACTGGGGATAAGGCGATGGGGTCCCCTTGTGGGTCACAAACTCTCTTCTACCCTGAAGATCTGTCCCACCCCCGATCTTCTGCCTGGTCACCAAGGCCCCACGTGGAGAAGTGGCTGGATGACCGCATGCGGCGCCCGTTAGACAAGGCCACACGAGACAGGATGCGGGCTGAATGCCCACGTCCCACCACTCCTGGAAAGACCTGCCTGACTCCTAGTGGACAAGGACTTCCAGAAATATGTCACCCACCATGGCTGGTCCGCAAAAGCAGGTATTGACCAAGCTTTTAAAAAATGCCAGGATCGCCTACTGGACACTGTGGGCCCCTTAATGAAGCTGTTTGATATTGCGGAAGGGGCAAAAGCCCAAGGGAACACCCTGGATCCCTTCATGGTGAGGGGCTGGCTCCAACGGGCCATCTGTTTTTTGGCTAATGCTAATTCCGCCATCTCGGCTGAGAGGCGCAGATCTATTCTGCTAAAAGTGGACAATCAACTCACAGAAAAAGCTGACTGTGATCTCGGCAGTGAAGCCCAAGGGCTACTGTTTGGCGAAAAGTTCGTCCGAGACCTGGGCAAATACGCTAATACGTTCACCTCCCTTGACAAGGTCTCGACCTCCATGAAGAAAGTATTCAAGGGGCGTGTTTTTGGCAAGGCCGGTAGAGCTAGGGGGAACTTTACCGGCCGCCCAGGACCGGGTACCAACACGGCCCAACCCTTCGACTCCCACTGTCCCGCAAACGCAAAGTAGTGAAGCGCCATATTATAACACGGGATTCTTCCCCTCGCGTACCCGCGGTTGGCGTGGTAGAGGCTTCCGTGGCCCCCGAGGGTCCTTCAATTCCCGTCGCCCACCAGGTAAGACACCAATTGCGCTCGCAGACTTTACCACGGGTGGGGGGGGGGCGCATAGCGCGTTTTCTTACCAAATGGCAAGCCCTGACCTCGGACCCCTGGGTCCTACAAACAGTCACAGGCTTCCACCTAGACTTCGAATATGTTCAGTCACAGATGGCACTTCCTACGCCCCTCCGATTCTCCTCAAAGTGCTCCACGATGGTAGACGAGGAGGTTCGGAGTCTGGATCGGAAAGGGGCGATAGAGCGAGTTCAGTCACACAAACTAGGGTTTGTAAGCAATTTATTCCTGGTGGCCAAGAAAGGCGGGGGCTCGAGGCCCGTCATAAACCTAAAGGAACTAAACTCCTTCATAGTGTATCGTCATTTCAAAATGGAAGGCATGAAGGATCTTCCTCCCCTTCTCCTGCCGGGGGATTGGCTAGCAAAGGTGGATCTAAAGGACGCCTATCTATCCGTCCCCGTGACAACCGAACACAGAGACTTCCTGCAGTTTTATTGGCAGGGGGAGCTCTGGCGTTTCTCCAGTCTTCCCTTCGGGCTCTCCTCCGCACCTTGGTGCTTTACCAAACTGCTGAGGCCGGTGATGGCGAATTTGCGAGAACGAGGTGTTCGCCTCATCGTGTACCTAGACGACATCCTGCTTCTGGCATCCACGAAAGGGTTGCTTTCTCTGCACTTGCAGTGGACCCTCTCCCTCCTGCAGGAGCTGGGTTTCGTGGCGAATGCGGAGAAATCCATTCTTCAACCAACCTTGCGGCTGGAATTCTTGGGCCTAATAGTGGACTCAACATCCATGCGGCTCACTCTTCCAACCGACAAGATTTCCACAATAGAAAAGGGAGGCACGCTCTCTCCTAAGACACGTTCCTTGTTCCCTGAGGGCTCTCGCTCGCATGGTAGGCCTCCTCTCGGCCACCAGGTTAGCGATACCCTGTCAGGATCCCTGGCTGTAGCCATCCTGAAACCCCCCTGGTGGTTCACTTCCATCCTGTTCCTGCCCTGCAGCCAGCAACCAGCAGTGTAAGAGTTAACACCAAACACACGTGACTCACAAAATAAAGGGCTCTGCCCCTCAATGACACATTGCTGGTTCATTACAGCTTTTGCTCACAAAGAGTAAACACCGTTGCTGATCTGCTACCTGATATTCCTGTTCAGTATTCCTGCTACTACAACCATCATTTCCATCATCCTTCTGCAATCAACCTGGTCAGTTCTCATATTCATCCACCCTCCTCTACCCTTATCCTCTGTTTATCGGTGCAGACCACTGCATCCTGGGCTCCTACCCCTGCCATCCAGGTACCATCCCCCCGTTCCTGACAGAATGAACCAGCCTAATACTAATGAGCCCGCAGTGCTGCACTTAATGGTGGAGCTACTGAAAACCACCTTCCAGGAGCTATTCAAGAACCTGGCTGATACCCTGATGCAAATGCTGCAAACTTTTCTGGGCACCTCAACTAAGGTGTGCGCTCCTCCAAATAAACACCATGATCCCCTGTCTCCTGAAGAGCGTGTCAGGAGACAAAATAGTAATTTGTGCCTGTACTGCGGGGCAAGATCGCACTGGATATCAAATTGCCCAGAAAAAACCCCCAGATCAGCGTTTGTCAAGCCAGCACCGGTTTCCAAGCCAGCTGCAACTTCCAAGCACGCTCAGGTGCGTAGAGCTCTGAAGCAGCCCCAGGCCTGCTACAGCCACTGTGTATACACCCGCTTCTATGAGACCTGCCATTCCTAAGCCGGTACCCCTACCCAGACCGGCCCCCAAGAGATTTCCTGAACCCAGACCTGCACCTCGAACAATTCATGCACCTATACCTGTCCCCAGACAAACTGTACCCAGGCATGTGACGTCTTTAGAGGTCAGCGACACCCCCATGGACGTTGAAAGTACATCTGTGGAACCAGAAGCAATGGACATTATGCTTACACAGGTTCCAGGTGAAACTACAACTCCCATCACTCCCAGCCAGCACGATCCGCCGCTGTCTTCCTGTGTTTCTTCCCTGCCTGAATATGACCCAGAGGACATCGCTGTCTCTGAGGAGAGCCCACCGAGACAGACAGCCCGACGCTCAAAGGGACCCCCAGGTCAACACCAGGGGTCTGACACCCCTATAAAGGCATGGCGAGGCTTCTGTTCTTCATCCAGCGATGGATCTGTATCAGAAAGGGATTGTGGTGAGGAAGAGCAAGAGGACGAGGGCATGAAGTCCTGACTGTGCGACTATCCTTCCCTTAGTGATGGATCAGGTTTAGAAGGGGAACTGGGAGAAATGGAGAAGATGCCTACCCCGATGCCTTCTTCCTATGTGGGCACCAGGTTCGAAGGTGACTGCTGCCTACTTGTCTCCTTCGGTCGCCAAGGGCAGACGCTCCAAGGACACTCCTGTTCGTCAAGACCCCTTACCCGAGGATCCATGTCCCTATACGGTACAGGGATGTTTTGCTCTACCTACCTTGGTACCACCTGGACACATGGGCACCCTCATTCCTGAAGTATCAGCTGACCCATCACGGAGGACCGAGTCACTGCTTCTAATGGGACTATGGTTCGTCGCAAAGACCTCAACATCTTTGAAAGGGGTTACTCCGGCGTAAGGAGATTGAAGATGCTGAAAGGAGAACACCATCTGGATACATGGGCACCCTCCTTCCTGATGCTTCTGCTGACCTTAAGATAACAAAGGCCAAGGCACGACGGCGTCAAAGAAAGGCACGTGCCCAACCCTGTACTACCACTCCTGACCCTCGTTCTGCCCTCCAGTGGTGCTACGATTATTGGAAAGCACCCACTAGAGTGACCCGTGCCTGGTCATGGGCAGTCCTGCTGCCATCCTTGGTCACGTGGAGCGTGACCTGAAGGGGGAGGTACTGTCAGGATCCTGGCTGTAGCCATCCTGAAACCCCCTGGTGGTTCACTTCCATCCTGTTCCTGCCCTGCAACCAGCAGTGTAAGAGTTAACACCAAACACACGTGACTCACAAAATAAAGGGCTCTGCCCCTCAATGACACATTGCTGGTTCATTACAGCTTTTGCTCACAAAGAGTAAACACCGTTGCTGATCTGCTACCTGATATTCCTGTTCAGTATTCCTGCTACTACAACCATCATTTCCATCATCCTTCTGCAATCAACCTGGTCAGTTCTCATATTCATCCACCCTCCTCTACCCTTATCCTGTTTATCGGTGCAGACCACTGCATCCTGGGCTCCTACCCCTGCCATCCAGGTGCCACCCAGGTACCATCCCCCCGTTCCTGACATACCCCCGCTCCCCTGCATTAATCGGGCCCTCCAACGCCTGATGGCCCGTTTCCTCCGCGAAGGAGTACCTTACACTGGGATGATCTCCCTCTCGGACGAAGCCCGCCAAGATCTCACGTGGTGGATGACGGACCTCCGGTCTTGGAACGGGAAAGCGATCCTTCCGGCCCCTCCCTGCCTCACTATAGAGTCGGATGCTTGCCGCTCCGGCTCTCTAGAGACAGGGGGCGGTCGGTCGAAAGAGGAGACCCTCCTCCACATCAATTGCCTGGAACTGCTTGCAGGCTTGTTTGCAATCCAGTGCTTCGCCAAGGGACTACGGGATTGCACAATCATCCTGCGCATGGACAACTTCCTGGCAGTTCGCAACATCAACGCCCTGGGGGGTCCCAGGTCCCCCATGCTCACACTGCTAGTTCAGCAGTTTTGGGCACATTGCTTCGCTTCAGGGCTCGCGGTTCAGGCACAGTTCCTCCCAGGTCTCGACAATGTGGTAGCGGATTGGAACTCCAGACACACGCTAGATTCGGGCGATTGGAGGCTGCTACCCGCAATCTTCGCTCGTCTAGCGAGTCTCTGGGGCCCGTTAACGATCGATCTGTTCGCCTTGCGTCTGAACCGCCAGCTTCCGAGGTTTTACAGCTGGTGTCCGGACCCCGAGGCGAGAGCGACGGATGCGTTCCTACAACCTTGGTCCCGGGGACGGCTTTACGCCTTTCGCCATGGTGGCTCGCACCCTCGCCAGGGTCCGCTCACAATCGGCGACCCTCGTCTTGGTGGCACCCCTCTGGCGGAGCCAATCTTGGTTTCCAGCCCTCTTGGAGATGGCCATAGATCGGCCGAGGGTGTTGCCTTGCCCCCCGGATCTCATCACGGATCCGGAAGGCAGGCCCCACCCCCTTATCACGTCTCACTGTTCGTTGACTGCATGGTTGGTGTCAGGGGACCCGGCTTTGTCGTTGGAGTTTCGGAACGCACTGACGCCTTGCTCCAACGCGCATGGGCCCCCGGTACCCGAGCGGTCTACGGCACGGCTTGGTCCCGGTGTATTCGCTGGTGTGTGGATGGGGGTCTGGATTCCCTTTCAGCCCCTGTGAATGCCGTGCTGGATTTCCTCACGGATCTCTTCGAGCGGGGATTGGCATACCGTACGGTTAACTCATTTCGCTCAGCGATTTCGGCAGGCCACCTCGGATTCCAGGGGGTCCCGGCGGGACGTCATCCCCTGGTATGTCGACTGTTGCGTGCCATTTCGCTTATCGCGTCCCCCGCGCCCCCGATATTCTTCCACATGGGACGTCTCCGTGGTCCTTAACTTTCTAACGGCGTGGCCGGATAATGACGATCTGTCACTACGCCAACTGTCCGCAAAATTGTTGATGTTGTTTTGCTTGCTCTCATGTAAACGCGTCAGCGACGTTCGCGCGCTGGATTTTGGGGCACGTTCCTTTCTACACGATGGTGTACGTTTTGACGTCTCGGGACGTACAAAAACGGCCATTACCTCGGTCTTCTATACTATGTTAGCTGATCGCCCGCGGCTTTGCCCGGTTCGCTGCCTGCGCGCTTACGAAACTCGCACGGCTGCTTGGCGTCCTGTGGACATGTCGCCTTTATTCCTATCCTACGTGATTCCCCATCGCCCGGTGTCATCCACTTCGCTAGCCCGATGGGTGATGGCATTGGCCGGTGTGGACGTCTCCACGTTTGGTGCACATTCTACGCACAGTGCCATGACTTCCTCAGCGGTGCTGTCAGGCTGCCGGTTGGAGGATCTCATGAAGGCGGCGGATTGGTCCAGGGAAGCGACCTTCCGAACGTTCTATTTGAAGCCTGTCGATCATTGGTCGGCTGCGGTCCTAGACCGGCTTTGAAGATGCAAAATAGGAGCCTCCGAGTCATGAATTAAAATTGATAATTTTCCTAAGTATGACGGGAAGTTAGAATTTTAAGAAAGATTCAGAGGCGAGTATTTTCCCGCCCGGTCCCACCCTGGGTTTTTGCTATGCGGCTTGGGCGTAGGCTCGCCGGTTCATGGTTCTTATTATTCCTCTTCTTTCCACAGCCTCCTGATTTTCTCCAGTCTCGTTTGGATGGTTTCCTCGTTGTTTGGCTCTTCTGCCCGTTAGAGGGTCATTTTGGCGGGAAGAGCCTGTTTATAGAGAGGGGAGGGTGCTTGTTGCAAAGGACTGTGGGAAGGGAGGGGCAAGTTTATCTGTTAAAGTTTTTTATGCTGCTGTTAAATAAATGCCAAGAAAGATGCAAAATACTCGCCTCCGAGTCTTTCTTAAAATTCTAACTTCCTGTCATACTTAGGAAAATTATCAATTAATCTAGCAGTTAATTTTGTTTGCTTTAATTTTTTGTATTTTTCAAGAAACATGAAATTCAAATTACCTCCAAGGATGCAGCCTCCTCAGTCAAATCAAAATAAGCTTTATTGGCAGGACCAAATACATTTTAGCATTGCCAAAGCATATGGGGGTGGAGGGGGGGTAGTGGGACATATATGGGGGGGAATGGGCAAGTCCATGGACATTATCAGGGGTAAGGGATAGTGAGGTTGGAGGGGTGTGTGTCCGTGTTGGGGATTTAAAAGTCCGGGATCTCTCATGTTCCTCTCAGTCTGACATTCTGTGACGTATTGGGCAGATATTTTCACCGCTGGCTCCTCTTCTCCCAGTATGATGGAGTTTCCGCGTCTCTTCTATAGAGGTGAAGTCCGGGATGAGAGCGGAGAGTCTCTGGAAGTGAGTTTCCCTCAGAGCTGAGTACTTGGGGCACTGTAGGAGGAAGTGGACCTCATCTTCCAGGGCCCCCTGGTCACAATGCTGGCATAGTCTATTCTCCCTGGGCTTGTAGGTCTGTCTATGCCGCCCTGATTCGATTTCCAGGCTGTGGGCGCTCAGTCTGTACCTCCTCAGGATCTGTCTGTCCTTGGGGTCTTGTAGTAGCTCCAGGTATGGGGCCAGTTTGTATTCCCTCTGTAGGGATTGGTAGATGGTGAGTTTGAGAGTTTGCTATATCAGGTCTCCATTCTCTGATATAGTTTTCCCTGAAATCATTAATTAGGGCCTTTATTTGATATTTTGTCAGGTTGCATTCATGGGGGCTTTGGATGATCAGGGTGGATATGAGCTGTTGCAGCCACATGGTTTGGGGTGGTCCTTGTTGGCCAGTAGGGCTTTATGGTGGTATGAGTTGAGGCTGCTGATGTTTAGATGGTCCCAGTATGATAGCGCCCTCTTCTGTACTGCAAGAAGTAAGGGGAGTCTGCCCAGCAAGCATTGTTAGAGGTGCTCCGATGGACTTTGTGGAGGTGCTTGCAGAATTCCACATGGAATATTTCTGTTGGGCTCGTGTCCCATTTGGGTTGGTCAGGGTAGGTGATGGGGGCCCCATACTTCACTGCCATAAAGGAGGATTGGAGCGATGCTGTTGGTAGTTAACGGTCATCTACAACTCCTGGCATGGTTGCTGTCAGGCGATCCATCACTCTCGCAGGAGTTTCGAACACGACGGCCCAGCTCCTTGGAGCTTCCTGGGCACCCGGCACCAGAACGGCTTACAAGCACGCCTGGAAGATATGGACTCGCCGGTGCTTGGGAAGGGACTTAGATCCCGTTCGTGCCGCTGTCTGCCATGTATTGCAATTCCTCTCGGAGGAATATGAGGCTGGTAAGGCTTACAGGACCCTGAACCTATACCGATCAGCTATTTCTACCTCTCACGACGGGTGGGCTGGTCTGCAGGGGGGACAACATCCGACGGTCTGCCGTTTACTGCGGGGCGTACGTATGTCCCGTCCACCTGTCCCTCGTTACACCTCCATGTGGGATGTCAATGTCGTGTTTGCCTTATGTTCATGGCCTGATAATGTATTTCTATTAATTAAACAACTGTCTGCCAAGTTGATCATGCTTTTGTGTTTAATTTCTTGCAAACGGGTTTCGGATGTCCGCGCTTTGGACATACATGCACGGTCTTACCATCCTGACAGAGTTGAATTTCGCATTTCTTGACGTACAAAAACTATGGTTACCAGGGTTTTTCAGCGTCACCTTTGCTCTGTCCGGTCCACTGCCTCCGCCAGTATGAGGTTGTCACGGCTCCCCTCCGACCGGTCCTCTGTTCATCTCTGTTGCGTCCTTTCCATCCAGTCTCCTCTACCACCCTTGCTCGGTGGATGCGATGGTTGATGGCGTTGTCGGGTGGTATTATTATTATTATTATTTTATAAAGCGCCAGCATATTCCGCAGCGCTGTACAATAAGCACAGTACAGACAGGGTTACAATACATTGAACACCATTTGACAAACAGTACAGGAGGAGATGAGGGCCCTATTCCCGTAGGAACTCACAATCTAGGAGGGTTGGGGTTGGAAACAGGAGGAGAGGACTGTAAGGTGAGAGTGATTGATGGTTGCGTCAGTGAGTTGGGTGGTAGGCTTCCCTAAATAGGAATGTTTTAAGGGAGCGTTTGAAGGAAGAGAAGTTAGGGGAAAGTCTGACAGCACGAGGGAGAGCGTTCCAGAGAGTGGGGGCTGTGCGTGAGAAATCCTGCAGTCTATCATGGGAAGAGGTGATGCGGGGAGAAGCTAGGCGCAGGTCACTGTTTGACCTTAGGGAGCGGGCTGGGGTGTATTTGGTGATTAGTGAGGACAGGTAGTGGGGCTCTGAGATAGTGAGGGTTTTGTAGGTAAGGATAAGGATTTTGAACTTAATTCTGCAGTGGATGGGGAGCCAGTGAAGGGACTCGCAGAGGGGAGCGGCAGAGACAGAGCGGCGGGTGAGGTGAATTAGCCTGGCGGAGGCGTTCAGGATGGATTGTAGGGGGGAGAGGCGGGACAGAGGGAGGCCAGATAAGAGATTATTGCAATAGTCGAGTCGGGAGATTACCAGGGCGTGTATGAGTTGTTTTGTGGTGACCGCGGTAAGAAATGGCCGAATTCTGGAAATATTACGCAGTTGGTATCGGCAGGAGGAGGAAAGAGACTTGATGTGGGGGATGAAGGAAAGAGCAGAGTCCAGTGTAACTCCAAGACAGCGAACTTGGTTTGATGGGGAGATGGTGATACCCTCCACCGTGATAGAGAAGTCAGGAGGTGGGAGAGGCATTAGAGGGAGGAATAAGTAGGAGCTCAGTCTTTGACATGTTGATATTTAGGTGGTGGGAGGCCATCCAGGAGGAGATGCCAGATAAACAGTCACTGACTTTTGAAAGGACAGGGGGAGAGAGATCAGGGGTAGAGAGGTAGATCTGAGTGTCATCAGCATAGAGGTGGTAATTAAAGCCAAAGCTGTTGATGATTTTGCCCAGGGAGGAGGTGTAGATGGAAAAGAGCAGAGGACCAAGGACAGAGCCTTGAGGTACACCAACAGATAGAGGCAATGAAGAGGAGGAGTTACCAGCAAAGGACACACAGAAGGACCTGTTGGATAAATAGGAGTCAACCCAAGCAAGTGCAGTGTCACCGAGACCCAGAGAGTTGAGGGTCTGTAGAAGGAGGGGGGTGTCAACAGTGTCAAAAGCAGCCGAGAGGTCAAGCAGGATGAGAATAGAATAGTGGCCGTGTTTTTTAGCAGTTAGGAGGTCGTTGGTGACTTTGGTGAGGGCAGTTTCAGTTGAGTGTAGCGGACGGAAGCCAGATTGCAGGGGGTCAAGTAGGGAATTGGAGGACAGGAAGAGGGAGAGGCGGTTGAAGACTAGTTTTTCTAAGAGCTTTGATGTGAAGGGAAGCAGGGATACAGGGCGGTAGTTGGATGGAGAGTTGGTGTCTAGGGATGGTTTCTTTAGTAAAGGGGTAACTAGCGCGTGTTTGAAGGCGGATGGAAAGGAGCCAGTGGAGAGAGATAGGTTGAAGATGTGTGTGAGAGCAGGGGTGAGGGAGGAGGAGAGGGGAGGAATTAGATGTGAGGGAATGGGGTCGAGCGGGCACGTGGTGAGATGTGAGGAGGACAATAAGGAATTGACTTCCTCCTCAGTGGTTGGGAGGAAGCGGCAGAGGGTGGCAGAGGGGACCTGTGGGAGTGGAGGTGGCAGATAACTATCTTGTGTTGGGATGTTGCTTCTGATAGTTAGAGTTTTACTGAGGAAGTAGTCTGCCAGGTCTTGAGCGCTGAAGGCAGCTGAGGGGGGGTGCAGGTGGGTGGAGGAGGGTGTTGAAGGTGGACCAGAGCCGTTTAGGGTTGGAGGACAGCGTAGATATAAGAGATGAGAAGAAGGATTGTTTGGCCAAGTGGAGGGCAGAGGTGTATGACCGGAGAATAAACTTGAAGTGAACAAAATCAGCTTCAGAGCGGGATTTCCTCCAGGCACGCTCTGCAGTGCGGGAGCATCTTTGCAGGTAGCGAGTTTGGAGGGTGTGCCAGGGCTGAAGCTGGCGGCGTGGGGCCTTGCAGAGTCGAAGAGGAGCAAGAGTGTCTAGAGCAGAGATAAGCGTAGTGTTGTAGTGATTAGTGGCAGCATCAGGGCAGGTGAAGGATGAGGTATGAGGGAGGTGGTGAAGTAGGTTGGAGAATTGATGGGGGTCCACAGCATGTAGATTTCTGCGAGTGTGTGTGCGGGGTGGGGGAGCAGGGTGTTTAGGAAGTCCAGATAGGTTGAAAGAGAGAAGGTGGTGGTCAGAGATGGGGAAAGGGCGACATTTGAACTCAGAAATGGAGCAGAGGTTGGAAAAGACCAGGTCAATAACGTGACCATCGCGGTGGGTAGGGAGGAGGGAGGATTGTGTGAGTCCAAGGGAGGACGCGAGTGAAAGAAGTTTGGAGGCAGCAGGAGCGGAAGGATCGTCAATGGGAATGTTGAAGTCCCCGAGAATTAGGCATGGAAGATTAGAAGACAGGAAGTGAGAAAGCCAGGTAGCAAAGTGGTCAAAGAACTGGGAGGTTGGTCCCGGTGGGCGGTAGATGACTGCCACCCTGAGAGCCAGAGGAGAGAACAGGCGGATGCAGTGTGTCTCGAAGGAGGAGAAGGAGAGGGATGGGGGTGGAGGGAGATGCTGGTAGGTGCAGGTGGGAGAGAGGAGCCCGACCCCGCCACCATTTCTCTCACCCGGTCTGGGGGTATGGCTCAAGTGTAGACCGCCATGTGAGAGAGCAGCAACGGAGGCCGTGTCAGAGGGAGTTAGCCAGGTTTCAGTTAAAGCTAGGAGGTTGAAGGAGTTTGAAAGGAAGAGGTCATGGACGGCTGTGAGTTTGTTGCACACAGAGCGAGCGTTCCAGAGTGCGCAGGAGAAAGAGGACAGACGCTGAGGGATGATGGGAATGAGGTTGCTGGGCGTGCAGGGAGGTGATTTATGTGCGATGGAGATAGGATGAGAGGGGAGTATTGGATGTGTTGTGGGGCCAGGGTACCTCCATCTTCGGCGCGAGGAGCCATGGCCTCAAGGGCTGTTGCAATGGGTTGTCGCTTGGAGGACATTATGCGGGTGGCGGATTGGTCCAGGGAATCCACCTTCCGGGAGTTTTATTTTCTACCCTGAGCTACATTGGTCAGCTGCCGTTTTGCCTTAAGCTTTAAACTGGCATAATAATAGGAGCCTCCGAGTCTTGTAATAAAATTCCTGATTTCCCTAGTAAACTATGACGGGAAGTCGTAATTTTATTAAAGACGAAAGGAGGCGAATATTATTCCCGCCCGGTTGATTCCCTCCCAGATATTTGGTCTAACTTTGGGAATTTATCTCACTATTACCATATTATTAACATGCTCCATTATGTCTCCATACCTGCATCAACGATACTGAATATGGTAGGACAACAAAAATTATAGCAAGGTCGCAGTACCTTGCTATATACATGTACGCATGTATATCATTTTTGCATGAATACTCTTAGTCACTCGCAAGGTGTGTTTACACCAATTCTAATCTAGAATCGTTAATTCATTGCTAATAAGCTTCTTTGAGTAAAACCTTGCGTCTGAGCATGATAGGAATTGCTGCAATATTGCACGTTTATTCCTGTCCATTAATTTAATATCAAGATCAGTGGTCATTTCGAACTGTGATCATTAGGTGCATACAATCAAACGATATCTCTGAGATATTCAATCATGCCTGAATAGGCATCCAATTTGTTTATGTGTTACCTACATTAATTGGTCTGAACCATTCACACATATCCCACTATTTCATTGATGTGATAAGCCTGATTATGCTAATAATATATCTTTATGCAATATGCGCTAATACTGTAATTTGTGGACGCACCATTTACTTGAGCAGGTTATATATACACAATCCATTTTTTCAATTTATTGATATAACTTGGGTCTAATTTAAATAAATAATTGTGTTCTTACTTGACAACCATCCTCTTACTTTTTAATTGTAATCAATAAAATATTTGTTCTAACTACGAAATAGGCTTTTTCCTCGTAAGAGGATTTGACATACAACCTCATTTAGTGTTTAGTCACTATCCTATTCTATTTAGCCCTCAAACGGTGGGTTGTCCATCGATATATTCATTCACAGACAGCCCCTATGTAAAGGTTCACTGTGTGAACCTTTACATGAGGATACTTCCTCCACCAATTTGAGGAGGCAGGCTAACAAATATGTGCGTACTGCAACATATGGATAGACTACTACATAATAAACGCTGACTGTAGCGTTCAGATATGTAACAGTTCAACAGGATGATCATATTTGACACAGATTACCTTTAAGGCTCAAAATGTAAAACATCTGTTAGCGCATTGGTGATTGCAAACCCCTACCCCCAGCTTACTGTACTATACGCTTCCTATAACTAACATGGGGAGCGAAATCAGTAACGATCTTTAGGAGTCCAATGTTCTAACGCGAATTAACAAACCAATGTTGAATTTTTTTTAAAAAAATATATATTAAATAAAAAGCACAGGTAGAAGCTGGTGCTAACTGATTCTGCTTCGGCAGAATCATTGCTCAACAGCCAAAAGCGATATGCTGAATCCCCCCCCCACCCCGTAATATGGTGCTAAAACGGGGAACCTGCAGGCGCATATTTTCCCCGTTACCGACCCGGTTTTTGCACAAATGATTTCTTTCCCGCAACAGGGACTACAATGCTGTCCTTGCAGTGGGTGGGCTTTGAAGACACTGGGTGTACTAGTAAGCCCCGTTGAATTCTATTGGCCACCTCAGCCCTTCCCCGCAGCAGGTGCATGCTGCTGGCTGCTGTGTGACGGCCTGAACTCAGGCCATCCACCTGCAGCCAATGATGCGCGTCACACAGTTGCGTGGTAAGCCCAAAGCATGCTGCATACACCACTTCCCGATTGTCAAAGGGCAACAAAAGAAAAAAAAAAATCCATTAGCGAATCGGTATTAGCGGTTTTTAGCGCAAGCTTACTGTACTTTACGCTCCCTATGCTTAACACGGGGAGTTAAAATTATGAGTAGTGTTAGGATCACAAAGTCCTAAAGCCAATTACAAACGGTTGTCGCCAACTACAAAAATTAGCACCAGCTCGGAGTTTCTGCAGAATCCATTCGCTGCAGCTGGAACCCATCCCCATTTCTTAGAATAGCCTCGAGTTTCGGGAAGATCTAGTAAATAGGGTTTGGTGGGGGTCAGTCTACTAAATGGTTTGTGTGGGTTTAATTGAACGGGACGCTTCAGGTCACCTCCGTTTCATATATTAGGTGGAAGACCTGTGGTGGCGGCATTTAATTAAGGGAAGTAGGTCGCCACAAGAGTGTTGGTAAGTCATTATTCGGGGGTCTAGCGCAGACCAATAGTGATTTTTAAGCCTAAAACCACTTCGCCAAGTCACGTGCCCTTCTGGAGTGAAGCAAGTACATGAGACTCCATGGAGGGGATGCTCGGGACAGCGCTTTTCCTCAAGCATCCTGGAGCATAGCGGCCGCTATGGGGCAGGCTGCTGGACTCCGCGCCTGACACGTAATCTGCAGGTTAAAACGGGGATGACAAGTGGAAATTAGCGAATGCTAATTTTTCACCTTAGCATCCCTGTTTTAGCTGTAATGAGGTGATAGGGCCCTTGAAATGTAGCTTCTATGGCCACTGGACCAGAGGCGGCTCTAGACCTTGTGAGGCCTTAGGCGAAACCTAAACATGAGGCCCCAATGGAAAAAAATGCAAGCGTGGGCCTTTTAATAGAAATAAAATAAAAAACAGGTATCTTACCTTGAATCTGAACTGTTGCCTTTTCAGGTATTTCGTAACTTGGCGATGGATTGCTTCCCAGCACAGTCTTTCTGCCGTCTGAACATTAAGAAATACATATACCGTATATACTCGGGTATAAGCAGAGTTTTTTGACTCAGATTTTGAGTAAAAAAAACGCGATTCGGCTTATACCCGAGTCAAGGAGCGCAGCAATCGGCAACATGTTAAAATGTTGAAGGGGATGCGGCTGCGTGCAGGCACAGCCGGTCACGAGGTCTGGCTAATCAGGTGGTACTGAGACTCTGTACCACCTGACTGGCCGGACCGCGTGACCTGCGCACGCACGCAGCCGCATCCCCTTCAACATGGAAGGACTCACACTGTTCAGGACCGGGCAGGCACTCCCGCTGCCCGTGCCCGGCATCTGGGCCCCCTCAACCCCTGCTGGATCCGGAGCAAGTATCCATGTGAGAGCTGGCTGCCGCTGGGGCAATATCCAGGTGAGAGCTGGGCCAATATCCATGTGTGAGCTGGGCCAATATCCATGTGTGAGCTGGGCCAATATCCATGTGTGAGCTGGGCCAATATCCATGTGTGAGCTGGGCCAATATCCATGTGAGAGGCTTATACGCGAGTCAATAAGTTTTCACAGGTTTTTTAGGAAAAAGTAGGGGGGGGGGTCGGCTTATACCCGAGTATATACGGTAGATACAATTAATAGAATATGCTATAACTATGTCCCATGTATCACTGATGTGTAATAACGCTTTGCTCCGTGCAGCTCCTAAACACACCACCACACACACATCTAACCAGCCCCAGACAACCAACACACACCTACCTAACCACCCACATACAGAATATACTCTGCCACACCCCCAAACCATGTATTTTGACACAAACACACACAACATGTACACTGACAAACATCTGGAGGGAAGTCACAACATGATGATGGGGCCAGACAGGAAAGTAGCACTGAAGGACTAGGAGCCGGAGCCCTGCCTGTATCTGCAGCTCGTCTCAGGAGGTCAGAGGGAAAAGCAGGCAGCTGTAGAGTCTGTACTCTGAGGTGGGCAGGGCATGATGCTTGGGAACTTTATTGGGATGCTGTGCAAGACATGGAGCTGGTTAGATGTGGTTAGGTAGGTGTGTGTTGGTTGTCTGGGGCTGGTTAGATGTGTGTGGGGTTGTGTTTAGGTATAGGGCAGTGTGTTCCCAAACCTGTCCTCAAGTCACCTTGATGGACTGGGAAAGCGAGAAAGATTGAGCCTGGCTATATCCAAGGCTCTAAACCACGTGAGTTGGTTATCTATCTATATTTCACATATTTTTCGTATCACAGTGTGCGCTATGTATGTCCCCTTTTCTGATCCCAAGAGGCCAAGACCTGCTCAACGGGAGAAAGGAGGAGACCGGGAGATTTTGTTTTTCTCTACAATCAGTAACACCAATACAGACTTTAGCCACCAGGTGGCAGCGGCGCAATGTACATCTTATCCATTAAAGAAGTTTTCTGAATTTATACCCAGAAGGATATGTTATACCTACTTGTTTTTACTTGCCTAGACAGCGGCTCATATCATAATCCATAGCATTTGACTTGTACGACCCATACACATTGTCGATCACAATATTTAAATGGTTTGTATTTCACAGAATACTCTTTTCAGACACAGATTTAGTAGGATTTGCTGTACTTATCTAGAAATTGTGCCTAGATCACCATTCAGTGCACATATTACAGCAACCTTTCACGCTTAACCACCCATAAGACGTGTAGAATAAGTCCAACACTTATATAATGTGGTATAACCGCACTGATGTGAGCAGCGCCCATCCACGGATAAACCTACTATTCCTGATCCAACTCTCAGCAATAGCGAAGCATTGCATTTTTATCTAGGATAGGCAGCAGCATACACTATATACAGGCGCCACTTAAGGATTGACCCCACTATCTTGATCGTAGGAGGTGAAAGAATATCTGCAAGATCTGCTGAACCGCAGATGGATTGCAGAGTCAAAATCATCATGCTCTTCACCCATTGTGTGCGTGAGAAAGAAGGACGGTAGTTTGAGACTGTTGCGACTACAGGGAGTTGAACCAGAAGTCCATCTCTGACCGCCATCCCATCCTGAGGATTCAAGACATGCTGGACAGCCTAGGAGGAAGCTCATGGTTTTCGGTGCTAGACCAAGGGAAATGTCGGATATAATCTCTGCACGTGAATACAACACGTTTGTATATATTGGATTTATCAGCCAAGCCTCCAATATGTCTATATTGGACTTACTGGACCTACCTCGGCAGTCTCCAATATATCAGGGATTATTATTTCATAAGAAATTTATACGAGACACAAATATCAATCGTTTATATCTCTTAGAAATTATCCTGAATTCTTTTAATTGTCTGTGTTTTGCTTTAAAAAATACAATAATCAATAATCGGATAAAAATATATTTATTACGTATACAAAAAAGTTTCAAATCTCATTTCATAAACAAAAATTTATAAACCACAATCCAACAGCATATAAAAACTAGCTTCACAATATATGTATCTCCGGTTAGTAACTGCATATATGATTAATATCATTTACCTTATCAGTTGGTTAATAAACATTTCTGCTTAATACAACATGCATTTCCCAGCAAACAATGTTTAACCAGCCAGCTCTTATAGATATAGATATATCTCTAAGCTACATAGATCAACAAAAGATGAGCTAATTTGATAAGTAATAAAAACTTATTTAGTGAATCCTCCCCTAATCGAGAATTAAACTTCTAAATCTTTTGCTTTTTATTTTGTAGCTATATAATTCCTTGCTCATTAATTTTAATCACAGTAATTTCCAAATTCAATATATATATATATATTGGTATCAATCTTGCAACATTTCTTTAGGAATAAATCCTTATATCCACTTCTTCATATTTCTATCTGCAGAATAGAATTACTTAGAATTTGGATTTTAACCTTATCCGAGAAGTCTCAGTCTACGTTGCAAAAATCTCTACAAATATATTTTTACATTAATTCCTTATTTCATACATTACCTGTCCAATTTGGATGTTGATGAGTCTGCCTTGGAATTTTCTATGTGATGCTTTGTTTTGGAATATGTGAAAATTATCGATATTAGATAATCAATGCATGTGAGTTAGAGATTTGGTGAGAATATCAATTGCCTCATGTCTTGGGATCTGAGTGCATGGTGATGTGAGTCTGATGTGAGTCTCTGTCTGTTGAAATCTCTGACTGACTTACAAAAGAACCTTTGCCGCCTATTATACCCAATTTGACGTCATGGATAATCAATAATAATATGAATCATTATTTTTACTATCCTCTGGAGGGCAGTATTGCACTTCTTATATTAATTCCATTAATTCCATTATTTCTTTTTAATATCTTATCTTGGGTCAAAGGTCAGACTAACTTAACAAAAAAACCTTGTCTTCTAACTAGACTGTCTCTAGACACAGTGTCTCATCTGATTTATATTCTCACTCCCTTTTGGTTGCTTAGATCAGCTAAATTCTTTCCTGGTTAACTGACAGAATCTATTCTTTAGTAATTTTTATTATTTACCAATTATATACTTTCTACAATATTTTGGAGTATATATTTCATACTGTAATTATAATAAGATATACCTTGATTATAAACATATATTTTGTGAATATAATTCTATATTACAGAATGCTTTAACTCTTATTCCTATACCCAAAAGAAACAAAATCTCTTGTTTTAAAAACTTAGAATAAACCAATAAATTTACTTATGGCACGTCTTAGCATTATCTCACATTCATTCTAGGTTCCTTCATGTCTGGGACTTCTTAACCCAGGAATGAACTTTGTAAAAAAAAATCTAGTTCATTTCTAAACCTAGAGAATATTTTGAAAGAAAAACTGTCTTTAAAACAAAATGGCTACAAGCATCCATTTTAAATTCTCCTTTTCTGTGTAATATACCCGACAGAAAGCATAGCATCAAGGATTTGTAGAAGAGTCCAGTAGACCACGGACGGCCTTCATCACATCTTGGGGTCTATATGAGTGGATCCGAATACCCTTTGGCCTTTAGCTCTGCACCAGCTGAATTTAAACGCAGCATGGAAACATGTCTAATGGGACTGAGGGACGAGATCTGTCTGCCGTACCTAGGTGACAACCTGATTCACAGCAGATCATACGAAGAGCATGTGGAACATGTCCAGTTGGTACTGCAACGGTATCAGAAAAATTGAGTCAAGTTAACAGCTAGGAAGTGTGAACTCTTCCAAAACAAAGTCAGATTCAGTCAGATTCTTGGGCAAGATTGTGTCCAAAGATGGCCATTCCATGGATCCAGCATACACTGTGCTGGCCTTGAACAACCAGCCAAAGACTGTTGGGGAACTCCGGAAATTATTAGGATTCATTTCTTACTAAATCGCCCTTCTGTCCAAGATTTTTCCAGGATTGCAAAACCCCTATTACGAATTACTATCAGCGGATACAACCCCTATCACAACGTCAACACTGGCTAGCCAGCCCAAGAAGAAGCCATCACCAAAACTAAGGTCAACTACCTTCCCATCAGTCTATAATCTGGACTGACCACAACCAGGGAGTGTGGAACCGGCTAATTGAGGCGTTAACGCATACTCCAGTTAAGAGTTACCCTGACTACAGCAAATCCTTTGTTCTGCATGGTGATGCCTCGCAAGAAGGACTAGGAGCCGTGCTGTACCAAGAGCAGAAAGAAAAGCTAAAAGTAATTGCTTACGGGTCTAGGACTCGCACACCTGCCTAGAAGAACCATCACATGCATTCAGGAAAATTAAGAGTTCCTAGCGATGAAGAGGGCCAAATGTGATGGGTTCTGGGACTACCTATACTACTGTCCATCCTTTGTAGTCTATACAGACAACCCACTAACTTATGTTCTCACTACAGGTAAATTGAACGCAACAGGCCACGATGGGTTGCAGAACTAGTGGATTTTAATTTCACTATCAAGTATCGTCCAGGAAAGAGAAATGCCGATGCGGATGTACTCGCTCGCATGCCATTAGGTCCAGACCAATACATGCAACAATGTTCGAAAGAAGTGGACCCCAAAGTCATCAGTTGCATAACCCAAGCACTTCAAGTACGACAGAAAAAAATGCCTTGGTTGTGTCCAACAACCATCGCCAACACAAGGCTAATATTAGATGGTACCCAAAAGAAGGTAGCTCAAATACCAAGAGACCATAAGGACAGCACAAAAAGAAGACTGATTGGCCCCGTGTGGAAGTACAAAAAACAAGATATAGCTTCCCATCGAAACAGGAACAAGGATCTCATCATACTAATTAGGGTTGCACCGATACCGATACTGGTATCGGGGCCGATACTGGGTACTGCAGGAGTACTTGGTACTCGTGCAGTACCCCCGATATTTTTTCCGATACCGGAAGCCGGCATTGAGCCGGCTTCCGGCATCCGAGGGGCTGCGGCGGCTGTCCGAATGCTCTATCGGCATTCAGACAGCCGGCCCCGCACTCTCCGCAATACTTACCTTCCTGAGCGCCGCCGGGGAATGTCTCCGAGCGCGCGCTCGTTGGAAGGACCCCAGCCGCGACCACGTGATCCCGGCTGGGGTCCTTCCAACGAGCGCGCGCGCGGAGACATTCCCCGGCGGCGCCCAGGAAGGTAAGTATTAAACACACTGAGCAGCTGCAGGGCCTGTCTGAATGCTGATGGGCCTGTCTGAATGCTCTATCAGCATTCAGACAGGCCCTGCAGCTGCTCTCCGCGACGATACTTACCTTCCTGGGCGCCGCCGGGGAATGTCTCCGCGCGCGCTCGTTGGAAGGGCCCCAGCCGGGATCACGTGGTCGCGGCTGGGGTCCTTCCAACGAGCGCACGCTCGGAGACATTCTCGGCGGCGCCCAGGAAGGTAAGTATCGTGGGGGGGGGCGGTCCATGAGCTGGGGGGCATATCCATGAGGGGGCATATCCATGAGCTGGAGGCAATATCCATGATGGGGCATATCCATGATGGGGCATATCCATGAGGGGGCATATCCATGAGCTGGAGGGCATATCCATGAGGGGGCATATCCATGAGGGGGCATATCCATGACCTGGAGGCAATATCCATGAGGGGGCATATCCATGAGCTGGAGGCAATATCCATGATGGGGGCATATCCATGAGCTGGAGGCAATATCCATGATGGGGCATATCCATGAGCTGGAGGCAATATCCATGATGGGGCATATCCATGAGGGGGCATATCCATGAGGGGGCATATCCATGAGGGGGCATATCCATGACCTGGAGGCAATATCCATGATGGGGCATATCCATGAGGGGGCATATCCATGATGGGGCATATCCATGAGGGGGCATATCCATGAGGGGGCATATCCATGAGGGGGCATATCCATGAGGGGGCATATCCATGACCTGGAGGCAATATCCATGAGGGGGCATATCCATGAGCTGGAGGCAATATCCATGATGGGGGCATATCCATGAGCTGGAGGCAATATCCATGATGGGGCATATCCATGAGCTGGAGGCAATATCCATGATGGGGCATATCCATGACCTGGAGGCAATATCCATGAGGGGGCATATCCATGAGGGGGCATATCCATGACCTGGAGGCAATATCCATGATGGGGCATATCCATGAGGGGGCATATCCATGAGGGGGCATATCCATGATGGGGCATATCCATGAGGGGGCATATCCATGAGCTGGAGGCAATATCCATGAGGGGGCATATCCATGAGCTGGAGGCAATATCCATGTGGGGGCATATCCATGAGCTGGAGGCAATATCCATGTGGGGGCATATCCATGAGCTAGGGGGGCATACTCAGGTGTGAGCTGTGGGGGCATAATAACCCATGTGTGTGCTGGGGCATTATCCATGTGCTGGGGCAAATCCATGAGTGAGCTGGGGCAAATCCATGAGTGAGCTGGGGCAAATCCATGAGCTGGGGCAGTATGAATATATATATCGGGGGGATATACATGTGAGCTGGGGGCATTTTTATATGGTCTGTTCTTATTGGAAAGCGGTCACATGACATTAAATAAAAGTATCGGTACTTGGTATCGGTGAGTACTTTTAAAAAGTATCGGTACTCGTACTCGGTCTTAAAAAAGTGGTATCGGTGCATCCCTAATACTAATGAAGCAATGGACCAAGTAAAATCTCGACGAAGATGGAATCTTGAGATGGAAAACATCCAAGTTCTCAACTAGTGTTACCTAAATTGTATCATCAATTGGTGTTGAAGGTATACAGTATGTGTTTTTTTTTAATTATCTTGCATTGTATTGCTTTGTATTTCTGTAACAACTAACATTTCAATGTTCTTGAAGCCAGGACGTACTTGAAAACGAGAGAAATCTCAATGTATCCTTCCTGGTAAAATACTTTATAAATTACATGAAGAAATGGGTCACCTAGGAGTCGAAAGGACTGAAAACCTGATTAGAGAAAGATTCTTTTGGCCACACATGCCAAGGGCCACAGAGCAATACATCAACCATCAGTGCACTTGTCAGAAAGACAAACGCCCTCATAAGCTGACTAGAGCTCTATTATTGAACAATATCATCACCACTTATCCTTTTGAGATGGTCTCCATCGACTTCTTCCATCTCGAGGCACGTACAGGAGGTTATGAGTACATACTAGTGGTAATAGACCATGCCACCAGGTTTGCGCAGGCCTACGCCACCAAAAACAAGTCTGCAAAGACTGTCGCAGACAAGATATTCAGTGACTTTGTTGTCTTAAAGTTTGGATTCCCTACCAGAATACACCATGACATGGGAAAATAATTTGAAAACAAATTATTGTTGGCACTAGGGAAACAAGGTCACATCCAGAATTCTCACACGACTCCATATCATCTAGAAGGTAATGGACAATGTGAAAGATTCAATCGTACGCTGTTGTCTATGCTTCGGACCCTGTCACCAGATACCAAGAAAGAAAACGTGGACAGATAGGATGACCGAAGCTTATCAGGTTGCTTCAAAAAGGTAGCTTACCCAAGCTGCGCAGAGGTAAAGAGCACTAAGACAGAAAAACTCATTGAGTGGAACTCACCTGGCAGCAGAGTCCTTGTAAGAAACCTTACTGAAGGAGGAGGACCAGGAAAACCGGAGATCCTTCTCCCAAGTCTTAGATGTAGAAAACAGGCTTGCAAATTTATAAAATTGTTCAAAATGTTTTTCTTTGCACCTCTGAATTGTATCTTGCATATACCTCAGAGAAAACACAAAAAATGCATTGCATGGTACAATATTGTAAATACTTGTAATAGTGCAAGGCAGCAAACAAACACAGTTTCAGAGTTACCAGCCCTCATATGATGGCTCCTTAGGATGTTTGCAGGCCAACCTAACTGCCCATATCCTCCCGATTCCAAGGCACTTCCTTACTGGATTTGTGCAGCGGGAAAGGGTCTCCAAAGTGGATGGATCTGGTGGAAGCTGTGACATAACGGAGTAGATGTTGCAGGGAGGATTGTTCAAGTAATTGTATTACTACTTAACCGTCTGCGTATGTCTGGGACGACAAAGTAAAACTCATGACATCGATTAAACCACCAGTAGATGGCAGCAGAGTGAAAAGCCTGAAATGATGAGCACGTTTTCATGTAAGATGTTTCATTAGCAGAGGGAACCAAAAATCAGACCTTATGTTTCCGGTAGGAACAGATCATCAGTTACAATCCTGCCAAACTCAAGGTCATACTTTAGGTCACTGCAGGTAAGAGTGAGCATATCCAGGGTTATAAACAGGGCAAAAGTGATTTAATTCACATCCCTGTGATTAGAAAAGGCTGTTGCTGCTGCTGGGTGATTAGATAAGACACTATACAAAAGGTCAGTGGGTTGTGCTGATGTGTCATAGGGCACCAACAGAGAATGTGATGGCTATAGGATCTCATGTTAGATTATATTGAGTGTATTGCACCATTCGCCTACTAGAATGTAGATTGAGTAATAATATATCTGCACGTTTAATTGTTTATTATTTTCTATAAGGACGTTACTCCTGCATAGGTGAATGTTACCATTTTATATCTAAATGTGTATTCGTGTATAAGGAACAGATTAACAGTTACAATCCTGCCAGACTCAAGGTCATGCTTTATGTCATTGTAGAAAAGTTACATAAAACCACTTCATGTTTCACCCAGCCTGCTCCCTTCGCACATTGGAATTATTGACCATACTTTCAGTATATGTGCAACACAGATCTAAAAAGCACAGCACCTGACTACAATCCTGTTTGACGAGGAAATCCTTCAGAAAGCAAGGTATAACATAACATTAATGGATTGTGTAATAGTCACTGGACACAGCAAGATCACTTTATGAGAGTAAATGGTCACGTTATGTACAGTGTTCATAATGCAGAAAAACCTGGGCCTGCATCCACGTTGCACAAAAATACATAGGATGTAAGATGATATTTGGGAGCCAACATGCCCTACAGGAGAACTACATAACATACGAATACTGAAAAGAGCCAATTTAAACAGCACAATACTCAAATTAAATACAGATGCAATGTAGACAAGTCAAAAATATTAACTACAGAAGCATTTTCTGAATTCTATGTAATTTTATCAAGTAATAAAAAAGCAAAATTCTATTAAACCGCATATTCCTTTGAAGGACATGAACTAGGAATCATCAGTTATTAGAAATGGGTTTCAAACTAGGCCAAGGCCTTTAAGTGTGCAGGAGCCGCGTGTTGGGAGCACAGCCGCCTGATGTATCAATCTAGTTAGACATGAAACTACATTTTCATATGTACGGTTATACAAGCAAAATCTTCGTTCTACGTTTAAACGTATGCAAGCATCCACCCAAACTACAGAATAACAGTTTAAAGACGGATTTTGTCCAACTTAAAACGGATACGTTACACTGCAACATGCGTGTGCATTGGATAGGTGGTGTTATGTGTGCATAGGTTAGCAAATGGAGTTCATGTGTGTTATGTGTATGTAACGTGTTTTTGAGCGATTTACCGCTTCTTGATGACCTCCAGTTCTGCCATTGCTGCCAATGGAATTTACAGAGTCAGTCACGTTTGCCCACAATTCTGCCTTCCTGAACTGGCTGGTTCTTTTCACCACAGCCCCGAAGATATTGTAGTAGGAAAGCACCTTCTCCACCAACGTCTCTTTCTCCTCAGCAGTAAAATCCATCTGCGCTTCCTCCCGGCACCGCTATCCCCTTGCCCCTGGTATCTGCTCCTGCAATGTTGCTTGCAAGTTTGAGTGAGCTGGTAAATTAGGAGCATTTGTATTTAAAGGCAGATTTTTTCAAGACACTGGTGCACTAATTGTAAGATCCAGGCTATGGATCAAATGAGAATTTCCATTCTACAAGCATTTGATACTTTAATGCCCCTTCACCTATGAGCACCAGACAGCAGCCGCTGCATCCACGAGCCAGACACTTCCTGAGCCTCCACTGTTGCAGTAGCTTATGCACAATGGTTTTATTGGGGGGGGGGGGATCACTCAATGTCCCTATAATAAAAGCATTGTTTATTTATCGTATTAATATTTGTGTGTTATTTTAAATACATCACATATCACACAGGGTAATATTTCAGTGAAATTCCACAATAGGTAAAAGGAACACTCTGGTCTTTTTGATGAGGCCGTTATTGTACCCTTTTTCAGCAAATACTTTTTGTCAACTTTCAGCACAATGCGGTGAACATTCAGTGAATAGTGAATGCACCTTATTTTTAACGAAATGTAGTCGACAAATTGTGGCAAAATGGACCGAGGTTTCTGAATCACCCTCTTTGTGGTAGTATAAAAAGATTTATCATGTGTCACGGAGCTGACATTGGGCTCGCCTCAGCGAACCGCGGAACCCAAACTGGACAAGTTTAAAGACAATTTTTACTCTTTATGTTCATTTATATCGTGTGATTTTAAATATATTTTACATGGTTTGGTTTTAGATTAAATTAGTTTAGTGTAAAATGGCGTAGCTTTAGTTTTAAATACTTATATTCCTGTAGGTAAATGTTTTTGTGTAGCCAGTAAACAAGCTTTACTGCTGTGTAATTTATGCAACAGGGCTTTTCCCCTTATCTGGCTGCATATTTGATTCAAGAAGTCTGGGATAGTGTGTCTTTAATCTGATGTGTTAGAACAATAGATGTAAATGTGTGAGCTAAAGGCTAAAGAATGTTTATTGTAAATAGTTAACTGACATAATGTAATTAGTAGGACGATGTGCGTCATTTATGCAAATTATGGCTGTTGGATTTAAGCATAAATTGTGGCGTTTTGTTCATTAAAAGCTCAGAGTGAGACAGAGAGAATCCTGTTGGAACATACAGCCGCGTCTGGTGTTTCATTCAGCTACGCTACACTATACGCTCAACCTCAGAAGGCACCGAGCGGCCTTCTGGAAATTCCTAACGGCTCCAGGGCAGAGAAACAGAAGCAGGCGGGTCAAGCTGCTCGAGGCGCTGAGGACAGCGCTCCCAGTAGCCGGGCTGACCGCAACTAAGGGGTGTCTGGAGAGTCAGGACAGGCGGAAGAGAACGGTTCAGTCACACTGGTGGCAAGCGGTGGGATCAGCTCTACCAACCCCAGAAGAAACGCAGAATGGCCAGCTATGCCAACTACAAGAGGGACACGCTGAGAGACATATTGGAGAATCGAGGAGGGCTGCTGGCTCAAAAACTAAAAGACACCCTGGTAGGAGAACTGGTCGCAATGGATCAACAGAATGGGGGCACAGGGACCCCGGCCACAGAAGACGCCTTCCAAAAGAAAGTCCGAGAGAGGATAGCTATGTCCCGTCAGAAGCCGCCATACAACAGGCCATTAGGGACATCCAACAACAGAAGGAGCGAGAAAAGGAGCGCCAGCATGAACTGCGGATGGCGGACAGGCCAGTCGGATAGAAAGCCCCAACCCAGAGAGACCAACGGCCAGGAAGGTACCCTTTCAGGCATTTAAAACATTTAATGAGGCGTAGGAGGAAATTTAGAGCTTCCTCCAAGACTTCGAAAGATTATGCCAGGTACATGAAGTCCAACGTTCCGCCTGGGTCGGAATTCTGGCCAGCAAACTGTCGGGCCGAGCAGCAGAGGCATACCGAACAGTCCTGGACGAAGAGGCCATGGACTATGTTCGGGTAAAGCAGATACTACTGGCCCGCTTCGCCGTGACCCCAGAAGCCAGCTGGGTGAAGTTCAACAACTCGCGTCGGCCCAACGGCACCACACACGTGGAGTGGGCTCACCGGTTACAACGCAACCTGAAAACCTGGTTCCAGGGGAGCCAGGCACGAACCGTGGAGGAAATCAAGCAGCTACTACTACTGGAACAAATTTTTCGAGAACACCGCCACAGCAGTACGGGAGTAGGTGAGGGATAAGAAGCCCCAAATGGTGCAGAAAGTGTTTTTGTATAGCCAGTAAACAAGCTTTACTGCTGTGTAATTTATGCAACAGGGCTTTTCCCCTTATCTGGCTGCATATTTGATTCAAGAAGTCTGGGATAGTGTTTGTCTTTAATCTGATCCAACACACAATATATCTGGACCACGGCCAATTCAACACACAATATCTCAAACCAGTATCAGTGGGCAACATCTAGATTTTAAGTACAACTGTCATTGTTCATCTTGTGACTTACTCTCATGCTGCCTCTAACCGGGATCCATTAGGAGAAAAAATTACACAAACATAACCCTTTGCGGCTCCCCATTAGCGACTCGGGCGTCTGAGCTGCTGTATTAGCTCCTATTTGGAACATGGAGGAGCCATATTGGAAGAGGTGCTGGAGTCCTGGAGTATGGAATATTCTGCATATTTCAGACACTGAAATATGTTGGGTACCATTTGTTCTGCTGCATGCAGCCAAAGGAAGTGGCAAATCCCACTGCACCGCTGGTTCAGGGGTGAGGGGTCAATTTAAAAGTGTTAAGGGATTTTGCATGGCCAGACTCCCTCTCCCCAAAAGGTCAAACTTCACCAGCTGCCACTGAAAAGCTGGAGTGTAGAGCAATACAGATTTCTCCCTTTCAGAAAGCAGCTCTGCATGAACATTAGCAGCAGTCTGATAATGTTGTCCAACTTGTGCCAATCTCATAAATTCAGTGGAGCCTAAACTGCTCATTTCCAAAACTATTTAGAAATTTTTCCTCTAGTCTTACGAGAAGCTTTTGAAACATTTTTCAGGAAAACCAAACAGATTCCCCCAGAGACACCAGAACTAAAATCCGTTTCACGCACACACAGTAATCATGTTTATGATGTAATTATTATATTAAGGGTCATAATAGTTAAGATGTGGGTAAAAGCTTCTTGATTCAAGGAGAAATCTGACTCCATTCTGGGGTCAAGAAGGAATTTTTTTCCCAGTATGTTGCATATTGGTGAGCGTTTCACAATGGGTTTTTGCCTTCTTTTGGATCAACAGCAGGTGATGTGTGAGAGGCTGAACCCGATTGGATGCATGTCTTTTTCAGCCTATGTAATAGTGGAGTTTTATTTAGGTTTATTAACCTTTCGCACTCTTCAGGGAGGTGGAAGTGCATCCCGTTCCCGATTATTATTTGCGCCTTCTATCCATGATCTTCCCTTGCCTTCTCCTCCTGAAGAGTTTGCTCTTCCAATTTTCTCCTAAAAATGTCCCTCCTCCATACCGACCTGTGCACTCACCCAACTAATAACCTACTCTGGTGTCTCTGATCGCTATGGCTCACAAGAAACAAGTGAACCCTGGTCGACCCAGCACACCATACCCCATACTAGTCTCCGTGGGCAACATCCAGAAGAGGAGTAGAACTTTGTTAATCTTGTGTCTTCCGCGGATGTTGCCAGTAACAAGGATCTCCCAAGGAGAAATATTTGCACAAGCAGATAACACTTAGCAGCTCCATATTACCAACTCTATCCCAACTGAGCGGCTGTATTGGTGCCTCCATTTGGAACACTTAGAAGTTGCTTGCACATACTGGAAGTGGTGCTAGAGTCACGTAGTGTGGAAGATCCTGTGTATATGTGGGCACGCTAGGAGGCAGTGAGTCTTGTCAGGTGCTACTTATTCCCACTGACCCGCTACATACGGCCAGAGGAAGGAAACATTACAGTATGGTTGCAAAGGTGGTAAACTGTCCAACATGAACATTTGAGGCAAAAGTGTGAATGTTGTCCAATGTGGGCCAAAGTCATGAAATTCAGTGAAACCTCAGCTGCTCATCTCCAAGATCACACAATTTCCTTCATTGGGCCTTTGAAACATTTCGCAGGAAACCCAAATATTCCCCAAAGCCAAAACAACTATCACGCACTTTGCATTTCATAGAGATGAGTATAATGTGGACAGTTCTGAGAGCAAGAGGCTAAAATCCAAAAAAAGGACAATTAAATTACAGCACGGCAAATAAGGTGGTTTTTTGGTACATTGGGGATTTCTAGTAGAAGTGCCAGTTCATGTTACAGAAAGCAAGCGATATGGAAAGCAAAGATTCTTGAGCCCTTTAACTCTGTTAACATGCAGGAACGTATTAATGAAAAGTGAAGAGTTGATAAAAATACATTTAGTCAGCAGAAACCGTGGTTTCTCAAAATTTAGAAAGTAATTCTAAGACTTGCGGAGACCGGATCGCAGAGGATGGTAAAAATAGAGTACCAATTCAGAGTAACACAGCCTGTTTCTACTCTTCAAGAGAAAGGATACTTCCAGCAAAATAAAATCTCTGAGCAACAATCACTTCAAGGGCACCATGTGACGGAAGCCCCCTTCACATTTTAAAAAATACTCCCCATTTAATTGTCCCAAACTGGCAGGCCCAGTTACTCCCAGCCTTGCCCACACAATAAACAGGTCACATCCCACACCGTTTTCTTAACCCAGCGTCGGCAGAGTCATCCTTGCCATTTGCTGGTCGGGCTCCGAGTGATATATAGGTCACTTGTGGTCATTAAAATAATTCTCCCTCTGTCACAAGAAGACTCACAACCCCAACTACAGCAGCAACACTGTCTGGAACAGTCTGACTCATAGCAAAGAAAGTGTCCCATTGGCCAGAGAGATACATTACACAATGAAACCGCCCACTAGGAATTCTAGAATGCACCGGAATGAATCCGAAAGATTGTTTCTTCAGCTTTTGTAATCTGAAATGAAAGGAGCCAAAATATTATTTCATTCGTTATCTATACCTCTTCGTTCTTTCAGCTTTTTGTTCTTTCGAAAGGGCAAATGTTTACCCCAAATCGGTTTTTCTGCTGGATACGAAACACTGAATTAAGCAAAAATTATGATATAAACCAATTTGTGCTGAAATGAATTGCACAGGTCTATGGAGTAGGACCCTTCGTTTTCAGCCTTTTAATGGAACCAACTAGATACCACTTTGCATGAATCACGAATCTCTCCCCCCCCCCCAAGACATTTCGTGAAAATGGTTTTCGGAAATCAAAACAAATATTGGGGCCTAACAGAGACAAGGCCAGGCCGTGTCCCCAAACCTCAGCAGCTGCCAGTGAAACCCTTGGGTGTTGCACAATTCAGATTTTACCCCTTCAGCAGGGTGAAACTTTACAGCACCAATGGTGGAAAGCAGCTCAGCATTAACATTTGAAACCGTCTGTGAGAATGTTGTCCAACATGTGCCAAATTCATGGAATTCAGTAGAACTTCAGGCACTACTCTGCAAAACTATTCTTTACAATTTTTTCCAATAGCCTTAAAAGGGAAGACTGAAATATATTACAGGAAATCCGGATTCCCCCAGAGTGCAGTTATCACATGGTTTATGATGTAATAGGTGTGTATTATCTATGCACATTTAATAACCTTTTGTTTCTCGTCAGGTGGTGGAGCGCATCCCCTCTTGCTGAGGATTTGCTCCTTCAACCCAAGATTTTCCCTTGCCTCCCCCTCCTAAAGAGCTTTTCTTCCCATTCTCTGAAAATGTCCTTATTCCAGAACTACATTTGCCCTCTCTCGCACAATTACATACGCTTGCATCTCCACTGGCTGGAACCCATGGCTCCCAGGAAACAGGTGGACCACGGCCGATCCAACACACAATATCTCATACCAGTATCAGTGGGCAACATCTAGATTTTAAGTACAACTGTCATTGTTCATCTTGTGACTTACTCTCATGCTGCCTCTAACCGGGATCCATTAAGAGAAAAAAATTACAAACATAACCCTTTGCGGCTCCCCATTACCGACTCGGGCGTCTGAGCTGCTGTATTAGCTCCTCTATTTGGAACATTGAGGAGCCATATTGGAAGACGTGCTGGAGTCCTGGAGTATGGAATATTCTGCATATTTCAGACACTGAAATATGTTGGGTACCATTTGTTCCGCTGCATGCAGCCAAAGGAAGTGGCAAATCCCACTGCACCGCTGGTTCAGGCGTGAGAGGTCAATTTAAAAGGGTTAAGGGATTTTGCATGGCCAGACTCCCGCTCCCCAAAGGTCCAACTTCACCAGCTGCCACTGAAAAGCTGGAGTGTAGAGCAATACAGATTTCCGCCCTTCAGAAAGCAGCTCTGCATGAACATTAGCAGCAAACAGTCTGTGATGATGTTGTCCAACTTGTGCCAATCTCAAATTCAGTGCAACCTATGCTGCTTATTTCCAAAACCATTCTTTAGAAATTTTTCCTGTAGTCTTAAGAGAAGCTTTTGAAACATTTTTCAGGAAAACCAAACAGATTCCCCCAGACACACCAGAACTAAAATCAGTTTCACACACACACAGTAATCATGTTTATGATGTAATTATTATATTAAGGGTCATAATAGTTAAGATGTGGGTAAAAGCTTCTTGATCCAAGGAGAAATCTGACTCCATTCTGGGGTCAAGAAGGAATTTTTTTCCCAGTATGTTGCATATTGGTGAGCGTTTCACAATGGGTTTTTGCCTTCTTTTGGATCAACAGCAGTAGGTGATGTGTGAGAGGCTGAACCAGATTGACGCATGTCTTTTTCAGCCTATGTAATAGTGGAGTTTTATTTAGGTTTATTAACCTTTCGCTCTCTTCAGGGAGGTGGAAGTGCATCCCCTCTTCCTGATTACTATTTGCGCCTTCTATCCATGATCTTCCCTTGCCTTCTCCTCCTGAAGAGTTTCCTCTTCCAATTTTCTCCTAAAAATGTCCCTCCTCCATACCGACCTGTGCACTCACCCAACCAATAACCTACTCTGGTGTCTCTGATCGCTATGGCTCACAAGAAACAAGTGAACCCTGGTCGACCCAGCACACCATACCCCATACCAGTCTCCGTGGGCAACATCCAGAAGAGTAGAACTTTGTTAATCTTGTGTCTTCCGCGGATGTTGCCAGTAACAAGGATCTCCCAAGGAGAAATATTTGCACAAGCAGATAACACTTAGCAGCTCCATATTACCAACTCTATCCCAACTGAGCGGCTGTATTGGTGCCTCCATTTGGAACACTTAGAAGTTGCTTGCACATACTGGAAGTGGTGCTAGAGTCACGTAGTGTGGAAGATCCTGTGTATATGTGGGCAAGCTAGGAGGCAGTGAGTCTTGTCAGGTGCTACTTATTCCCACTGACCCGCTACATACGGCCAGAGGAAGGAAACATTACAGTATGGTTGCAAAGGTGGTAAACTGTCCTACATGAACATTTGAGGCAAAAGTGTGAATGTTGTCCAATGTGGGCCAAAGTCATGAAATTCAGTGAAACCTCAGCTGCTCATCTCCAAGATCACACAATTTCCTTCATTGGGCCTTTGAAACATTTCGCAGGAAACCCAAATATTCCCCAAAGCCAAAACAACTATCACGCACTTTGCATTTCATAGAGATGAGTATAATGTGGACAGTTCTGAGAGCAAGAGGCTAAAATCCAAAAAAAGGACAATTAAATTACAGCACGGCAAATAAGGTGGTTTTTTGGTACATTGGGGATTTCTAGTAGAAGTGCCAGTTCATGTTACAGAAAGCAAGCGATATGGAAAGCAAAGATTCTTGAGCCCTTTAACTGTTAACATGCAGGAACGTATTAATGAAAAGTGAAGAGTTGATAAAAATACATTTAGTCAGCAGAAACCGTGGTTTCTCAAAATTTAGAAAGTAATTCGAAGACTCGCGGAGACCGGATCGCAGAGGATGGTAAAAATAGAGTACCAATTCAGAGTAACACAGCCTATTTCTACTCAAGAGAAATGATACTTCCAGCAAAATAAAATCTCTGAGCAACAATCACTTCAAGGGCACCATGTGACGGAAGCCCCCTTCACATTTTAAAAGACTCCCCATTTAATTGTCCCAAACTGGCAGGCCCAGTTACTCCCAGCCTTGCCCACACAATAAACATGTCACATCCCACACCGTTTTCTTACCCCAGCGTCGGTAGAGTCATCCTCGCCATTTACTGGCCGGGCTCCGAGTGATATATAGGTCACGTGGTAAGGCCGTGGGCAGGATGACGTGTCATCTGTTGAGTTTAAAACCACTCAGCTGAGACATGCTCATTGCCCTGACGGGTTTTTCATTCCTCTCTGCTTTTTGGGATTTAATCTGAATTTGTGTATCAACCCTGGCTTATTTGACTCTTCTCTCCCGACTCTTAACCCCTTGGCATTCCATTTGGCTACTCTGGCAATAGGACTCTTGGCATTTCTGATAACACACTCAACCCCTGGTGTGTTCTGGATACGTACTCCGATTCTATTCTAGGTAGCCGTACCGTTCATTCCAAGGATTGGAAGTGTAGGATAGTTGTGCTGCATACAGGGACCACTAATATAGTTATCAGAGGATTATGACATTACCTCAGGGCCAATAGATCTCGCAGATCTATCCGTACAGTTGGCCAAGATAGTATCTAGGCAAGAGCAGGATCACTGTATGGACCAAATATCCCAGGCTCTGCAGGTTTTCTTGCATCAACGTGACAATACTGCCCTTACCCCTCCTGCCCCGGTACCACCCATGGCTGCTGCTGGTGTGCGCCACACACCCTAAATGAGGTTTTTCAACCATTTGTCTGATCATGCTTTGAGATGGGCAACTCCGTTGTGGGAAAACAAAATAAAACAATTTATAACCGACGTGTGGGGGGGGGTGGCAAGCTGTAGCAGGGAGCAGACGTGTATCAGTGGAGCTCCGCCCGATTTCACCTATTTTTGGGGAATCTGCCCAGATTTCCCACTCGCCCTTCCAAAGAGTCTGTCTGGCTGACCATTGCAGGGAGTGCTCCGGGGCCGATTATTGCACCCTCTGGAGACCAGCTGAGTTTTATGCCGCAGTTTCCTGGCAGCAGCGAATGGCCAGCAATTTCAGGTCTACCCCACGGCTCTTATCTGGATTGTCACTCGTTTCCATCACCTTTCCCTGTGAGGTCACTTTGCTGGGTAGATGGAGGGCCCCCACCTTCAGGCCGCGATGGCCGAGGGCATCATAGGATGCCACCAGTGTCCGGATCCTCCCTACCGATGTCAGCAGTTTGTTCCCTCCGGCCTGTTGGCGTTTTATTACTATTTGAGCCTTCACTTGCTGAGATATTCCCCACCCCTTGAGATGCTTGGAGACTCCCTGTGCTCAGATAATTCCTCCCACTTTAGGAGTTGTTTGATGGACATTTTTGTTGATCAGTGATGATATTTCTTCCTAAGAGGACTTGTATTTGTTGTGCTCAGAGTTCTTTGCGGTGTGCTTTGGATCCTGCCAGGAGAGCAAACCGGTAGGTAGGGCTCTGTGCAGGACCAAACAAGGGAGTAGAAGAGTATGCGATAGAATTAAAACAAAAAAAACGGTATCAGATGTACAATGGGCAAATCATTGGTTTTGGCCTTTACAGAAGGTCTATGCGACTATTCTGCACAAACTCGCTCAAATGCACTTACCAGAGGTGTTGGACGAACTCCGCCTATGGCCATGATTAATGGGCTGTGACTGCCGGAAAATGCCGCCTAAATAAAAAGGGATGGTTAGGTGTGGTCTGATTAGGATTGACTGTTTGTATAAAAGGAGAGAGGGGGGTGGCCATTTCATTGCTGGAGAAATCAGTCAAGAAAATGGTCTTTCCCACCCTCTTGCCCCCTTTTTGGTGTTCTTGCCGGATTTGTGGTTTTTCTTTTGCAGGATTGTCACAGCTACTATGGTGGTTTGAAAGCGCCTGGCCAGCGAATAAGGATGGTGGAACTCCATGAAGGGTGCTTTGCAGAGGGGGTTTCTGCCCAGAATTTATTTGCAGGAGCCGAACTCTGGGACTTAACTGCATGCTGGGGTTAGTCCCATGCAGCCGGCTTTTATGCCCATTTAATAAAAAATGTTGAACGCTGGTCAAGTGGTTGTGTGATGTTAAATTGTTGTATTCAATAAAGCTGTGGCCAAGCTTTTTCCACACATAGGGCCCTATTACATTCTTCGTGCAATTTCGCTCGCGCAGCACAATTTTTTTTGCGCACAGCAAAATGCGTTATTGCGTGAAAATTAACGTTGGTATTACAATCCTCGCGCATTTTTCATCCGTCATTTGTAAAAGCGACGCGCAAAAGTGCACGCAAAGTACGTTTGCGCGCAGAAATCAGTGACCGCAATGGAATTTAACGCGAGTCCGTCATTTTTATACGCAAGACCGTCAAACGAAGGCATTTTGTGCGGACTAGGCACAAAAGACTCAAGTTTTGACGGAAGACAAGGCAGTGGCAGTCATTTTTGACGGATTTGGCAAAAAAACCTGCGCAGTGGCGTATTGCGCACAACTTTTTGCGTTGGCCATTTTGTTCACCAAAAACGAAATATTTTTTATATTTTCACAAAGTCTCTGTGCTCCCACCGCAGCCAGCGCCCTCTCAACGCCGCTCATAAACCCGGCCAATAGGATATCCAGCCCGATAACCAACAAATGCACCCCGTCATGACACATGAGGTTCCCATTCTCCTTCCAATGCCGTGTGACGCACTGCAATCCCTCCCAGGCGCTCCACGAAGTGCGAAAGCGTCCGGTTGACCCTCCACCGGACCCGCTCCAGCGCCCTCGGTGCCGCAAATGTGTCCCATCCCGGCTGGGGGGATGACCTCCGACCAAACTAAAAGAAACGAACAACCCAAAGCAACGCACAAAGTCCCGTTTAATATCATTAAATCTACCGACCGAGCAATCCCAAAATCGTTACCCCCCGCATGGATCAACAAGACAATATTCCGCGGAACCCTCCGAGACAACAAGGACAACTCCTGGAAAACCTGTGCCCACCATAGCCCCAACGAACTGTGACCAGATCCAGCGGGAAACCCAGGTTCCTCCCGTGCGGCCAACATTCCGCCCGTTGCGCAGCCCAATGCACGTACGAGTGCCCGAAGATCTACACGAATTGATGACTACCTGCAATTACAGTAAATTAGGACGGATATATGACATGTAACGTTCCGACCGCCACCTTCCCAGGCGCCGCAGCATTTCCGGAGAAGCCCCCGTGGCAACCGTCGCGGCGCCGATTCGGAAAGTGTGTGGCACGCAAGAAGCCGGGTCGACGCCCAAGCCCACTAAGCAATGCCGAAACACCGCTGTGAACTGCTACCGGGTCAAGGGGCACCCACTTCCGTGGACCAAGAAGGATCCCTCACCCTGCGGATGCAGGGCCAGATACCGGTCCGTCAGTTCCCCCGGGCACCCAGCTCCCTCAATCTGCCCCAGGGTCGATCCCCAGAAATGACAAACGGCTACAGGGCCCCTCGGTCTTTTCCTCCGTCAAAGGTATACCAAACTCTGCTGCAACCTCCCGGAATGTCCCGAGCAACTCCGCGCAAACCGTAGACTCCCCATGATCTACAAATAGAGAGTCGTCCAGGTAGAAACGGTCTCACTTTTTAATGCTTGGAGTTGCTCCGAAATGAAAATTTTGGAACGAAACCGAAAATGACTTTTCCCCCTACAATTTATTTTACCCCCCCCCCCAATTACAATTATCTCCAGCTAAGCAGCATTGAAAGAGTGCTCTGTGTCAGCTGGGATCAGCAATTTTAGGCTGGGTTTTGTGCAAGAAAAAAAGATTGAGTGAACAACAGCATAGATATTTAGATAAATTCTCGAAAGTTCCAGTCTACCACCTTCTTCCTAAAGTTCACAAGGACCCAACCAATTAGCCAGGGAGACCGATCATCTCAGGGGTGCAATCCATTACCAGTAGATTATCCCAGTACATTGATATTCTGCTACATCCTGTCATTCGGAAAATACCATTTTATTTACAAGAGAAACTGAAGCTACTACAAATTTCAGAAAATTTTAACTGGGAATCCGTTTTCTTTTTTAACAGCCACCCGTGATGTGCACTCCCTTTACTGCATTATTTCTCACCAAAAAGGGTGTCTGGAGATCCTCACTTCTTGGATTCACATCAAATATACGAACCATAACAAGTTGATTTTATTATTGAAGGGATAGAATTTATACTCCACTAATATTTCTTTAATGAGCAATTGTATCTAGAGTGAAAGGGGACAGCCATGGGGCCTAGATTTGCATCCAGCTACGCAAACCTCTTTATGGCCCACTGGCAATCCCGTCGGTGGGGGATTCGGATGGCTGAGTAACAAGATCTGGTCCTAGGTAAGCGGTACATCGATGACCTACTATATGGAAAGGGGAGGAAAGTCTGAATATTTTTTTCCCACCAACTTAACAAAAATGACAGCGGAAAAAAGCTTTTTACCCAATCCAATGAGGAAACTAATTTCTTGGATTTAACTATTTATATTGAGAATAATACTATTAAAGCTAAGAATTTTTTTTAAACCCACTGTTGAAAATAATTATAGATTTTACCAGCTGCCACGCTAAAACGTGGTTTAAGGAGCATTCCCTAAAGTCAATTCACCCGACTTAGCAGGAACTGCATTAAGAGTTTATTTCCATCCACAATTACGCTTTTATTTAAATGGCTACAATAAATAAGCAATGGTTTACAAAAAGTGCATGGCTATCAAAACACGAGTTTTATGTAGAAAACAGCCGGAACATTTTTACAACATAAAACAAAATACAGCCCTTAAGAGACATGGCCCCAGTGTCAGCATGGGCAAAACTTGCCACACTTCACGGACATGCAAAAGCTTATTCACTAGACACCATGGAGTTGTGAGCTCAGTGAGAGTTGGGTGGTGTAAGTCAGAGCACCTTCTCCAGTATCCTCGCTTCCTTCTCGCTATGCCGTTATGTTGGATATCCCACCAACCCAGAAGGCAGGCAGAGAGTAAAGAAGAGTTTGTATGCACATGGAGGGGTTTCAAATGTTCTGGGGGCAATAGACTGTACTTATATCGAGATTCGTGCCCCCCGGAAGGATCCTGCTCTATATATAAATCGCAAGCATTTCCAGTCTCTAAAACGTTCAAATGAGGTCTGATACAAATATGCGCATCATGTCGCTGTATGTTGCGTTACATCATATTGCAATGTATTTAATGTCCTTAAACTATTGCCTAATCTAAAATGAATGTTCGTGTTTTATGTAACACCTATTTGGCGATTCAGGATACCAGCTCAGGCCATGGCTCATGACACCCTTTCGAAGGCCTGGAGCAGGAGGCATATAATGCTGCCCAAACATCTCAAAGTGTCATTGAGAGGACATTTGAAATGCTCAAAATGAGGTTCAGATGTCTGGATAGATCTGGAGGGGCCCTGCAGTACCTACAGCCAAAAGCCACTTTAATAATCCTGGCATGTTCTATGCAGTGATGGCTATAGATATATATTAGACAACTCCTGGATAGGAATACCGATTTATGTAAATGCAACTCAATAGTGAAACCTCAAAAGGAGGTTGAGCGAATCCTAGGGGAAGCATGGGAGGAAGAAATTCTAGACAAAGTGCTTAAAAAGATTTAAAAAAAAACCCAGAAAACCCTGGCAGAAACCAAGAGAAGGAAGACGAGCAGAAACCATGAGGGAGGAAAGCCATTAACATGAGGCAGATTACAAAGAAATTAAAGAGGGTTGCAGCCTGAAAACTTATTTCCCTTTGTCTACAGTGAGCAGGATGCTGTGCTACAATAGGGTTGCCACCTTTCCTTCAAGCCAAACCCGAACACTCAAACGTCGCACAGCATTTTTTTTTAATGTAGAGTATATACACTTTGCGTAGGAAGGATGACTACAGCCTCTATGATGCATGGCATGACAGCCTGCTATTATAGCACATGGTATGCACGGAATGTCAGACTGGAATTTTAACATGCTGGTATTATGGCAGACTGATATGTACAGTATATGGCACCAGTGGCCCCGGGCGCAATTTTCTTAGGGGCGCATAATTTCAAAAGAAACTTGCGCCCTAAACGTTCAGGCCCGGACTGACCCGCAGGGCCCTCGGGCGCCGCCCAAGGGTTGAGGGGGCCTGGATGTCATGCAGCGTGAGTGCCCGGTCCTGAACAGCGTGAGTCTGTGTTGAAGGGGAGGCGACTGCGTGCGTGCGCAGGTCACGCGGTCCGGCCAGTCAGGTGGTACTAAGTCTCTATACCACTTGACTGGCTGGACCGCGTGACCTGCGCACGCACGCAGCCGCCTCTCCTTCAACACGGACTCACACTGTTCAGGACCGGGCACACCCGCTGCATGGAATCCGGCCCCAACCCCTGCATGGCATCCGGAGCTGGGCAATATCCATGAGAGCTGGGGGGACAACCTACATGTGAGCTGGGGGGGGGGGGACAACCTACATGTGAGCTGGGGGGGGGCAACCTACATGTGAGCTGGGGGGACAACCTACATGTGAGCTGGGGGGACAACCTACATGTGAGCTGGGGACAATCTGTGTATACGTATCTGGGGGGATATATACTTGTGAGCTGGGGCATTTTTATATGAGGTTTGTTCTTATTGGAAAGCGTTCACATGACATAAAAGTATCGGTACTCGGTATCTGAGTACTTTTAAAAAATAATCGGTACTCAGTGTTAAAAAGTGGTATCTGTGCATCCCTAGTTTTCATTTGTAGTTTGTTTAATCACCTGCAATAGTGATTCAAAGGCAAGTGTGGGGTTTGTTTATGCTGGAATAAAAAGACTTTTCATTTTCACAACTTCAAGTCTGCGGCTATTTATACCCTAGAATACCATGTTGTTTGCTGGAACCAAGTATCCCGAGTGGTTGTTGTAGCACAGTTAAGGGGTTCACTGCCCTAATGGTAGAAGGGAATCAGGGCATGCTAACGTGTCCACAGGTTGGGGGGGGGCGCACCATTCTTGGCTGGCCCTGGGCGCTGACAACCCACGCTACGCCACTGTAGGGCACACGGCTATCTATATGGATCACTGGTATTATGGCAGGCTGCTGTGCAGTATATGGGAGACTGGCATTTTGGCACACTAATGCTGGGGAGGGGTGATTTAATTTTCATAATTGTAGACTATTGTTGACGGTCATTCACCTTTATCCACTTTGAGGAGCTGCTGTCTGAGGAAATGGATCCAGAGCCTTGTCAGTGGAGTCAGGCTGGCCCTGCTGCCTCGAGTCCCAACACAAATCAAAGCGTGGTGCCTGCAGTTTGTTCTAGTGCCACTGCCTGAGCGGGAGCAAGTAGTGGCTGATGGGAGGCGGCGGACCTGGCAGAATGTGGACTAGCAGGAAGTGATATCCTGACCACATCACATCACTTGTCTGCGGAGCCGCCGGAGCGTCCATGAAGACACTCGCTCGCAGCCTGCCAGTTTAAAGATTGGCAGCAGCTGCAGACAGCAAAACAAACCTCTGCTGGCCAGCTGCTTTTGAAATGGCCGATCAGGTGGATGCCGCTGCATGTGTACATGAGGGATGCCCACAAGGGGTCCGAGTCATGTGTCCGGGTGGCAGGGGATCTGGAACCCAGACACATTACTCAAAAACCGGACAGTCCGGGTGAAAACCGGATGGGTGGGAACCCTATGCTACAACGACATGGAAAAGGAGGACATTCTGCTGCAGAGACACGAGAAACCTTTAAACAAGATATATAGGGTATCCAGAGTATTGATTGAATATTATTGCAGTAGCTTTATCTCTATGGGCCATCTACTCAAACAATCAAACTGGGACTGTGACGAACTCTTAAAAAAGCCGCATTTATATATAAAATACAAATATTTAATCAAGGCGCTTGATAAATTAATTAGAAAAGTTGTAGTTAGAAAAAATATCCAAATGTGGAACAAGAATGTTAATATATATTAAGCAAGCCCTGTAAGCTCCATTTACTATACAGGTCACAGGGGCTACAAAACTATAGATCTATTTAGAATGCCCACATTAACCGTCACAGAATTTGTTATTGCCAAAAAAACACAATCTGAGCAGCAAAAGGCAATTATAGGTGACTAAACATTATTACAATGTGGCTCAGGTTAGATTAAGCAAACTGACACCAAAACTGGCTTCCCACTCCACTTAAATATGAATTTCTGAATAAGTATCCGAAGATTTCCTCTATATATATATATATATATATATAAAAAAAAAAAAAAAAAAACAACTTTAAATCAGCTAAACGGAATTGTTTTCTTTTAATAATTGCCACCCCTTTATTATTACAAAATGTACAGTCTAGGCTGAGCTGCACATGTTTAAGCAAGATGGCACCCTCGCTCTTTTTATTTGAGGGAAAACATGAATTAGTAGCTAATGATTTACTCTACAAAAATCGGCTTTTCTTACCCTAAAACTATTTTTTTAAAATGAACACAATCTAGCCCAAGTCAAATTAATTGGCACCAACACTGCCACCCTCGCTCTATTCACTTCATTTCAGAATTCTGAATATGTAACCAATAATTTTCTCTATGAAAAAAAAAAATCAACTTAACTGGGTTCCTCTCTATTAGAGAGAGAAAAAAATCTACCCTGAGCATTATTGATTAAGAAAACTGGCACCTTCGTTCCAGTAATTTCAATGGGGACAATTTAGAATAAGCAAGCATCAGAGATATATATAGATCTAGATATATAGATATATATATATCCCTATAACACCTGTTTACATAATACCTAAAGATACATAAGAGTTTAGAGAATTCCCGGGGGAGGCCTATTGCAGCCAGCATGGAATAAATACTTCAACCCATTTCCATATTCCTGGACCGAGTCTTCCAACCATTCGTTAAACTATGCAAGTCATTCAATTTGGACACCTCTAATGTCCATAGAAAGATTAATAACATCCAGGTGGAAGGCTCCGAGATCCTATTTACATGGGATGTAGTGAGCCTTTACACCTCCATCCTGAATGAAGGAGGAATTGAAGCGATCAGAAACATTAGGAGAAAGCTCTTATGCCCAAAGACAAATTTGGTTCCTGATCTAACTATTGGAACTTGTATTGAAACAAAAGCTTTTTTTTGGAGATTGCCTGTACCAACAACGGGGTACAATTATGGGTTTTAATATGGCCCCCCTTTTGAAAACTTGTATACACACAATTTATTTAATAAAAATGTTAAGGTGTGGTGGAGATCGATGACATTTTTGGCATATAGGGGGCCAGATAGACGATCTAATACTATTCCGTGAAGAGGGGAATAAAAAAAATCCCTCAATATTATAATGGAGTAAAGTAGTAGGGAAATTTCCTAGATCGTAAATTGAAAATGGGGGAGAATAAAATTGTGATCTTCAAGTTAAACCCACTGACCGAAATAGTCTACTGCACTTCAATTTTCACCCTAAAAACATGCTTCAAATCGTTACCTAGGAGTCAATATACCAGGGTGGCACGGAATGTGTCGGACCCCGAGATATTGGGGGTTAGACTGGATGAAATGCAGAAAAATTCAGACCGAGCTTATCCAGAGGAACTACTGGAAGACCAGAGCTTTAAAGCTTAAATCGCACAGAATTACCCCAAGGACCCAGAACAACCTTGATAAAGTAATTTTTTTACTACTTTAAGCAGAGCAATTCCAGATCGTAATTCGGGAAAATTGGAGTATAATGAATAGAGGATTCCTTAAAGTAAAATAATTTAAAACACCACCACTTTTCTCGTACCAAAGTAATCGGAATTTGAGAGATCATTTAGTGACGACAGATGTGGGCTCCTTTAAAAACAAGAAGCAGATCTGAGAGAACAGAGATATGGGACATACAACAGCTAAAAGGACAAGCAGGGGTACCGGAGTAATTAAAGGAGATGTATTTTACCCACCCACATGCAGGCCAAGGATTTAAAATTAGATTTTCAAACTGGATACCGTGTGGCCACGTGGCCTTAACAAGGAGTGCAGTCTGGATACCTATAAATTTGGTGACTAATATAAAAGGGAAGTACCATCATGTGCTACTCTAATGAGAAGAACAAAACACCCAAGAATGGTTAAGAATAATTTGTGTACGGAAGCCCCACCTCCCAATCGGGTTTTCAATGGATTTTATTGTATTTAAGGATTGGAAGTAGACATATGTTCTATGCATGATTAAGGCTGTATTCCGAAATGTTTTTTTTATCCTGATTTGCGGTTAATAAAGATTTGAAACGGATACATCCTTGTGGCCCATTGTTATTTGGATTTTGAAGTATAAAAACGTTACTATAATCGGCTTTATAAAGGCGACAATACGTAAACCCGGAAGAGGCATCACCGTTCTTTCCTACTGGGCATGTTTACTTGTGTAGTGCATGTTGTTTTGGTGATATTGCATATTCGAGTTTATACACCGTATAGTTACAAATGAAAACCTGCAGGTGTTTTGACACATCTCTCAGTCACATATTTAAAAGGCACTTAGTGTAGCTTTGGACAGAACAATCAGATCTTTTAAATCTTCAATTCTGTTCAAAAGACAGGTCTGCTTAATATACAGAATGGGCCCTATTACATTAATGCAAAACTCTTATTTTTTTTTTGCGCGAAGCGTTAAAAATAAACTCACGAAAATCACCGCGCATTTTTTCCTCCGTCGGGAATGTGCACTCGTAAAATCGACAAGCAAAATTGCACGTAAAGTACCGTTGCACGCAGAAATCAGTGAGCGCAATGTAATTTTTAACGCGAGTCAGTCAGACGAACGCATTTTGTGCGGACTGCGCATAACAGACGTACGTTTTGACGGAAGACAAGGTAGTGGCCGTCATTTTTGACTGATCTAGTAAAAAAAATTAAAAAATGTGCGCAGTGGCGTATCGCACACAAATCTTTGCGTCCACCATTTTTTCACCAAAATCAATTAATTTCAATAAAAAAAAAAAACATACCTATGGCAAGGAAATAAATGGGGTCAGCCATTTTCAAACGCTGACTGTGTCTGTTCTATTGTTAGGCAGATACGTCCCGGGCGGTTGGTGGTTTTTGGTGACTAGAGCGAGATAGGAGGCGAGATCAGTGCAGGAGCAGGAACATTTGCGTCGTATCACATAGATCCACATTACACATAATCACACGCACACCTATACATTACTGAGCAGCACACGTCACTACTCGTTAATACACGTTACACATACTTGTCACAACCCCTATCCTACCCCCCCATTGTATCCATTTTGTCCCCCAACCCCGTGTGTATTCCCCATTGTACTTGTGTCACCGTTTGTCATGGAGGGTGCAGGGAGAAGAGATGGAGGGAGGAGGGGTGTTGAGCAGCACGAGGTGAGGAGAGTTCGCAGGGCGTAGGAGTCAGAGCGTCAGGACACGTGTGCAGGGTGGCAGTAGGCGTGGAGATGGCACACATGGAGGTAGGAGTGGAGAGTGTAGGAGTGGAGAGGGGGGCAGTGCTGCCAGGGCCGTCAGTCCTGAGAGCGAGGGGAGTGATGATGCTAGGCCAGGACCATCTAGCCAAGGGACAGGTTTTGCACAAGGGACAGGACAGGGAGTCAGAACAAACACACTCCAGGACACAGGTGTCACTGTGGGCCTCATCCCAGCGTATACGCGAAGAGTGCTACACGCTGGCGGAAAAAATTTATTAATAGCGGCATACTTGGCAAGGGCACGGCAGCTGGATGACAAGGTGACTAGACAGCACCGTCAGAAGCTGTGGAGGGAGATTCAAGGAGCTGTGTGAGCGCTGGGGAGGAACTGCTCCATTGAATCGATAAAGCACCGTTACCAGGAGCTCAAGTCCAAGATGGGCAAGGAGCTGCGTGAAGCGAGGCAGACTGGAGATGGACCGCCGCACGTGTTTGTGTACACAGTGGGAGGAGCAGTTAAGGGAAAGGCTGACCGTCACTGGCGTGCAAGGTTTCCCCGGTGCCAACACCCAGCCAGGGGTAGAGGACACATCCGAGAGTAAGTATAGCTTACATCCAGACTATTACATGTCTCTAATGTGATTCAGATGATTTGTACAGCCAAATATAGTATGCTGTTTGGACTACATATCCCATGATGCCATGTCAGCCAATTGCTACACAGTGCATCATGGGACTTAGTGCAAATATATTAGACGGTGCCAGGATGCCTGAACCTGAGAAATAGGACTACATCATCACATTGTCTGTTTGCAGGTGATATGGGGGAAATGCAAGAACAGAGTGGATATGACTGATTGAAAAAGAGGTCAAAGATGTTGAGGCAAGACCGGGTTAAATGTGCATTTGGTTAGTGGGGGGGAGGAGTCTCATTCTTCGTAGATATCAGTAGGGCCTCAGTGACTATTCCCTATCCAAGGTCTCTGATGTTGAAGAGGAACCTGGAATGGAGCCCACAGCTGACGGCCCCTTAGTGGCCACCCCCATCACCTCCGTGCAGAACACAGCACCGATGCCACCCTGTCCCACATACTGTGGCTCAATCCCAGGAGCAGCTTGAACCCCAGCAGCAGGCTCGGCCCCAGCTACCAGCCACAATGCCTGCCAATGCAGTACTGCAGCAGCTCCTGGGCAACCTCTCCGATGTGCTGCAGAGACAGCATGCTGGGGACCAGGCAACTGCAATCCTGGGGAGAGGATCCATGGGCTGCAGCAGGAGATGCGTGCCGGCGCTGACAGAGCGGCATGAGATGCGGCTACTGAGGGGGGAAATTGCAACAGGCCTGAACTGCCTGGGCAACATACTGCAGGCTATGTTTTCATCAGCAGCGCTCCAGAACAACGTCTTCAACACCCCAGCCTCCAGCACCCACCACAGTACCGTCGAAAAGCCAGCCAGCTAGCCCAGTGCCTCAGCTTCAACCTCTAGGGGGCAACCACTGCATGGTGCCAAGAAGCCTAGGAGGAAGTGAGGTTTTTGTTTTGTCTTGTCCTTTTTCAGGTTTACATTAATTTGTGTTACCAGTTGATTGCGTATTTCATTTATGCAGCTCTCTATATAAAGCTACATATGTTGCTTAACCTCCCTGGCGGTATTCCCGAGTGTGACTCGGGGTTAAATTTCACTACTGCGAACGGTAACCCTGAGCCACACTCTGGCTGTATAATTACTGCATCCCTCCCTTGCTGTCCCCTGCAGTGTGATCGCGGCGACTTGCTTCCTAGTAAGGCTCCCTGCGATTCATGAGATGCAGGGGGGCGGGACCAGGCAGCAAAATTTTAAAAAGAAAAATATTTCACTGTAAAGTCCCTAACATGCAGTTCTCTTGAACGGCCACTAGGTGGCACTAACAGATCAGAAACAGACCATACACATAAAGATCTCTTATGTGAAAATATAATTATTGATACTGAAAGCATTATGTTGCTGTATAAATAAGAGTGTACATAATTGAAATAATATATCATACCAAGGATGTTTACACTGAGGCAATATGCGGAGACTAATATTGCACCCTTGTTTTCTGAAAGATTTCAGTGGTTTTCGTTTGATTTTATTATTGAATACAATTTATTTGCATTATTTTGGATAATTATTTTTGGGATAATAAAATTATTTTGGGTTTCAAACCTTCTGACTCCGTGTGTTTACTTGATGCTGGCTTGCACGGATTTCAGTGAGTTATACCTACGGAATACAGGCTTACTATATAAAAACAAATTTCCTTTCCAAAAAAATTTAAACGCTTTTAGACACAAAATTTTGAAAAAATTAGACCGCCAGGAAAGTTAAACCATGGTCTTACAATTCCGCTGAGGCCTCTTCTTAACCTTTAACTATCCCCTGTCAGGTTGGGTCTGACATCTTCAAAAAGTCGTTGCGATCCTATGTCAGGCATCGCCTGACATAAGATTGCTACGAGCTTCCAAAGTCCTATGTCGGGTGCCAGTTGACAGGACTATTTTAACAGCAACAGAGCACACTTCAGACAGGCTGTAAGCCATCTTGCCGTGCAAACATGCTCCCCTAGGAAGCTGGGAGGCGTGGCTAGGATACCTAGTGCAGCAGAATAAAAAACAATGGCGAAACAAAAGTTTAGTGCGGTCGAAGTGGCTAAAATATAGGATGTTGAAACCAGTAGCGAGAATAGTAGTGAAAGTGACCTTGAAGAATTCATTGAAGATGAAGCGGATTTATCCGACAGTGAAAGGGAGTTGGACGATGATATAAACACATCAGATGGCTGGAAAAAGGTTGACTGGATCGTTATGCAATTTTAGTACACTGCCATTCACTGTCCCTAGAACCGGATGTCAAATAAATCCTGACGGTATTCCAAAAGATAAACAAGCATATTTTCAGTGAAGAATAACTGAAAAAAATCCCTGAGGAATTTGTAAAAAACACCAATGATTATGCTGTGCAGAAGTTGCAGAACATCAGTTTGAGATTAAATTCTATATGGAAAAAAATGGCGTGAGGTCACAGTAGCTGAGATGAAGACATACAGTATCTTGGGAGTAATCATGAACATGGCATTGAATGAAAAGCCCTTAATCTTTGACTATTTTTCAGCAGACTGGGTGGACAAAATGCCATTCTTTGTTGAGGTCTTCCCAAGGTGCAGGTTCCTTCAGATATACTGGATGTTTCATGCATCTCCTATTAGTCCACGGGACACGTCAAAGGAGGGAAAGTTACAAACTGTAGTTTCTTGCATTCAAGAGAAATGTATGGTATACTTTTTGCCTGTTCATGACATTGCCACTGATGAAACAACAACTGCTTTCAAAGATTGTGTTTCATGCAAGATGTATAACCCTCAAAAGCCAACGAAATGGGAATTACGGGTGTATGCACTTGCTGGTTCCCTGACAGGTTATGTATCGGCATTCCAGCCATACTATAGTAAAGAGACCACATAAAAAAACGTACACGTCATGTACCATTTACTTCCAGGATGGTCTTGCATCTCATTGAACAACTCTTGCAGAAGTCTGTCGGGCACTGACTACCATCTGTACACTGATAGATTTTATACCGGTCATCACCTGGCCCTGGAGCTGCTGAAATATGGCTTGCATACAACTGGAACTGTTCAGAGGAATAGACTAGGGCTTCCTGCTGAAGTGAAAAAGAAAATTAAGCTAAAACTTCAGGAGACTGTGGCATATACGAAACAGTCAGATAAGGTCATGATTCTGTGTTGGCAGGATAAGCGTCAGATTCTGGTGCTTAGCACCCATCACAACGCAGTCAAACAATTCTCCGACATTCAAGAAAAGGAGAAATTGAAAATGTGCAGAAGCCAACTATGATCATTGACTACAGCACCAAAATGGGAGCAGTGGACCGTGCTGATCATTTAAGCACATCTTACAACTTTGCGCGGAAAAGCTTGAAGTGGTGGAGAAAGCTGTTCTTTTGGCTAATGGAAGTGGCGGCTGTCAACAGCTATATTCTGTATAACATATGCAGAAAACAGAACAATGAAGCTGAGCTGATGCAAGTCTACGAACACAGACTTAAAAGAAGTCTAAATTCTTTCCCAGAGCTATGATCGCAGAGATGGTAATTCGGGAAATGGAAAAAATTAACAGTTTCTTTCCAATCTCACCAGAAAAGAAAGAAGCACTAGACGAGCTCAGCACCGACACTTCAATAGTAATCAAGCCAACCGACAAAGGGGGAGGAATAGTTACACAGACATCAGAAAGATACGAACAAGAGTCATACAAAACACTAAATGATGCTGACACATATTTGAAACTAAAAAAGATCCGACGGAGGACATAAAAGAAGCCTTCTACCAATACATTGATGAAGGCCAGGTATTGGGCATCCTTAACGAGAAGGAACATAAATTTCTCAAATTCAACACCCAAGAAGACCCACCTTCGATCACCTTCCCAAAATTCACAAAGACCCGCAGAATCCAAAAGGAAGACCGAAAATTTCAGGTATTCATTCTATATCCAGTCGAGTATCCGAATATATCGACAAACTCCAACCTATGGTCCTAAAAACAGAGGCCCACCTGAACGACACCCTAAACATTATACAAGACCTTGAAAAGATACCCTGGAAAGAATCCATTCTTGTTACTAGTGACGTCAAGGATCTGTACAGCAATATTCCCCATGAAGAAGGCATTGCGGCAGTAAGGACACAACTGGAAAGAGGAGATCTACCAGCAGAACAAAAACAATTCATACTCCAAGGTATCCAACTTCTACTCAAAAATAAAAAATCATTCACTAACGACTACTATCCACAAATAAAAGGAACCGCCATGGGAACAAGATTCGCCCCCAGTTTCGCGAACCTATACATGGATAACTGGGAGAGAGATTTAGTGAAGGAGAGAAAAGATATCATATATAGTCGATACATAGATGACATATTTATGATCTGGAGAGAAGAAAGGCTGAAGACATTTTTGACAGAACTCAACTAACGAGATCAGAATATCATACAAGACACAACCTGGAATAGAGAATCTGAACTTTCTAGATCAACATTTTTCCAAAAGGGTACTCAATACAAACCAAAACGTATTTCAAAACAAGTAGACACTAACAGTTAGATTAGCCGAGACAGCTGCCATCTAAATAGATGGCGAGAAGGAGTACCTAAAAGCCAGCTCATAAGGATTAAGAGGAACTGCTTCAAAAATATAGACTTTGACATCCAAACCCTCAAATTAACAACAGACTTTCTTGAAAAGGGATACGACCAGACCTCATTAGAAAAAACGAAACACGAAGTCACCCGGATCGACAGAAAGGACCTTCTCAAACCACCAAGAACTAACAAAGGCCGGAGGTTTTTTTTTTTATCCACAATTATGCTTTTAAACAGTTACAATAATTGAGCATTAGGATACAACGCTTCAAAATAACTACGTCTACATAAAATGTATTTTGAAAACCAACAGCTACAACAACATTTGATTTTTTTTACAACAAAATCAAACACAGCCCTTAAGAGACATGGCCTCAGAGCGTCAGTATCGGCAAAACTTTCCACACTTCACGGTCACGAAAAAGCTTATTCACTAGACATCAAGAGTTGCAGTGAGCTCAGCAACCCATCAACACATTTTAGAGCAATACCACTTCACAAAAATTCTTGAGAATATGCAAAATAACTATTCCCAACAGTATTGAGAAATCAGCAATTTGCCGTACAGAACAGACACCCCCCCACACCAAAAATGTAAAAGAACTACAGCTTATCGACCATCTTTTCAGATTTGAAACTATTAGTCTAAAATCCTATACAGAACATTCAAAAGATCACTAGTTTTGGCTCTAAAGCAAAAAATAAGCTTTAATATCTATTGAAATTTCATGTTCTCGTGCATATTTCTTAATATGTAAGAGGAATGAAAGACATTCAAAAAGAAATCCTAAAATTACTAACTTGACAACTAATCATAAACAGTTACAGGCAATTATACAGCGCCACCATATTCCGTAGCCCTTTACAATGGGGGAGCACAAACATAAAACATAAGAGCAAAGGATAACCCTGTCTGTAGGATAGCTGTCCAAGTAATACAGCACTTTAACCAAGTGCTCAGCAAGACATCCCATGAGCTTACAATCTAAAGGACTGGGGTAGGTTAAACAAAAGGGAGCAGAGGGAAGGTGAAGCTGGTGGCCAGAAAAAATATAGCAGGGCTTGTATGAGAACGACCAATGTGCACACTACCTAGCAATTGGATGAACACAAAGTAACCATTTTTGCACTATTGACACATTTTAGTGACTTAACACATTCGTTACACAAATCCGTCCTTTCGTGACCGCTGCTGTTTTTACTTTTCTGCGCAGTTTGTGTTTAGGTCAAATTTTCTTCTTACTCGTTTATGCAACCCACACATATTTTACACGGTTTTCCTCGTCATTAAATGGAGTTTATAAAGATACCATTTTTTTCATCATTTCATATAATTTACTATAAAAATAATTGGGAAATAAATTGAAACACTTTTTGAACTTTGACCCCCAAAATTTCTTATGCATCAACAACCGTACAAAAAATTTAATTCCTTAGCGGTTTCTAAATTTAGTCCTGAGTTTAGCAATACCCAATTTTTACATATTCCTCGCTTTTTTCCTCATCTTATGCAACAATAAGTGCAAGTAGCACTTTGCCATTTCCAAAGGGTTTATTTTCAAAACTAGATAGTGACATCGTAACACTGATATGTCACTAATTCCTGAATAACCATGCACATATACATATTTTTTAAAGTACACAAATCAAGTTATTAAACTTGGGGTATTTTGACTCTTTCCATGCAACCATTTTACCACAAATCTATGCCAAAGTTTGAGAAAAAAAAAACTTTTTTTAATGCAATTTAAGAAAACATATGTACTGTGAACTTTAAGGTTTACTGCCAAAAAGCACCCCAAAATATGTTCAGCAACATCTTCTGAGTAAATTGATACGACCCATGTATAGGTATGTCGGGTCATTTGGGGGCTAATAGGCCTTATTTGGGGGGTGCGCATTTCAGTTTTCCTACTTGGAATTTTCACATTTCGTCATCATGCACCCATGTCCTATTTTGGACATTTTTGAAGCCGGCCAAAGAAATTTACCCCCATCAAACCATATATTTTTAGAATGAAGCACCCTAGGGTGTGCCCTAAGAGTTGTATTTTAACACTTTCCATGCACTAGCTCTATGTCAAACTTTCAGGTAGTCACTTTTTGTGTTATTTTTTCACACACATTGTACTTTAGGCATGAATTGTCAAATCCAGTTATGGGTTACTGCCAAAAAAAAACCACCAAAATATGTTCAGCAACATCTTCTGAGTAAAGCGATACCACCCATATATAGATTTGATGGGTTGTTTTTGGGGTGCTACGTCAATCTGACAGGTGCTTGTAATTTTTCTAAATTTGACATAACTTTGCTCATCTTTTTAGGGGCCTTTTTACATACCAATTTTTTTTCTTGCCATGAACGTGCATATATTTGGTAAGCTAACACCCTAAAGTATTGTAAATGGAGTGTTTTTATGCCATGGATGCAACCGTTTGCCCCAAATTGGATACAGTTTAGAGGTCATTTTTCATTTTTACACCCACATTAGTTTTGGACTGTGATTTAGGAGACACTGTTGTGTTCATATTATTGTAAAGGGACACTCTAAAGCGCTAAAGTGGTCAGGCTGCATGGAACGCCCCATCCCAAATCAGATTTTGTGCTGACCTAATGTCTGAGCGCTTTTTTTTTTGAGAAAGTATTTTACCAGGAAGGACACATTGCGATTTCTCTCATTTTCAAGTATGTTCTGGGTGCTTGTAGCAGCATTCGTTTGGTGAGAAAGCAGGCATGCACTTAAGCTGCGTACGCAGCATCAAACCATCACTGTGACCAGGTGTTTGCGCACATTTTAAACCAGGACCCCTGCTCTCTGGACCCAAAAAGGTCCTCCCCTTTAAAATTTTGCCAGGATTTGTAGACCTACAAGATCTAGCTTAAAACACCAAGGATAATTTCCTATGTGTGAACGAGTGTGTTTGCACCATTTTACAGAGTTCCACTATACTGTATCTTCTCATTTTGTTATATTTGCAGGTCAGCACAGCTTATGATGTTTGGGAGCTCTTGCACTGCTGAATGTTGGTAATTTCCTTTGGAGCTTTTAAGAGTTTGCTTTGCTGGGTGTTGTGACACTGCTTGTAGAGCAGTTTTGGAGCTTGCGGTCATTACTAGAAGTTGAAGGTTAGTGATGAGCCAAACACCCCCGTGTTCGGTTCGCATTCGAACTCGAACCAAACTAAATGCAAGTCAATGGGACTCGAAAGTTTGAATTTTACAGTGCCCTCCAAGAGGGCATATATGCAAGATATTTGCCATAAAAGGTGTATGGGGGTCCGGGTAGTGCCCTGGGAGACAGGAAACAAGGACAAGAAGTAAAAGAAACATTTTTAACCACTTCGCTGCTACGGACGCGCTCAGCGCGTCCAACGGCATATATCGTTCCATGCGGTGGACGCACTGAGCGTGTCCTGCCTTTGGGGCCAGCGTTCTCCCCCCCCCCCCCCGGTGCGGGCTGACATCCTCGATGAAAGCCCAGCACCCGGAACCGGAGTAATTAGGTGTCATAGAAAAATGTCGGCAGATAAGAACCTTTCGGCCCATCTAGTCTGCCCAATTACATGGATACTTTACCTGGATTTATCTTTTGTTTAGGATAGCCTTATGCCTATCCCATGCTTGCTTAAATTCAATTACTGTTTTGGCCTCTACCACTTCAACTGGAAGACTGTTCCGTGTATCCACCACCCGCTCAGTAAAATAATGCTTCCTGATGTTACTTTTAAACCTTTGCCCCTCTAATCTAAGACTATGTCCTCTTGTTTTGCTACTTTGTTTCCTTTTAAATATACTCCCTTCCTCTACCTTGGGGACTCCCTTTACGTATTTAAATGTTTCTATCATATCTCCTCTGTCTCGTCTAATTTCCAAGCTGTACATGTTAAGATCATTAAGCCTTTCCTGGTAACTTTTCTCCTTCAAGCCGTACACCATTTTAGTAGCCCTTCTCTGAACTCTCTCTAAGATGTCTATATCCTTCTGGAGATACGGTCTCCAGTACTGCACACAGTACTCCAAGTGAGGTCTCACCAGTGCTCTGTACAATGGCATGAGCGCTTCCCTTTTCCTACTGCTAATACCTCTCCCTACACAACCAAGAATTCTGCTAGCATTTCCTGCTGCTCTATTACATTGACTACTTACCCTTAGATCCTCATCTGACAGATAACAAATAGCAATGGTGCGGTCTGCTGCACATTTCTTGAAGAACTCCCAGACAGCAGAGTTCCTGGATGTGTGCTTTGAGACAACAGCGCTCTGCACCTGAGCAGCTCTGACATCTGATGCCTTGGACTGGCTACGGTTGGTCAAAGAGGACGTTGTGCCTAGTTTTTGTTGTGCCTCCTCCCTTAACTCCTCTGTTCGATCAGGCACCCAGGTGGAGTCAGTGACATCATCGTCATCACCCCCTATCGTCACTGGAGCCAACCTCGCAATATGCTGCAGCTGCTGGGGGGGGGGGGGGGGAGGACAGGAGTGCCAGTTATTTGTGTGTCATCACTGGCACCCCCTTCCTCTAGGTTGATTATACTCCCTTCCTCAACCTCAGATTGAAGCCGAGCACTGTAGTTGCTGCGCATCCTCAAGCAGCAGGTCACTGTCATTGTAGTCAAACAATTCAGCTGACTCCATGTGTGATAGTGAGGCTACAGCAGGAGTAGCTGTGGACAGGAATTAGATGTTTTGGCAGCTGAGGTGGACTGTAAACCACTACAAGAGGACTGAGAGGATGAGGATGGCTTGGTTAGCCAATCCACCAAATCCTCTGTATGTTGCTGCTGCTTAAGATGGCCAGCACCAGTTAGAAAGGACAAGCATGCCCCTGCAGAGGATGTACCATGTCCACGACGACCAGAGGCACAGCCTCCCGACACAGGGGCTGCTTGCCCTCTTATCTGTGTCTGGGAGCATCGGCCTGTCCTTTTTGGTCTTTCTGACATGGTGAGTGATATATAGATTGGAGATCTGCAGAACTCTGATTCAACCGTGTTATCTAGATTAAAGATTACCAGAACTCTGGTATAACTCAGTGAGACACCCTGATAGCTGGCAGCCAGTGACAATACACAGATTACAATTCCCAGGAACCGCCTATAAATCAGTGAGACCCCCTGATGGGTGGCAGTGAGAACAAAGATTAGAACAATTCCCAGTTATTTTGTAGAAATGAGACCTCCAAAATAGCTGCTGGCAGTGGGAACACACACTAACACAACAATCTCCTCGCAAAAAATGTGCGCTGTGGTTGAGTGAAGCCTTATATAGTGTGCTGCGGGACTTAGCTTTGGGAGTCCATGATTGGGCAAAATTTGCCCAATCTGGACTCTGAGCCTTGATTGGCATAGTCTTGCACCAGTCTTGCACCTAAACTGGTCAAGTGCAGGCTGTAGCCAATTACAAAGCTTCAGGCCAGTGGAAAAGTGCATTGTGGTCCATTGTGGGCGAACACGTGGAAATGTTCGAAGTTCGACGAACAGCAGAACGGGCGATGTTCGAATCGAACTCCGAACATATCAAACTGAACAGCTCATCCCTATTGAAGATCAGTTTCTTGGGGCTATTGCTTTGAGTGTACTTGCTTTCCTGTGTGTAGGTAGTAAGCTTCCCGAGAATACAATCTGTCGGTCTGTATGGTGGTACTTTGCTGGAAAGCACTTATTTGGGAGATGGATGGACCGTATTTCTGGGTATTAAGTTGCATAGTAGCTCCGAATGAAATATGCATGTACTGCTAGGAGATGTGATAAGTTGGTAGCTCTTCCCTGGAGCTAGCTTGATTTGCTGTGTGATGACAAGAACCTTCCTGTAGATATGGCTTAAAGTTCAACAAGACCTCTTACAGGGCATTTCAAAGTCAATGTGTTTTGTCAGGTAATGGTAAATTAGTTCTTGCTGAAAAGCTTGGTTTGCTTAACTGAGCATATGTTGTATGGCGCAGGAGCTATTTTGTTGGATGATTGGGAAAGTTAGTGCCCGTGTTATTTCTAGGATTTCGCAAGTCGGGAGCTCTCTTGCATTGTCAGGAGTTAGTAAGTTGCTTAGAAGCTCTATCCCTCATGAGTGTTTCAAAGTTGGCAGGAGCTCTTTCATTGTCATGAGTAAGTTGCTTAGAAGCCAATTCTTTCGAGTGTTTTAAAGTTGGCGGGAGCTGGCTTGCTTTGCTTAGTATTGGGTGCAAGGTGACGAGCATTTATAGCCGGTTTATTTTGCCAAACATAGTTTTAGAGCTTGCTTTGCCGACGGTTGCTGGCTTAGCTGCGCTTGTTTGGAGCTGGCATGATGGCAAGTTGACTAGAAGTCCTTACTTGCAGCTTGCTTTGTAAATGTAGCAAATTGTTCTTAGTCACAGTTTGCTTACTTGATGGGGAGGGGGGTGTAAGGTTATGTGGGACCTCTAGTTTGAACGGGCATTCATTACAGGCTTAATACAGGAGGGGTGGGGTCGCGCCTATTCTCCCATGGGGCGGCTGTAACCACCAAATGCATCCAGCCCAACAACATGTTTTACATAAGAAAAAAAAGGTCATCTGTGCTTCTTCCAATTATACCGTGTGAAACAAAACAGAGGATTTGGTTTCTTATTAATGGCCATTAAAAGATTAAGCTCACAACCACGTCAAGGCACTTCTAAGGGCGAGTCCTATCCAAAAATGAAGCCACAGGCTGCTGTATAGCAAACCATACCTGCTCAAGATGCTTGTCAGACATAAGTTAGACTGGGGGCCTTTATGTTCCCCCAGAAAAAAATCCACTTTGGGATCAAAGACAGAATGGAATTTTTGCTGCAATGATGACCTGGCTGGAAGCACATTATAACATACATACTACAGGAGAGGTGGGGTCGCGTCTATTCCCCGATGGGGCGGCTGCAACCACCAAATGCATTACATTACAGGCTGTTGACAGGTTGCTCAGCATTTGCTAGGTGTTCATATCAATTTTTTGGAGTATTAGATTTAAAAGTTGCTTGGAGCTCGCTTGGGTGGTTTACCCGAGTTGCTTGGAGCTCACTTGCTTGGGTGGTTTACCCGAGTTGCTTGGAGCTCGCTTGCTTGGGTGGTTTACCCGAGTTGCTTGGAGCTCGCTTGCTTGGGTGGTTTACCCGAGTTGCTTGGAGCTCGCTTGCTTGGGTGGTTTACCCGAGTTGCTTGGAGCTCGCTTGCTTGGTGGTTACCCGAGTTGCTTGGAGCTCGCTTGCTTGGGTGGTTTACCCGAGTTGCTTGGAGCTCGCTTGCTTGGGTGGTTTACACGAGTTGCTTGGAGCTCGCTTGCTTGGGTGGTTTACACGAGTTGCTTGGAGCTCGCTTGCTTGGGTGGTTTACACGAGTTGCTTGGAGCTCGCTTGCTTGGGTGGTTTACACGAGTTGCTTGGAGCTCGCTTGCTTGGGTGGTTTACACGAGTTGCTTGGAGCTCGCTTGCTTGGGTGGTTTACACGAGTTGCTTGGAGCTCGCTTGCTTGGGTGGTTTACACGAGTTGCTTGGAGCTCGCTTGCTTGGGTGGTTTACACGAGTTGCTTGGAGCTCGCTTGCTTGGGTGGTTTACACGAGTTGCTTGGAGCTCGCTTGCTTGGGTGGTTTACACGAGTTGCTTGGAGCTCGCTTGCTTGGGTGGTTTACACGAGTTGCTTGGAGCTCGCTTGCTTGGGTGGTTTCCACGAGTTGCTTGGAGCTCGCTTGCTTGGGTGGTTTTCCACGAGTTGCTTGGAGCTCGCTTGCTTGGGTGGTTTCACGAGTTGCTTGGAGCTCGCTTGCTTGGGTGGTTTACACGAGTTGCTTGGAGCTCGCTTGCTTGGGTGGTTTACACGAGTTGCTTGGAGCTCGCTTGCTTGGGTGGTTTACACGAGTTGCTTGGAGCTCGCTTGCTTGGGTGGTTTACACGAGTTGCTTGGAGCTCGCTTGCTTGGGTGGTTTACACGAGTTGCTTGGAGCTCGCTTGCTTGCGTGGTTTACACGAGTTGCTTGGAGCTCGCTTGCTTGGGTGGTTTACACGAGTTGCTTGGAGCTCGCTTGCTTGGGTGGTTTACACGAGTTGCCTGGAGCTCGCTTGCTTGGGTGGTTTACACGAGTCGCTTGGAGCTCGCTTGCTTGGGTGGTTTACACGAGTCGCTTGGAGCGAGCTTGCTTGGGTGGTTTACAAGAGTCGCTTGGAGCTTGCTTGGGTGGTATACACAAGTTGCGTGGAGCTCGCTTGCTTGGGAGGATTACACAAGTCACTTGCTTGGGTGTAGCTAGCTTGCTTGGGTGGTATACACAAGTCGCTTGGAGCTTGCTTGGGTGGTTTACACAAGCTGCCTGCTTGGTTTACACAAGATGCTTGCTTGGGTGGTTTACACAAGTCGCTTGGAGCTTGCTTGCTTGGGTGGTTTACACGAGTTGCGGAGCTTGCTTGGATGGTCTACACAAGTCGCTTGTTTGGGTGGTCTACCCAAGTCGCTTGCTTGGGTGGTCTACCCAAGTCGCTTGGAGCTTGCTTGGGTGGTCTACACTAGTCGCTTGGAGCTTGCTTGGGTGGTTTACACTAGTCGCTTGGAGCTTGCTTGCTTGCTTGGGTGGTTTACACTAGTCGCTTGGAGCTTGCTTGGGTGGTTTACACTAGTCGCTTGGAGCTTGCTTGCTTGCTTGGGTGGTTTACATTAGTCGCTTGGAGCTTGCTTGCTTCCTTAGGTGGTTTACACTAGTCGCTTGGAGCTTGCTTGCTTGGGTGGTCTACACAAGTCGCTTGCTTGGGTGGTCTACACAAGTCGCTTGCTTGGGTGGTCTACACAAGTCGCTTGCTTGGGTGGTCTACACAAGTCGCTTGCTTGGGTGGTCTACACAAGTCGCTTGCTTGGGTGGTCTACACAAGTCGCTTGCTTGGGTGATCTACACAAGTCGCTTGGAGCTTGCTTGGGCGGTTTACACAAGTCGCTTGGAGCTTGCTTGGGCGGTTTACACAAGTTGCTTGGGTGGTTTACACAAGTTGCTTGAGTGGTTTACACAAGTTGCTTGAGTGGTTCACACAAGTTGCTTGAGTGGTTCACACAAGTTGCTTGGGCGGTTTACACAAGTCGCTTGGAGCTTGCTTGGGTGGTTTACACAAGTTGCTTGGGTGGTTTACACAAGTCGCTTGGAGCTTGCTTGGGTGGTTTACACAAGTTGCTTGGAGCTTGCTTGGGTGGTTTACACAAGTTGCTTGGAGCTTGCTTGGTTTACACAAGTTGCTTGGAGCTTGCTTGGTTTACACAAGTTGCTTGGAGCTTGCTTGGTTTACACAAGTTGCTTGGAGCTTGCTTGGTTTACACAAGTTGCTTGGAGCTTGCTTGGGTGGTTTACACGAGTCGCTTGGGTGGTTTACACGAGTCGCTTGGAGCTTGCTTGGGTGGTTTACAGAGTTGCGGAGCTTTCTTGGATGGAGCTCGCTTGCTTGGGTGGTCTACACAAGTCGCTTGCTTGGGAAGTTTACACAAGTCGCTTGGAGCTTGCTTGGGTGGTTACACAAGTCGCTTGGAGCTTGCTTGGGTGGTCTACACAAGTCGCTTGGAGCTTGCTTGGGTGGTCTACACAAGTCGCTTGGAGCTTGCTTGGGTGGTCTACACAAGTCGCTTGGAGCTTGCTTGCTTGGGTGGTCTACACAAGTCGCTTGGAGCTTGCTTGGGTGGTCTACACAAGTCGCTTGGAGCTTGCTTGGGTGGTTTACACAAGTCGCTTGGAGCTTGCTTGGGTGGTCTACACAAGTCGCTTGCTTGGGTGGTCTACACAAGTCGCTTGCTTGGGTGGTCTACACAAGTCGCTTGCTTGGGTGGTCTACACAAGTCGCTTGGAGCTTGCTTGGGTGGTTTACACAAGTCGCTTGCTTGGGTGGTTTACACAAGTCGCTTGCTTGGGTGGTTTACACAAGTCGCTTGCTTGGGTGGTTTACACAAGTCGCTTGCTTGGGTGGTTTACACAAGTCGCTTGCTTGGGTGGTTTACACTAGTCGCTTGGAGCTTGCTTGCTTGCTTGGGTGGTTTATATTAGTCGCTTGGAGCTTGCTTGGGTGGTCTACACAAGTCGCTTGGAGCTTGCTTGCTTGCGTGGTTTACACAAGTTGCTTGGGTGGTTTACACAAGTTGCTTGGCTGGTTTACACAAGTTGCTTGGCTGGTTTACACAAGTTGCTTGGCTGGTTTACACAAGTTGCTTGGCTGGTTTACACAAGTTGCTTGGCTGGTTTACACAAGTTGCTTGGAGCTTGCTTGGGTGGTCTACACAAGTCGCTTGGAGCTTGCTTGGGTGGTTTACACAAGTTGCTTGGAGCTTGCTTGGGTGGTTTACACAAGTCGCTTGGAGCTTGCTTGCTTGGGTGGTCTACACAAGTCGCTTGGAGCTTGCTTGGGTGGTCTACACAAGTCGCTTGGAGCTTGCTTGGGTGGTTTACACAAGTTGCTTGCTTGCTTGGGTGGTTTACACAAGTCGCTTGGAGCTTGCTTGGGTGGTTTACACAAGTTGCTTGCTTGCTTGGGTGGTTTACACAAGTTGCTTGGAGCTTGCTTGCTTGGGTGGTTTACACAAGTCGCTTGGAGCTTGCTTGCTTGGGTGGTCTACACAAGTCGCTTGGAGCTTGCTTGGGTGGTCTACACAAGTCGCTTGGAGCTTGCTTGGGTGGTTTACACAAGTCGCTTGGAGCTTGCTTGCTTGGGTGGTTTACACAAGTCGCTTGGAGCTTGCTTGCTTGGGTGGTTTACACAAGTCGCGTGGAGCTTGCTTGCTTGGGTGGTTTACACAAGTCGCTTGGAGCTTGCTTGCTTGGGTGGTTTACACAAGTCGCTTGGAGCTTGCTTGGGTGGTTTACACAAGTCGCTTGGAGCTTGCTTGCTTGGGTGGTTTACACAAGTCGCTTGGAGCTTGCTTGCTTGGTGGTTTACACAAGTCGCTTGGAGCTTGCTTGCTTGGGTGGTTTACACAAGTCGCTTGGAGCTTGCTTGCTTGAGTGGTTTACACAAGTCGCTTGGAGCTTGCTTGCTTGGGTGGTTTACACAAGTCGCTTGGAGCTTGCGTGGTTTACACAAGTCGCTTGGAGCTTGCTTGCTTGGGTGGTCTACACAAGTCGCTTGGAGCTTGCTTGGGTGGTCTACACAAGTCGCTTGGAGCTTGCTTGGGTGGTTTACACAAGTTGCTTGCTTGCTTGGGTGGTTTACACAAGTCGCTTGCTTGCTTGGGTGGTTTACACAAGTCGCTTGGAGCTTGCTTGCTTGGGTGGTTTACACAAGTCGCTTGGAGCTTGCTTGCTTGGGTGGTTTACACAAGTCGCTTGGAGCTTGCTTGCTTGGGTGGTTTACACAAGTCGCTTGGAGCTTGCTTGCTTGGGTGGTCTACACAAGTCGCTTGGAGCTTGCTTGGGTGGTCTACACAAGTCGCTTGGAGCTTGCTTGGGTGGTTTACACAAGTCGCTTGGAGCTTGCTTGGGTGGTCTACACAAGTCGCTTGCTTGGGTGGTCTACACAAGTCGCTTGCTTGGGTGGTCTACACAAGTCGCTTGGAGCTTGCTTGGGTGGTTTACACTAGTCGCTTGGAGCTTGCTTGGTTGCTTGGGTGGTTTACACAAGTTGCTTGCTTGGGTGGTTTACACAAGTTGCTTGCTTGGGTGGTTTACACAAGTTGCTTGCTTGGGTGGTTTACACAAGTTGCTTGCTTGGGTGGTTTACACAAGTTGCTTGGAGCTTGCTTGCTTGCTTGGGTGGTTTTATATAGTCGCTTGGAGCTTGCTTGGGTGGTCTACACAAGTCGCTTGAGCTTGCCTTGCTTGGTTAATCACAAGTCGCGCGTGGTTTGCTTGCTTGCGTGGTTACACACAACAAAGTTGCTTGGCTGGTTTTACACAAGTTGCTTGGCACAGTTGCTTGGCTGGTTTACACAACTTGCTGGTTTACACAAGTTGCTTGGCTGGGGTTTACACAACCTTGTTGCTTTAACACAAGTTGCTGTGGAACTTACCAGGCCATTCTAAGCCGCTTGGAGGTTTTGGGTTTACACAAGTTGCTCTGGTTGGTTAGCAACCAACATTTGCTTACTGCCTACATGTGCTTGGCTGTTTACACAAGTTGCTTGTGCTTGTAGAATGGATATAAGTCTATAAATAGTAAGTCCTTGGGTGGTATTATTGCTTGGAGCTTGCTTTTGGGTGGTTTATTTTGGAGCTGCTTGCTTGGGATGGTTTAGAAAAGTATCTTGCGAGCTTGCTTGCTTCGGGGGGGCCCAAGAAAATTGCTTGCTTGCAAATATGGCAATGACGGGCCTGGCTAGCTGTGGGTGGGTTTCGGTCCAGGACTTCTTGCTTTGCATTAACACCAAGTCTTTAGGAGTGCTAAAAATTATGCGCAAAGGCTAGCTTGCGTGGTCTACAACTGAGCATTGCTTGGGTGGTCTACACAATCCTTGAGCTTAACCAGCGCACAAACGTATTTGCTCTTAGCAATGTACATAGGACGCTTGCAACTTACAGAAAAGCTCGCACAGCTTTCAACGCTTGGTTCATCACGGTAGGGTGTATACGCGGTTTGTTGCCTAAGATTGTTGCTATGACGTCAGCACAAAAGGGTTTTGCCCCTCGCGTTAAATGCGTTTTTTGGTTTACACCGAGAAACGTTGGCGCGAAGAATGTAATAGGCCCTTAGTGTTTCTGTGGTCGAATTCTACTGTGTGGTTTGTAGAATTGCTTTTAGAATTTGCTTGAGAATACCCAACTTGGTCAGTGAGAGTTGCAAAGTCCCGTGGAGGTGGGTGTGTAAGCATGTGTTCTGTGGGAGCCCAATTAGCTTGAGCTATCTTGCTAGGTATACATAGCCGTAGGACCCCGTTGCCCTCAGAAACGTAAGCCACTGCTTGAGGCGTTTCTACAAATCACCGAGGGGGTCTTAGGATAAGGCAACACAGGAATCATGGGAATTAAATTTTGTCCTTTTGGAGAGGAAATTTAGGAAGCGTGGTATTCACTCGGTCGATGCTTGGAAGCGTAACAAGTAACGCCGTCTGGTTAGAGTCTATTTTTGTAACTTATCCCGCGGGGTATACAAGATCTCTTGAGGCAAATGTATACCCTCTTGGATTTGACAATGTTGGTATTTATGAATTGGTATGTGTACACAAGTAGCTTATAACTTGGGTGAAAAACCGCTCTGAGCTTGCTTTGTTGGTTCACTACTAAAATAGTTGCTTAACAAGTTGCCTTGGAGTATGGAGGGAACAAACGTTTTTGGATTGCTTAATTTCGAGGAAGGGGAGCAATTTTATTCTGAATCAACATAGTTGCCTGCATAGAGAAAGAAAGAGGAACTGGAGGACGCTCCTTGACAGACAGAAGTCTGGACAAAATCTATCCAAAACCCTGTACTGTGTTGAGTATCCAGGGTTAGCGTTTATTTGGCCTCCCATATGGAGAAAATTAGCTATTCTGCCCCCTACAACCAGCGTATCTGGTATAACAGGGGTAAGAAATCAAACTTAACAGATGTGGTCTGGACCTATAAGATCCACATCCGCGTCCTCTGTTGGTGAAGGATTGTTGCAGGTAGAAACGTTGTGGATGTAGGATGTTTGTTGGGTGTCCTTTGATTAAAGGAAGGGGCAGGAGAACTTTTTGGGTATTATAGGAGCCGCGGCCGGACACTCCCCTATGGCTGCCGCAATGCAAAAACTCTAGTGGGTGGTAAATACTTTTTTCATTGTTGACTGTACGTTAGTCATGGTATTAAATGTTTTGGCATATTTGCCCATGCGAATAGCAAAATTTCAAGGCAAGGTCCTTAGTAGCCAGTGAGGTAAGATTGGGGTCAATGCAGAGTAGAATAGATTTCCTACGTTCTATAGGGAGGGCTGTATTGGCATTTGCCCAGTAGACAAAGTGTCCTTTGGGCCCAACCTCTGAGTAAGGAAAACATTAGGAGACCCCCTGTGGCACGAGAATGCTCAAGCATTTCTAACATTTGAGACAAAGTCCCCAATGCATCAAATAATTTATCCTGACATATGCAGAAGGGAAAATCTAACCCTTTACGGGGGTTTCGACCTGTATTAGCCAGGAATTGTAGAAACTAGCCAGAAAGCTGACATCATGCGATCTGGACCATGTCGAGAATAATATATCAATTAAGAAACTTATACGAGATATAAATATCAATCGTCTATATTTCCTAGAAATTCTCCTACATTCTTTTAATTGTATGTGTTTTGCTTTCAAAAATATAATAATCAATAACCGGATAAAAACACATATATATTATATTACGTATACAAAAGAGTTTCAAATCTCATATCATAACAAAGATTTATAAATAACAACATCCATCCATCATCACATAGACTACTAGCTTCCCAATATATGAATCTCCTGTTAGTAACTGCATATATGATCAATATCATTTACTTTATCAGTTCGTAACTATACACAAATGGTTAATAAACATTTCTGCTTAACGAAAACAAGTAACATATATTTCGCAGCAACCAATGTTTAGCAAGCAAGATCTTGTAAAGAGATATATGTATTTCTCTATGCTACGTGGATCAACAAGAGATGAGCTATCAATTATTCTATTTCTAGAATAAGTAATAAAAACTTATTTAGTGAATCCTCCCCTAATATCGAGAATTAAGCCTCTAATCTTCTGCTTTTTATATTGTAGTTATATAATTCCTTGTTTATTAATTTCAATCACAGTAACTTCCAAATTCACTATATATATTTATGTATATACTATTGCAACAAATATTTTAGTATAAAATCCTTATATCCGATTCTTCTTCATATCTCTATCTGCAGATTTAGAAATATTTTGAAGACTCTGGAGTTAACAACAGTACTTGAGATGAACCTCAATCTATTTCATTGCAAAGTACACACTCATATACATATATTTCTTACATTAATCCCTTAATTTTGCTTTCATACATTACCTGTTCAAGAGATCTGGATTCAATGTTTCTGCAGTTACAGCAGCAATATTCTTTGGATATAATGTAATGTCATGGAATATGTGAAAATTATCAATATCAGATATTCAATACATGTGAGTTAGAATTGTGCATTCCATGAGGGAAAATGTAGGTGTGGTCCTAATTAAGTGAGATGTAATATCCTGAATGCATTGTGTGTCTTGTCCTGGAATGATCTGCCTGACTGCAACGAACAGTCTATCCAGTTATAGTAAACTTGACGTCACTGAAAATCTACTCCTTCATTTAACCCCTTGACGCGGGGCGTACCATGCCATCCTGCATCGCGTGGGCTTTAATGCCGCAGGATGGCATAGTACGCCCTGCTGCGTTTGGTGTCTCTGCGTGCCGAAAAACGGCCCGCCTCCCTTCCCACAATGCCGATCGCCGGCTGGGGTCTGCCTGACAACCGGGAAGACCCTCCCGGCCATCGATCGGCATTGTGGGAAGGGAGGTGGGCCGTTTCCCTCGTGGAAGCGATCAACTGGCCAATCCAGTGATCAGGCCTGACGTTGCAGAGGTGACCGACTGTCACTTCTGCAACTGTCAGAATGTCTCAGCCAATGATTGTTGCATTGGCTGAGACATTGTCTCTGCCCCTTTCTCCTGTTCCTCATTGCGATCTGAGGAGCGAGAGAGAGAGGCAGAGATCAACAGAGCAGAAACACAGGAAAAAAAACACCAAAAAAATAAACCTAAAAACCCCAGGCACTGTACCTACTGGCACTGTACCTACTGGCACTGTACCCCCTGGCACAGTACCCCCCTGGAAGGCACTGTACTCTCCTGGCACAGTACCTGGCTGGCACTGTACCCCCTGATTGTCAGTGTACCCCCCTGATTGTCAGTGTACCCCCCTGATTGTCAGTGTACCCCCTGGCAGTGTACCCCCTATTGAGAACCCGCATTGACATATGACCCTTTGGCATTTCTGACTACCCGTATTGATATATGACCCCCTGGCATTTCTGACTACCCGCATTGACATACGACCCCCCCTTGGAATATTCTTACCTTGTCTAGATAGAAGTACCGGCCACTACAAGGACCGGGAGGGCTTAGTTTAGGGGTTCTAATATTTTAGCTGTGTACTTGACCCCATCAGTTCCCCGACCTCCCATTTAATTAGTTATAACAAGATCCCCATAAAAATGTCCTCCCACTTTTATTCCCCAGAAGAGGTATTTGAGATCCTGGCCGCCTCTGAGAGTGACACTCTCGCCGACAGTGACACCCTCACAGCCTCTGATATAGAGCCCCGTAGTGAACCCTTCAGTGATGGTGACCCCCCACCATCTACTGGGAGGCACGAAAGCAATTGGGTACCCTCAAATATGGCTGCCCCAAAAATACCCCCATTTATAGTGACTCCTGGCATCACAGTAAGGGTAGAGGACTGTGAGCCAGTGAGCTTTTTTAATCTCTTTATGTCGGACGACGTATTCGAGATGGTGGTTGAGCAAACCAACCTGTTTGCCAACCAGTATCTTGATGCGCATCCGGATTCACATCGCCACAGGCGTAACAAGTGGCACCCAACGGATGTGATAGAGTTAAAAAAAATTGGGCTTTAACCCTCGTAATGGGAATAGTGAAGAAGCCAAGTATCCGGTCTTACTGGCACAAAAACCCCATCCTGGCTACACCACTATTCCCAAGGGTTATGAAGAGAGAGAGATACGAAAATCTCATGCGATTCCTCCATTTTGATGATAACGCACTGTGCCCACCAAGAAACGACCCATTGCATGACCGCCTCTATAAAATTCGGCCCCTTATCAGACTTATGTCTGCCAAATTCACTGATAATTATGTTCCCGACCAAAATATATCTGTAGACGAGTCCCTTATGAAATTTAAAGGCAGACTGCTCTTCAAGCAGTATATCCCAAGCAAGCGATCCCGGTATGGCGTCAAATTTTATAAATTGTGTGAGTCCACAACAGGCTACACATGGGCGTTTAGAATATATGAAGGGAAAGATCGCCACCTTGACCCCCCAGGATGCCCCGATTCTATTGGCACCAGTGGAAAAATTGTGTGGGATCTGGTCTATCCCCTATTCAACAAGGGCTATCATTTATGGGTCGATAACTATTACACCAGTATCGACCTATTTAAAATTTTATATTGTTTCGAGACTCGTGCGTGTGGTACAGTGCGGAAGAATCGCAGAGGTTTTCCCCAAATCCTGACAGCAGGCAAAAAAAGTAGAGGCTCCTCTTCAGCTCTACGTCAGGAAGAAGTGCTAGCCCTTCGGTTCACCGATAAGAAGGATGTATACATGCTATCTACAGTGCACGACGAAAGTACAGTGCCAGTGTCTGTGAGAGGGAGAATTGAGCCACTGGAAAAGCCGAAGTGCATTGTAGATTACAGCAAGTTTATGGGGGGAGTAGACTTGGCTGATCAATGTATACAGCCTTATCTGGTGAACCGAAAGACTAGGGCATGGTACAAGAAGATTGCCATCTATTTGAGATTGCAATTTTCAATGCGTACGTGCTCTACAAGCAGGCAGCAGTACAAAAGCCATAGCCCTTCCTAGAATTCATGCTTGAGATCATATCCCAATTTATCCTAACCCCGGCCCCCGTTACATCCGCTTTGGAATCAGGAGATCTCCAAAGATTAAGTGGCAGACACTTTCCTTCCCGAGTCCCTCCCACCCGCTGTAAAAAGTCCCCCCAGAAAAAGTGTCGTGTCTGCCGCAAGAAAGGAATCTGAATGGATTCTAGTTATTATTGCCCTTCCTGCCCATCTCTACCTGGCCTCTGCATAACCGAGTGCTTCAAAATTTATCACACAGAGCTAAATTACTAAATCCCCTTTTCTGCTTTGTCCCGATTACCTTTTGCTGCCTGTACCGACTCATTGGCTCGTTATAACCGACTACTCTTTGTTTGCTGCCTGTACCGACTCATTGGCTTGTTATACCGACTACTCTTTGTTTTCTGCCTGTACCGACTCATTGGCTTGTTATAACGATTACTCTGACTTCTGGAATCCCCTGAATTTGGCCTGTCCCTGTTTACGTTAAGCCCAGCTATTCTAAAGTGGCTGCACCAAACAACTCAAAATACTAATTTAGAATCATTGGCACGTCATCTTTGGAGCAATATTCTTTCTTGGCGTGCCATGTTCTCTCAAAGTCGACATAAATCCTGAAAATCACTTGTCAAATTACCAAAAAACTAAATAAAAATGCTACATGTGGGGTACCGTTGAATTCGTAACACATTGCCGAACACAAATATCAATGTTTTAGGCCAGTAAAAGGTTGACTAAGCATGATATTAGCAGCAAAATAACAGTTTTCGTGTAAAACAAATGCAAAACAGAATCATGAAGACTATCAGGGTTATTCCAAGAGATTCGAAAAGTCCCTGCACGTTCAGTGACTTTTCGTTCTCTTCAATTCAGTTCCTTTTGCCGATCCCATTTTGGTGACCCTGCGGTGTATTCAGCAAGGACCACAGGGTCCCCGAATTGCAGGGAAAAGCTGCCGCAAACCCGACAAAAACGAACCGCAAAACCCAGCGAATGCACACCAAAAAGCCACAAAAACATCGGGATTAACCTGCCGAAAACCACGGAAAAAGCCCTAGCAGGAGCCGATCACACGCAGCCGAAGCAGCCGAGACCGCAGACGAGGCAGTGAATAAATTAGCAAAATAGTTTGTGTGAATGTGTGAAAATGAAACGCTGTTTGCAAAGAAACTACTGAGCGAAAATGTCTGAAATTTACACAGGAGGTCAAGGGAATGGTAATAAAAAGGGCTGTTACAGAAAAAAATAAGTAAACTTAAAAAAAAAATAATAATCCAGAAAAATGCTTAAAATATCCTAAAAAATCTATAAATAAAGAGACTCTTTACTGCAGAATATTATAATGAACGGTTTATTAGATATTGAATTAAAACCGGAATATTTTTAACATTGAAGTCTATGGGATTCTCCTGAATAAACTTGCCGAATTAAACCACCGAATGGCAGGACATTAGGGGAACCTTTCACTGCTGGTCTGTGTTCTCTGAATAGCCGAAGCAGTGCTTTTTCATGGGGATTTCATGGACCTCGAACAGGCACCGTATGTTCAGACAATTCGCCAGGATTTGGCGAATTGCCTGCTCTCTGAATAGCCGAATGGCCAGGAAAGGTAACCGAATGCTGATTTTCAGCGTTCGGTTACCTTTCTCAAGCAATTCGGAGCTCTTTGAATAACCCTGTAAGTGTGGCCAGGGTTTGTGACTAAGTGGCTACTATTCAAAACTGGACATGCCCCATTTTCAACACTCTGGGTTGTCTACTTCTCAAAATGATATGCCATGATGGGGTACTTTTCATACCTGGGCTGCCATACCCTCTCAAATTCAACCTAGGCCCAGCAAACCAATCTGGCAAACTCTACATTTGACCGTGTAACTTTCCAAAAAGCAAAATAAAAATGCAACATGGGGGTACCGTTGAACTCGTAACACATTGACGACCACAAATATCAATGTTGTAGGCCAGTAAAAGGTTGACTGAGCATGATATTATCAGCAAAATAACAGTTTTCGTTAAAAAAAATGCAAAACACAAACATTAAGACTAAGTTTGGCCAGGGTTTGTGACTAAGTGGCTATTATAAAAACTGGACATACCCCATTTTGAATAGCCTGGGTTGTCTACTTTTCAAAATGGTATGACATGTTGGGGTACTTCTCATACCTGGGCTGCCATAACCTCTCAAAGTCAACATAGGGCCAGGAAACCAATCTGGCAAATTTCAAGTTGTAAAACCTGAAATGGGCAAACTCTATATTTGACCCTGTAACTTTCCAAAACACCATAAAACCTCTACATGGGGGGTACCGTTGAACTCGTAAGACATTGCCGACCAGAAATATATGTATTTTATTTCATTTAATGCTAAGCGTACAATGTCATTCACACTAAAAATACAATGCAGAACTTTGAAAATAGCAAAATTTCCTTTTTTCTCATAGTTTTTAGGTTTTTTTCATACTATAATATATTTTATATATAAATCTTTGATGGAAAATGAAAGCCCTATTTCTCCTGAACAAAATTATATATAATAAGGGTGGGTACACTTAATATGTAAGAGGTAAATTATGGTTGAACAGCGAATAACTGAAATTCTACTTTTAGAAGTGTTCAAAAGTGTTCCAAACTTGTACAATTACTCCCGTCCTTAAGGGGTTAAATATTACTTTCTCTAAAATAATATTTACTATGCCTCAAGAGGGCAGTGTTGCTTTTCAAATATTTTTCACAAATTATTTTTAATATCCCTTATCTCAGGTCAGAGATCAATCTGTCTTAACAAAGACCCTATATTCAATCCTAGACTTTGGGTCACTCCTGTGATTTTTGATTTAACATTTCTGTTATTTCTATTCTTCTCAAGGTTTTTACTGAGTACTCTTTATCAGCTAAATTCCTTTAACCCTTTCACTGCTGAGACTTTTCACACCTCTGTGCTGAGCTAATTTTTACCGGTTTCGCTCATCATGTTTAAATGCGATTTGAAGTCACATTTTATTATACAACCCAGACATATTATATATCGTTCATTCCGGGAGACTCGGCAGATTCATAATATATCATTATTATATGTATACGTTATGTCCTGTCTGTATATTAGAACAAAAAATGCAATAGAATTTGAATTTTCAATAATTTACAACGTGTAAAGTGTTTTTCTTCACATCTTAACATGCGAGCATTTGCGGTTATATTTTCTATTGGTTGGCTTGTTAAAAAAATTAGAAACAGGGAATCGTTACTTTTTTTGGGGAAAATTACGTGTTTTTTAGCAAACGCCCCCCCATAGAAAAAATCGTTTGTCCAGCATCATTGTTCATATTATAATTGAACTAGGAACAATATTGCTGCGCTAATAAAACAAAAAAAAGGGGGTTTTTTATTTTTTATTTTTTTCATTTTATTTTAATTTTTTTTTACAGGTTACATGGTCATGTTTGGATAGGGGGTTCATTGGAACCCCCTATCTCCACCATAGGTGGCAGCAAGGTGTTAATTGTGAATTGCGATGACGCCAGTAGTTAGGGGGATATCCCGGAAGCTTGGCCGACCTCCAAGATGTTGGCCAGCTCCGGGAGGGGACCGCGATACGGCGCATGTTAGTGCCATATCACGATCCAGCCCCCAAGGGTTTAAAGACAGTCGCCGCTTGGAAGGGCAGGCTGTGCCCTTCCAAGCGGTACCTGTCTTTAGCCGATGGCTTGCACGGATGGGGGGGGAGAGGTCCGAAGGACCTTCCCCCCTCCCCTTCAGGCACCTTCCCCGCAATGGCGAGGGGTGCCTGAATTAGACGTCATCGCGCATGCGCAATGACTTCTATTGTGCCTGCTGGGGTCCCGGAGGCTGGGCTGACATCGATGATGTCAGCCCGCACCGGGGGGGCCGCCGGAATCCCGGCCGATCACCGCTGCAAATGGAGGACGCGCTCAGCGCGTCCTCCACAGCAAAGTAGCCATGCGGCAGGACGCGCTGAGCATGTCCGCCGCATGGAAAGGGTTAAAATTAGATCAGCAAAAATACTTCTATATTTAAATAGCTTATTCTATTCTTCAGTAATTATACCGTTATATAGTTCTACACTCTACAAAATATATATATTGGAGCATCTATTTTTACTGTGACTATATAGAATATATTGATTATAAAAATATATTTCGCGAATATATTTATACACTTGCATAGAGATTTTAAATATTTTTCTTTTTTGGGCAAAGGAACATATCTTTAATTCAAGGACTTGTTAAAACAAACCAATAAATTTAAATATCACATGTCTGGCACTTATCTCAGCATTATATCAAATAAAGACATTTTATCGTCTATAGCATTTATAAAAACACCCATAACTTTTATGGTTCACCTAGCCATGAACTATTAAAAAAATCTCTGTCCATTTCTAAAACTAGGCGAAAATTGAGAAAGAAAAGACTTTACATTAAAACAAGATGGCTACAGGCATCCATTTTAATTTTCCATTATAATATACCCGACAACCACCAGACTTTCCCTTAGGATTTAGAGAACTTACTCCAACGAATCAAGATACGTGGGTTAAGCAGTTTGGTTCAGAAACGATGGAGAAAGTTCCCCAGTAGGTAGGCATTCAAGAAGCTGCGATTTCCAAGCTTAACGCGAAAGCAAGAGAATTCCTACCAGGCCTTCAGGGCAATTTGTACACAGACTTCTTGCACAGCGAATGCAGTCTGCCTGCCTGGCAGTGATGAGTACAGCCCTTGCCTGTGTCATGGGAAGATAAGCTCATCAGGAAGCACTCTGCAGAAAACTTCCAGCAATCTTTGGCACGTACCCCTGCCCCTGGGGAACATGATTACAAGAATTCACGGGAAGCTCCTATTCACGCTCCTACTGATTCCACAATGCATACCGCACCACCTCACGCTGACTATAATTAGAATGCAGCCCTGTTGGATCCTTCAACAGCCTGGAGAAGAACGAGAGAATGGTCAACCCGTCCGGGAAGGTTGGATCTGGCATCTGGCGGCGTA